>CM028136.1:722296333-722936166 GCA_016271365.2 Neoceratodus forsteri | reverse complement strand
TGACTGCAAGAAAAAAAAGGGAATAATTCCATGGGAATCTAATATTTGAAAGAAAAAATACAGCCCCAATCTAGCCCAGATCCATAGATCACTATCGAGAATGCTCTTCCTATAATCAGTATCATGAGCAAGAGCTTAGAGGTAAAATTGCTGGGTTGGGGAAAGGAATAACTTACAGATCGCAAGTCATTGACATAAGGTGGTAGCTGTGTATTGATAAAATTTAGTTTAGGTAAGACAAGATGGGGGGATTACTAAATAAATAAGGGTCATAGTCATGTAAATCATTTAACAAAAATTCAATCTACTTCTGGTATGGGTTGACTGAAGGGGCAATCCACATACAAATGGTGCATAGATGAACCTCTAGAGAATAGCTGTTACGGTTAGGAAGATTCACACATACATTCTCCCTTCTCCTTCTCCATATGAAGTGAGAAATTCATTTTTTTCAGGCTCTGAAACATATTTTATCAGGCATTAAAGGTAATGTTTGAAGCTAACACAAATTTTGTGGAAGAATATTCTCGCAGATAGCTTCAATGCATTGGAAGAAATCTAGATAAGGTTGTGACCACTGGGAGAGGTCTTCTGTGATTTGCTGCATTAAAGGTTCAAGATTTAACAACTCAAGGTGGTCCAGATTCTGAGTAATCTTTATCCCTTGATATCTGAAGGCCATTTTGTGTATTTGAAGGGAAACACTCATTTGGGAGATAGTGATCAAGAGTAATTGAGCTTAAATCCCAACAATCTCCCAAAAAGTATGACAAATGCCCCAAACTCCAGTGATTGAATCTTCAGGTGAGGTGACTGTAAGAAGTAGATCATCTGCAGAAAGAGAAATTTTGTGCTCACTGCCTCCCAGGAGCAATCCTGAGTAGAGATGCAGCAAATTTAAATTTCACCGGTGAAATGCCTGCAAAGTGGACACTTTGCGTTGTCATTCTGCTATGTGGAGTGGTCAATACAAAAGGCTCACTTCACCTTGTAATTGTTACTTCGCATTGTCATTCCACCTTAACGTGGAGTAAGGCAAAGTGATAACAATATTGGCAGCCCCCTCCACCACACACACACACATACACACACACACACACACACACACACACACAGTCACCAGAATTTATGTGCATCCCCAAAATGCTACTATCTTGTGTCCAGAAAACTCTCCAGTGCTGATGAAGTGAAATGAGAGAACAACAAGAAATATAGAGTCTCCCAAATTAATGGCGCACTCAGTCACTCATGAAGTGGTCACACACAATCACCAGAATTAATGTACATCCCCAAATGCTACTGTCTTGTGTCCAGAAAATTCCCCAGTGCTGACGAAGTGAAGGGAGAGTGTAACAAGAAATGCAAAGTCTCCCAAAATTAATGGTGCACTCCATCATGCGTGCAGTGGTCACACACAGTTACCTGAACTAATGTGCATCCCCAGAATGCTACTGTCCTGTGCCCAAAAAAATTCTGCAGTGCTGATGAAGTGAAATGAGAGTGTAACAAGAAATGCAAAGTCTCCCAGAATTAATGGTGTACTGCAAACACACATACAGATTAAGATTACTCAAGAGATGCAGGCGTAAAGGCACTAGAGCACCTAACCAGTGCTCACAAGTCACAAGTTCAAATCTGGAAAAGAATACCTTTTTGCCCCTTTGGGGGGGGTAGTGCATGGCATTAACAGTCCAGTACAAGTAAAGATACCACAAAGCAGCACAAAAAATTCATACAGGTGCAGTGGATAGCAGGTTCATACTGCTGCAATTACTCTATGGCACAATAAAAGGTGTCTGATTTAATGGCATGCATCACACACACACACACACACACGCACTACAAGTAATGTGTAGCAAATTGAAAACCTTTAGTAATATAACCAAATGTTTTAAACAAACTGAAATTATACACAGCAAAATTCACCTTGGAGCTCAAAAACAAGGCAAAGTAATGCGAAGTACATTGATTTCAATGCACTTTGCCTTAAAATTGGGGGGAGAAGTGGTTTGGGAAGGTGGAATAACACAAAGTCATTGATTTCAATGGATTTCGCTTTCCTCATCACAACGCGAAGTACTCTGTTTCACATTGAGGAGCACTTCACAGATTCTGCGTTACTCCATGAATCACTTCACAGAGTGAATTTTGGCCACTGCCCACCACTACTCCTGAGGTTTAAGGGGTTTGGTCAATATGAATAGCTAAAGGCTCTTGGTATGAGGCAAACAAAAGAGAGAACAAGTGGCATCCTTGTCGTGTACCCCATTCCAAATAGAAAGAGTCTGAGAGGGAGCCATTGAGACATATGCCTGGGATGGGAATAAATGCATTGTAAAGTAAGAATAAAATTATCTGGGAAGTCAAATGTTGACAATGTGGCCCATAGAAAATGCCAGACCACCCTGTCAAATGCCTTCTTGGCATCAAGACTTAATAAAGCCCATGGAATCTTGTAGGTTGTGGCATAATCTAATTACAAAAAGAGTCCATCTAACACAATCATGAGCCTGATGGTTGTGGATAAAACCCACTTGGTCTGGGTCAGTTAGAAGGGGAAGTGAGATCTATAATCTATGGGCTAATATGGAAGTTTATGTATACAATGAAAGGAGTAGTTGTAGTAAGAAGAGTAGGCAGTGCAACAAGTGGACATTCAGGATGGAACAGAACAGCAAATGAACATATGCCAACGGGGCAAGCCTATAATGATCTGGAAACAGCATTGGAAACTATAACTCCTACTATCTACAAGGGAGAATGGAAAAACAGGAAAAGAGTGCTTTCAAGGTAGGGAGAAATTATATTCTCCTATGTGGGGACAGTTGGATTATCCTAGGGGAGTTAAATCATAGTGGAAGCTGTAGGCCCCTGTAGCAGCTAGCTGCACTATGTAGGAAGGGAGGGAGACAGCATCAGAATCTCCACAAATCTCCTGCAAAGGTAGTCAGGTATGGGTAAGAGAAAAGGAAATGTTGGGGATCTTTGAACCACAACTTCTCCATAATGAAAAAAGAATAAATGTGTGCAAGGGGGTAGATGTATGACACTGCTCTATTAATAAATGGACGAGTCAAGGTAAGAATAAAATTCATAACCACTAATAGGTACAGAACAGGGTGTGTGGACAGTATGGGAGCCAAACTTTGGAAATTTGTTAAGTAAGATATAGTCATCAATCTTTGAATGAGAGAGGAATATACTGCTGTTCTAGTCCTGGGAGCTCTACTGGCAAACTTCAACATCTGGCACCCTAAAGTAAACAGTTAATAATATAAGAAACAGACTCCCCACACAAGGGAGGGAGGGAGAACTGCATGGCTAAACCTTGTAAGCAGATGCTGTGCCCTGTGTAAGTAATAATAAAGCCAGAAGTAAGTGAAGGCTGAGGAAAGGCAGAAGGTTCCTTCAGATATGTTAAGCATCTACAGTCCCCCTTCCCTAGGAAGACAGTGTGCTGTGGCAGATCACACACATTTGACTGGCCTTCTAGCCTGCTGTAAAAGAAGCCATGAGAAGTAGTATCTGACTCAAAGACAGGCTGTGTATAAGGGTAAATACCCCAAGTCAAGCAAGTATGGAGGAAAGCAATAGGAAAGGAAGGGCTCAAGGCAGCATCTGAGGAAGAGGAAATTAGCCAGGCATAAATATTCAAGTAAAGTTATTATTCTTGCAAGGTACAACCATAGGATGGTGTAGGCAAGATAATTTACTGTTCTCGGAGAGATGCACCTACAATGTTTAATCACTAGGGCTGGAGCATCACTTACCGGACAACTGCTATTAGTAATTTTTTTGTGGGAAGGGGGGAGTATTATTCTCTCTGTTATAATATATTTGGTCACTTTCCATGGCATCAAGCTCTATTTAGAGAGAACAACTCCACTTCCAAGCACCCTGCCCCAATGCAGCTAGGGAGTTAAAAGTTTCAGGCAGCAATCCTGTACTATGTTATAAGTCACAGAGGACATAGGGGGCAGCAGAGTAAAGTATTAGTCCAAAAGGGGACCAATTTTAAGAACATCATTAACTAAAGGAAATCAATTTCCCCTGTACTGGGGTGATGTAAAACATACTTAATGATGTAGTTCCTTCCCCCTTAAGCAATGTCCTCCCAAATGTGTGAGGACCAAGTCCAAAGAATCAAATATAATGATTAGAGGTAGTCTCTTCAGCCTTGTAATGGTCACACTGTCTTTAGTTCAAAATGGTGTAGAAAGGTTGGTAGGGGAGGCTTCCTTGGTAAACCCCAGTCACATACCTGAGAACAGCCACAATGAAGAAACATACTCAGGTCCCTTGCAGATAGTGAACAGTTATTTGTGCACCTAAAATGTGTAATACCAAAGAAAGTATAGGGACGAAACAAGGGGTAGCCAGCAGGAGTCGCTTATTCGTTTACTTATTTATTTGTTTGTTTATTTATTTATTTAACCTGGTAAATGCAAAGGTCCAAGGTACTGTTTACAGGCACGACCCAGGACATATAGATGGCACATACCGGCAAAAACATTTTTCACAGAGATATGTCTTTCAACAGAGAAAAGTGGAACAATTAAAGCAGCACATTTAAAGTATTTGCAAAGGTACATGGTATACATTTGTTTCCAACCTAGGAAGAAAGCAAGATCAAAGAGCTAAAACAGTTACAATAACTTCACAGATGTCATAGTACATTTTGTACACAGAGAACATTCAATACCTAACATTCTTAGTAAGTGCTTGATTGGTACCATGAGACAGTGTTTCGTTGTTAGCTCAAATGGGAGCCATCAGTAAAGGTGACCAAGCAATGAACTGAGATATTTGCTCACGGATGATCAGATCTCTGGAAATTGCTACTATTGTACCGTATATTGTGTTATTGTTTCCTGAGAACACAAGAAAGCAGCAAAGCATCACAATGAGCTAACAGTGACATGGTGTAGGAAAAGATGTTAACCTAAAAAGTAAAATAAAAATCTCCCTTTTGCAATGTTTGTATTGAGCTTGTGAAAAGTGAAAATCCCCCCATACAATGCTCCAAGTAAGCATTAATCCATGATGAAGGTGGCATCTAATGGGGAGTTAATGCATGGTTGGGGCCGGCGGCCTCGTGCCTACAAGGACCAAACATGCATTAACTCCCCATTAGATGCCACCTTTGGAGTGGATTAATGTGCTTGTAACGTGGTCTGGAGATGGGTGTATATGTCACAGATATGTTTCTGGTGATCTTATACAACAGACACTGAGACCAATAAAGTTAATGAGTTGTTTTTACTGTTACTTTCAGAACTGAGAAGGAACCTGTGTTACATACATATGTGTTTCTTTCTTTTTTTTTGGCATACTACTACAAATCTGCATTTGTTAACGATTGCTATCCTTTTCATTCATTTCTGAGTGGCTGTTCATTAGCTATTGCTGCTAGGATGATCTCTCCCTTGCTGTTTCAGTGCTTGAACCTGTAGCTGTGTGTCTCATTTACATAGCGCTCCGGTGCTTTGGCATGCTGCGTTACAATTGTTTCTCTGCTAACAACCGCTTTCTAATAGTCTGTTGTTTTCACTACTCATATTTCTGAACTCTCTGTGCTGTCTCCTCTGCCTCTCTTTCCAGCTGGATAATTAAACTTAATGGTGCCATACCCCGTGAAGTTGTTAACACTTAACGCCTTTCCAGCTCTTTCATGTGCTCCTGTCTCTTCTGCTCCATTCCACCCTCTCTCCCTTGCTACTTCTCTTGCAGGTTCCTCTACTCTGTCTGTCCCACCTGGTCTATCTTCGCAGCTCTGAACTATTTCCATTTCACCTTCGGTGCTCACTATTTCTCACTCTCCCATCAATTTGTTCTTGTCCCAAGCCCTCATCTCTGTGTTTTCAGCTCATTTTTGTCTATGTTCTCTTTATCTCTACCTTTTCACTTTCCTCATTCTATCTTTCCTGCTCGTTCCTCCATCACACTTTTCCTACTACTCCTCCGCCCTGTCTACTTGCTACTTCACAACTTGCTCCCTTGCATTTCTTGACTTCTCATCTTTGCTACACTGCTCCTTTTCCTACCCTGGCTGCTTTATGTGCTACACAAGCAACACAGCATTATCATCTCTTAATGCCGTGTTGCTCATATACCACCTGATGCTGTTCATCCTATGACCTTTCTTCTTTTCTCCCCTCTTATTTTCGCCATGTTACAAGGTAAAGTTAAGCACTATTGCATTGGAAGATGCCTGATTAGAAAATCCCTTCAGTTGCTGGATGGCCACAGTCAGGGCCCCTACTTTTCTGCGGCACAGTGGGACCAAGTTCTGTGGCAAGACTACCATTTGACGCAGAACTTCTGCAGCGGTGGTTTGTAATTTCTGCAGAAGTTCTGCGGCACTAACAAACTACCACATCACAGTGTCAGCTTGTCATCCTGACTTCACTTTCATGGCAGTGGTTATAGCAATCAGGATGGTGGAAAGCACGGTAACACTAGTTAAAAAATAACAGACTTATAAAAATAATTTTATGCCTAAAGAAGCAAAACAAATGTCTCTCCCTTAAGGTTGTTGCATAAATGACTTATGCAGATGGGATCTTATGTGATGAATAATGTATTTCTATATGCATGCTATCTATTCCACTAATGAGGTTTCCACTGTCTATCACTTATATATTTGTATGTGCTTTCTACACCACTCATGAGGTTCCCACTGTGTATCTGTAACATACATACAAATATGCATGTGTGTGTGTGGTGAGAGAGAGACAGAGATATTTTGTGTGTGTATGTGTGTGTGTGTGTGTGTGTGTATATATATATATATTTTTTTTTTATAATTTTTTATTTTCATGAACTTGCATCCTCATTCATACAGGTCCCATTGGAAATGGCATAGAAGAGTTATTGCAAACTCATTTTTCATGTCAACCTGCTTTCCCTGACACACTGCGTAACACCATCAGGCCATGACATACATGTGAAGCAATTGTGAGATACAGCTCTCTGGCCCATCACAATGTGTCCACCATGTGACAGAACACTGCACTATACCTTCCCAGGCTCCAAGCAGTGATGTGTTCCACCAATCCTTGTGCTGCCCAGCCAACTCCCAGAGCTAGTCTCTGAACCTGAGTTGCAGGCACAGAAACACAGCATGCTACCCTCTGGCCCAACAGCTGTCCCTGCACATAACATTTCTCAACAACTTTTAGGTCATTCTATCAACCAATGACAATATGTAATCAATAACCCTGGCAAAAATGCATACAGTGCAATTATTTATTTAACAGTTCTATTCTTTCAACAGGTCTATACATTATTATATTTCACTTTTCTGGGCATAATTACTTTATTTTTCTTAAAAATTTAGACAGTTAAATTCAATTTACCAGTTATTCATTTAAGATAGTGTCTCTATACCTTAAAGGCACAAATAGGTTTGTACAAAGTGAGGTATGGACTTAACAGGTCTGTGCTATTGACAAGGTTTTGTTTAAATTGTCCCTAGTGCAATAATGTAAGACTGAAAATTATATTAGGCTGTAGTGCAGGTTGAGAAAATATCATTGAACCTGATGCACTCTGCCACCACCTCTGGCAGTGGGAGCTGTGGTAAATAAGTGACTGTACATTTCTGTTGCAGAATGCAGTCTTTTCATTAGCTATTGTATGATGTTATAGCAATGATAACATCACATTCTGAACATAAAGGGGGGGGTTGGATATAAAAAGAGGGGAAAGGAACCAGTTTCTATGTATAAACAGAAATATTAATAAAAAATGACCAAGAAGAGTGAAGTCTGCGGCACCGCAGAAGTTCTGTGATAGATTGCAAGTTCTGCGCAAAATTCTGCAGCTGCAGAATTCTAGGGGCCTTGGCCATAGTGTCCAGGCATAGGCAACCTGGGAAAGGTAGGTGCATGAGACCCCAGTCTGACAACATCAACAAACCTGAGTCCCAGTGTCAACCATGTGTCCCTGGAAAAGGTGGCAGAGAGAAGTATAGCACTGACTGGATACATCTGGAGGAACTTAGACACAACTGGGGCAGCCTCCTACGGTGTCTCATTTTGGGACAATCTACAACCATAGTCAGTAAGCTAGTAGAAAATCCATTTCAGGAATGGGTTGACCTGCTGAAGGATTGCAAAAGCTAGCAGGTCTCTGCCATAGTAGCTAGGCCTCGCTGGCACCTGATGGAAGCAGTCATGGCTGTGACCAGATGGTGCTGTGAAGAACAGTGGCATTCTAGTGATCTGGTGGATGCTGTGGGAGAAAGACTTCCATTCCTCATGCAATCAGCTCCTTAGCTGCATCGTATGGCATGGAAAACTCCTTTGGCCCCTCAGGAAAAATGATTACAAAGTAAGTGGGGTATGGGGTCTGGCATTTGAGTTGCTGTGTTCAGATAGTTTTTAGAATGGGTGAGTAAGCTTTGTATTTCACCATAACTGCAGGTGAGTAGTCATTATTGAAATAAAGCCTTGTATTTTTATAACTGACTTGACACATTATCCAGGCCTTCAAAAGTATATCCAGTTTGGTGGTTTAACTTAAAAAATTTTTTTAAGGCTGGCTGCTGGTGGTTGTCAGCATTTTGCAGCATTGCCAGGAGGATGTGATGGGCCCTCCCAGTGTTGAGAGGGTATTCAGGGTCCAGCTGCAAAAGTTCACAAGGAAGGCCCTCCACAAAAGCCAGCATATCTCATCTCTCTACGTCTTCTGAAAAGCCATACATGTGCATGTTGTTATAGCACAACCTGTTCTCTAGGTCCTCACATTTATCATGTAGATCCAGGCATTCTCAAATGGTATGCACCACGACCTTCTCTAGCCTATCGATTTGTGTATCTGCGACTCCAACTTGTGTATCCAGTATCTGAATTTTGTTTTCAATTTCAGCTATATCTGCTTTTAATTCTACTTTAAAGGCTCTCAATTCCAATAGAAAATGTTTTGGTTCAGGGAGAATCGCCACATTGAGGGCTGCAACATGGCCTGTTGAAGGTCAGACTCCATGGCTGGGTTAGGCAGTGAGGAGGGTTGGTGTGGTGGGAGTGTTCTATTGATTTTGGGTACAGCGGTCACTACTGCTATCATTTTTCAGCTTCCCATCTAATAGAGTAAGCACCTTGCAAAATGCAAAGGTAGTTATAAAATGTATTTGGAGCAATTTAGGACCTTTTTAAGGAGGTTTGGATCCAGAGCTCTAAACTGCATGTTACCTCTCACCGGCTGCCAGAACTGGAAGTCGTAATTAAATGTATTGTAACAAGCAACTACAAAATAGCACAGCCAACTGCCATGACAAACAACCCCAGGTTCTTTGAGGTTGAACACCTCCAGGACCTTTATGAAGAGGTGTTTGGTCTAAGTACGGAAGTAGGCTCATTTGCATGTCACTTTTGAATATGGCAAAGTTTAGCACCGGGCAAACGTGTTGCACCAGGCTAACAGTTTAGCCCTGCGCTAAACCCGCACAAATGTGTTAGCGCTGCATAAACAGTTTGGGGAATATTTTACAGTTTTGCACACTGTACTTTCACGTATGCTACTGCCTGCAGCTGTACTGGGTCCACGCATTTGCTGACACACACATTGGCCACATAGTTTACCTCTCCTACCTTCACATCGCTGTGCACTGTGTTGTTGTTGTGGTTTGCACTTCCTGGTTACCATATACAGTGCTGTCTTATTCCAGGGCTAAGTTTGTCCTGCACTCCCAGCCCAGTTTGCCCGGCCTCATTCCCATGCTATATTCAGAGGCTGTTTGCCCTGGGCTATTCCTTTTGAATATGGCTTGCTTTGTGCTCCGGGCTAAGTTTGCCCGCCAGGCAGTGCTAATTTAGCCCCGGGGCAAAGTTTTGAATATCTGGTCCCTAATTTTCAGCAGGACTCTGATGCTGAAATTACTAATATCAAACAATTAATTGGAACCTTGAATAGAACAAAAACATGGGTGACATTATGGTTATACTGCCATGGACATCTAAATATCAAGGGCAATATAAAACACAAACAAATACAGGAGAGATATTACCTAAGACCAATATGTACCACAACCACAGAAACAATGGAATACCTATTTTTTGGATGTCCATTTATTTAATATTTTGGGAATTTGGTGGAGAAATCCTGGGAAGTACTTTTATTTAAGACTCTAACATGCGAGGCCAAATATTCAAAACTTTGCAGCAGGTGCAAACCAGTTGCGCCATGATTCTACCACATTTGCATCAGGATACAATACTCAAAAGGCCAGATAGCTCTGACACAACATGTTAGCACCAGTGTTAAAAGATAATGTATGCACGGGGCAATGTGAGGAGCAGGGACATGCATACAGATGCAAAGGTATATTCAAAATCAAAGCACTGCACAACGTGCATTAGCACAACATGTAGCATGGCGCAAATTAACACCTATGAAAAGACAGTCTTAACTGTCAGCAAACCAAGGATGGGGGTGTGGACATAGCAGCAGCAGGCTACAAGGCTGTCTGCAACAACAGTGGCATGATGCACCTGATGACTGCAGCTATTGAGGAGGCAGAGAGGGCAGATGGCCACCCTCTGCCACTCCATATGCCATGGCAGAGACGTGCTGCACACGGAAGGCACTGCCCACATTGCCATCCACCAGTACAGGTCCGTACCCTGCCAGGCATTTGTGGATGCCCCAGTGCTCAGTGGAAACCATGGCAGTGCATCCATGCATCACACATCTTTGATCCCCCAACCACACCAACACAATCCAGCATGCAGATGCAGCACTGGGGGAATGGAAGGTGCTGAGGGGAGGGTGTGCAGGTGGTAAGGCTGCACCACATAGTAGATGCTGCCAAACAGCTGGGGCCATTCATTCATTCACAGTGCACATGTTCCAGTGATGGGAATGCCCTTGGTTTCAGTGTGCCTGTTAGATGGTATGAATCTGACCCCACACCCCCCTCCGGGGCACATACCGCACACCTGTACAGACACCACAGTGAGTCATGTGTATGGTAGTGTGGGAATACCATGCCATTGGTGCAGCATTCGTGGGTCACAGGACAGCATGTGGTATCCACAGTCATAACACACCTGCCAGCTGGGCCTGTCATTGTGTAGCTAGCAGCAGTCATTGATTCCTGACACACCATAGGCAGTGCTATGTCCCTACAATACCAGCCACTATGACACTGAAGCATCTGCTACATGCAGTAGCAGTGACAACAATATGTCTATGGCATGCAGCACTACCTCACGTGCCTGTGCTGCTAGTCCCCTGGGGCACAATAGTTGCTGCTGCTGTGTACAAATATAGCCTGCAGCTACTGACCTGTTGGTCTGGTCTGACATACAGATGGAGCTGTGTGCACAACCAGCCTCCAGCTACTGACCTGTACTTCCAGTCTGACATACAGGTGGAGCTGTGTGGACCCTGAAATTGTGCTGGGCAATCTTTATGGTAATGCATGTAAATCATGCCATAGTGACATTCTAATGTGACTGTTTGCCCTTGGATTGCCTAAGTAGGCTCATTAGCATATCAGTTTTGAGTATAGCACAATTTTGCCCTGGGATAATGTGTTTGCCCTGGGCAAATGTGTTACTGCTGGGCAAATGAGTTTGCCCCGGGCAAACCTGTCAAAACCATAACACAGTTCTGCACTGTTTGGCCTGCAATGTTGTTTGCAGTTGTTGTGCACTACCTTTCTGCTAGCACCCGTACATTGGCCATGTAATTCCACTCTGCCTAACTCCACCTCTGTGTGCACTGGGCTGCTGTTGCAGTTTGCACTGACTGGTTGCTACATTCAATCTCTCTTCTTAACTGGGCAATTTTTGGACTGCACTCTCTGCCTTGTTTGCCTATTATATTCAAAAGGTTTTGCCCTTGGGCTATTCCTTTTGAATATAGCATGCAACTGGATGCGGGCTAATTTTGCACACCAGGCAGTGCAAATTTTGCCTCCGGGAAAGTTTTGAATATTGGGCCCATGAAGTTTTATTACTAGGAATTCAAACAAAAGAATGGTGAAAATACAGTTAATGGAATTTATGAGTAATATTTGCATGACCTCAGTACTGTATTGAGCAAATAAAATGTGTAACAAGAACACGTTTTGTGAAAGGAATTACTGGAAATCATAACTAGTGAGATGCATGGTCTATATAATGAAGCAGCATATGCAATTAATAGGAAGCAGTTTTGCAAATGGTGGGTTACTATTTCCTGGGTATGGAAGACTGAACAGTACATAGGAGTGATTTAAAGTTTTAAACAAGGCTAGAATTATAAAGGGTATAATTTTCACACAATGTTTGCTATTTCTACAGTATATGTTTTACTGATGATCTCTATGTTTTAATCACTGTATGATTTCGTTCCTTTTGATATTTTTTTTCTGTAAACAATTCCACTACTCTTCTTTGATAATTGCCATATGAGCTTTAACTTCCACTTTGATAGTGACCAGAGATGGGCAAAAGGGACCTCAATTTAATGTCTTTTCTGAAGGATGGCACCTCAACAGTGTAGCACTTCTTCTCAAAGTACACTGCATTGCCATCTATGGGTATAACCCCAAGTACCTTATGTGAGGCTAGAACCCATGACCTTATGCTCTTCCAGGCCAGAGAGCTACCCACTGAGCTACAGACACTGATACTGTAAGTGAAAGGACACCGGGGAACAAACTTTCAAAGAGCCCCTAGATCACTGTAATTTGCAGCGATCTAGGGCTGCAGTACACTCAGACTGTGTCAGGGACCCTGTGCAGTATTATATCCAGGAAGAACTTGGGTCCCTGCACCACAAACCTGGGATTTGCTGCACCTGGTAAAAATGATACAGGGTTCTGGTCCACCCCTCCCACCTGGTGCAACATGAGAGGAGCCAGGATGGTGGTGGGGGGGTTAAAACATGCCATGCAAGAGTGGTCCAAGGATAGAAGGGGCATGGGGTGACATAGAGTGAAGTGGGGAGACTGTGGGCATTGGAATCAGTGATGTTGCATCCAGACAGGGTGCTGACTATAAAGCAAGAAGACCAATGACATGGTAAGGTGGGGGATACAGGACACACAGTGCCATGGCCCCACATGGGCACAGCCCCAGCCTTGGGGCTGCTACCTGGGCTGTGTCCACATGGGGCCATGGCACTGTGTGTTCCTGTAACCCCCCCATGGTACCTCATCATCAGTGTTCTTGCTATATAATCAGCACACTTGCTGGGTACAACATCACTGATGTCAATCCCCATAGCCTCCACAACACCCTCCATGGCACCCCGTGCCCCTTCTACTCTTTGACCCAATGTTCAGGGTCCCCTCACCCAGGTTGCCAATGTGTGTTCCCTTGGTGTTAGGGGTTAGACCAGCTCACTGCTGGTCTAACTTGAGCCCCTTGCTGCACCTACAGTGGGGCTTTCTGAATCCCAGAAATGAGGATGGTGCAAGCCCCCTTATGACCTGCTGCATCCTGCTGTTTGGTGCAAGGGGGGGTGCAGTGCAAGTTTGATGCAGCAGCTCCCGATTCAGATGCATACTGCTTTTCTGAATCAGGAATGCTGCATCTTCTGATTCAAGGTGCAAGCTGCTTCAGAACTGTTTGTCACAGGCACCTTACATCCTTCTCAGGGCTTTGAAATTGTGGCCCAGACTATTAAGAACAAGCATCAAATTATGAAATAAATGTCTTGCAAACTGAAACTGACCAAAATGTCCTGGTGAATCAAACAAAGAAAACTGTGGGGAATATTTAAATTCCATTTCCACCCGAATTCCACTGATTTTGGAAATTGTACCTACAGTAATTCTGAGGAATTCTATCAGAAATGGAATTCTGAAATTCTGGAGGTGTGTTTTTTTTTTTGTTTACACTGGACTAGTAATGTGCAGTTTACATACACTGTGTAATAGTAATCAGAGTTAAGTAATCCACAGATTTATATTTTTTGCAAACCGTAAAATAATATTCTTAATATTTTGTAATCCACAGAACAGTATTAAGTTTCTGACGTAATTATACTTTTTGGAATTCCACAAAATTGAGAAAGAAATTCTGAATAGCATTTCAGAAGCAGAATCACCTTTTGCATGAATTCAGCAGGCAGCCGGCTACAACTCGTACCAGGATTATAATAATGTTTAAAAGGAAGACAAAGCAGCTCAAAAATATCCAGAAATATAAAAAAATATGGATTGTTTGCCTTCTTAATAGATACAATGCTAAATTGCCATATTTAACAGATATGTCGAAAAACTTTTTTTTTCCACATTAAATTTAACTGCCTGAAAATCTCTCCTTAGTTGCACGAGCTTGCTATGTCCTAGTTTATGCCTCAAAGGCAAAAAATACTCAGAGGGTTCTCAGGGGTCAACTGACTCAAAATACCAGTATACCCTTGTGACCCTGGATTAACTATTATCATTACTTTAGCTTCAGTGAAATAGTGAGATAATTCAAACTGCTGTGTGCAAGGGTGCTCTGCCTTCTACAGCTGCCACAAGTTATATATTCCCTGGTGTTTCTGTGGCTACTCTAGATCAGAGATAGCAATTCCCAGCCAATCAAAAAGAAATGATCATCATCAGGGCTACTTTTTTCACCATTTCCAGGAAAGATTTTAGTTAACTATCAAAAATTTATGTTTTTTTACCTAGACTGGCAGATCAGTTTTATTCAGAATAAAGTCTGAAAGCTTTGCAGAACACATGGAAAAAGAAAACAATGCATAACAAGCATTTGTCAATGCCAAATGCTGTCTCGCTGGCATTGGCATTGGTAGTGCAGGAGTTAAAGATGCATAATAGGAATGGCAGTGAAGTATTGAACTGAAGCCAACCTCACCCCCACCCTGCAGAGACACATGTTCAACAAAGGCATTTTGGGACCTCCTCTCATGAACAGTGGCACTGTGATTTTGTTAATCTGTCCCAAAAGTTGATTTTCCACGGTGACAATTGTGTACCACAGGTGCAAAAACACATTTTGGGCAGGATGTGAAAAATGACAGCTGCACTGTTCATAAGGAGGTGTGAAAAAATGGCAGTGTTGAAAATCTGGCATGAAAATATTGCAAATTTGTGAAGTTACAAGGGTGCATGGAAACTGCTCAATGCCTGCTTGTAGCACAGTCATTTTATCGAAGTTCATCACCGAATTTTCAACATAGGCATTGTAGGACCTCTGCTCATGAACAGTGTCACTGTCATTTTCTTAATCTGTCCCTAAAACTGATTTCCCATAGCGACTGTGCTAGTCTGCGCCAGAAGTGCAAAAACACGTTTGGGCCAGGAATGTAAAATAACAGCAGTACTGTTCATAAGAAGGTGTGGAAAAATGCCAATGTTGAAAATCTGGAGTGAAAATATTAAAAGTACATGAAGTTACGAGTGCGTGTGGAAACTGCAGAATGCATGCTTGTAAAACAGTAATTTTTTGAATTTTTTTCACCAAATTTGCAACATAGGCTTTTTGAGATCCCACCTCATGAAAAGTGGCACTGTTGTTTCGTTAATCAGTCCTGAAAGGTGATTCCACGTTATGACCGCGAAATCACCTTTTAGGACTGAATAATGCCATGACAGTGACTGAATTCATAAGGAGGGGTCCCAATAACCCCATGTTGAAAATCTGGTGCCAAAATTCCCAAAAATGCCTGAGATGTGCACCAATGTTGAAAAAAACCCTATTTGTGCCATTATACATCTTACCGGCATTTCTTCAGTTTGCGGTCGGCTTTGAAGAGTGCAGACGTGTTCCCAGTCCACCGAAGATCATTGCACCATGCTACAGAGGTAAGTATGGGGTGAGGGGGTGTGGGGAAGCAGGGTGCGCAGAGGGATGGCGTGGGTTGGGGGAGGGGCCACCGGACTCGATGAGTGACCGATTTCTGTTTTACAGGTTTTAACAAAAAGAAAAACATTGTGGGAAGGTTTTTTGTTACTGGGGTATTTGGCATGCTGGGGTGGGCACCCAGCATGCCACCTGAGTGATTTTGGAGGGGGCTGTAGCCAACGGGATTGGGCATCCCCTCGGCACATACTGAGGGGAGCAAGAGCCGAGCAAGAATGGGCACCCCCGCACACACAACAAATGGGGGCATTATGCCGATGGGGAGTGGGCTACCCCATTGGCAGATTGAACTGGGAATGGGGGACTGAAGCCAATGAGGATTGGGCCCCCCATTGGCAAAGAAAGACTGTTGGGGGGCGCATGATGCCGAGGGGGATTGGGCACCCCCTCAGCACACAGTTGAAATGAGAGAGGGACATTATGCCGATGAGGAGTGGGCTCCCCCATCGGCACATGAACTGGGTCATGGCATGCTGACAGGGGGAATGGGCACCCCTGAAGTCGGCATTGTGGTAAGCAGCAGCAGTCACTGTCACCATGTTTCTTGGAATGCTTCACAAGGAAGGGCATGTCGGGAGGCATGTTATTGTGCTACTGCATGATGAGGTTGCCTCTCATTGCAGCAGCACTTTTCTTAGATGTGGTGGCCACTTTACATATCGCCTGCATGCTTTCTTATTGTTGAATGAGGGATGCACCTACTGATGCATGCCCTGCATTCTCCCACGGTGATCACACCTCCTAATCTGCTGCTACTGCAATATGTTGGCTGGTGTGCAAGCGCGAGCCAACATAAAAATGGAGTGGGAAGACAAAATGGTAAATCTTCCCATACTGGACAACTGGTAGATATAAAACACTTTTACTCAGCTACCATTGACAGTCTTGAAATGCTGAGAAAACAAACATATTTAAGTTTTGGTTCTGAGTCAGCTCATACAATGTTTGGCTAACTTTTTTGATTTATGTATAAATTTTCTTCAAAATGTGTAGATACAGATAGTTACATTATTAAAAGAAAGAAAATAATTAATTTCTTTCATTTAGACCTTTTATAGACATTAGGATCTTTATGTACTCCATTTTAGACTCTTATGACTATAAATTCAACTTTGAATATTCAGTTGTACAATTTAACATTTGTGGCACTAATTTCCTAATTAGAATTGTATTTAAATTAATGGAAGCATTTGGAAGCACCGTGTTGTAAATTTCCTATATTCATCCACTTATTAGGGGTTTCACCTCTTCTTATTTAGACAGATGGGGTGGGGTGGGGGGTTCAAAGTGATACCTCACAGATCTGCTGACAGTATTTACTATTTTGGCAAATGGCTACACTGGTAGACCAGCAAATTGCAGGTCCAGGCATGTCTGACTACATCTGGCTGTTGAATGCAAAGTTGACTGCAGTTGTATCAATCAATCCTATAAGTCATGATTTGCATTATTCATTGATACAAGGGCTGCAAATAGCAATCCAGCCAGAATAAAATGCCCCCTTGCTTTCAAAAACAACTGCAAGCGGACTGAGTACAAGTGCTTCAAGTCAGATGTAGGTAGGCATGACTCCTGTATCTGCAGCAGAGCCCTTTGACACCGCCCCTAAAATTACTATAAGTACATTTTATTGTGTATTTATTCATTTTCGTAATTTAATTTTGTTGAATCCTACTTGTGATTTGTGTTTTACTTCCCCTGATGCAACTAACATTGGATCAAACATCCCTTGAATATTATTTGACAAAATTCTGGAATGTAAGTCCTGTTCAATATCACTGTGCTTTTATTTGTGATAATAGCAAAACTCTTTTGAAAATGCACCAAGTATCTGCCTCCTGTATATGTTATTCAAGAATGTAAGCTATTTTAATTTTGTAAGCTTGTTGTGATATGAACCACCCTTGAAACAAACATTTTATGCCTAAGGGCCCTCAAGGAAATAAAAATGTTAATAAAGAAAGAAAGAAAAAAGTTAAATATTAAATTAAATCCAGTGTAATTATCTTTTGCAAATTAGCAGGAAATTTATTACTAAATGCTGCCAAAAATCTGGCAATGTATGATGTAGAAAAAAGTAAAAGTAATGGCTCCTAGGCAGGAATCCTCGCAAAACCTATGCACCCTGGATACTCAGTGCATAGGGTCATTTATGGCACAAAGCCATGCAATGGAGGTAGTATGAGAAACTCCATGCATGTATGACAAGGGTTTACATGACATGCTCCTTCTGCACCCTTGACCCACAATAGGTGCAAGTCATGCAGGCAGCTGGGGGGGAGTGAGAGGTTGGATGCAGATGTGCCTTGGCTACACAGCATGCATGTTACACTTTTCCATGGAGGAGGCATCTGCAGATCTAGCTGGGACACTGCTGCAAATTCCTACATGCCCCTCATAAGTCACACAGGGCTGGAGACACTACATTGCCTCATCCAGCCTGCTACCCCAGTCCTTGGAGCCTACTGGGAGGGCAAGGGGTATGTTCACGATGACAGGCCAAAAAACCCAACTCTGTAAGTCCCTTTAAGGGATACATTGCTGCCTGGAGGATCGTTCACATTCCACAATACCCCCAAACTGCTCGGAATGGGGATCCACTCGCACAGTGGCTGGTCCATCAGATTGGATATCCATAGTCCATCACCGTGCAGGCCATGCCAAGCCCCTGTGCAGCTAGTTAGTTAGGGGACAGCACCAGTGATGCACCAGCTGGGTACAGCAATACAGAGCAAGATGTGTTACACTACAGGTGTGGGGAAATGCAACTCTGTCTACTTGCAGGGAGGTCAGCAGTACATGGGTATGTATATGTCAGTAACAGCAAGGGGCAGCGGGCTTGGCGGAGGTGAGTGGTATTGGGGTGGTTAGGTGCAGGAGATGTCCTGGGATTAGGCGGAACCTTGAGAGACACCAGACATGTTTGGTCTGCATCCCCAGGGTTCCCACCAGACCAAGTAGCCATGTAGCCAGGGGGCCGGCAGCGCCTGATAATACATTTTGGGCCGTGCTATGCAATGCCAGGTCGATGAGGAACAAGACTGCAATTATGGCAGACTTTATTTACTCAGCTGACCTAGCTTGCATTATGGAGACCTGGTTGGGTGATGATGCTGGGCTAGTAATGGAGGTTGTCATCCCCTCTGGGTATTAAGTCGTGCACTGCCTGAGGAGGAAACACAGAGGTGGGGCTATGGCCATCTGTTTGAGATACAGCTTGGGCTGCACTGTGCAGCCAAAGGGATAGGCCAGGTCTTTTGAGTGTGTGGCAGTGCATGGAAGTCCAGGTGCAGGTTACAGGATTCTCCTCAGCTACCACCCTCCAGGGTCAGGAGGGGATTTCCTGCAGGAGGTCACAGACTTCATCATTTATGAGGTGTTGGAGTCCTCCAGATGTTTAATTCTGGGGACTTCAATGCCTGGGTCGGAGACAAATCTTTGCAATTTGGCTATGACCTCCTCCAGTTGATGTCATCACTGGGCCTGACACAAGTGGTTACTTCTGCAACCCATCACCATGGCCACATGCTTGACCTGGTGTTCTCACTGGGGCTTGAGGTCGTGAACCTCAAGACTGATCAGGTCATTTGGTCTGATCATTGTACCATGAAGTTCTTGTTTGGGCCCCCAAAAGTTCCTCCCCTGTTGCAATGGTTAGCTATTGCCTTTTGAGGGGATTGTACCCAGAGGGACTGTTGGCGGTAGCTGACCTATCTAGAGTAGACGCTGCATGTGCGGTTGGTGCAAGTGAGGTGGTGGCCGCCTATAATAAGGTGGTCTCTGAAGCACTCAATGCCATTGCACCAGCTTGTATATGACCCTGATACTCTCAATTGAGACCCCCTTGGTTTGATGGGGATCTCAAGGTGAGAAGATCGGGGGTTGGAAATTGGAGTGTTGCCGGTGGTGGACCCAGTCAGAGAAGGACAAATTGGCTTTGCATGTTCATTATCATAAGTACCAAAGAACAATCAACCATAAGAAGGCAGAGTTATTGTCAAGGGAGATTGCTGCAGGGAAAAACAGACCATCTCAGCTAATTCAAACTGTGGACAGACTTCTGCATCCTGTCTGCCTACAGCTGAAAAAAGCTTTCTCAATCACTTTGTGTGAGGAGTTTGCTCCATTTTTTTCTGACAGTGTGTCCTACATCCAGTCGGGGATCCAATCAGTGAGGCAAGTTCTGCCTTGCATTGTTTGGCCTGGGATGAACAAAGGTGGTCCATCTGTTTGGGATGAGTTTAATCCAGTGGAGGTCATCGAGGTGATCTTGAAGCTCAAGCACACTTATTGTGAACTTGACCTGGCCCAGACTCCTTTCAGTATGAGATGTGTCAACACTGTTAACCCAGTATTTGTTGGGATTGTCCAGTGTTCAATGTCAGAGGGAGTGTTTCTGGATGCCTTGAGACAGGCTCTGGTGAAACCTCTCTTGAAGAAGCCATCTCTCAACCCTGATGTCCTGGTGAATTACCATTGAATCTCCAACCTGCCATTTTTGGGCAAGGTTGTTGAGAAGATAGTGGAGCAACAGCTTGAAGAACACCTCATGTCCTTTGATATTTGTGAGTCATTCCAGTCAGGTTTCAGGGCCAGGCATAGCACTAAAATGGCATTAGTTAGGGTGCATAATTACCTCCTCAGGGCAAGAGATGGAGGAGACAGGTCAATTCTTGTTCTCCTTGATCTCTCATCGGCTTTAATACTGTGGATCACATTGTGCTTCTTGATTGCCTTTGAGAGTAATGTGGACTCACCAGTACTGTCATCAACTGGTCTGAGTCCTATCTCTCTGGCAGGGTGCAGTGAGTGGTGATGGTGAATTTTTCTTCCTCCTCGAAGCCCCTGTTATGTGGAGTACATCAGGGTTCGATCTTGTTGCCAATGTTATTCACGGTATACATGCTGTCCCTGGGAGAGCTCATTTGGCATTACTGTGTTGGGTTTCACTGCTATGAAGATGATACCCAACTGTATTTGTCGTTGGCCCCTGGAACATACGATGCCATGGAAGTGATAAACAACTGCATGGCCAAGATCAATAATTGGATGTCCTCCAGCTGGGTGCAACTGAACCCAGACAAGAGGAAGGTATTGGTGTTTGAGCCAGGTCACAGGCCTGATGGGAGTGCTTCTGTAGTGGGTACAGGATTGTTTCTTGGGTTCGTTCCATTGATGGCTTCCCCAAGGGTGCAGGATTGTGGCATTATCCTGGATAGCAGATTGACACTTGAAATCTCAGGTGTCATCTGTTGTCAAAAGTGTTCTTTACCACTTGAGAAATTTCACCAGGATTAAGCCCCTGAACACCTCCCGGCACTGCTGCATGTCTTTGTTACTTTGTGGCTTTATTACTGTAATGTTCTATACTTTGAGGTCACTGGAGGGACCCTCTGCCAGCTGTAGCTGGTGCAGAATGCAACTGCTCAGTTGCTGATGGGCCTGGCTAGGTCCAGTCATGTGACCCCCAGTCCTGCGGGCTCTGCACTGGCTGCCTGTCAGGTGGAGGATCCTCTTCAAGGTGGGCTTGCTCACCTACAAGGCCCTATATTGGCTGGGCCTGGGCTATCAGGCTGAGCTCCTTACACCTGCTACCTCAGTCCATTCCTTCCACTTCTCAACTAGGGGGCTCCTTGATGTTCCCAGGGTCCTGTTTCAAAACATCTGGTGACCGTGCCTTTAGTGTCGCTGGGATGACCCTATGGAACACCTTTCTAGCTGCTGTCAGGGAGGCTCCAACAGATGAGTCATTTATAAAGGGTCTAAAGGGTCATCTGTTTCATTTGGCCTTCCACAATGAGGGCAACTGACCTGCACTAATTATGTGAGTTCAATTTAATTATGTTGAGGAGTATTTATTGTTAATATTCTTGCAGTTTTGCATATGTTTTTATAGAATGTGTGTGTTGTACTGACCCTACCTGTTTTTAATATAAGGCCCCCAGAGCCCCAGGGATTGTGCGCCATAGAAATAACATTACCTTACCTCCTTTAGAGCGTAACTGAGCTATGCTCTTAAATGGAGGCTAATATAACAATTACAGGAATGCTGCTAGCAACCAGCAACAAAACAGTGTTCAGTGGTTCTAACATTGTTCACAGACAGGTTGCACTGTAACCGAGCATATCCTGATGTTACCAAAATGGCGCTCTTAGTCATAACTCGTTATAATATGAGGAATCACTATGTGTTAAATAGGCATCAAGTTAATAGGATTATCCATTATTTAACTGGAGTAGCATTAACAAGAGCAAGGGGTTGAGTATGCAAGTAATACTACCCTACAGAGTGGGCGGTATTAGGCTATACCCACCCACCCAGGGGCGTAATGAGGCCCAACGCCGCAGGCAGAAGGCCTAATAGGCCCTGGAAGGGTGGGCATAGCCCATACTGCCCACCCTGGATGGTATTATTGCACTTAGAAAATGGGGTGCATGTGTATTTTTTTATTGGATTAAAAAAAAAAAGTAAAATAATTGTGTAAAACATGAGGATGTTTGAATTTTTTGTGTTAGTTTATTAAAGTAGTCCATCTGGTTTGGCAGTGGTAGTGAAACGCTCAACAATGACCTGCTTGTGTCTCCCAGTTAAAGCCAACCTAGTATGCCCTACTGCAGAATTTAACTTTTGAGGCCAATTTAGAACCTTTTTACTCAGTTTTCAGAAAGTGAAACCTGCATAAAAAGGTAGTAAATCAGCCTCAAATGCTGAGACCACTGCTAACATTTATTTATTTATTTTATTTAGCTTTTGTTGACCGGGTAAGTGCACTAGACAAATCCTGCCTATTTTCAGGCACGACCCGGGGGAGGGGGATACAGATGAATGCCAACTGACCTTGAACCAGACTAAGCTGTTGGCAGTATTTTTAGTGAATGAGGGAAATTTGGCCAGGACACCGGGGAAATTCCCCTACTCTTTTCGATAAGTGCCATGGGATCTTTAACATCCACCTGAACTACCACCAATCCAAGCAGATGGGACCTCGGTTTAACGTCTCATCCGAACATTGTTTTAGTAGAGAAGACTTATCTGCGTTGCTTGTATTTACATTCACTAAATGTGTGCCTAAACTAGTGAGCAATATCATGCCAGGACAAAGAATAACAATTGAGATGCCGCATACGTCAGAAGCCCAGAGTGCAGGTGGCCTGTTGATGTCAGTGCTTTCTGCATGTGGCAAAGTGAGCGAACCCCCCCTCCCCGGGAATCTAGAACTCCCTTTTCCACGACAAGAGCCAGACCATTGCTCTTCCTCAGGCTGCTGACATTTGTTTTAGGAGTGTATTACTCAACATGGGATGACGGGGGGAGTCTGGCAAACTGCATGCCCTAAATATCTCCCACCTACTGAACAACCAGCATCACTTGTACTAGTTTTTCTGTGTCACTGAAACGTCGTTTTATGCAGTGGGTTTCCATTTCTTGTCTCATCAAATGCGAAGCGCCCTCATTTCACGTACATACAACTAGTCCATCGTGTGTAGTCATTCTTTCTGTTTGGTGGTAGCTGTCATGATGGTTCATGGAGGTGTGGAATATGCAGTACTTCGATAATTTAATAATGGTTGCTGTTTATCTGTAAGAAGTAGTTTTTTGGGCAACAGTGTATTTTTAATGAAAATGGTTAAATTTTATAGTTGAACATGTATAAGGTGATAGTGATTGTGTTTATGTCAGTCACTCTGTCACCCGCTAAGCGAAAGAAAAAAATGTTGGATATTTGAATTGGGAATAAGGAGTTTTAACCAATTAGAGAGCAGGCTGGGCACCAAGATCTTGGTGATGGTGCTGGCTGTGCTGGTACTTTTAATACATGTGCATCTGTTCTCTGATAGATTCCCATCTAGAGAAGTCACTCAGCCACTCAGAAGCTTCAAATACCTTTACCCATTTTCTAAGTGATCTTACCATTCTTTCTCGGTTCAGAATATGGCAACTCAGCGGTAGCAGTCACACAGCTAAGGGATACCAGAAGGTAGCTTGAGCAGACACTTCAGATGAGTAGATAGACAGACAGACAGACGGCTGGATAGATGGATGGATGGATGGACAGACTGACTGACTGATAGATGGACAGAGAGATAGACACTTTTATTTATTGGGGACTCAGTGTAGCATACAAAACGATACAGAAACAACAGAAATCATAAAATGACAGATATTTGTCATTAGAGCCGCGTGAAAGTTGAAAATTCTGCTTTAGCGGAACTTCTGCAAAATTTTATAACTTTCACAGAATATTCTGAACTTCTGCCTTTGGGGAAATCGGAAATCTTCCAAACATGTTCAGTGAATTTTTGCCCTGTATTGCAGCACTTTCTCATTGAACTGCAGAATAACACCCATGAATTATGGAACTAATATATTAATCCCCAATTCATGTAATTATGCCTCAGTTCATTGAGTGATCAGGTCTGCATGGTTCTCGGTAAATTGAAAAAAAACTTACCCTTGCATCTAGTGGACCCCCCACCCACAGATTGCCACCCCTAACTTACTTTATGATTCCTTGGTGTTTAGTGGTACCCCCACGCTCTGATCACTGTCTCCCATCATTAAATGTTTCCTTGGTGTCTGGTGGCACACCCCCACCCTCTGATCACCATTCCGCTATCATTAAATGTTTTTCTGATATCTAGTGGCACTCCCTTCCTCTGATCACTGTCCCCCTCTGAAATAAATGATTCCCTGGTGTCTAGTGGCATCCCCACTCTTCGATTACTGTCCCCCATTGTTAAATGTTTCCTTGGTGTCTAGTGGCACCCCTGCCCTCTGATCACCATCCCATCATTAAATGTTTTCTTGGTGTCTAGTAGCACCCCCACCCTCTGATAGCCGTCACCCTATCAAAAAAAATGTTTCCCTGGTGTCTAGTTGCACCCCACCCTCAGATCACCATCCCAGTATCATTAAATGTTTCTCTGATATCGAGCAACACTCCTCACCATCTGATTGCTGTCCTCCTATCAAGAAATGTTTTCTTGGTGTCTGGTGGCACCGCCCCACCCTCCGATCACCATTCCCCTATCATTAAATATTTCCCTGGTATCTAGTGACACTCCCTGCCTTCTGATCGCTGTCCCCCATCATCAAAATATTTCCTTGGTGTCTGGTGGCACTCCCCACCATCCAATCACCATTCTACTATCAATAAATGTTTTCCTGGTATCTAGTGGCACCCCACCTTCCACTCACCATCCCCCTATGAAATAAATGATTCCCTGGTGTCTAGTGGCACCCCCACTCTCTGATTACTGTCCTCCTTCATTAAATGCTTCCTTGGTGTCTAGTGGTACCCCCACCCTCTGATCGCCATCCCATCATTAAATGTTTTCCTGGTGTCTAGTGGCACCCCCACCCTCCGATCGCCATCACCCTATCAAAAAAATGTTTGCCTGGTGTCTAGTAGCACCCCACCCTCCAATCACCACCCCCCTATATTAAATGTTTCCCCAATATCTAGTGACATCCACTACCACCATCTGATCACTGTCCCCCTATCATTAAATGTTTCCTTGTTGTGTAGAGGCACCCCTCCACCCTCCGATTGCCATCCCCATGAAATAAATGTTTCCCTGTTATCTAGTGGCACCCCCATGCTCCAGTCATCATTGTCCTATGAAATAAATGTTTCCTTGGTGTCTAGTGGCACCCCTCACCCTCCAGTCACTGTCCCCTTATCATTAAATGTTTCCCTGTTGTCTAGCAACCCCCCTCACTGCCCACACAGGCTGATTTCAGCATCTTGCCACCCCCTTATTTATTTTTTTTATTTTATTTATTTAGCTTTTGTTGACCAGGTAAGTGCACTAGACAAATCCTGCCTATTTTCAGGCATAACCCGGGGGAGGGGGATACAGATGAATGCCAACTGACCTTGAACCAGATTAAACTGTTGGTGGTATTTTTAGTGAATGAGGGAAATTTGGTCAGGACACCGGGGAAATTCCCCTACTCTTTTCGATAAGTGCCATAGGATCTTTAACATCCACCTGAACTACCACCAATCCAGGCAGATGGCAATCCCCTCTTTCTATACTCTTTGGGTCACTGCCACACTGCAACAGGGAGCCCATCTGGTGAAAGATACAGCCCTAGTCTCACCACCTCAGCTGGATGTCATATGTAGTGACAGAGAGCATGCTCCCTGAGAGCGAACTCCCTGTCATTGCATATGGAGCCGGCCAAGTTGATGAGAGGAAGGTGTGCAGGTTGCCCTATGGGCTCCCCATGGCAGTGTGGCAGTGGCATGAAGACTATGGAAATGGGGTTGCAGGTTGTTGTAATCAGCCCCATGTGGGCAGTTCTGGGGGCCACTAGACACCAGGGAAACATTTAATGATGGTGGAATGGCAACTGGAGGGTGGGGGTGCCACTAGACACTAGCAAAACATTTATTTCATAAGGGGATAATGATTTGAGGGTGGGGGTGCCAGTAGACAACAGGGAAATATTTTTGTCATGGGGTGGAGAACAGAGGGTGGGCAGGGTGTCACTAGACACCAAAGAAACATTTATTTGGTAGGGGATAGTGATTGGAGGGTGTAGGTACCGCTAGACACAAGAGAAACATTGATTTGGTAGGAAGCCAGTGATCAGAGGATGGAGGAGTGCCACTAGACACCAGGAAGGGAAACATTACATAAATATGGGTCCAGTGAAGGCGATACTCAATTCATGCATTCATTCCACAGTTCAGTGACTCACTGAAATGCAGAATGAATGCATGAATTGCAGATTCATGTTTTAAACTGCTGAAATAATTTCTGCAGAACTCATCTCTGATGATCAGTTCTGCGGAATTTTCTTCAGCTGTTTAATACTTTAATCCACAGTTAATACATTTATCCCACTTTTCTAAATCAGAATTACCATGAACGTTGCCAAAATGATTTCTAAATTTTCACAAAAGCAAAAGTCCGGCTTTCATGCAAATTTCACCAGCAGATTTGTTTCACACAGTACTATCTGTCATATCAGTACCTACACAAAATTACTGGCATTCTTATCATACATTCTAAACAAATTATTAAAAAAAAACTGATAAAGGAACATCTGTAGTCTGTAAACTAGCCTAAAAAAACTGTTAGTCTAGGAACTAACCTGATATGTAAAGGAAGGTTATTACTTCTCACATAGGCCTCGACTAAGAGTGTACACTCCCGTACAATGTGTAGATTTGCAGGAGAACGGTCCACTAACCCCTGATCAGTGGATCTTACTGCCTTTGAGGTAGCCAGCAGAGTCAGGAGGTCTGATATGTGAATTCAAACAATGTAAGGCCTTGTAAGTTTGCAATAAAATATCAAAGTAGGCAAACTGCTTTACTGGCAGCCAGTACAGCTCCTTGAAAATATCAGAAATATGTTCTGGACTGCCAGCTCTTTCCACTGTATAACTTAAGCTTCCGTGTTATGCATCAGCTGAAATTTCTGCCCTGTATTTTCTCTTCAGTGATCTACTTGGATACCACTGAAATCAGCTTTCACTCAGTGTTGTTTTCCTGAGCAAAGTCTAATCAATCTATTACTGCTAGTAATGAAGAGCATCTTAGAATGCACTACAATAGTCCTACCTTTACTTGAGAATGACATGGATCAGGGTGGGAACATCAGTACTAATGGCAGAAGTTTTACAATATTCTTTAGATAGTAAAGTCTAGTTGTGACTACAGCTGACACTTGAGATTCAAAAATCATACTGTAATACAACAGAACACCTACATTTCTAGCCACCTCTGACAACCACAGGTATCTCCATTTAATTATATTACAATTAGTGAATGTGGATGAATTGTGTAAATTATTTATAGATAAGTTGTGTTTTACTAAAAACATCAGGGTAGTGCCTGTAAACAAATCTTTGGTCTAGTGTACTTCACTGGTTAACAAATAAAATTGAACTGATTATGGCATCCCATTCATAAAACATTGATATTTCAAGATAGGAGGCAGTATAGTGCAGTGGTCTAAGGCTCTGAGCTGCAAATTTGGGGACATCCAGCAAACCAGACCTGGGTTTGAATCCCACAGTTTCCACTTGCATACTGTGTGACCCTGAGCAAGTCACTTAACCTCCTTGTGCTCCCAGGTCGCTCCTGTAAAAAAGCTTTCAGCTTAGCGTGCTATACCTGGTTAAACAACTAAATAATAAAAAAAAAAAAGATTCAGATTGAGCCAATCAGCATGCATGTAATTGGTAGTGCTTTTTTTTCAACTTTCCTGAAGCTCCTCCTCAGTCCCCTTTTGTTTTTGCAGCTACATTCATACAGCTTTTTTTTTTGTTATCAGTCTGTCCTGCCAGCCATTTACATTCCATAACTCCATCCATTTGATTAAATTCGCCTGTTTTTTTCTGCTAATCAACCAGCTGTAGGGCTTGGCATAACTTAAAGAGACAGACCCCCATTTTCCTTGCATACAGATATTCTACTGTTGTGCATTCTGACACCAGCACCACCAAGCATAAGGATCTCTTAGTTACTGCAGTTCTCAACTGTCATAAATCATCAGGAGTTGCATTCTGACTCCAGCAGTACCAAACCAAAGGATCACAGTGTGTTGCAGTCTGTCCATATGCATTCCTAGCTACCTGTGTTGCAATGTAAGAGCAGCAATACCCTCTTAGAACATAAAGAACATAAAACCACAACATCTTTAATCTCTCTAAGAGCAGCATATGAGGAGCTTATTACTGAACAAGTGGAGAGACAATCGTTGTATGTTAGGTCTAATTACTATATTAAGGGAGATAAATCTGAAAAACTTATGGGCTGGCAATTAAAATCTGCACAACATAAAATATGATCATTCAGGCTGTGGATCAAGAGGGTCAAGTTCATATTTGTCCCAAAGAAATAAACTAAATATTTTACAAATATTACCAAGATTTATATACTTCAGAAAATAATATTACTACTTATCAGCTTGAGTGTGTACTTAAACAGATTACATTTCCAACTCTGATGGCAACACAGATTCAAAATATGAATCAAGATCTAACACAACCTGATATTATTTCTGATATTAAAGCATTACCATCTGGGAACCCCCTGGTCCCGATGGGCTTACCATTGATTTTTTCAAAATCTTTTCCCTTAAACTAATTAAACATCTTCAATATTATTTGCCACAATTTTGGATTCATGCTATCTGCCATCTTCTTTTAAGGAAGCAAATATTTTGCTTTTTCTTAAAAAAAGCAAAGGATCCATTTTTACCATCTTCATACCAGCCAATCTCATTGATTAATACAGATGCCAACATTTTGGTTAAAACCCTGGCCACCAGACTTGAAAAAATTCTCCCTACATTAATTCACCCAGACTAGAATGGATTTATTAAAGAGAGATCATTAAAATTTAATATTTGTTGGGTGATAAATGCTCTGGACTATCTTCAACATTCAGATCTTTCATTGATGCTTTTAGATGCTGAAAGAGCATTTGATCAAGTGGAGTGGCCCTTTATTAAATATAGTATTAATAAAGCTGAACTCAGCCCTGTATTGCTTAAGTGGGTTGATATTTTATATTCAAGTCTGCTGGCCAGGGTTAAAACTAATAATGATCTTTCCCCCCCAATTTTTTTACAATGAGGCACCAGACAGGGCTGTCCCCTTTCTCCCTTAATTTACTCTTTGGTTATAGAACCCCTGGCAATCTTGTTCACTCCTCTCCCCTAATTCAAGGTCCCATTATTAATAATTTGGAACATCAAATAAGCTTATATGCGGATGATGTTCTATTATATTTGAATAATTTGAATCATAGTTTACCCTACATTTTGGATATTATAAATCAATATGGGAATATCTCTGGTTATCGGATTAATTGGTTTAAGACAGAGTAAATGGAATCTTCTTCACATTCTCATCCTTTTGTTTCCCTACCCATGCTGAATATTCAGAAAGTCTCTAAAATAATGTACTTGGGTGTCCAAATTGAAAATGTGTGGCAGCAGTTGTTTTTCCCTAAATTTCTATCCATTGATCCAGGATATTCAGTTGCAATTAAGTCTCTGGGAATCCTTACCATTTACTTTAACGGGACGTGTAAACGTAGTTAAGATGACTGTTCTTCCCAAATTTATGTTTTTTTTTCAGACATTGGCAGTTATTTTTGAAGATCATTTTTTTAAGGTACTTGATGTTATTATTAGGACAATTCTCCGGAAAGGCAGAAAAATGAGACTTAAACTGGAGAAATTATATCTATCTCCTTCAGAGGAGGATTTGGCATTACTATGCTTCAAATACTATTATTATTCTGCCAACTTAAGTGACATTGCTTTATGGCATAAGGAAGATATTCAAGATCCAACATACAGTGTTGAATCTGCCTTTTCGTGTTATAAACATTTAAGACATCTGCTATATAGAGGACCCTTTAAAAATAAAGCTACTCAAATAGCTCTGACTACTAGGACTACCTTGTATATTTGGCACAAGATATTACCACCTAAACAGTGTAGGCCCTATTCTCCACTTACTCTCTGCTATACCTTAATCAGTACTTTCCTCCATCTCAGTTTCAGCATGTGTTCATGACATGGTATGCCAAAGGCCTGGTAGAAGTGGGACAATTTCTAGATCAGGATCAATTGCTTGAGTTTCATATTCTTAGAGATAAATTTAAGCTAGATAACCAACATTTTTTTTGGATATCTCCAGGCTCAAGACTTTATTAGCAAAAATTGAACTAAGGTTAATAATTTAATGCTTGAGATGGAGCAGGTCTTCACCCGAGGTAACTTTTTCAAATTGATCTCTTTGTTCTAGAAACTTATTATGCCCAAACATAGGGTCCATCTAAATGATCTCAGATTGAGATGGTCTCAAACATTAAATGTTAATATTCCCATAACAATCTGGATAAAAATGTAGATATAAGATCATGGGGCTTTAACTCTGTCAGATCCAAACAGATAATGTTTAATATTTTACATAGGGTGTATTGCACTCCTTATTTTCTTCACAAAATGAATCCCTCCATCTCCCCTAATTGTCCTAGGTGTAGCTCTCAAATTGGATCACTTGAGCATGTGCTGATTTCTTACCTTCGATTGGATTTATGGTGGCAGGAGATATTGTCATTTATATCTGATATTGTACAAAGAACTCTAAATAAACATCCATATTAGATGCTGCTACGCAGTGATTAACGTCATAAAGACCTAACACAACCTCAATATTTTTTTGTGAATATCTGCCTCATGGCAGCTTTTAAAATTATTTTAATGAGATGGATGGACTCACAACCTCCGGGTTTTAGGGAATGGCTTAACTCATTGTTATGAGTTCAAGCACTAGAACGTATCCACTACACCTCTGTGAAACAAATGTGCAAATATATGCAAATATGGTCCCCATTTATGAACAAAATTGATGGCTTGAATGTAGATTAAATTTGACCTGTTTCACTTTCTGATTTTCTTGACATTATCAACAAATTAAATAATGGTAAAATGTCATATATGACCTGTTATGTAACTTTTGGGATATGTGTGTGCAGCGATACATTTTTGTAGTGTGCTTTTGTTGTTTATAATCTATGTATTGTATTGATCTATTTATCTCTTTTGTACTGAGCAAATAAAAATGAAAAAAAATAAATAATTAAAAAAAATAAAATCAGAACAACTTTAGTGTTCAGACAAAATGCAGGAGCGGATTGTAGATTCACTTCTGTGCTATATCTATATTGAGCCTAAGGCTACAAGCCTATGGTTTATTAGTTCAATAATATCCATTCTCAGCAACCTGAACAAGTTCCTTCTGCTATCAAAATCATGAAGAAGATTGTATTCTGGCTCGTAATCACAGGATGTTGACATTGTTTAACTGGGTATGTGTCAATCTGTCCTCTCATGGCCAGGCAACTGTTCACACTCATACTCAGACAATTCAGGAAACCTCATTCAGTCAGTCAGACTTAATCAGTATGCTTCAGAATTTATTGCCTCTCTCACAGTTGCATACAGCATTCAGCTTTTCCTGCTTACAGTTGAGATTTTTACCAATAATTTGGCCTTCAATACGCATTCATATTTTCAGCACCTATTTAGTCATGCTCACCATTCATACCAGTCCTTTCTTTCTGCATTCATCATCAATAAGTTGGTTGATTCCTATCTCCATGCCATCAGGCTCTATAAATGCATTAATACAGGCTCACTTGAGCACATCTGCACAATTACTACTATGGACACTTTTATCATATACAACCTGACTTTTGCTGGAAACGCAAGAGTATGAAGCACTGTTGTAATCCCTTCACCTTTTCTGCTCCCTCTTATTTCTTCTGCCTCTACATGTGGCATAGGACTCCAAAGTCCCCTGTCTCAGTATCTCAAGCAACATTGCTCCCTTCAGAACTATGCTGTTCAAGCAGATGCTGAATTTAGGGGTTTTCCATCTTGCCTTGCTTCATCTACCCATACCAGCCATCCCCAGGGTAAATCCAGCTCCTTTTAGATCTGCGCAGAGTGAAGGAGTTACTGATAGTGGCATTTTTCCTCCTTGCTACTCTTTGACTTCCATCTTCATCCACCCAGATCCTGGGATATGATGGCATAACTGTAGGCAGCTGCTGTATAACACTGTATGCTATTGTGTGCTTAGCCTTATCTTTGTTCATAAATGACAGAGGTCCTCTTTCCAGAGTACATGCCAAGGATCTGAGGAATATCCAGTCATCAGTTTACACTTGAAGTTAAACATTTTCTGAGCCTACTTATCAGCTCCTTAATCCCCCTTCCATACTTTGTTCCAGCCACAGTGATCTCCCAACCTTTATCCATCCTCCATTCTTCTCCAGAATTGAAATGTTTCATCTTGGTTCAATGGCGTACTGCTAGATCCCACCCCTCTGCCTTATATAAGCCACACACTCATACACCTCCCCTGCCTAGGGTTTTTGATGTGTGGTCTTACCTCAGTGCTGCCTCCAGTTTATTTGCTTCCTCTGCTGTTTTGTTTTGTGTCTTTCTTCATGTGTCTTATTGCTACCATTCAGTTTGCCTGTATATTGTTTGCTCCTCATCATGCTGTTTGTGCTGCTTTTATTGTTGCTGTTGTGCTTTCTGTTGCCTACAAGTTTTCTTTGCTTCTGTGCTGTCTTGTCCTCTTTCTTTTTCTATGGTGCTTTGCTTATGCTGTAGCTCCTCTGCCACCCATTCTTTGTGCATTTCTGCCCCAGCTGCTTGTAGTCTGTAGCTTACTGCCCCATCTGTCCATTTCTGGTATGCTCTTGGAGTCTGCTTACCTGTGTTCTCTTCAGTTTTCCTCTCCAAAACTAGTCACCAGCATCCTGCTTTCCTTTACTGGCCAACTGCTTCTTTTCCCTGAGACAACAAGACACAGTCTTTTTTCCCCTCAGTTGCTATTTTTGGATGTCTGTCTTGCAGCCTTCATTTGTATCTCCTGCTGCTACTGGTTGGTGCCTTTCTTGCTCATCATGCCCAGGTGTTCTAATGGTGTTGCTGTCCCTCTGGACCTACTATAACACATTCTGATGCATGCTCAGATCCCACTCATTTGCTCATTAGCTCTTATCACTCCTTGAATAAGTGATGCAGTAATAGTGCAATGAACTGTAGACTCGCAGTCGGGCAGCCATGTACCTAGTCTGCACTTGGAAATCTATCCCATTTTCAGAGCATCGCTTGGGACATGAGATGGTCATAAACCCATAGCAAATACTAATGTAATGTGTCCAATTCTGGAGGCCACACCTCTGCAAGGATATTGACAGAGTGGAAGTGGTCCAGAAGAGGGATACCAAAATGATGCAAGGGTTGTACAAGAAGCCATATGATGAGAGGCTGCAGGAGCTCAACATGTATTCCTTGGAGGAGAGGAGAGGAGAGGAGAGGAGAGGAGAGGAGAGGCAACATGATGAAAAAGTACAGTACCTCAAAGGGATGAACAAGGTGCAGGAGGTGAGTGTCCTTCAGAGGAAGAGGAGGGGCACCAGAAATTAGGGGCATGCAATGAAGTTTGGGGGGATCAAGTGGGCTGTGAGGAAATACTTCTTCACAGAAATGTGGTGGATGCCTGGAACAGCCTGCCAGAAGAGGTGGTCAGGGCAGAAACAATGAAATGTTTCCAGCATGTGTGGGATCTGCACATGGGCAAAATAAGTAAAGGAAAGGAAAGAGGGAGGGACACCAGAGACCAAATAGGGTCCAGGGAATAGTGATAAGTAGGGAAAATAGGGAAAACAAGATGGGCCAACCAGTCCTTTTTGTGATAACCAATTCTATGTTGCTATGTATTTTGAGCTCCACATGCATTGCCTGGCTCCTACACATTGCACTCTGCAGACCACGATTCAGCAGGTCACAGAGCTGAGTCATTATCCTATTCAGGTGAAAGCAGCCCTGGATCTGTCCTTTGGACAGCTCTCTGAAGGTGTGCTTTGTCTTGAATGCATGATGGGGAGAATACTGTACCTGTGCACACCCCAGGTCCAAAATGCAGTTCTCCTCCATTTCTCCCTCTCCGACGATGACCTAAACAGACCTCCACTCATCTCTGTTCCACCGAAAGATCTTAGGGAATGAGCAGGAGTTGGCAATGAATGAATGCGTGCTTGTACTAGTATCCATCCATTGCTCAGTCAGATGGGCAGTCAGCTATAGTGGAGGGAGGAGGGCTGGACTGGTTGCCCACTCTGCATCAGCATGGGTAGCAGTACCTGCCAGGGTGTGGGGTCAGGGGTCCTCTAGACACCAGGGAATATGGGGACACTTTTTTTATGACAGGGGATCAGAGGAGATAAGGAAGGGGTCTGCTACACACCAGGGAAATTTATTGAAGGGTATGCTTTTTTTTATTATTATTGCAGGGATCAATCGGGGATAGAGAATGGGGTCAGTTAGACATGAAGAAAAAGGAAAACAGGATGGAGGGTCCACTAGACACCAGGGTAAATGAAAACCAAGGTTTCCAAACTGATCTGAACTGCAGAAAAAGTAAAGATATAGTTTGACTTATTAAAATATTGCCAGTTCGGGGAGGTTTGGGTTTTTCTTGAACCAGTTAGCCCATCCCTACTTTCAAGTCTGGTCACATATACCCAAGGTCCCTTACCCAGCTAATTTCATTGTCAATGTCAGCCATTTGATTATCTTTTCCAGTGTATTAAACTCTCTCCCCAGACAATCCCATTGCCCCCAGAGTTCCAAGTGAGACCTAGATCAGAATTGCATGCAAACCTGATCCAAGTAGTGACTCCATTTTGTAATTCCTGCCCATAAGGGTTGACTAATCCCAGGCACTTTAGGCATAGTTAGGGACTGAGAGGGTATATCCTTTGGACAGATTGGACCTGGACTTGAAGTTGTCAAAGTTTGTGTCCAAATGTTGCACTGCCTCCTCCAAAGGTCACACCTTTCTAGGTATACTTAGAGGTGCTGCAGTCAGGAAATGTGCTGATGGGACATTGGCACTTGACAGTTCCTATCCCTGTGGGGGAAGTCTATGTCACAACTCAGTGGTAACTTCTATGTCTGGGCAATCTCCAGTTTGCCTTATAATCTTCAGTGCATTCCTTCAGCACTATTGAGTCACCAAGTTCTGCATTATGCAGATGTAAACAGGGTTCAAAGACTTCAAGTTGCAAGGAAACAGCAACAATCTATTTACAGTTTATGGACAAAGGCCTCAGATGTAAACACTCATCAGATGGTAAATGCTGTTGGAGTAACAATTGTTCAGGGTACCATCTTCTTTAATCTATGAGCAAATCAAGAATGTAGGTTTCATCACTAACCACAAGGGGCAACAACGCATAGCTTTGGTGATGAATGGCAGAAGTTTGTGAAGGGACTCAGAGAAAGACACTTGAGCACCTTGCCACATTGAATCTTACAAAAAACAACTTCTATGGATTTTCATTGTGCTAGACTCTCCACAACTCTCTTTTGCCCAATACTGTTCTTTTTCCCTTGCACACTCTTCCCCTCCTCAGGCAGTCCATTGCCTCCATTTGTTCCTGGTTCACACTTTCTTGCACCCGAGGTGATTTCCTCATGAGCGTGCTCTCATCCTGGCAGCATACCAGGCAGGCAAACCTGTGAATCCAGCTCTAGAGGATCTGATGGACATACAATTCACAGTTCTCTGCATCAACCTTGGCACACTCATATATATGTAAAATCTGTGCTAGGACAGAGCATGTGTATCTCATTTCTTGACTGTAGGTGTCAATGAATCAGGATCATAACAATGGAGTACCATCTAGATGAAGTCTTTGAGTTGGAACCTCCTTACAGGCCCTTCACTGTTCCTCTGGTGTCATCTTATCTTCATTTGCAGGCCAGTTTTCCAGGGACCATACAGAATGTGAGACCTGGGCCACACCCAGACTCAGGACCCATATTGTCTCTGTTTGAGTTTGTCAAGTTTCTCCATCCACTCACAACCAGAGTTGGGGATAGTGTTCAACCCCTATCAACCTCAAACTCAAACCTGTACATGGTTCCCAACTAGGACCTGGGCCCCTCTCTACTCCTTGTGTGATTCCCACAAAAGGCTTATTTTCTTCATTCTATAATACACCACATTAAATCTCATATTTGGGCCATGCTACATGTACTGTACATATATTTAAATGTTTAATGAAAAATATCTGAAACTGTTCCCCCACATAGGGATCAAGACCACAGTGGAGCTGGGTCAGGGCATACAATGCCGAGTTGGCTGACAACACCACTGTTGGTATGCAGCAGTTACAGCCAAAGACTTAGACAAATATTTCAAGATATTTCCCACTATTTCTAAAGAGTCTCTCCCATGGCCCTGTGGTGGTACTGCAGGCAGAACATTTCTCTAGTCATATCATAGACATTTCAGGTACAGTGCCCCTTCCAAAAAAGTGAATATCAAGGTGTGACAAAAATCCAGAACATACTTAGTTGTGATATTCCAGGCAAAAGAACCAAACCCTTTTCTAGTTTAAATAGTCCATCCAGTTACTAGTCACATGCTACTTTATTCAGTGGCCATCATTCTACTTCATCTTCCCTGAATTCTATGTCTGCCACCTCAAGCAGTCCATTTATTAGGTATGCAGTGCCTTCCCAGCCTACCCAGTGTGAGGTGTGTGTATCCTGTGCCAACTCAACTCAAGTTGCATCATGCATAACTGTATGAATGTGTGTGGCAGGTTCTGTATTGTCTGTTGTGTAGAAAACATAAAAAGGAACAGGAGATACCAAGAGAAAGGTGCAGATAAAGGTTCCACTCCCATGCCAATTCCAAATACAAGGTCAGCATCTGCAACAGGCCATGAAGGTGTCATAGCTTGGATGACTAGGGCTAAACACATTGCAGTACAGACAATAAAAATGTCTTGATTCAGACCAAAGAATTCCATTAGAGGCCCCACTCTCCCTCCAAGTTTACCAGCTATTTTAGCATACATATCATTGATGACACTCTGATACAGACTAGTCTGGAACCAGAAGCACACTATTTCTCCCTCTTCAAATGCTGACTGAACCAGTTCCCCCAAGTTGAGGTACAGATGACACATCCATAAATTTAAAATTAACCAATTCAACTGTCCAGCTTGAGCAAATAAGATAGCTACCACTGAAAGCCCAGCGGCAATTGGCAGTCTATCTTGATCTACTATATGGTACTCAAATATAGTGCATCAGTATACAGTCTACTACTGCTCAGTCAGGTGCAGGAAGGCTAAAGCACTCACTGTAAGATAAACTTGATGCATTCTGAATGTTATTTGGCTGGGTGAATTATGAAAATTAGGGTAGGTTATAAAGGTGTATAATGGGTATAAAGGGACAAAGATTTTAATAATTCTGGGCAGATTACAAGCCATATAAGAGACAGTATCCTGTATAACCAGATCCTATTGGAATCATACTGACTGAATGGCCTGAGTATATTAATCTGCAGAGCAAATAGTTTTTAGAAGATAATCAGAAAACAGCTTTTAATCAAATATAAACACCATTGATTGACACAAAATTAAAACTGACATAACCAACAAATTGCCATCAGTAACAGAAATTTATGCTCAAGAAGGTGTTCAGCTGAGTACATCTAATAGAGCTAAACTGAGAATTCATTCAACTAGATTATAACTCATAAAGGGATTTCTGATGGAAAACAATCTACTATAATATTAGCATGGAATGTAACTGATGTGCAGATGAGCAATTTAATTGTCTTCTAGAACAGTATAATGTGGTCACCCTACAAGAAACATGGGCAAGGAAGAACATATGATTTAGGGATTCAATAGCACTTCTGTTAACAATTTAAAGAAAAACACAGCAGGGAAGATGATTGAAGGGTTGACATTTTATGTAAGATAGATATAGCTCTTTTAATTAAGGAAAATGTAAAAATACGTTAAAATGTTATTATAATTTTGTTAACAAGGCCTCAATAACAGTTTTTATTGTGCAGTTCCCACATATCACCAAGTAATACTGAATATTATAATGAAAATGCATGGGAAATTCTAGAAATAAAAGTAACAAATGCAATTATGAAGTATCCAGAGGCAGGTTTACTGTTGATGGGTAATTTTAACTAACAAAAAGGATGTGTGGGAGTCTTCTCAGATCCATTGGAAGGCATTATACAAATAGTAGCCAAAGATAGGGTTGTAAATTAAAGTGGCAGAAGGTTCCTGTTTTCCTTAGAAAATACAGGGTTAAGTGTTTTGAATGGGTGTATACAAGAAGATTTTCCAGTACAATATACTTACTTCTCACCTAATGGAGCTAGTATCATATGTTATTTTGAATCATTCTATTGACAGATTTACAATTTTATGTACTGTAAATGACACATTCATGATTTCACACATTTGACTGTTCAAGAAAGGCAAGAGAGAGAGGTCATTTTCTGATACAATTATCTTTGAACTTACAGTTGTTATGATAAGATTTTATGAAACAAGATGACTTTGTTCCTGATATTAAAATTACAAATAGTAACAAGATTTGACTTTGGAGCTGGCTACCAGTGCAGCAGTGGTGCCACCACTTGTGATGCCAATGATCCAGGTTCAGGAATGAGCATAGTTCATCAGAACACTGGCTGGGGGAAGAAGAATGAGCATCCCACAGGATGCTCTCTCCTGTTGGGAGATAGTGGATCACAATCATTGTATGACCACCTCATGGGTGACCAAGGGTGGTGGTGTTGCAGGTGAAGTGGTGTAGGTGGCTTAGTGGACTGCTGATTGGCTGGATGGGCACTCATATCTTGCATGAACACTGTCATATATGCCAGCATCCCTGAGGAGATGGCAGAAATAAGGAGGGAGAAAAAAGCAGAAAAAATACAAACACCAAGACAGCCTCATGCAGCATGCATACCCCACAGCCTGCTGGCCTAGGCTCAATGCTGGGGTCCCAACTGAAACATTTCCAAAGGACCTGGTCCAGCTGGAGGACCTCCACTATAGAAAGGGGATACCATGGGATATCATTTCAGAAGACAGGTACATCCTGTAAGATGGTGGGGGAGAAGGGGTTGGGGCTGCCCAGGGAACTGACAATTGTCAAAAAGGTTGGCTGAGAGAGAGGGGAGGTAAAAACTAAGTAAAGAAAAGGTTCACCACACAGAGGAACTACTGTAGTAATTAAATTAGTAGACATTTTTAGATGCCAAGAAGTCAGGAAAATAACAGAGTCCCTTATGCTGGAGCTATCAGCTCAAAACATGTATGTAGCTATGAAGGAAATCTGCAGCTTCATTCTGCCACTTTCATATTAACTTAAATCACGTAAAAAAAAAACAGAAATTGGTTTAAAAACAATTGTAAAGAGTATAAAACTTCCTTGTTGAAGATAATTAAATTCATCAAGGACAACCCATCAAAAGAAAACTATTCATATTTGAACAAGGGTAGGAAGCAATATAAGCAGTTTTTACAAGAACAAACAAGAATGTCTACAGAAATAAACAGTGGAATGAAATGGTTCAAGCAATTATTAAACATGAAAACAAAAATTTCTGGATGGTGGTAGCAAAAGGTACTGGAAATTATGCTAATAATATCTCAGCATGTATCGGACCTTTAACATGGATGCATTATTATTGAAAGCTTGTTTACAAATTGATACTTAAGATTAAAAAGCATTGACAAATGGAATGCCGTTAGATATGGTATCTCTTTGAATTACACTAACTGCAGTACCTGAAGAGATAGAGATGACAAAGGGTGATAAAGCTTCTGGCCCTGATATAATTCTGCCATATATTTATAAGTTAGAGGTTAACTGTTGGAATAAGTTACTAGCAATCTTATTCAAGAAAAAGGTGCAGGATGATGTTTTCCCTAGTGAATGGAAGGGGAACATAGTAATTTCTATTTACAGAAAGGGCAATCCAGAGTTACCAGAAAACTATAGACCAGTAAGGCTTATCGACTGTCTATGGACATTTTTTTTCTACAGTTATCCTAAAGAGATTGCACTTTTGGATAGAGGCAGAAAATATTTTCAACCCATTTCAGGATACTTTCAGAATATCATTTTCAACTTGCAGTGTCAGTGGCTTAGCAGGTTGCACACTCACCTCTGAGGCCGAAAGATCAGAAGGCTGTGGTGGGTTCTATCCCCGCACCCGGTACTTGGGTTAAATCCCAATATTGACACTGTAATGCAGCATAAAGGGGGGTACTGCACTCCTGAGGTGCTGTCTTTCAGATGAGATGTTAAACAGAGGTCCCATCTGCCTGTTCTGGTGGTAGTTCATGTGGATGTTAAAATCCCATGTCACTTCTTGAAAAGAGTAGGAGAATCTCCCCGGTGTCCTGGCCAAATTTCCCCCCATTCTCTAAAAATACCACTAACAGCTTACTCTGATTCAGTGTCAGTTGGCATTCATCTGTATCCCCCTCCCCGGCACAAGGCTGAAAATAAGCAGAATTGTCTAGTTCTCCTTTTCTGGTCAACAAATACTGAATAAATAAATTAATAAACCTTAGATCAGTATTGCATTCTCCAATGTTTGTTGGAAAAATATTATATGAGAACAATATTTTGCTATATAGTGCCTTTATCAACTTCAAAGTAGCTTTTGATGCCATTTGATGTCATCTCTTGGCCATTACTATGGGAAAATCTATTCAGATTGAACATCATTAGAGCTAGTCACTAAAAATACCACCAACAGCTTAATCTGGTTAAAGGTCGGTTGGCATTCATCTGTATTGCCCTCCACCTCCCTCGCGTCATGCCTGAAAATAGGCAGGATTTGTCTAGTGCCCTTACCTGGTCAACAAAAACTAAATAAATAAAAATAAATAAATATTCTTAGAAACATCATTAACCTTTAAACAGATAATTGGTCAGTAGTTAGATATGATTTAAAAGGCAGTCTCACAGAGAGCTTCCCTTCAAATCTTGGCATTAAATAAGGATGTTTATTAGCTCTGCTCTTACATAATTTATACATACATGATTTGCTGTTGCTCCTTATTAGATATGAGGGCCATTCACCACCTGTAATAGGGGAGCCAGTCCCAAACTAATGTATGCAGATGATCTGATACACTAACCAGTCACTTCAATTGGTAAAATCATGAATAGCAGTTCTAGAAACATACTGTAAAAGAATCAAATTAAAAATTAATGTGGCAAAAAGTAAAATCATGATATACAGGAAAAAGATATCATAACTAAATTGGAAAGTACATACAGTAATATCTCACTTGAAACCGAAAAATCTTATTGTTACCTGTTTCCGTTTTCTCTTCTAATAGTTCATGGGCAAAACATGAGCAACATATAAAAAGCAAGTTACTGCAAATTAAAAAAATGCTGTCTCTGCTTTCATGCTAGATAAAGTGTATCTACCATATTTCCAGCACTGCATGCTGCTGAGATGAAAACGAATAATGTAGCCATATACTGTATGTGGCTGAAGATAGAGTACTGAGAGAAATGTGTTGACTTATATACCATTCAATCAATTGCATAGATCAGTCTTACAGACATCTAAATCTGCCCAAGCAGAAATAGTGAGAGATAATTAGGAAAACAAAAAAATTGACACTTTAATTAAAACTCAGAAATTAGCGTATTGCATAAAATGATTGAATATGGAGGTTCAGAGATTATTGAAAAGTCCCTTCTTGAAAATATGTCTGTCAAATATTATTTCACCGTGATCAAAGTAATATTAAACTTGGTATAGTTAAATCATTTATGGCTTGATTTTGTAAAAGGCGTAAATATAATTTCAAAACTCATGCTCAAACTCAAGCATGGCTTCATACGTGGCAGATCCTGCCAAACTAACCTGGTCGAGTTCTATGACTGGGTAACTAGGCAACTGGACAGGGGCCATGCAGTGGATGTCCTGTATCTGGACTTCAGTAAGGCATTCGACTCGGTGCCACATGGAAGGCTGGGAAGGAAGTTAGTAGGCACAGGGGTGGGTGCAAAGCTGGTGAGCTGGGTAGGGAACTGGCTTCAGGGAAGGCAACAGAGGGTGGTGGTGGTGGGGAGCTCTCACACCCAAGGGCAGTGACAGAGTGGTGTTCCACAGGGCTCGTGTTGGGACCAGTGTTGTTTGGGATATTCATTGCAGACATATCATGGGACATCAAGAGCAAGATCAGTCTGTTTGCTGATGATACCAAGGTAGGCGGTGGTGGATGACCTAGGGGATGGCAGGGATTGCAGGATGATCTGGCAAAGCTTGAAACCTGGTCAGACACCTGGCAACTGGGGTTTAATGCCAAAAAGTGCAAGGTGCTGCATTTTGGGATGAAGAACCCAAGGAGGAGTTACCAGCTGGGGGAGTGCAACTAGCCCAGACAGAGGAGGAGAAGGATCTGGGTGTGCTCATTACAGGGTCAATGAACAACTCAGCACAATGTAGGAAGGCAGCTGCAAAGGCCAACAAAATGCTGGGTTGTATTGCAATGGGTATATCCTCGAGGAGGAGGAGGTGATTCTGCCACTGTATAGGTCATTAGTTAGACCACACCTGGAGTACTGCGTGCAGTACTGGCCGTATCTGAAGAGGGACATTAAGTTACTGGAGGGGAACAGCAGGGCGACAAAGATGATCAAGGGCTGGGGGACTTATCATACGAGAGGAGGTTGAAGGAGTTGAACATGTACTCACTGGAGGAGAGGAGGGACAGGGTGACATGATTGAAACCTTTAAATACATGAAAGGAATAAACAAGACGGTACAGAGGGCTGTTCAAAGTGAGGAGGAAGGGCCACCAGGGGCCATGACATGAGACTGGAGGAGGAAGGTTCAGGAGGGAGATGAGGAGACACTTTTTACAGAGAGGGTGGTGGCTGGGTGGAATGCATTACCTGCAGAAGTGGTATGCAGTAGAACAGTGGACTACTTCAAAAGGGGATGGGACAGGACAAGGGGGAGGGTTAATGAAGGGGAAGGGTGGAAGGGAGGGGCAGCTGCAGAATAAGGGGTGCTAGCTGCACATTCGAGCAGACTTGATAGACCTCTAGGCCTTTATCTGCTGGCAAATTTTGTATGTTCGTATGCCTCTGATCAAACTCAAATTGAGAAATAGTTCAGCTACAGAAGACATGGAACAAATTAAAAATTTTAAATCCTGCATGTGGTACACGAAAAACAAACTAACACACAGTCTGGATCCACATCTTATTCATCTAACTGAACAAGTTGATAGAAGAATCTTTTTGAAATTCAGATTTGAAACATTTCCACCTAAGCCATTAAATAAGAAGCAGGGTCTCTAGTGTTCCATGGCACTTTGTCATGCTTTCTGTGGCAGGGCTCTTAGGCTTGTGAGGCAGCATTTTTTTTATTTCTGCTGCATAATTTATTTATTTCTGTGGCGGAATGCAGTCCTCCAATTGGCTGACACCTTGAAGGAGGTGGCATTCTACGCATATCAGAATGCATTGCTGCACATAGAATGCTATGCACAGGGAGACGCTAACCACCCGGACCTGTTTTTCGGTGTCCTGAGATGCCAATAAGTTGTTGTATGTAGCCCAAATTGCTATGCTATGAAAGAGAGAACAGCTTGTAGAAGCAGACTTATGGCTTCTGAGTGAATTCATGTTTTAATATTTTCCCGTGCAGATTGATAAAGGTTTGGGGAGTCAGCGAGATATACAGCATGTCGAGGGGAGGCATAGGTAATGTTGGAGAGCCATACCAGGGTATGTCTGGGCTCTACAAGGAGGTATGTAACATCGGCAGACTTTAATTTAAAAAAAACACCGGTACTCCCAGTAATGGACATGGGAACTAGCAACTTGGTTCAAGCAGTGGAGGTGGAGAATGCCGCATCAGAATCCCAAGTAGAGGAAGCAAAAAATCTGAAGGAAGGCAGCCATTGCTCTCAATACTCAGATTTCAATCAAAGCACAAATCCTCAAGGCATACCGCTCCAATGCTGAGAAAAAAGAAAGAAAAAACGACACCTACAGGTAACCCCTTCATTTGGGAGAACCAGGTGGAGGTTTTTTTTCTGTCTTTGGGCAATAGAAAGAAGGGCCTGTAGGGGAAACAATAAAAAAAAGAAGAAAGAGTGGAATAAAAAAAAAAATTAATGTTCAGCAGGAGATTAAGCCCACAATATATAAAGGGGAAAAGAGAAAGACCCTGATCCTGTCTGGGGGGGGGGGAGTTTGAAACAGAAAATCAGCCTAAGGGAGAAAGCACTCAAAGGGGAAAAAAGTCAAAAAAGCATAACTTAAAGCCAAGCAACCTGCCCCTTTCCAACTCTATGGCATATATTGCATCACCAGTATACACATATGATATCTTCTCCTTTAAGTCTAATACTAAAAACAACAAGGGGAAAAAATAGGAGAGAGAGTACTAGGAAAACAGGAGGGGAATATGGCCTCGAAGACCAGGAGCAACAAAAGCCATGTAAAAGAAAAAACACAAGAGGGAGGAGAGAGGGAGAGACAAGAGGGGGTGAAAATATCTCTGGGATGTCTTCTGAAGAAGGGGAACAATCTGCTAAAAACTCTCAGGAGGAGATATTGAAAGAAATGAGGCAAGGATTTTAAACTTTGAACATCACAGTTTCAAACCTAAGTAATAAACTCTCAGAAGTTGTTGAGAAACTAGATGCCCTGGCCCTCAGAGCTACAGAATGTGCAGACAGAGTTGACAAAATTGAAGACACCTTGCCTAAAATGTCTAGCACCACAGCAAAATGTAATAAAGAACTGGAAAAACTGAAATTAAAGGTAGAACACCTTGAATCCAGGTCTAGGAGGGTCAACTTAAAAATAAGAAATCTTCCCTAAGGCATAGTGGGCAATGATCCCCAAGGTTTCTGTGAGGAACTGCTCACTAAAGCTTTGGGCCTTCCCTTCCTGGAACAAAAAGTGGAGGTGGATAGGTCACATTGAGCATTTGTCACTAAGAACACTCAGAGCAGGCCCCAGTCCATGTATATAAAACCATTACGATATCAAGATAAAGAGAAAATATTAAACAGAGCTTGAATCGAAAAATGGGTTATTTTATAACAGGATGAAACTACAAGCATAACCAAATATTCCACTAACCATATTAGCAAAAAGAAAAAGTTCTGATTAGGTGCGGGACAAATCAAAAAAGAAAGGTATCCAGTTTGGCTGTATCCAGCCAAATTAAGACTACATTTGGAGGGAGAAACTTTATTCTTCCACTCTCCAGCAGTTGTGGAGGAAGTTTTGAAAAAACACCAGAGGCCTCCGGATGGCAATCCTGATCCAGGGGGATCCACAGACTCCTCTATGAATAAGCAAGAATGAAGAGAAAGAAAAAAAAGGGAGAAGAAAAAGGGGAAAAAGGACAAACACAATAATCTATCTATTTAGTATTTAGGGAGTTAGAGATGGGGGGAGAGGGTAAGAAAAACAAAAGGGGAAAATGCTCAGGTTTCATTGGAGGCTTGGCCTATATTCCCTATGTATAGGCAGAATTTTTTGTTGTTTCTCTTCCTTATACTTACAGAAAATTTAATAGATGGGCACAAGGGGAGTTTTTTTTCCAGGGTGATTAAGCAGTCTCATACCCTTTTACTAGCCAGATTTACACCTAGCAAAGATTAGGCAACCTGAAGGGGGGGAGCATTAATTTGTCACTAAGACACTCGGATAGAAGTGGACCATCTAAGATCATGTGGGACCTTTTATCGATGGTGGTATTAAAAAGAGACATATATATGGTCAGATTGGTGTGTGTGGGGGGGGTAGAGTGTGGGGGGAAAAAGTAGTAAAAAAATGGCTGTCTGGAAGCTGGACTCAAAAAAAATTGTGGGTGCCTAGGTACAAGGCTTCATGAATTAAGTTACACTTCATATTTAGCTTTTGATCAGATAAGGGGGACAAATGTCATACACACATCTCAGGAAAGATTGAATCAAAAGAGAATATATAAATATGCTTAATAGAAACATTAAAAATTATGACATGGAATCTGAATGGTTGTAATGAGAGGATTAAGATAAGGAAAGTGGTTAGGATGGTAGAAAAAAGGAGTACTGACTGCCTATTTTTACAAGAAATGCATTTCAATGATAGAGATGTTTCATACTTTGGTAATTTACTAGGGACAAAAGTTTTTATTTCAAACTATTCTGATATGGCAAGGGGCACTGTAATCTTTGTTAAAAGACAGACAGGTTACAGAGTTGCTAAAGTGCTGTCAGATAGTATGGGGAGATTTCTGCTAATTAGAATTCATACACAGAAGGGAGGGGCCACACTGGCATCACTTTATGGTCCAAACCAGGATGATCCTGCTTTTTTTTTACCAGTCTATATCTTAAACTGTCAGAATTTAGCTCAGTAATAATAATGGGGAGGGGCTTTAATTTAACTTTTGGGCTATTGGATATGGAACCCCCAGCTGCAGAAAGGAAAAAACAAGCAGTAGGGGTGGGGAAACAAATGAATCAGGATTTAGATCTGGTGGATTCCTTTAGATGTTTGTACCCAAATCTGAAAAAATATTCCCACTATTCTAAATCCTACAAAACCTTCTCAAGGTTGGACCACTTCTTTATCTCTCGGGATCTTGGCAAAGAGATTAAAAGGGTGTCATACGAATCCATTAGGGTCCTTTGCCATGCACCAGTAATGTTAGAAGTAGCCCGTAGGTTGATAGGGTGAAACCACTTAGGAAGGCCAATATGGAGGCTTAATAAATCCCTATGGTTGACCCTGGGATTTAGGGAACAGATCCGAGAAGAAATTCACTGTTTCTGGATTCATAATTCCAGGTGTAATAGAGATAATAATATTCTTTGGGAGGCAATGAAGTCTTTCTTAAGAGTATGAATAATGTCCCAGGTAAGGAGAAGAAAAAGGACACAGGACAATAAACTTGGGACCTTGGAAAGAGAGTTAACTATAGCTGAAGCAGAGCATGCATGGAATCAGACAGAACAATCAGAAGTAAAACGTATGGTAATAAAAGACAAAGTGGAGCATGTTATCTAGGAAAGAGCTGAGAGAGAGAGAGAGATGGTTAAAGCAAGGGCAAAGTACCATTACTATGGAGAGCTACCAGGCAAAATGTTAGCATATCAGATTCAGGGTGATAGAAACAGAAACACAATTCAAACTATACTAAGGGAAATGGGACTCTGTCTTTAGAAGAAACAGATATTTTGGAAACTACAGAATTTTTACCACAAATTATACACACCAAAGCAACAGACAGAAGAAGGCTTAATTTCTGATTATGTAAGTGGCATGTGTCTCTCCAGGATTTCTGATCTAGAGTTAAAAATCTTAAATGGAAATATTACCCCTGAGGAGGTTAAGTCAATAAACAGCTCACTTCCAAATGGTAAAATCCTGGTCCAGATGGTCCATTTGAGTTGCATAAAAATATGTCTGAAATGTGGATGCCTCTCGTGGTGGATCTATTTAATAATCTGCTGAAGGAAAAAAAATTACCACAATCTTTCAATGAAGCTGAAATTATATTGCTTCTTTAAAAGGACAAACCACTCAAACTCTATGGGTCATATAGGCCCATTTCACTTCTTAACAGCGAATACAACATTTTTGCAAAGATTTTGGCTGAGAGATTAACTAAGGTAATACCGGATATAATCCACTAAAACCAGGTAGGATTTATTCTGGACAGAAGACTCCAGCATAACACAGAAGGGTGTTTAATGGTATACAAGCCTTTTGGGAAAGGACACTGCACTCCTGTCTTTAGATGCTGAAAAAAACTTTGGCAGGGTGCAGTGGCCATTCCTTGTGAAGGTATTAAAGGGATATGGAATTAAGGGAAACTTCCTAAAATGGATCAAGATGATTTACAGTAAACCATTAGCTAGGATAAAAATGAATGGGAGCTCCTCCCTCTTTTTTCAGTTAGCAAGAGGAACTAGGCAAGGATATCCCCTGTCTCCATTGCTTTTTGCACTTCATTTGAAGCCTTTAGCTATTAGGCTAAGATTATGTGCACAGGAATTAGGGATAAGGGATAGTTGTGGTCCAATCCTGACTATGCTTTATGCAGATGATATCTTATTGACCTTAAAGGAACCAAGTAAATCTTACCCCAGGGTGTGCGAGATTCTGGAAGAGTTTAGCCTACTTTTATGTTATAAAGTGAACTAGGGTAAGAGTGAAATGGTCTACCTAGGGAATCCAACTAATATCAGAAATCCACTGTTGGTTGGCATACTAAAAGTCGAAGTTAAATATCTTGGGGTCACTTTGGCAGTAGACTGTAACAGAGTGATTCAACTGAACTATGACCCCTTAGAAAATGGATAAAGGTATTTGAAGCTTCTGATTAGCTGAATGACTTCTTTCCATGGGCATCTATCAGACAACAGATGCCCACCCATTAAAAGTACCAGCCCAGCCATCCCCATCACCAGAATCTTGGTGCCCAGCCTGCTCTCTAATTAGTTCAAACTCCTCATTTGAAATTCAAATATCTGCCATTTTTTTTCCTCTCACTTAGCGGGCAACAGAGTGACTGACATAAACATAACCACTATCACTATATATATATTCAACTATAAAATGTACCCATTTTAATTAAAAACACACTGTTGCCAAAAAAAGTACTTCTTACAGATAAACAGCAACCATTATTAAATTACCAAAGTGTTGCACGTTCCTTACCTCCAATGTACCATCATGACAATTAATACCAAACAGAAAGAATGACTACACGTGACGGACTGGTTGTATGTACATGAAATGAGGGCACTTCGCATTTGATGAGGCAAAAAATGGAAACCCATTGCATAAAACGACATTTCAGTGATGCAGCAAAACTTGTACGAGCAATGCCAGTTGTTCAGTCAGTAGGAGATATTTAAGGCACGCAGTTTGCCAGTCTCCTCCTACCTTCCCATGTCGAGTAATACACTCCTAAAACGAATGTCAACAGCTCAAGGAAGAGCAATGGTCTGGCTGTTGTTGTGGAAATGGGAGTTCCAGCTTCCTGGGGGAGGGGTCGATCACTTTGCTACACGCAGAAAGCGCCAACATCAACAGGACATCTGCACTTTGGGCTTCTGATGTATGCGGCATCTCAATTGATATTTTTTATCCTGGCGTGATATTTCTCACTAGTTTAGGCACACATTTAGTGAATGTAAATACAAGCAACACAGATAAATCTTTGCTACTAAAACAGTGTTAGCAGTGGTCTCAGGGGTCTCAGCTTTTGAGTCTGATTTAGTACATTTTTATGTAGGTTTCACTTTCTGAAAACTGAGTAAAAAGGTTCTAAATCAGCCTCAAAAGTCAAATTCTGCAGTAAGGCATAATAGGTTGGCTTTAACTGGGCAACACAAGCTGATCATTCTTGAGCTTCACTACCACTGCCAAACCGAGGGACTACTTTAATAAACTAACAAAAAATTCAAACATCCTCATTTTCTAAACAATTGTTTTACTTTTTTTTAAATCCAATAAAAAAATACACATGCACCCCATTTTCTAAGTGCAATAATACCTTCCAGGGTGATCAGTATGGGCTATACCCACCCTTCCAGGGGCTGCAGCATCTGGCCTCATTTCGCCCCTGGGTGGGAGGATATAGCCCAATACTGCCCACCCAGTCGGGTATTATTGCTTGCATACTCAACCCCTTGTTCTTGTTAATGGTACTCCAGTTAAATAATGGATAATCCTATTAACCTGATGACTATTTAGCACATAGTGATTCCTCATAGTATAACAAGTTATGACTAAGAGCACCATTTTGGTAACATCAGGATATGCTCGGTTGTAGTGCAACCTGTCTGTGAGCAATGTTAGAGCCACTGCACACTGTTTTGCTGCTGGTTGCTAGCTGCATTCCTGTAATTGTTATGTTGGCCTCCATTCAAGAGCACAGTTCAGTTATGCTAAAAAGGAGGCAAGGCAAGGTAATTTCATTTCTACAGCACCCATTCTCAAGGGCTCTGGGGGCCTTATATTAAAAACAGGTAGCGTCAGTACAACACACACATTCTATGAAAACATATGCAAAACAGCAAGACCATTAACAATAAATTCTTATCAATATAACGAAATTAAACTCATATAATTAGTGCAGGTCAGTCGCCCTCATTGCGAAAGGCCAAATAAAACAGATGAGCCTTTAGTACCTTTGTAAATGGCTCAGCTGTTGGGGCCTCCCTGACAGCAGCCTGAAAGGAGTTACATAGGGTCATCCAAGTGACACTAAAGACACGATCACCAAATGTTTTGAACGGGACCCTGAGAATATCAAGTAGGCCCCTAGTCGAGAAGAGGAAGGAATGGACTGAGGTAGCAGGTGTAAGAAGCTCAGCCGGAAATCCCAGGCCCTGCCCATATAGGGCTTTGTAGGTGAACAAGCCCACCTTGAAGAGGATCCTCCACCTGACAGGCGGCCAGTGCAGAGCCCGCAGGATTGGTGGGGTCACATAACTGGACCTAGCCAGGCCCGTCAGCAACTGAGCCATTGTGTTCTGCACCAGCTGCTGCTGGCAGAGGGTCCCTCCAGTGACCTCAAAGTACAGAGCATTACAGTAATAAAGTCTTGAAGTAACAAAGGCATGCACCAGTGCCGGTAGGTCATCAGGTGGAACAAGGGGCTTAATCCTGATGATATTTGTCAAGTGATAAAAAACACTTTTAACCACAGATGACTCCTGAGCTTTCAAGTGTCAATCTGCTGTACAGGATAATGCCCCAATCCTGCACACTAGGGGGAAGCCATCAATGCCATGGATTCCAGAAACAATCTGTACCCACTACAGAAGCACTGCCATCAGGCCTGTGATCTGGCTTGATCACCGGTACCTCTGTCTTGTCCGGGTTCAGTTGCACCCAGCTGGAGGACATCCAGTCATTGATCTTGACCAGGTAGTTGTTTATCATTTCCATGGTGTCGTATGTTCCAGGGGCAAAGGACAAATACAGTTGGTTATCATCTGCATAGCAGTGAAACCCCACACTGTAATGCTAAATGAGCTCTCGTAGGGGTAACATGTATACCGCGAATAACATCGGAAACAAGCTCGAACCCTGAAGTACTCCACATGACAGAGGCTTCAGGGATGAGGAGAAATTCCCAATCACCACCCGCTGCAACCTGCCAGAGGGTTAGGACTCAAACCAGTTGATGACAGTACTGGTAAGTCCACAATACTCTCAAAGGCGATCAAGATGCAAAATGTGATCCACAGTATTAAAGCTGATGAGAGACCAAGGAGAACAAGAATTGACCTGTCTCCTCTATCTCTAACCCTGAAGAGGTAATTGTACACCCTAACTAATGCTGTTTTGGTGCTATGCCTGGCCCTGAAACCTGACTGGAATGGCTCATAGATATCAAAGGACATGAGGCATCCTTCAAGCTATTGCTACACTATTTTCTCAACAACCTTGCACAGAAATGGCAGGTAGGAGATTGGATAGTAATTCCCCAGGACATCAGATTTGAGAGATGGCTTCTTCAAGAGAGGTTTCACCAGAGCCTGTGTCAAGGCATCTGGAAAGACTCTCTCTGACATTGAACACCAGACAATCCCAGTAAACACCGGGTCAACAGTCTCAACATATCTCATTCAGAAATCAGTTGGGGCCATGTCAAGTTCACAATAAGTGTGCTTGAGCTTCAAGGTCACCTCGATGACCTCAGTCACCACCACTGGTTTAAACTCATCCTAGAGGGATGGCGCACCTTTGCTCATCCCAGGCCAAACGCTGTGAGGCAGAACTTGCCTGACTGATGTGATCCCTGATTGGACGTAGGACACCCTGTGAGAGAAAAGCATAGCAAACTCCTCACACAAAGTGATTGAAAAGGCTTTTTTTGGCTGTAGGCAGATTGGATGCAGAAGTCTGTCCAAAGTATGAAATAGCTGAGATGGTCTATTTTTCCTTACAGTAGTCTACCTGGATAAGAACTTTGCCTTCTTATGGTTGATTGCCCCTTGGTACTCATGATAATGAGTGCACAAGGCCAATTTGTACTCCTCCAACTGGGTGCTCCACTAGCAGCATGCCAACTTCCAACCCCCAATCTTCATCACCTTGAGATCCCCATTAAAACCAAGGGGATCTTAAGTGAGAGTATCTGGGTCATATACAAACTGGTGCAATGGCATTGAGTGCTTTAGAGACCACCTTATTATAGGCGGCCACCACCTCACCTGCTCCAACTGCACATGCAGCATCTACTCTAGATAGGACAGCTACCTCCAACAGTCCCTCTGGTTACAGTCCCCTCAAAGGGCAATAGCTAACTATCGCAACAGGGGACGGACTTCCGGGGGGGTCCTGAATAAGAACTTCACTGTACAATGATCAGACCAAATGACCTGATCAGTCCTGAGGTTCGTGACCTCAATCCCCAGTGAGATCACCAGGTCAAGCATGTGACAATGGTGATGGGTTGCAGAAGTAACCACTTGTGTCAGATCCAGTGATGACATTAATTGGAGGAGGTCATAGCCAAATTGCAAAGATTTGTTGCCGGCCCAGGTATTAAAGTCACCCAGAATTAAACATCTGGTGTGCTCCAACACCTCGTCAAGGATGATGTCTGTGACCTCCTGCAGGAAATCCCCTCCTGATCCTGAAGGATGGTAGATGAGAAGAATCCTGGAACCTGAACCTGGACCCCCATGCACTGCCACACACTCAAAAGACCTAGCCTATCCCATTGGATGACCAGTGAAACCCAAGCTACATCTCAAACAGAGGGCCATACCCTCACCCCTGTGTTTCCTCATCAGACAGTGCACTACTAAATACCCAGAGGGGACAGCAACCTCCAGTACTGGCCCAGCATCATCACCCAACCAAGTCTCAATAATGCAGGTCAGATCAGCTGAGGAAATCAAGTCTGCCACAATTGCAGTCCTGTTCTTCATCGATCTAGCATTGCATAGCATGGCCTGAAGGAGGTTATCAGGAGCTGCTGGCCATCTGGCTGCTCTGCCTACTCGGTCTGGTGGAAACCCTGGGGACAAAGACCAAACATGTCTGGTCTCTCTCAAGGCTCTGCCTAATCCCAGGACATCTCCTGCACCTAACCACCCCAATACCACTCACCTCCACCAAGCCCGCTGCCCCTTGCTGCTACCGACATATACATACCCTTGTACTGCTGACCTCCCTGCAAGTAGACAGAGTTGCATTTCCCCACACCCGTAGTGGTACCAATCTTGCTCTGTATAGCTGTACCCAGCTGGTTCATCACTGGTGCTGTCCCCTAACTGATTAGCTGCACAGGGGCATGGCATGGCCTGTACAGTGATGGACTATGGCCATCCAATCTGATGGCCCAGCTAACATGCAACTGAATCCCCATTCCGAGCAGTTTGGGGGTATTGTGGAATGTGAACAGTCCTCCAGGCACCAGTGTATCCCTTAAAGGGACTTACAGAGTTGGGCTTTCTGGCCTGTCACCATGAACATACCCCTGCTCCAAGGACTGGGGTAGCAGGCTAGATGAGGCAGTGCAGTGTCTCCAGGACTGTGTGGCTTATGGGGGGCATATAGAAAGTTGCAGCAGGGTCCCAGCTAGTTCTGAAGATGCCCCCTCCTTGGAAAAAGTGTAACATGCATGCTGTGTAGCCAAGGTATGTCTGCATCCAACCCCCAACTGTTTGCATGACTTGTACCTATTGTGGGTCAAGAGTGCAGAAGAAGCATGTAAACCCCTGTCATACATGTATGGAGTTTCTCATACTACCTCCTTTACATGGCTTTGTGTCATAAATGACCCTATGCATTGCGTATCCAGGGTGTGCAGGCTTTGCGAGGCTTCCTGCCTAGGGGCCATTACTTTTACTTTTTTTTACATCATACTTTGCCAGATTTTTGGCTGCATTTAGTAATACATTTCCTGCTAATTTGCAAAATATAATTACACTGGATTTATTTTAATATTTAACTTTTTCCTTTCTTTCTTTATTAACATTTTTATTTCCTTGAGGGCCCTTAGGCATAAAATGCTGTTTCAAGGGTGGTTTATATCACAACAAGTTTACAAAATTAAAATAGCTTACATTCTTGAATAACATATACAGGAGGTAGATATTTGGTGCATTTTTAAAAGAGTTTTGCTACTCTCATAAATAAAAGCACAGTGATATTAAACAGGAGTTACATTCCAGAATTTTGTCAAATAATATTCAAGGAACGTTTGATCCAGTGTTAGTTGCATCAGGGGAAGTAAAACACAAATCACAAGTAGGATTCAACAAAATTAAATTACAAAAATGAATAAATACGCAACAAAATTTACTTATAGTAATTTTAGGGGCGGTGTCAAAGGGCTCTGCTGCAGATGCAGGAGTCACGTCTACCTACATCTGACTTGGAGCACTTGTACTCAGTCTGCTTGCAGTTATTTTTGAAGGCTGGGGGCTTTTTATTCCTGCTGGATGCAATTTGCAGCCCTTGTATCAATGAATAATGCAAATCATGACTTATAGAATTTATTGATAGAACTGCAGTCTACTTTGCGTTTAACAGTCAGAAGTAGTCAGACATGCCTGGACCAGTAATTTGCTGGTCTACCAGTGTAGCCATTTGCCAAAATAGTAGACACTATCAGCTGATCTGTGAGGTATCACTTTGAACCCCCCCACTCCCCATCTATCTAAATGAAAAGAGGTCAAACCCCTAATAAGTGGATGAATATAGGAAATTTACAATATGGTACGTCCAAATGCTTCCATTAATTTAAATACAATTCTAATTAGGAAATCAGTGCCACAAATTTTAAATTACACAACTAAATATTCAAAGCTGAATTTTATATTCATAAGAGGCAAAAATAGAGTACATAAAGATCCTAATGTCTATAAAAGATCTAAATGTAAGAAATTAATTATTTACTTTCTTTTAATAATGTAACTATCTGTATCTACACATTCTAAAGAAAATTTATATAGAAATCAAAAAAGTTAGCCAAACATTGCATGGCTGACTCAAAACCAAACGTTAAATATGTTCCTTATCTCAGCATTTCAAGACTGTCAATGGAAGCTGAGTAAACATTTTTATATCTACCATTTGTCCAGTATGGGAAGATTTACCATTTTGTCTTCCCATTCCATTTTTATGCATTGTTTTCTTTTTCCATTTGTTCTGCAAACTTTGAGGCTTTATTCTGAATAAAACTGATCTGCCAGTCTGGGTGAAAAAACATGAAGTTTTGATAGTTAACTAAAAGCTTTTCTGGATATGGTGAAAAACGTAGCCATGATGATGATCAGTTCCTCTCGATTGGCTGGGAATTGCTATCTCTGCTCTAGAGTAGCCACAGAATCACCAGGGAATATACAACTTGTGGCAGCTGTAGAAGGCAGAGCACCCTTGCACACAGCTGTTTGAATTATCTCACTATTTCACTGAAGCTAAAGTAATGATATTAGTTAATCCAGGGTCACAATGGTGTACTGATATTTTGAGTCAGTTGAACCCTGAGAACCCTTAGAGTATTTTTTTTCTTTGAGGCATGAACTGGGACATGGCACGCTCTTGCAATAAAGGAAAGATTTTCAGGCAGTTAAATTTAATGTGGAAACATAAAGTTTTTCGACGTACAGTATTTGTTAAATATGCAACCCTTGGCTCACCTCGGGTCTTCTCTCTCAGCTGAAATTAAGGGACCACCTTTGGGCATTTGCCAGAGCTATCGGGAAACAACAGGACATCCATAATTACAAACAAGTACGAAATGCCTGCACAAAAGCCATCCAGCTTACGAAATCCACCTATTACAAAGAAGCTCTCACCAATACCTAGGGAAATGGACATGCATTCTGGAATAATATCAAGGAGGTTACAGGAAAGCAGCCAAAAACCTCTCCGGCCATGTTAATAGTTAGTTGAACCTCAACCCTCGACCCCGTGGTGATCGCTAACACCTTTAACACGGCTTTTTCAGACCTTAGCACTGTCCTACCCCTTGACTTTTTCAAAAACAGGGTCATCTCCCCCAATACTTCATCTCCACAGTCTAACCATCCCCTCTTCTATTTCAGGGAGGTAAGGCTAAATGAAGCTCTCCGCTATATTGCTGCTGCCATCTCTAAATCTAGATCTAGTAGCGACACCTTGGATCTTAATCTTCTGTCGCTTACCCTCAATGAGGTAATCTGTCCATTAACAAAAATCCTAAACCTCTCTTTCAGCTGTGAAAAATTCCCAGACTTATGGAAACCAGCCATCATGACTCCTGTCCATAAAAATGGGGATAATATGAATCACTCAAATTATCATCCTATCTCCATACTACCCCCCAAGGCTCTTTAGCGCATCATGGCTGACCAACTTACTGACCACCTGGATAAATACAATATACCTTGTGCACAACAACAGGGATTCCAGAAAGGCCACAGCACCACCACAGCCCTTCTTGAGTTTACTGGAGCTTTGCACAAATCCCTCGACAACGGCCTACTCACAGGGGCCATCTTTGTTGACCTCTCCAAGTCATTCGATACTGTACACCATGGGCTACTAATTGGCCAACTGCTGAATGCTGGGCTGTCATCAGACTCTGCTCTCTGGTTTAAAAACTACCTAGAAAACTGGTCACAGAGAGTAAAAATTGCTGACGCTCTTTCTGATACCCTGCCTGTTCGCTCTGGTATCTCACAGGGGTCCATACTGGGCTCCCTCCTTTTCAGCCTTTTCTTAAACTCCCTCCCTCAACACTGCTCTGAACAATTCATACTATATGCCGATGATGCTGTTGTATTCTCCACTCACAAAGATCCTGCAACACTACAACACAACCTTCAACTTGGTTTCAGTACTGTAGAGACATGGTTTCTTAATCATAAGCTGGTCCTCAATCACAAGAAACCCACATCTATGCTCTTCTGCAGCTCTCATAACCCATACAAGCTACATCACTTGGCCATCTCCTCCTCCCATGGAAACACCCTAGAACAGGTGGTGTTATTCAAATACTTAGGGATACAGCTTGACTCTAATCTCTCCTATGGAACCCACGCTGACAATGTTGCTAGAGCTGCTAATACACGACTTGGTCTTCTCTACAAACACAGACAGCACCTCAAGCCAGAAGCTTTGATGATTACTGTCCAGAATTCTGTGATCTCAGTAATTGACTATGGTCTCATCATTTGTGGCTGTGCCACAACCACAACTCTCAGACACATATCAACTGCCTTAAGTGATGCAGTATAGCACAGTGGTCTAAAGCTCTAAGCTGCAAATCTGGAGACCTGGGTTTGAATCCCATAGCCCCCACTTGCATACTGTGTGACCCTGAGTAAGTCACTTAACTTCCCTGTGCTCCCAGGTCTCACCTGTAAACAAGCTTTCAGCTTAGTGTTCCACTCCTGGTTAAACAATTAAAATAAATAAATAAATAAGTCATGTCGGCTCCTCACTGGTGCCCACCACCTCACCCACACATGTGACCTGTACACCCTAACCAGCTGGCTCCAACTATTCAACCACATCAAATATCTTATCTGATCTAGGAAAAAAAAATCTGCTTTGGCTTTGCACCTCCTGGGGTCTCAGCTCTGTTACAACACTGAACCAACAAACGTTGCCTACGGAGATCCAATTTGCAGCTACTGAAAGTCCCCCACTGTCGCACTTCCCAGGGTCAATGCTCCTCTGCTTATAGAGTGCCACTCTGGTTCAATGGCATTAGCCCCACTATCTCCTCTGCTCTGACACTTGGTATGTTTAAAACTAGGCTCTGGGACCATCTCACTGCCAACAGCTCCTGTGACTGCCCCACTTAACCCAGTTTCTCTGTTTCCCTGCCTGCTCTACTGGTCCTCCCCCCCCACCTGACACTCCCCTCACACCTTGGTTTACCCCATCTGCACTTTTCCACCCACTCCCTGCCCTACCTTCCTACCTCTCTTCCTCACTTCCTGCCCCATCCCTTAGGCTCCTCTCCCCTCTTCCCTCTCCACGTGACCCCGGCACTTCTCAACTCCTGTCTGTTTCCTCTGACAAATGCCTCTGGCTGCTTTGTTTACTTTGTTACCCTCGAATTGTGTTAATCTGCAAATTGTATGCAATGTCCTCATTGTTGTTAGTTCTTACTTGATGTTTTCCCACAATTTGTATTTCTCTGATGTGGAACCTTTGTAAAAGAGCCTTGGCTGAAAGGTAATTGTAATCATTGACCTGTGATAAATAAATAAAATAAATAAAATAAAATGGTCATTTAGCATTGTATCTATTGTATCTATTCATTATGCCCCTGGGCAGGAGGGTATAGCCCAATACCGCCCACCCTGTTGGGTATTATTTCTTGCTTGATAAGTAGGATCAAGACAGACCTGGCAAAGTGGCAGTACCTCCCCTTGGTCCTGTTAGGAAGAGTTAATATTTTGAAAATGAAATGAACATTCTGCTAAGACTATTGTTTCTTTTTCAATCTGTCCTAATTAGTTTATCAAAAACATTCTTTACAGATTTGGACCTAGTAGTGAGAAGGTTTTTGTGGTGGGGGTGGGGTTCCCCTAGGAGAGCTCTGCATAAATTAAGTCAAGACAAAGGGGAGGGGGGATGGGGTGCCTAATTGTTTACCTGTACTATCTGGCAGCACAGTTGGAGGTGATGTATTATTGGTTTCATAACCCACAGAATAACTTGGCAGCAGGCAGTGGATCAGAGGCAGACAAAGCTAAGGGGTGCATTAACCAGTGTACTGGTGTCAAATGTAGTAGGCATTTTGGATGCCACCAATTCTATTATAGAAGCCTGGGCACAAGCTTCCAGACTGCTTGGGGCCTTAGGCAAATTATCCAAACTGACTCCTATCTATAATAATAAATGCTTTACACCTTCTTCACTAGACAGCACTTCTGTAACCTGGTACGTTCACAAAAGTTTAAGAACAATAGGGAATTTTTATTCTGATGTAAATTTAAGGTTATTTGAACAAATTTAGCATTTGTATGGTATACCATCCTCTCAAAACTGGCAATACATACAGGTAAAAACTTTGTATTCAAAAAGAATGGTAATTCTTTTATTTTGTTAAGTAGTCCCCTGGAGGTATTCTTTAAGAAGTTGGAAAACAATAAACATCTAATTTTGGGACTCTGTCAGATCCTGTTACATGGGGTTACCACTCCCCTGCCTTTGGAAAAGGCAGCAATTTCAGAGGCAGATTGGGAACATTTTAGAAATACTTAAAAAAGTTAAGGTTCAAAATATGAGATGACTTCAGATCCATTTTAATATATTGCATAAAACCTACATTATATCCACCAGATTATATAAGATAGATGTTTCTATCCCCGAGATCTGTCAGAGATGTAATAGGGCAAGGGGGCCTTTATCACACGTTAGTGAATTGTGAAAAGCTTAACATCTTCTGGACATACATCTGGTCATTATTGAGGCTTGAACTTCCCTTTTGACCCAGGAATTGTGGTATTTGGTTGTCAGGTGGATATACTGGATCCTCAGGGAAGTTTGAAGTGCCTGTGGTACTCTCTAGTAGCCAGCCAGGTAATTCTTCAACACTGGAAGGACATGGAGGCTCCATCATGTCTTGAATGGTTGGAGAAAATGCTGGACCAGAGTAGAATGGATAGAGTAATATATGCCCTAGAAGATGATCTTGAAAATTATAATTTAATTTGGATGCACGTTATGCTTAATTTGGCTAATTCAATTAATTATGCCCCTCAATACATTTTGCCCCAGATGTTATAACTGTGTTGAAAGCACTTAGTCTTAATGAGTGTTAATGAGGATTGAAGCACCCACACTGAGTCATTCCATCAAGTTTTAAAAAAAGAAAAAGAAAAAAATTAAAAAGTCTTTCAATTGGCTAAAATATGATGTGATCTCATCTAAGACATCACACGCTTATCATAGAGGAGGGGCTACAGCATAAGTGAGATGGGGAAGGGAGCCAGGCACTGTGGAAAAACTGTATATTTGAATTTTACTTTTTCAGAAAACACGAATTACGAACATACAAACATGCAGAATTGCCAGCAGAAAATGGCCCACATGTCTATCAAGTCTGCCCGATTGTGCAGCTCTTAGTTTCATATCACTACAGCTGCTCCACCCCCACCCAAACCCCTCCCTTTGTCCTCTTTCCTGGCCTTCTCCCTTTTGTGTTTTTGTCTGTACTAACCCTGCCCTTGACTCAATTCCAACCCTGCTTAAAGCTATCCACTACCCTTTGAGCAATTAACTCCTCTGGCAGTGCATTCCAACCCACCACCACTCTCTGTGTGAAGTACTGCCTCCTCATCTCCCTCCTAAGCCTTCCCCTTTCAGCTTTAGACTGTGCCCCTAGTGACCCTTCCGCCCTTTAAATGGAGTAATCCTCCCTCCCTGACTTTGTTTATGTCTTTAAAGTACTTAAAGGTCTCTATCATGTCCCCTCTTACCCTTTTGTCTTCCAGCGAGTACATGTTGAGCTCATTCAACCTTTCTTCATATGGCAACTCCCCTAGTTGCATGATAATTTTTCTAGTCCTACACTGCACCCCCTACAGTAATCTCACATCCTTTTTGAGGTATGTGCATCAGTTCTGTACACAGTACTCGAAATGTGGCCTCACCAGTGATTTATACAATGGCAGGATGACCTCCCATTTTCTAGAGGTGAGCCCTCTGGCAATGCACCCCAGCATCCTCTTTGCCCTTGCTACTGCCCTCCTACACTGTGCTGATAGCTTCATGTCCCCTGTGACTATTACCCCCAGGTCACTTTCCTTCTCTGAAGCCATTACCTGCACTTCCCCCAGCCAGTAGCTGTTCCTGGGATTTCTGGGTCCAAGGTGCATGACCTTGCACTTCTAAGCATTAAACTCCAACTGTCACTCCCTAGACCAGTGTTTGAGTTTAGCTAGATCTTCTCTGAGTTTCTGCCTCTCTTCCTCATTGTCCACTTTTGTACAAATCTTAGTATTGTCCATGAACAGGCAGCTCTTACTCTTAACCCTCTCTGCAATGGCTGCAGTGAAGACATTGAACAAAACAGGGCTCAACACTGAACCCTGCGGTACTCCACTCATTACTGGCCTTGGCTTGGATGTCTCCCCCCTTACAATTACCCTCTGTTGTCTGCCCTGCAGCCAGCTCTCAATCCACATCACCAGTTTTTCCCCCTGCCCCCATGTCCCTCAACTTGCTCATTAACCTCTTGTGTGGCACAGAGTCAAAAGCCTTGCTGAAGTCCAGATACAGGACATCCACAGCATGGCCTTCGTCAACTGCCCTACTGACCCAGTTGAAGAAGTCAAATAGGGTAAGTTTGGCAAGATCTTCCCGTTACAAACCCATGCTGTCTCTCATCCTGCAGCCAATTGCTATCAGGGAAAGTTATCTTCCTCTCCTTCAGAATGGTCTCCATCAACTTTCCCACTATGGAAGTCAGGCTCACCGGTCTGTAGTTACCTAGTTGGTCTTTGGGTCCACTCTTGTGAAGGGGCATCATGTGAGCCATCCTTCAGTCCCTGTGTACATTCCCCATCTCCAAGGAGGTGTTGAATGGAGGGCCTGCCAACAACTCTGCCAGTTCCTTCAGGACCCTTGGGTGTACACCATCTGGTCCTGGTGCCTTGTCCACCCGCAAGGCTTTAAGGCCCTTCAGAACTCTATCCTCTTGGATGACCTCATCTGTTATCTCTGCTCCCCTCCACATCCTCCACCCTTGCCCCCTTTCCCTTGCAGTATTGGGTCATCCCTTTCTTTTGTGAACATCGAACAGAAATACTCATTGAGTGCCTCTGCCTGATCTTTCCCTTTTTCCACCGATCCTCCCTCTCTCTTGATACTAACAATGTCATCCCTAGAACTCCTCTTCTCCAATATGTATTTAAAGAACCCCTTCCCCCCGATCCCCTGAGCCAATTTCAGCTCCTTTGCTGTCTTGGCTGCCCTGACTGACCTGATCACCTCTCTAGATGCCTTTGAGAACAGTTCTCTATCCTCTTCATACCCAGATTTTTTGAACTTAATGAATGCCAGTCTTTTTTCCTCTCACTTTCCCCTTCACATCCTTGCTGAGCCAGCTAGGTTTTTTTGACCTGAACTGCTTACTCTGAGATTTGGCACACATGTTTGTGGCCTTATTTATCCCCTTCCTAATGATTGCCACTTGTGTTCAGCATCCATCCCTGGGTTAATTTCAGCTACATACAACTCTAGGATGCTGCCCATTCTAGCAAAATCTGCCTTCCTGAAATCCAACACTCCTGTCCTGGTCTTAGCCGACTCCCTCTCTGTGTTGAGGAGGAACCACACTGAGCGGTGGTCACTTCCTGCTGGAGGATCCTATACTACCACATCCTGGACTTGGTCTCCATTTGTTTGCACCAAGTCCAGTATGTTCCCATCCCTATTATGATCCATCACCCCTTGCACTAGGTAACTGTCTTGAATAGCCTCCAGCAGTACCTGTTCCCTGGTGTGTACTGTAGTTACTATCTTCCAGTCAACCCCAGGTAGGTTGAAGTCTCCCACTATAACTGTATTCCCTTTGCCACTGACCTTCTTATTCAGAACTAAACATATTCTGTGGCATACTGTATATTCTGTGTAAAATTCTGTGCCTGCAGAATGCCAGAATTCCAGGGGCCTTGATATCATGTACAGAATCAGAGAAGCTCTAGAAGTGCATACAGATTTAAAATGTGACAGTGGTATGGGAGCATTTCAAATATTACATCATCTATTTTTACAGTGTGAGAAATGTAATAGTATAAGAACTGAGTGTTTGGTCCATACTTTTTATGGGCCTTTTGACTTTCAGTGCTCTGCATAGGAGTTTTTGTGAGATTATAAGCATGTTACATAACTTGTAGTTATCCCGGCCTGCAGGACATCCTGTTTACAATCAGATGAAGCTGGTGATCTTATGAATTAGTGACTCACCCTAAGGATAATGAATGTTATTTAAGTATGCCACCTCTCAATAAAACCATGTTCCCCAAATGTTGACATCTAAATTGTGCAATACTATTGCAGATTGTCTTGAGAATGCATTTTGGCTGTTAGCAAATAATAGCATATGTCCTATGCTTGAATTAAGATAACCTAATATGCCCACAATTTAATTGAGAAAATATGTATTTATCAATTCTTGTAGTGTACAATGTATTGTATTTTCCTTTGGCAGGTTCTTTGTCATATGCATGTAGTTATTTATTATTGGATTTATTTTTATTTTGCAAAGACTCATAATAAGTTGAACAATAATATGAAATAAACTGAACTGCACACTTTGCAGGATGTTGACCCATGAAAACAAACTCAGTTACCATAACATATAGCTGTAAAAGATTTACTGAGTAACATCAGCATGGACTTAAAGAATAGGAAGCTCTTGTCTGATCAAAACAAGCCCAACTGCTTGTGTTGCTTAGATAGGAGCTTCCTGTTGTTTAAATCCATGTTGATGTGACTAATAAATCTTTAGCAGCTACATGCCATGGTAACTGTTTATTTGTTTGTCATTGACTAACATCCTAAAACAAGTGCTTTAGCCTTCCTGTGCCATCCTGTTTATATTTGGAGCTGAGTAGCTCCAGCTATCACCAGGTTCCTGTCACTACCATGCTCATTGTTTCCTACTTTTCCACTGCTGCTCAGTCAGCTGATATACAGAATCATGCCAACTGATCTAATGGGCCTAACCGTTGAACTTCAAATCCACCAGATGTGGAACATGAGCATGGGAAAGGTGAAATGGAGTATGGGTCCACCCCAGACACTACTGTAATCCTGTCATCAAAAGTAAAATTGTTCAGGGGAGACATTGGGGCACCACAGTTCTACAAAACAAAGAGCATTACCAAAGCTGCTTTTAATGGAGGGTGCAACTGAAGAAAATAAAAGAATAGAATATGGCAGTTCAGCTTTAAGAAGGGTAGGGGAAAGAAGCAGAGGAAGAGAAGATGGAGGAGGAGAAAGCACAAGAGGAGGAGGGGAAGCATGTGAGGAGGAGGGAAGGGGAGCTGAAAGCATACTATACCTCTCAACCGATATGAATTTCACGTAGTGCTTTGATTATTGCACTCACATTTACCCTTGTTCAACAAAGATTTACTGGTCTTCTTAATGATGTTAGAACTATTTCTGCACACTCAAACTATTAAATCATTGCACTAATTTGATAGAAACATTTCCTAATACTAAATATAGGAGTCCCACTTTTGTGGCCCTATTATTCTTTAAAGTAAAAATGTGTTACACATTCTGGTCAGTTGCTTTAAATTTTGAAGGCCAGTGCTTTAAATGTTATTGCTGAGAAGTTGAGAGATATAGTTGAGAGTAGGAGCAGGGCAAGTACTATAGGAGATGGTGGAAGCAAAAAAGAAGAAGAAGTCTCAGAAAAGGAGGAGGGACAGAGATAGCATGTGCATGAAAGGATGAGGAAGAACATAAGAAGATTGAAAGCAGGTAATCAATTACACCATCAGTGACATGGTATGATGATTGCATTACTGAGGAATGGAAGATATCAAAGGAACAGATGGGAAAATTGAGAAAAAAGGGACTAAGAGAACTTTAGCAAAGAATGTTCCCAGTAAGAAAGATTTCAATGCTAGCCCTCCTCCTGTCACACACACATAGGGCTGCACCTGTTGTACCCACTGATGCGGCTGTTGTCTATCCTCAGCAGTGTAAATCCTCTCATTAGAAGAGTATAACATCATAATAAGTTAATAAATACTAAAAATAAATATTAGGTCCATTATTGTTTAGTCTATTCCTAAACTCACTTCCCAACACCTGCTATGGCAAAATACTGCTGTATGCAGATGACGTTGTCCTTTTGTGCAGTCACCCAGACCCCAGCCTCCTCCAGCTCTAACTCCAGAAAAGCTTCACTGAGTCTGAAGCCTGGTTCTCAGAGCATAAGCTGGTGATAAACTACAAAAAACAAGAAGGTCACGGTATTTTCCAGCCACCAGAACAAGCATGCCACAACCCTCACTGACTATCCTTAACACCCAAAACACTGGCTTTGATCAAGTCACCTCTTTCAAATATCTGGGCATCAGCCTTGACTCTGCGATTACTTATAGTAACCACATCAATACTGTAAGCACAACAATTAACACCAGAATAGGCCTCCTATATAAGCACAAGCATTGTCTGCCCTCCCGACGCACTCTGTTTGGTGGTTAGCTCCTTAGTGCTCTCACTGTAGACTATAGAATTGTACTATATGGTTCTGCCAGCAACACTGCACTATGCAGAGTCAAGATTGCTCTAAATAAAGCATGTCGGCTTGTGACTGGGCGTGACAAAATGACACATATGTGTGACCTCTACCAGATCTCTAACTGACTGAACTTGGATGGGAGACACCGCTGCTACACCTGCTTACTCGCTAAAAAGGTTCTCCTCAGGCTCTCCCCACCTGGCTTCTGTAACTTGCTTCAAACTGCCCCCCCAACTAGGGCCACCCATCTCTCCTCAAGATCCCTGTTGTCTGTTCCCAGGTGTAGGACATTCCAGGGCCAACGTGCCTTCTACCATAATGAATTTCCACTAGAAATGAATTCACACTAGAAACATCATCTCTTTTAAGTATTAGCCTTTTCAAGACAGGGCTCAAGGAGGTAATAACAGTCTCCAGTAGTTGGGATTGCCACTAATCAATATTTCTGCTGGGTGCCCCCTCCTCTCTTCCTTAGACTTTGCTCCCCTTCTTTTTTCTCCTACCCTCCTCAGCCTACCCCTTTTTCAGTTGCTTATTGGACTCATGTTTCTATCTTGATTTATTACTATACATTGCTATAGTTGCTTATATATTGTTCCCTACCATACTGTTATCTGCATCTGATGTTTAACTCCCTGTCCCTTTTCCTTCTCTGTATATAAATTATTACTCTGGGTCAATTTTAAGACCCTTGAAGCTGTAACCTGCCATATGTATATAACAATGATTGCCATATGTATATAACAATGACTCGGGGTCTACTTTACAGCCCCTGAAGCTGTCACTTGCCAATTGTATATATCCCAGTTCGGTATTACTTATGTATTGTATTGTAAATGTTATGTTTGTAGATTTTGATGTGGAGCCTTTGCAAAACAGTCTATGAGTCAAAGGAATATAATTCTGATTGTCTTCAATAAATACATATAGAATAAACCACAAGGCCAAAGGCTCAGTGGTCCTGTAAACTCATTTGAGCCACAACATTATTTCACAAGTATAGCACTTTCTTAGCATTTTTTATATATACAGGGCTGGATATTCAAACTGTGCTATTTTGTGGCGCAAGCCCTTGCGCTGCACAAATTAGTTGTGCAGGGGTGTGGCCGGGGCGATATTCAAAGGTGTTGTGCTATTAAGCGACTCCTTTGAATATCACCCCCCGGCCACAGCCACTGTGCATGATGCAGTGGAACTTGCGCCACTGTAAGTGGCCAGAGAGGAGCATTCAAGTTGTAGTGGTGCAAGTACCATTGTGCCATGTGCAAATTTCTGATATTCAAAAGGTGACATGCAAATGGGGCCATAATTCATACAAGGCACGGGGGGGCATTTGCATCTATTTATGGCCCCATTTGCATGCCATTAGCATGCAGGTGTGCCAATCCCCGAGGACTTGCGCCTGGCGCCCTGCCAGGCAACACGGCCATTGAGGACCGACGCCCTACAGCCCAATAGCGGGAAAAGATGTGAAAATCCCCACCCCCGACTGGCCTGATGGTGGGCAAAAGCAAATAAACCCCCTACCAGCCCGATCCGGGCAGCAAGTGTCCCCAGAACATATCCCTGGTGGTCCAGTGGACGCTAAGCTCAATCGTGGGCTGCATAATGTGGCGACACCCCAAGACCATATCCCTGGTGATCTAGTGTCCCCCTCCCACCCACCCATGAAGCCCCACCACCCTGCTCCCCCGGCAGCCGGTGGGCGGCGGCATCCCACTCGCTTGCTGCCCCGGGCTGCCGACCGACTGCCCGGTAGGGGCTGCACGCCCATTGGTGCAGAGCAGCAGCCATGGGTGTGCAGCTATATATGCATGGCAAGTCCAGATATGTGAATGAATGAATTCATCTCATATCTGGACTGCCTTAATGGCGGCTGCATGCCCATTGGCTCTTGCTCTGCACAACGGGCGGCGTGCCCTACCGGCAGTCAGTCAGCGCGGTGCGGCGGCAGGCGGTGGGATGCTAGCCCGCCGCCGCCGGGGAGCGGGTGGTGGGCTTCATGGGTGGGTGGGTGGGGACACTAGATCACCAGGCATATGGTCTTGGGGTGTCGCACATTATGCAGCCCATGATTAGCTTAGTGGTCCACTGACCACCAGGGATATGTTTTTGGGGTGGGGTTTAACTGTTGCAGCCCGCGATCGGGCTTAGCAGTCCACTGACCACCAGGGATATGTTCTGGGGACGCTTTGCTGCCCGTGATCAGGCTGGTGGAGGGTTATTAGCTTTGCCCATCATCAGGCCAGTCGGGAGGATTTTATGCTTTTTCCGTGATCGACCAGTCGGGGTGGGATTTTTACACTTTTGCCAGTGATCGGGCTGTGGGGGCACAGGAGTAGGTTGAGGCCAGCCACAGGTGGCAGCTGCTGTGTTGCACCCTGCAATGTGGCAGCTCACCTGTGGGTGGCCCTCGACTCACTCCTTTTTTTTGGCTCAAAGTTGTGCAGGCACAGGTTGGGGGTTGCACCTGCACAACCCTGCACAGCCTGCTGAATATCGGGCTGTGCAGTTTATGCATGGTTCCTCCCCCTCCAGTTCAGCATGCATTCATTTGCATTGCGCTGTTGCTCAGCTTGCCTTGGGGGGCACAACTGCCTCCTGCTGAATATGGCAGAATGGCGCAATTCCGGACTTGTGCAGGTCGCAACCCTATTGCGCATGGTGCAACCCTTTTGAATATCAAGCCCACAGTATATATTTCATATAATACATTTGGTTTGCCTCAAATGGCTATTTTTTTAGGCTCTTTTTAGACATTTTAACACCTTTCCAGCAGTGCATGAATTAAGCTCATTAATGAGTTTTGTTGAAGAACCCATTGCTGCATGCAAAGTGTTTGTGGGACAAACAATATGTTGATTGCTGCCATCGTTGTTGACTGTTGCTTGTTAAGCTTGAATCAGGATAATAATTTGATTTGCAAGTGACATATCTCACATAGGCGTAGGCTGTGAAACAAAGATGTAGACACTGTTTGTCTGAAGCTATTGTTTCAAACTACTTTGGAATCCAGCAGTTTGGAAGTATTTTCTGCAGGTTATTGATTTTATTTTCTGCAAATTGTGTTCTGAGTGCATTACATTAGTTTTGCTTAGCTTAAGTGTTTTCCTTTTAGTTGTAACTGTGTTTTGTACATCAGTAACTGATTCGGAGCATAGAGAGCTGTGAAGTATTTTGTTTGTGGGCTAGCTGTTAACCTATTACCTAACTTGATTTAAATCCTACATTTTTTTAAACCAAGTGCTGTGGCTTGATGATGAGTAGCCCCACTATAAAGAATGATTTGATGAAATCTGAACTGCTTAAAATATATATTGTCATGCTTTTTTAGTTTTTTATTTTATTTTGTGATAGCCCAGCAGCAGTGCAACATCTTATTTTGATTGAAGTCCAGTGCTTTCCTTGTATTCTCAGCTGGGTGGTCTGCGGCACTGAGAGGTCACGTGAGCTGCAAAATGAATCTCAGAATGTTTTCAGGAAAGAGGGGTCCACAATTTAGCAATGTTTTTTGTTGTCTTGTATAATATGTAAATATGTCAAGATAAAAAATTCCTAAATTATTTTGTTGCTTCATTGATTTAAAGACAGTATTTGACTCAATTAACAGACATTTTCTCTAGGAAAAATCACAGAAATATAAGGTAGACTCCACCCTGTTAGAGTTATTATTTAGGCTGCACCAACAAACATGGATTAAAATACAGTATGACCATAAAGGTAATTTGTCTACACCTACCAAAACAAACCAGGGAGTTAGAGAAGAATTCATCCTGGCCCCTTAATTATTCAATTTATATATAAACTCATTAATACATGGCATAGCTCATCCAGATTACCATTTTCTGACAATAGAAAAAAAAAGAGTATTTTGTTTGGCATATACTGACAATTTTGTGCTGATATCCACCTCATTGATAGGATTGCAATGGAAATTAAATCAATTTTCCTTACAATGTGAAATTAATAAATTAGTAATAAATAAAGATAAAACTAACTGTGTCATTTTTGGCAATAAGAAGGAGTCTCTTCCTTCTGTACATATTGATAGAGCTAAAATTAAAACAAATGTTATGACTATTTGGGGACCTGGCATGCAGAAAACTTAAAATGGATAGAACACATAGAATATGTAAAGACAAAACTGCTGACTTCATGTAGTGCATTTAAATGCTTTAATGCTAAACTGGGAAATGGTTCTATTGTAGGAATAACTAAAGTAATAAATGCAAAAATAAAAACAAGCATACTGTTCAGAGCAGATGTCTGGGTGCAAGACAATCTGAGACCATTAGAAGTAATACTTAATAGAACATACAGGTATATTCTACATGTACAAAAGTCTGTCCCTACAGAGGTCTTGCATTCAGAACTGGGACAGGTCTCATTAGAAACGTTATCATTGGAGAAAAGGTTGAAAGGTATATTTAAACTGTTTTTGCTTCCTGAGAATCGCTTACCAAGAATGTGCTTGGAAGAAGCCATCAACTATAATGACAGAGGTTTTGTCTTGCCAGTAATAAGAGAAATAAAAAATAACATACATCCAATGGGTTTAAATCATCTTTTTTATGAGATTTACAATAGACCTTTTCAAGAGCTATCCCTACAAATAAAAACACAAAAGACAAGAGAAATAGAACTAGTAAAAGATTGAAAGCGAAATATGAAATGAAAATATTTTAGATGACATAAATTGTTGAAAAGGATCACAACACGGAACCATATTTAAGAATTTTAGAAAAACCAGAAGATAGAAGGATAGTTAGTGGGTATCATATGTAATTATAAGCAGCAAATTATATATACAGTACTATAATCAAAAAATAACTGGAGTTACAGATGGCTATTGTAGGTGTGGACAGAGGATAAAAGATGACATAAAACATGTAATAATACTTTGTCTAAGTATGAAAAGCTGAGAAAATTTTCATTGGGGCCAATCTTAGCAACTATTGAACTCCCACTAAAAGAAACTGTACTAGCAATATTTGGATCTAAAGACAGATCAACTTTAATTTGCTTGTCTAGGAGCAAGGTATTCAAAACTTAGCACCGGGCAAAAAACGTTTGTGCAGGTTAAGCGCGGGATTAGCGCAGGTCTGCTATATTTGAAAGGCCAAATAGAGCAGGCAAACTGCAATAGCACTGGGCAAAATTATAATGTATGCAAGGGGCAAACTGACATGAGTACAGGTGCAATGCTATATTCAGTGACTAGCGTTACGCTAAGTGGTTTTGCGTGACTTAGCGTGACACTTAGCACGGTGCACATTACCACCCAGGAAAAGCTTGTCTTAACCCTGGGCAATCAGCTTTGCGCAACACTATGGCTTTGTGCAGTGTTTGCGTGGGTTTAGCGCTGGTTCTGCATGACCCTAACAAATAAATATGACACATAGATCAAGCCAAACATAGAGGAAGCATGCTGCTAACTGATGGCATCACAATGATGCCATCATCTGCCACCAGTCCCAGCCATGCCAGGCAGTAAGTGGTGACCCTGCCACCAGTTGACAGCATGGCAGTGTGGCCATACAGCACACACCTGCGGACCACACTTCTGTAGACACCAACAGATGCCAGCACACACATGCAGCACTGTGGGCATGGAGGATGTTGAGGGGAGCATGTATGGGTGGCGAGGCTGTGCCACAGACCAGGTGTGGCCAAAAGGCTGGGACACATCATGCAGTGCACATGGGCCAGTATTGGGAATACCCCAACACCAGTATGCCTTTCGGATAATATATGCCCCCCGGCCATGTACCGCACAGCTGTACAACTGCCACAGCACACAAAGCCAGAAAAGTACATGTCACGGTGAGCATCCCATGCCACAGGTGCAGCATCTGTGGGTCACACAACAGTGTAACAGTAATGTCCACTGTCAGTAAACACCTGCAGGTTGGGCCTCTCACTGAGTATAGTGCAGTCATCATCACTGCCCTACACACCATAGGCATTGCTGTGTCCACACACTACTGGCCCCCTTGCTACTGTAGTTTCTGCTGTGCACTGTAGCATGACCTACAATGTGACAGTGGCATGCAGCACCACCACCATCTGTGCATATGCTGTGTTGTCCCAGTACAGCTGCAGGCAGCAGCACATGTGGAAGTAGTGTTCAAAACTGTATAATATTCTCCAAGCTGTTTGCGCAGAGCTAACATGTTTGCGCGGGTTTAGCGCAGGGCTAAACAGTTAGCCTGGTGCAAACTGCATGCAAATCAGGGCATAATGAGATGCTAATCTGGATGTTTGCCCACAGACTACCTAAATGCGTTCATTTGCATGTCACTTTTGAATATGTGAAGTTTAGCACAGGGCAAGCGTGTTTGCACTGGGCTAATGATTAACCCTGCTAAACCCATGCAAAGCATATTAACTCTGCGCTAACAGTTCAGGGAATATTTTACAGTTTGCACACTGTACTTTCACAATGCGCTGCTGCCTGCAGCTGTACTGTCCACACATTTGTTGGCACACACATTGGCCACATAGTTCATCTCTACCTACCTTCATCGCTGTGCACTGTGTTGCTGTTGTGGTTCACTTCCTGGTTGTCATATTCAGAGCTGTCTTATTCCAGAGCTAAGTTTGCCCTGCACTCCCAGCCCAGTTTGCCCAGCCTCATTCCCATGCTATATTCAGAAACTGTTTGCCCCATGCTATTCCTTTTGAATATGGCTTGTTTTGTGCTCTGGGCTAAGTTTGCCTGCCGGGCAATGCTAATTTAGCCCCAGGGCAAAGTTTTGAATATCTGTCCCTAACTGTTCACAGGGTATAAAAAAATAACATTGGTTTATTAATAAAAGTATTAAACTTTATAAGAAATGTATGTATGAACAGTTAATTACAGTTAAATACAATGTCAGTGGCTCAGCAGGTAGCACACTCACCTCTGAGGCCTGGAAATCAGAAGGCTGTGGGTTCTATCCCCACACCAGGCACTTGGGTTAATATCCCATTACTGACACTGTAGTGTAGCATGAGGGGTGGCTGCAATCCTGAGGTGCTGTCTTTTGGATGAGATGTTAAACTGAGGCCCCATCTGCCTGTTCTGGTGGTAGTTCAGGTGGATGTTAAAGATCCCATGGCATTTCGCGAAAAGAGTAGGGGAAACTTTATTGCAAAATAAGAAGTACAGAAACTGGTACCAATCATGAAACACACAAAATTACAAATCCTGAAACAATATAATAGAAAGGAAATTAATTAAGTATGATACCACACATTCTGTACAGAACATCATAAGGTAACACAGCAATACTATTTCTGGAGGATGTCATACCTTCAGAAGGGAAAAAAAAGAAAAAAGGAAAAAAAAGAAAAAACACACAGATGGTAAAACACACGGGGCCAGATATTCAAAACTTTGCCCAGGGGCTAATTTAGCACTGCCCAGCGGGCAAACTTAGCCTGGAGTACAGAGCAAGCTATATTGAAATGGAAATAGCCCGGTGCTAATCCTGCTGAATTTTGCAGGCTAAGGAAGCCGGGCAAACTGGTCTGGGACTGCAGGCCAAAAATAGCCCGGGAATAAGACAGCACTGAATAAAGCAACCAGGAAGTGCAACCCACAACAACAACACAGTGCACAGCATCGTGAGGGCAGGTACAGACGAACTACATGGCCAATGTGTGTGCCAGCAAATGCATGGACTCAGTACAGCTGCAGGAAGCAGCAGATGTGAAAGAACAGTGATCAAAACTGTATATTATTCCCGTACCGTTAAGCACTAACACATTAAGCGTGGCATTGGCGAACTAAGCAGTTAGCCCGGGGCAAACCGTTTGCCGGAACTAAATGTGCCATATTCAGTGCCATGCAAATGAGCCTACTTAGGTAGTCTCTGGGCAAACAACCAGATTAGTATCTCATTATACCCTGATTTGCATGCAGTTTGCCCAGCATTACTGCAGGATCCCACAGAGCCACCTGTAGGTCAATCTGGAAGTACAGGGGCTGACCAGGTCCAACCGCAGCTCCACCTGTAGGTCAGTCTGGCAGTGCATGATGATAGCTGCAGGCTACATGTAAACAGTACAGCATAGCATAGCATATTGTACCCCAGGGGACAAGACAGCATAGGCACAGGTGGTGGTGGTGCTGCATGCAACTGTCACACTGTAGGGCATGCTATAGTGCACAGCAGACACTACAGTAGCAAGGGGGCCAGTAGTGTGAGGGACACAGCACTGCCTATGGTGTGTAGGGCAGTGATGATGACTGCACTGTACACAGTGCCAGGCCCAACCTACAGGTGTTTACTGACAGTAGACATTACTGTTACACTGTTGTGTGACCCACAGATGCTGTACCTGTGGCATGGGATGCTCACAGTGACATGTACATATCTGGCTTTGTGTGCTGTGGCAGTTGTACAGCTGTGCGGTATGTGGCCGGGGGGGAGGCATATATTATCCAAAAGGCACACTAGTGTTGAGGGTATTCCCAATACTGGCCCATGTGCACTGAATGATGTGTCCCAGCCTTGTGGCCACACCTGGTCTGTGGCACAGCCTCGCCACCCATACATGCTCCCCTCAACATCCTCCATGCCCACAGTGCTGCATGTGTGTGCTGGCATCTGTTTGTGTCCACAGATGTGTGGTCTGCAGGTGTGTGCTGTATGGCCACACTGCCATGCTGTCAACTGGTGGCATGGTCACCACTTACTGCCTGGCATGGTTGGGACTGGTGGCAGATGATGGCATCATTGTGATGCCGTCGGTTAGCAGCATGCTTCCTCTATGTTTGGCTTTATCTATGTGTCATATTTATTTGTTAGGGTCCGCGCAAAACCTTGCTAAACACGCGCGCAAACACCGGCAAAGCCAAAGTGTCGGCATAAACTGATTGCCAGGGTTAAGACAAGCTTTTCCTGGGCAGTAATTTGCACCACGCTAAGTGTCGAGCTAAGTCACGCAAAACCACTCAGCGTGGCGCTAGTCACTGAATATAGCATTGCGCCTGTATTCATGTCAGTTTGCCCGTTGCATACATTATAATCTTGCCCGGTGCTAATGCAGTTTGCCCGCGCTATTTGGCCTTTTGAATATAGCAGACCCGCGCTAATCCCACGCTAAACCTGCGCAAACAGTTTTTGCCTGGCGCAAAGTTTTGAATATCTGGCCCACAGTCCACAATGTTCAATTAATCTTCAGGGTATCATGTTCAGATATCCGGCAACCACAGAAAAAACTTCCTTTCCTTACGCCATTAGTCCAAACTAAGAAAGTGCACTGCCTTCCATCTCTTTTTCCACTGTTCCCAAGTCAACAATTTTTTGTCATATTGCATCTGTGTAACTATTTCTTTCTCAATCATTAAAACCAAAATTTCGGGTACAATAATTTTTTATTGTAAAACATATATGCAGCGAGTCTGCCATAAAATAAACTTTATGCATGTAAACGATAATAGAATAGTGCCGGCTACAATAGTAACTGATAAAGGAATAGTGCCAGTAATGACATTTTCATAAGTAGCTGAAATCCAGGTCTCATCTCCCCACCTTTGAGCAATCACTCTCCACATTTCCTTAGCATAGCTATATGTAATAAAAAAATGCTCCATGGTCTCAAGCTGTACATCACATTGCTCCCTAGGGCATATCCATTGTTCTATGCATTTGTGCTTTGAATTACCCTTTATCCACAAATGGCAATGTGCACTTAACTACACCACATCCCACATACATGGAGGGGTGCATTTATCTACAAGAAAAAGTACCATTAATTGATGTTTATTCTGAGAAATACTCAGATAAACTGTAGGGATCAAATAGGAGCCTGATTGCATCCCCTCATAAATCAGTTTACTACACAGGACAGCCACCTGTGAGAAATTAAGCTTCCAACATCTCAATTTATCTAGAAGAAATACCACAAATAGAGGCAAACGGTCCTACTTACATACTTTTAAAGGTCCTTGTCTCCATAACTGAAGCAAGGGGTTCGCTCATATAGCCACTACTTGTTTCCATATCTCTTCCCCGGCAACAAAAATGCTGAGACTGTGTTATATAAAAACAAGTTAAAAAAATAGCTAATTAGATTCAATAAAGTCAGGCCCCCAAGTTTGTAATCCCAATACAATACCTCTCTTTTTATTGGGTTTAGCCTACTACCCCACACTAACTGAAATGTTTGGCTAAGGAGAGCAACATTGAAAAAAACAGGGAGTGGGAAAACAGCCCATGAATATGTCAACTGTGGTAAAAAAAATATTTTGATTATTGAGACTTTTTTCTTCTTCTTTGTTTGCTGCCATCTCTTCCCTATCTGAATTTTTTCATTACTTTTGGCCAATGCATCTTACCAATTTTCCTTAGCCATATCTATATTGCCAAATTTCAACCCCAAAATAGTAATGTATTTGTCATAGAAATATTTTGTATGTCTTCCAGCCATACAGTATCATCACTAAAGATAAATCCCCTACATTTACTATGATTTAAAGCAGAACCCGTCAATTGAGAAAAATGGTGAACCACATCCAATGCACATTCAACCGAACTTCTATCTGCTATGAGAAGACACATGTCATCTGCATAATCCAATGTTTTCGGCAACCCCACTACTCCCAGTATCTGAAGACTCTTAATTTGGCTGCTGTGCTGTATCAATTTTAATAATGGGTCTAAACAAAAAATACATAAAATTGGACTCATCTGGCATCCTTGTCAGACCCCCCAATCGATATGCACAGGCCGTCTCATATATCCGTTAATCAGCAGATTCGAAGAGGCTATAGCACATAATCTCATGAGCCAGGTAACACAAAATTTTGGAATAGCATATTTTTCTAATACCAGTTGTAAATAAAGATGGGGACTCCTATCAAAGGCTTGCTCTTGATTGAGACTGATTAAATACCCGTGTAATTATTTTTGTAGTCCTTGTAAAAAAAAATCTCCCTCAACAAAATGAGATTGTCAGTTATCTTCCTCCTCTTAATAGTACAAACTTGGCTAGGGTCATTAACAAAAGGAGCAACAGTTCCCAACCAAGGAGCTAAAATTTTCATTAAAATCTTGAGATCCGTATTCATCAAACTAAGTGGTCGCCAGTTTTTCAACAGTTTCCTATCCCCTTTTTCATACAAAAAAATTTGAATGGCTTGTTCAAATTGTGGTGCTATGACAATTCCATCCAAGATCGAATTGAACACAACATGGAGAATCTCTACCAAATCAGACATGAAGGTTTTATAAAATTCTGAGATGAGGCCATCTGGTCCTGGAGTGACATTGTTTCGCAGCGAACACATAACTCCCCAGATCTCTAAATCTGTAATAGGTTATATAAGACTTGTTAGTAAGCCCTGTGGAACCAGTGGAACATGACAAGGGGCCAACATTTGTGAGACCATATCCCTATTAACATCTGCTGTGGTATACAGTTGTTCCATATAAGTAGTGACTACAGTCAGTATATCTACTGTACTCTGTACCACCTCCCCCTCCCCTGTAATAAGGGAGTCCATGGATCCCCGATGAAGTCTAGCTTTACAGTTTTCATAAATATCTCCTACTGTTGATTTTCCGAGTGTACCTATTCTGTGTTCATACAGCAGAGACCTCGCTCTGCTGTATTGTAAGGCCTCCATTTGTCATTTTAACAGCTTTAACTGGTCACCATATTCACCATAACCTTCATTTATGTGTCAGACCCTCTCATGTACTGACCTCATAGGGTCAAATACTGCAAATATTTTTCAGAGTGGATGTGATAGCCCAATGATTTTAGAACATGTTTTACATCACATTTTGTCTGAATCCATCACCTGGTAATATTATCTTCTAAAAATGCAATGCAATAAACTGTCATGCCCACAGTAGGTCTTGTACCTTTGCAGCACTCACTACATCTGTCAAGATGGTGTTATTCAGTTTCTATCCACCCCTACCTCTCTGAAACACTCCCCCCCAAGGAGAACTGAGCCTTGACCATTAAGTGGTCCGAAGTTTCAAAGGGTACAGTTAATGCAGAAACACATCTCAGGGAAGGGGAAGAAAAAACATGATTGATCCTGGTCACAAGATGTGCCCTATAAAATGTGTACCCCCCAGTAGCATGAATGCTCCGATAGGCATTAGTCGGACAGGTCAAAGTTAACATACTTTGTAGTGCATTAACATCACTGAAAGTTTTTTTGTGGTACCCCCTTTATCCAATTTTGTCAGACCACAATTAGAATCCCCTGCCCAAATTAGGAGATGTGAGTTAAACAAAAATGGCTTAATTTGCATAAACAGATCTACCCTTTCTTTTTTTGTCTGAGGTGCTTAAATAGTGATTATACACCACTGTCTATGAAGGTGCATAAAGTCTATTAACAACATTTTACTCATACACAATTCCAGCACTGTTAGGCTTGGTGGTTCATGCAGTCTCGGTTAGAGTGGCCACACACCATGCATAGAGTACACTTCACCCTGTCACAGACATTACTTAGGTGCAGCTGTGATCTGCAGCAAAAGCAAGTTTATGGCTGCCCTTGATAAAAACAATGACTCCTCTCAGTGCCTAAAAAAAAGGAACTAGGAAGGTGCTTTGGGCCCAGTGGGTCAGATTTTAGACTCACCTTAAATTTCCATCCTCCTGTCCAGATGTGTTCATCATCCAGGATTGGGGTAGGATCTTCTAGAACATTGCATAGTTTCTGGAGCCAATATCTAGCATCATGCACTAATACCATCTCATTTCGGGAACAGAACAGTGATGTGTTTAATAGCGGGTCTGGTAATTGGAATAAAGCGGAAGGGCATCCATAAAGCTGAATGCTTTTTCTTTTCTTACATGGACCAAAGGCAGTCCAGTCCAACTGGAGTTTTAAAACTCACATCGAAATTTGTCTCACCAGAAGCATGAATCAACACATAAATTTAATTGGAAAAGAATTGAAAAGAATCTTTAAGCAGTATTTTCCCAATATACAATCTATCCGGTGGGAGAGGCAGACCACCGGTGTATTGAATGTGGACTGCATTCTTCCATTGTGCAAGGATTACATTTGAAAAACCAGCATCCTTCCTCCTGAATTGTCTACATAATAAGGAAGGCTGTACAGGTTCTGACTGTGGTTCAGGGATAAGGTCCCAGTCATCTGCTTGATCTCCCCAAGATGCCTGTTCTGTGGGGGCTGTGGTCTGGGATAAAGGAGAGGCCTCTAACTCAATATTGGGGGGGGGGTTCAGCCTGTATCGCAATACCAGAGACAGTGATGTTCTGGTTTTCAGATTGCACTCACATTTTTACACATATTCTGGCATTGTGAAAAGGTATGGCATACGCTCCAAAGTAATTTAGACCCTTTACTAGGTCTAGCAGAACTGTTTACAGTGGAAATTTGTATTCTGGGTATCTATAAAGATAGAGGAGTTAAAGAGCACAGATACCATATGGCTGTAGTCTTCATAGCAGTTAAAAAACTGGTGCTTAAACACTGGCAAAGTCAGTTGTCCATCTCACATACTGAATGGGTGAATGAGATCACAACATATCTCCAGACTGAACGTGTAATATCAGTTTCAGGTGACAAGCTTCATCTTTTTGACAAAAGATGGGGCAGGCTCTATGCCTTGTACATGCAAAAGAACCGGGTGTTATTAACGATTCCCTAGTTGAGTTTATTTGACAACCTCTTTTATAGACCCTGTAATATAAGTAGCACACTCCTTAGGGTGGGGGGGATTGGAGGGAGGGAAGGGGGTAAATAGGGGAATTTTGTTTATCCAGATTGTGTTACCTGTGTATCGAACAGTGATGCATTGTGTTTTTTGTATGTAGACAAAACAATAAACTTTAAATTTCAAAAAAAGATTGCACTCACACAGGATCTTGCATATTCTTGCCACTCAGTCCAGGAATTGGTAAATCCGTTTCATTCGGAATCCAACCCCATTCAGCCTTTTTCCAACCTCCAGCGATCAGGGTTTAATCAATATTGTTAGCTTCTGGTCCAAAAGACCTTGAGTCTACAGCCAAACATCTCCTCCAAGAATCTTGTCCCCCCCCAGGCATAGACATATTTAACACAGTCTCAGCAAGCAAGTCATCTGCATTTTCAGTAGGTATGGTAATTTCAGAAGTATCGACACCTGATGCAAACTATATCATGGTTTGTAATCACTGTGGAAGAACTGTCCATGGAAACCTTCACTGTATCAGTGATCTTCTCAAGCCCGCACGCTCCTGTAATAGTTGCCACATTATCAAGCGGCCGTTCCGTAACCAGACCCTGAGGAGGGCTTTTACTACACAGATTGACCGCTACCACAGGTTTTACCTGCATATGGGTGTTAGCAGTATCCATAACCTCCATCTGTTCCACAAGCAGCTGCTGCCGTCCACTGTGACCTGGAGTTGAAAGAACCATCAGCAACCGATGTTGCTGTTCTATGCTGAGGACCACATGAACTCCACTTTGTGCTGCAGGTCTGCTGCCTGGAAATCCAGAAATCTGTAGTTTCACCATCCTTCAGCTCTACACATGGATCATTAACCAGTATTTCTTCCATGATCATCTCCTGCTCCAGACCCACAGGAAGGGAGATCTGCACTCCTGTAGGTCCATGCTCCAACTGAGCATTCTCAGGATCATCAGCCATCACACACAATGCTCCCTTCTCCTGCAACATCTCCCCTGCCACATCAGCATTTCCTCCTCCTCCTCCTCCTCTGTCCGGCTCCCAACTGGGTCCCTCCACTCTGCTCCCAGGAAGTCAAGCCCCCTTCTGGTAGAGTAGGGAAATTTCCCTGGTGCCCTGGCCAAATTTCCCCCCATTCACTAAAAATACCACCAACAGCTTAATCTGGTTCAAGGTCAGTTGGCATTCATCTGTATTCCCCTCCCTCGGGTCTTGCCTGAAAATAGGCAGAATTTTTCTAGTGCACTTACCCAGTCAACAAAAAAAAAAAAAAATTAATTATCCAATGAATCAGAAAACAAAATTGTTTGTCACTTTTAGGGAAATTAGTTTTAAACGCTTAAAATCTGGTATTTTGTGAGCATATATAGTACAGTGTGTAAAATGTAGAAACACCCTTTCATGTCAGATTGCAAATTTTATTTGAAAACTTTGCAAAATGTGTGTAAAAGTGTGAATTTTAAAATGCAGTTAATATTGTAATGACTCTATGTCGAACAATAAAGCGTATTGTACTTATACTTGCAAAAGATCACATACTAAGTATTTGGCTCTAGCAAGGTTTGTGCAGTGCCGTTTGTGTTTTTTGGCTATGCTGGGCTATGGAACAAAATGTTGGGTAAACCTTTTGTTTTTTATATGAAGGCATGGCTCTGAAGCTGAGTTAATAAAGGTAAAATGAGTTTTGCATTGATGGATTACTTTAAGCATTTTAGATTAAATATATCATAATGGATTTATATTAGGGTGGAATAAATCTGCAATTGGAGATACATAAAAATTATATACTTTCAAGTTGCTTCAATTTCAGGGATGTTTTTTATGTATAATGTTGCAATTTCTTAATTATTGTCAGTTATGGTGTGGTGAGTCTGCACATTCCCAATGAGGACACGACTTATGTACACTGTTTTAATCTAAAACATAATGGCTGCTTGAACATGATGCCTGAAACATTGCCAGAAAATGTTTCTTCCTTAAATAGACAAAGAATGCTATTTTAAGATAAACTATGCTGGATAGATTAGTTAGCAACTTATTACGTTTGAGTTTTGTTCTCTTTAAAGAGACTACAATATATATTAGCATTTAAATGCTTTGAAATATTTAATATCATTAGCATTATACATAATAATTATTCTTGTTAGTAGTTCAGTAATTTTTGAATGGTTCCCAAACCTTTATAGCAAAGAACTGAAAGTAGCAAATACAGTGGCAGGCAGGGATAAGTAGCTGTATATCTGGATATATCTAGAAAAATCACTGGGCCATCACCATTCATTTCAAACGGATTTCCTATGACATACCCAGATATATTTAGATACAGTATATATGGATGTATTTATTACTAACTGCAAATGTATAGGTAAGACAAATTTTATTTTAATGGCACCCAATCCCAGAAGCCCTGGGCACTTTTCAAAGTATATTACACAGACAGTAAATCAAGACATTAAATACAAGATGAAACATGCAACAAATAAAATGTTTAAAACATTATACTAACTTCCAGCAATAATAAGAATGGCTAGGCTAACTTAAAATAAATTATAATCTAAAAAGCAGATCAAAGTCACACTCAGACAGGTTGGTATACAATAATCACGTTTCTGTTTCAGGTAAGGCCTTTGAGAACAAGTAGGTCTTCGGACCCTTCTTGAAGGTCTCAACTATTTGGGCTCCTCTGACACTCACTGGAAATGAGTTCCATAAGTTAGGACTGGTGACACTGAAAGCAAGCTTGCTGGAGGTTTTAAGCCTAATCCTAGGAATGTTGAGGAGCCCTCTAGTTGAGGACTGGAGGGAGCAGGTCGAGGTTGCAGGTTAAAGGAGCTCAGTCAGATAGCTAGGGCCCAGTCTGTGTGAGGCCTTACAGGGGAGCAAGCCCACCTTAAAGATGACCCTCCACTAGACCAGCAGCCAGTGCAGAGCTCGCAGGACAGGGGTCACATGACTAGACATGGGCTGGCCAGTCAGCAACCTCGCTGCTGCATTCTGCACCAGCTGCAGCTGGTGAAGGGTCCTTCTAGTGACCCTGAGGTACAGAGAGCTGCAGTAATCAAGCCTCAAAATAACTAATGCATGTACTAGTGTTGGTAGATCTTCAGGCGGAACTAGGTGCTTTATCCTGGCAATGTTCCTCAGGTGGTAAAAAACACCCTTAACAACAAAGACACCTTGGCCTTCATAGTCAATCTGCTGTCTAGGATTATGCCAAGATTTTGCACTCTAGTAGAGGCCAGCAATGGTGCTGATCCCAGGAACAAACCTGAGTCTGCTCCACTATGCCTCCATCATACCCTTGATCTGGGTTGATCACCAGTACCTCCATCTTATTCAGGATCAGCCACAACCAGCTGGAGGACATCCAGTCTTTGATCTCAGCAAGGCAGCTGTTAAGAATGTCCATGGCATTGTGTGTTCCTGGGGCAAAAGACAGATATAGTTGGGAATCATCCACATAGCAGTGAAACCCCATGCCATATTGTCGAATGAGCTGTCCCGGGGTAGCATATATACTGCAAATAACATTGGGGACAGGATCAAGCCTTAAGGAACCCTGCATGACAGGAGCTTTGGGGATGAGGAGAAATTCTCCACTGTCACCCGTTACATCCTGCAAGAGAGGTAGGACTCAAACCAGCAGAAGCCAGTGCCGGTGAGTCCACATAATGTTTCAACATGATCCAACAGTACGTTATGATCCATGGTATCAAATGCTTAAGAGAGATCAAGCAGAATGAGAATTGACTTGTCTCCTCTATCTCTTGCCAAAAGGAAGTAATTTTACAACCTAACTAGTGCTGTTTCAGTACTGTGCCTCAACCGGAAACCCAACTGGAATGGCTTATAAATCTCAAAGAACATGAGGTGATCCTCAAGTTGCTGTGCCACTAATTTTTCAACATCTTTGAAGACTGGATGGTAATTCGCCAGGATGTCAGGGTCGAGAGATGGTTTCTTCAAGAGGGGTCTTACTAGAGCTTTCTTCAAGGCATTTAGAAAGACTTCCTCTAATATTGAGCACTGGGCAATCCCAGTGAACACCAGGCCAACGATCTCATTGCATTTCATCTCGAAATGCATCAGGGCTAGGTCCAGTTCACAATAGGTTTGTTTCAGCTTTAAGATCACCTCAGTGACCTCGGCCACCTCCCCAGTTTATACTCATCCCAGATGGATGGAGAGCATCTGTTCCTCATGGGTTGATTACTGTGAAACAAAACCTATCTCCCTGATGGAATCCCCAACCAGATGGAGGACACCCTGTCAGAGAATAACAGACCAAACTCCTCACACAAAGTGACTGAAGCCACCTTCTTCGGCTGCAGACAGACAGGATGTAAAAGTCTGTCTACCGTCCAAAAAAGCTGAGCTGGTCTCTTTTTCCCTGCAGCAATCTTTCTGGACAGGAATTCTGCCTTTTTAAGGTTGATTGCCCCTTGGTACTCACCATAGTGAACACGCAAGACCAGTTTGTCCTCCTCCAAATGGGTCTTCTGCCAGCAACACTCTAACCTCCAACCCATGATCTTCATCATCTTAAGATCCCCATAAAACCAGTGGGATCTCAAGTGAGAAGATCTGGGTCATATATGGACTGGAGCAACAGCATTGAGTGCTTCAGAGATAGCCTTATTATAGGCCTCCACTACCTCGCTCGTGCCAGCTGCACAGGCAGCATCCACACTAGAGAGATCAGCCATCACCAATAATCCCTCTGGGGACAGTCCTCTCAAAGGGCAATAGTTGACCATCTCCATATGGGAAGGGTGTCTGGAGAGGTCCCAAACAGGAACGTCATGGTGCAGTGATCAAACCAAATGAGCTGATCACTTATGAGGTTGGGAACATCAGGCCCCAGTGAGAACACCTGGATGAGTGTGTGGCCTTGATGATGGGTCGCAGAAGTAACCACTTGTGTCAGACCCAGTGATGACATCAACTGGATGAGACTTTGGCCAAGTTGCAAGGATTCAATGTCAGCCCAGGCAATGAAGTCCCCCAGAATTAAACATCTGGGTGCCTCCAATATCATGTTGATGATGAAGTCTGCAATCTCTTGCAGAAAATCCCCCCCCCCCGGAGGATGATAAATGAGGAAGACCCTGCAATCTGCACCTGGACCCTCAAGCACTGCCACACACTCAAAAGACCTAGGCAATCCCACTGTACTGTGAAGCCCGCTGGATCTAAAGCAGATGGCCTCCTCCCCCCCCTTACAGTCCCTACTCAGGCAGTGAACTACGGAGAACCTAGCAGGGACAGCTGCTTCCAAAACTGGACCCACATCATCACCCAGCCAGGTCTTTGTGATGCAAGTGAGGTTGACCAAGGAAATCAAGTCCGACATAATTGTGGTCTTGTTCCTCATCAACCTCGCATTGCATAGCACAGCCCAAAGAGGGTTGGTGGATGCTGCTGACCTCACAGCTATCTGCCCGCGCGGTCTGGTGGGAACCCTGGGGATAGAGACCGCACACATTGGGCCTCTCTCCAGTCTTTGTCTGATCCCTGGGCATCTCCTGCACTGAACAACCCCTAACCCATTCACCTCGGTCCTGCTCACTGCATCCCAATGCTGCTGATCAAGGTGTGCCCTCGTAATACACATGTTGACAGTCAATTGCCTGTCTACTAACAATCCTATTGTTTAGAACATAGAGGCTATTAATGCACACTGAGACTTGTATTATAACCTGGGGTAGTTCACAGTTATTTATTTGTTTATTTATTTATTTTTATAAGGAAGGGGCTCTACTGAGCAAACTTATTTACAGAGAGGTCCTGGGTTGGACAGCATACAAAGTATATTCAAAAGAATATTTTATGTACATCAGGGTAGCTACAGGATACAAGATAGTACATGAGGTACAGCACCATTAAAAATACAATATTGCCACACAAATGTACAAGAACAACAACAACAACAACAACAGGAACAACAGTCAGGAAATATATACATATGAAGCATAAGGAAGATAAGATGCATTCAGAGATAAATATAACATTGTGGTATGTGCTTGGCGAGTTATGCCATACAGGCAGTAGCCTATCATAGTAAGGCAGTGAACATGTTAAACATATTTTAGGAGTCACATGATGTGCTCAGACAGACTGAGGAGTAGCTTTCCTTCAGAGCTCTATGACCTCTGCAATAAACCCATGGCAAATAAGCTGTTAATTGCATTTTTGTTTTAGCATAACTATTATTTCACTTGAATATACTCTTCTCTAATGAAATTAAAATAACTACCCAAAAATGGCCTGCACAGCACTGATCCAAATGGAAATTAACTCTGTGCCTGCTAACACACCAAATGGGCAGCTCTCTAAGTGTCCAAAACAAGGGTCTCTGCTGGATTCACCTCCAACTACAATACCTCGGGAATTCTTATCAGACAAGTTGGACCGTTTATTTTGCTGAACTTGCTACAGTCAAACTTAATATTTGCAAGCTAGTCTACAGCTTTAAATGATTTAAACCAGCACTGGAAATACTGAAGACCCAAGTATCAGATTCAGAGACCCGTATCAGCTTAATAGAAGACCGACAGACAAAAGCAGAAATGAAGTGGTAGAGTTATGAAAAAAAGCCAAAAAACTTGAAGACAGAATAGAAAATATGGAAGGACAGCCCCAGCAAAACAACCTAGTAATAGTCGGCATCCCGGGACACACTGAAGGATCCATCATGCTATAATTTCTTTTAAAAGTTATTACTGGACTTAGCCAGACCAGCAGCACTGGGCTCTACATACATGCTCAAGTGAGCCCATCTATCTTTCCATGCACCAGTAAGGCAAGAAGAAAAGTTGCTGGTCATTATAGCATGATGCCTGTACATTCAAGTCAAAATACACATCTGAACACAAGCCAGGAATAAAGGAACCTTACTCTGGATTGGCTGGAAATTCCACATATTCAGAGATGTAACTCTTACAAGTCTGCGATAAACAGAGGGCATACAATAATACCAAAAAAAAAACCTTCACCAGGCACAGATCTCATTCAGGATGTTGCACCCTGCCCGACTAGTGATCAGTACCTCTACCGCCAATCAGGAATACCAAATGTGGAAATCTCCCAGAAAGACTTAATAAAGATGTTGCCGCACGTCTTCCCACCACTGACAAACCAGGCTAGAGGTCTCATGTCCAAAGAATAATACTATCACCCAGGGAGTGAGTATATGCCATCTACATCTGTTCACTAGATGCTTTTGAAGTTAAACGTATCAATCTGATTATAAAGCACTCTCTTCATTGATCTTCCTCCAGCACAAAATGAAAAATTAGACATGAGGGGATAGGCAGACACTGTTAACACATCATAAACAGACTGTATAATGACTGTGATAATCTGAATCCCTTCCTTCCTTGCTTGGGGCACACCAACTCCTTTCACTCACTTAAACAATGCATTCAGGACACCTCAAGATGGCATTGGTTTTATTACCTTTGGCTTTTCATCCAGCTTGCCAGACTGTCCCACCACTAGCCTTTGTTCTTCAATTCACCGCAAAAGCAGTCCAGTCACTACCCTTCCAGCTGGTTTTCTTCACTATGGCATGTCCCACCAGCTGCACTCAATCACAACTGCATACCTGACTACTGAGCTCCCCCAGCACATATAGCAGGACAGCACACTATAAATTAACTCCTCTTCATGCTTTTATTGCCTAAGTGACCATTTCACACATAGCTCAGGATATAATCTTTCTCCTACATGACTCTCTCTGGCTCCAAAGTGAAGGAAACACTGTGGGACACAGAAGCGAGTCATCCTTGATTCTGGCAGAACCCTACAAAAAGCCCCAGATTCTTTCAAACAGTAAACAGACACACTAGTCCCAGAATATGACCCTAAGTCCTGATACCTCTAACTCTCCAGGGCAACACAACAGTCCCTACTTATACCTAGATGACAAAACGTACACACAGACCTTCAGCCTTTTCCTCCTGATGACCTCCTTGTGGGTACAGCCTCCTACAACAGACCACCCCAGCAAGCCTGCTAAAGCAAGAGACTGACTTGCAGGACTAAACAGCAGATGCACTGATCAAAAAGCCACGATATGTTACTTAGAGGACTGCAACCCAATCACGGGCTACTCCTCAAATACAACTGAGGAGGACAGGACAGAAAAACAATTATACTTTTAAAAAGCAAAGCAGCCCACTCAGGTGACTGCGCTTCCATACATGGATTACTAAAACTTACTGTTGCTCCTATCTCATATACTTGTCTGCAATTCTATCCTTTCCTGTCCCTCCTAATGCGCAACCCTACACCCTCTGCAGGCACACTAACATGTGCTTCAATAAGTATAAAGACTGGATTACTGCAGCCTGCTGGAGAATCACCTTTCTTTTTGCTTTCCCTCTCCCTTCCAAATACTTGCTTCTTAGGCTGTACCTCATGTTTGTGTCTGACTGGGGGAGCAGGGTTGGAAATTATGGTGAACATTGACATCTCTGCTACTGCCCTCATGGTGTGGTGCCCATGGCTACACAGTATTCAGTATGATGGCAGACTGTGGGGTCATGGGCAGTGATCCTGGGGCTGGCAGTAGAGAACAAGATATAGGCTGGGGGATTTGTTTTCCCGGGAGCCATGCTGGCTCATCCAGCTAATTGACTGTCAACAGAAGGTCAGTGGGAAGGATTATGAATGTGCACCAGTAAATAAATTTATTGGTTCCATAAGTCCAGTGTATAGCAGAGCATTGCCCCTAAACTATTATTTCACAGAGAGCAGGGGATCACTCTCCACACCCAGAGCAACAGAGGCATGTCTGCCCACAGTAGTTGGAATGACAGCTACTATGCCTGCTTTGCAGTGCCTCATTTCCCTTCACAGTAGGATGACCACAACTCATTGGAGAATGGTCTCCTTCCACTTGCTTCTCCTGATGCTTAAGTCCACCTTCAGACCCAAATCAAAAGCATACATTTGTGGCAGCCTAACAGGCTGGTTCAGGAAAGCCTGTGATCATTTGTTTCTCTACGGATGCCCCTGCATTGTGGTGTCCAGGTCATCGCTGTGCTGGATATGACGTAGGCCTGTGACATCATGGATGGTAGCCATGGGTGCAGCAGAGGAGAAACAGGAATGGGTTTGGGGATCTGATGGTCTGCTAACCATGCTGCCTTCAGGCATCTGAGATGCCAACACAGAGGACAGAAGAAGAAGAGAAAATAACAATGAGTCGGATAATAAAAATTTCATGGTAAAATTGTCTGCTGTGACTGGGCTATGCCCCCTAATGCATTCCATCCATGGAAGGAGGGAGTCACCACATCTACAATATTAACAAAATATGTCTCAGAAGAAAAGAGGCATGCATACTCCCATGGGGTGGGGTGACATCCACTATGCCTGATTAACAGTGACTCTTCTCCTCCTCCTGTGATCGGATTACTTTAGTTTGCTTAAGGATGGACCTTTCCGCTTTACCGCCTAGCTTTAAATGCCCCCTTCTAAAAATGTAACTCATGCTCATGATTGTCTAAGACACCTTATTGGAAACTGCAGGGAACAGTTGCTTCCATACTGCTGATCTCATAGTGCAATATCTGTGGCATCACAGTACTCAGTATGACAATGGCTCATGATGTCACAGATGGCAGCCATGTGGTCAACAAGGGAGAACCAGGCGTAGATTGGGTAAATCTGGCAAAACAGTGACTATGCTGCCCCAAACATCCAGTTGACCAACAACAGAGTAACATCGAGAAAAAATAAGGCAGTGAGCTAAAAAAACAAAAATGCTCCCTAAACATCTCCTATATGGGGGGGGGGGGCATGTCTGAATTTTGAGAACTGAATTATGAGTTCTAACAGCCATATATTCTTAACAAGCATCATATGACTTAATAACATATGCTTATCCAGAAGCAAATGGTTTGATACCTTTCACTGGACCAACATAGATGTTACAAAAAGAAAACATCTGTTGTTCCAATAAAAGGTATCAAACCATTTGCTTCTGGATCTGTTCTTACAAGGACCAATACAGCAACTAAACTAATTCTGTACAGTATGTCAACATATGACTATGTAACAGCTTATTACACCTACTTGATAGTACCTCCAGGTTGTGGATAGAGGGGCACATTCATGAGAGCTCTCAGTTGACCTGCTTTTTTGGGAATTCGTCCCTGCCCAGCAACACGTCCGCAGCTATACTGTGGAGAGCTGGACTCCAGAGAACCCCCCATTCTTGTTTTGTCTGGACACTGATTACTTCTTTCCTGTATATAGTTGATAGTAGCAGATTAGCATTATTAGTTTGTGTAATGTGTAGTTTGGAATTTCCTGTTAATATGTCTTCTTACCAACTATTATATTATTGGATGGAACAGACCACTATGCTGATTCAGGCTCTGAGCAGCAGGGGACTCCTACCAGCACCCCCCACTATTGAGACCCAATCCACTGTCCTCCCACACCACAGCTTTAGATTCATAGATTCATAGACATGTGACAGCAGAAAAGGTCCCTTCTGACCAATCAAGTCTGCCCATTCTCCCCTCTATCTGTCACCCCCCAAGATTCCCCTCATCCTCCACTTGACAACCATCTGTGTTTGTCCCAGGCCCTCTTGAATCCCTCCACTGTACTGGCACTCACCACCTCGTCTGGCAGTCTGTTTCAGGGATCAACCACTCTCTCTGTAAGTAATTCTTCCTAACATTTCCCCCAAACCTTCCCCCTCCACCTTCAGTCCATGCCCCTAAGTTCTTGTATCTGCCTTCCCTATAAATAAGCTCTTTCCCACTTTATTGATCCCCTTCACATACTTGAACATTTCAATTATGTCCCCCCTCTTTCCCTTCACCAGCATTTACCATCTGCTGATCCATCAGCTTACCTGCTAAGCACGCCTGCGATGCTATCCACCTGAACTGTGTGTGCCTGTACAGTGCTGCCTCATGAACTGTTGCCTAAGTATGCTGTGTTGAAACATCCAAGAAGCTGTTTAAACTGCTTCATGAACTGAGTGCTGTATCATGCTGTGCTGTGCTGTGCTGGAAACACCTGAGAAGCCAGCTACTTCCCACTCCACTTGGTAACAAGAGATCCCTTCCCAGCAAGTGAAACAGCTGAACCGGATTGTGGGGAGGAGCAAACAGGAGTGCATCACCAAAGAGGAGGGGGCGAGCGCCACTCCAGGTAAATTTATGGACTAGAAAACACCTTTAACCCCAGCTTTAGTTTTAGTGAAAAGTATGGTCTGGGTTTGGGTAGATAAGCAATTGAATGCACTTCATCAGTAAACACATGGGCAGCAGTATATAGTGTGCAACAGTATTTGTTTGCTTATAGTTATTTTAATAAATGTTTAGCAATAAATGATTGTTACTGCTACAGTATTGGTTGTAAAGTGGTTTATATTTCTATATAATAGTGAAACCAATTTTAAACTGTTTTTGATAATACATAGTAATTATTTGAAATGTTGAAGTTTGTGATACAGGTTAGTTTGATATTTTTATTAATTAGTCTGTCTACAAATGACATAGATTGTCCAAATTCAGACACCTTACATAACAGACTTGGTGCATTATTATCTGTTTTTCTGCCAGCCCCCTTGGTACCTGTAAGAGCTAGAAGGAACCAATTTTCAAATAATCTGAAGTTGTTAAAACATGGTAGGTGTCTTTCTTTGGATAATCATTGGGGATTTAGGTGGGAACGAAGTAGCCAGTCTAAGTTAATGATTTTTCAATTGATTTTATTGTTGGCAGGTGACAAAGAAGTTAATCCGGGCCCACCTATAAGAGGTGGACCAGGGCTAAAAGTTGTGCATGAATGTGCCAGAAGCCTTGCAAGAAAAATACAAGAATTTTGGCTTTGGTCCCAAGATTTTGAACCTGCAATAGTTGGAATCTCAAAACATGGCTAACAAGACAAGTGACAAGCGAAGAGATTTCTATGGGCCGGTTGAAATCTTTTGACAAGATCCGGGGAGGAGAGTGCCCTTTACATGTTAGCAATAAGTTGGGTTTATTTATTTATTTATTTATTTATTTATTTATTTATTTTTTTTTATCATTTAATGTTTTATTACATTTTTCAGTTACAACAAGCCATGAAAATGGCACTCATACACCGGGCAAAAAAGTAATTCAGTACAATGACATACGAATAAAAATAATCTCATATACCTTCAGAGTACAAAGATATAGCATTTATAAGAGACAAATGTATTCTGATATGTGTGAAGTTCCTATATAGTCTAGGAAAAAAGACTCAGACTATATTCGAACTAGCATTTGAATCATTCGTGCAACAGGCTTGAATTACTAAGGTATTACCCAGCGGGTCAGATCAATACATTTTCTACAATTCCAGTTGTATATTAAACTGCAGTCAGGTTTTCACAGGTTTCATATACCAAGTGGTCTAATGTAGTGGTCTTCAGAGTATCAAAAAGCAATAGCAGGAGTAGAGAGGAAAGCAAAGCATGTAACAATAGGTGGTGGTACCAGTCAACAGCTGCAGAATTATGCCATTTTGGCAAGCTGTGTTATGAATCAGGATAGTGAGGGATTTTGCAGTGGTGGAGATGCAACCAAACAGATGTGGGAATGCAGATATGCCTCCCATTTTTTATAGTATCTGGTGAGCCTACCCTTGGTCACCACCATGAGCCTCTCAAAGGTGGCCACTCTAGCCATAGCTGCTCACCACTGTGAAAGAACAGGGGGTGTGGGTTGCCTCCACTTCATTAGAATAGCCCTTTTTGCCTCCATAAGAGCCACTATTACCCATGCCTTGCTGGAGGAGGTGAGGGGGTTTAGTAACGAGGTGTCTCCCAGTAGAAGGGGATAGTGATGAAGAGAGAGTGACCTACATACTATCTTAGAGCAGTCATCTAAGATCTGCATCCAGAAACTCTGCAGGGTTGGGCATGCCCACAAAATGTGGAATAAGTGGGCAGGAGAATAATGGCATCTCCAGCATTGGTCTTGTGGTACAATCTTAAGATTATGAAGAGCTGTGGGGGTCTTATACCACCTAAGGAGGGTTTTAAGCTGTATTAACTGGCTCTTGGAGTCTTCATAAGCTGTGTGAGCCACTCTCAGACACTCTGACCATTGCTGTTGGGATATGGGGTGGGGGAGCTCCCGCTCCCAGGTGGCTCAGCTAGTTAGGGTAGTGTCAGGCTGAGAATCTCTGAGAACTTTATAAAGGGTGCCTATGAGACCATGGCTTTTCCTGGGTTGGTGGAGAACACTCAGGCAGCTCCATGTAGACTTGGTAGGTGAGGTTTTAAGGAGGGGAGTTAGAGCACTCCTTAACTGGAGGAATTTACAGAAGTCTGAGGTTAACAGCCCGTACATGACTCCAATCTGATCGAAGGACATTAGTGTTCAGCTATTTGAGAGGAGGAGGTCTCCTACTACCAGTATACCTTTGGAGGCCCATGAAGTCCATTTGAGAGGTTTCCAGTCTACCATTACAAATTGGTTATTCCATATTGGAGCATAGCGAAGGGGAGAAAGGTATTCTGTATTTGGGACCCCAGTGAATGCCATTGCCCGACGCCATGATCTTCATGTTTCTGTCATAATGGGTGTAAGATGGTTTCCAGTGGGCTTTCTGCTAGACAGTAAGAAGAAAAGGGGATTATCCATTAATAGAGCAGCTTCTAGGATTACCCATTGGGGAGGGAGGGTAGACGGGGAGTGAACCAGGCTGTAGCTTGAGCCATTCTGTATGCAAGGTGGTAGCACATGAACCGGAGGAGCCCAAGTCCACCCTTGGTCCAAGTGGGCTCGCAACTTCATCTGTCCCCATCTCAGGGCCTTACCCTCCCACAAGAATAGTGAAATTAGTTTGTCTAAGGTCTTAAATGGCTTTTGAGAAAGTGGGATTGGGAGATTATTTAGCAGGTAGGAAACTCTTAAGAAGATGAACATTTGAATAACTTCTATCTTACCCTTCAGAGTTAGATATAGTTTTCACCATCTTTGGACTTCAGCTGCTAGGGAATCCAGAAGAGGAGAAAAATTAGTGGATTTTAAATCTTTCCAAGATGCAGTAATAGTTACTCCTAGATAAGAAAATCCTTGCAAGGCCCAGGTGATGTCAGTGCCATCAAGACAGTGTCTGCCGCAATTTCCATTCAAAGGAGAGAGAATAGTTTTCTTTTGATTAATTGCAAGTCCTGAGAGAAAAGCAAACTCTTATAAGATTGCCAAGATTGCAGGAATGGAGGATTGGGGGTTGGAGAGTGTAAGTAGCATTTCATCCACGTAAGCATTGACTAGGTAGGTCGACTCCTTCAAGGGGATGCCAGTGATGCCAGGAGTGGTTATAAGTTTCCTAATCAGTGGGTCCAGGGCAATGAGGAAAAGAAGAGGAGAGAGGGACAACAGTGTCTGGTACCTCTTTGCAATGAAAAAGGGGAAGAGATATCCCTGTTAGTGACAAGTTTAGCTGTTGGTAAATGGTACAGGGTGGAAGCCCAAGAGCAGAAATAGGGCCCAAATCCATATAAGCTAAGGACCTTATGGAGGTACACCAATTCCAGTGAGTCAAACGCCTTGGCAAAGTCAATCGCCAAGGTTGCCATTGAAGTAGCCGGCCCGGTGGTGCTGAGGGTTGAAGCAAAGGACACTACACCTCGTGCCACGCCGGTGACCTGAGTTCGGGAGCAAGCTCAGGGAACCAGGGGTCAGCAGGGGAAGACTGGGATTGAGCATCCGTGGACAGCTCTCCTAGTCCTGCGGAGGGTTCTGGGGATCTCCTGATGCACTGGCACCCCTGGTGGATGCCGGGGGCTCTGCAGTTCACTGCAGCAGACGCATGGGGTTGGGAGCATGGCGGACATCTTCCAGGGGTGTGCAGGAGCACATGCTCGCTGGGCAGGATGTCATTGTACATCTGGACTCCAGGTAGAAAAGTAGAAATACCCCCTTCCTTCGGGTGAGGTGACGGAGATCGGAAATTAGTCCGACCAAACCTCGCGCCCAATACCGGCCGACTCTCCAATTCTCCTTGGGGTCTGGAGCCACTCCTTGGGCCGGGGGAAGTGCACAGTCCCCACTTACCTGATGGAGCTCGGAGTTGTTGGTTCAGGTGGACGGTTGTGTTCGGCATTCTAATGGAAGGAACCCTGAGAGATGCCCCGAAGGTAAGGGTGCATAAATAAAGCTGACAAAAAAAAAAGGCTGCTGTTGGGGTTTTAGATTGAAGTGCAAGACATTTAATGTCCAGAACTAAGCGTAGATTTTCTACACTTGATTTTCCCTTTGAAAATCTGGATTGTGATGGGTGTATCAGGGTAGGCAGGACTAGGGATGGCCTATTTGCCAGGACTTTAGCCAGCAGTTTAGTATTTACAGGGAGTAATGAGATGGGCCAGAAAGTTGCACAGAGCAGAACGTCTGAGGATTTTTTAGGGATTAAGGTTATTAGGGTCTCTTGTATAGTAGGAGGGAGCATTGTGTCTTTTTGAGCTTCCTGTAGAGCATGCAAAAGGTGAGTGGTAATTTCCACTTGTAGTACTGTAGCTGGTATAGCTCTACAGACATCCCATCCAGTCCCAGAGCTTTCCCTTTTTCCATCTGGAGTAGGGTACTTTGCAATTATTCTGAGGTGATTGGGGCATCCAGATCACAGCATTGCTTCACAGAGAGTTGAGGGAGAGGAGTCCCCTGACATAGAGCATTGAGCAGTTGGGAGAGCTCATCATCTGAGAGTGTATTCTGAGATTTATAGAGCTCCTTATAGAAACTTTGCATCTCCTCATTTATTGTATTAGGTGTGGATATTATATTTCCCTGCCTATTCCTAAGGGCAAGTATTCTGGATGAGGCCTGTTGTTTCCTTAGTAAGTTAATAGCTTCCCTCCCTTGCCCCCTCCCTCCCATGATCTATTTTTGGCCCAAATCAGCTGCCACTCTGCTTTTCTATTTAATAACACATTGATCTTGTATTTTAGACCTGTAATGTTGGCTAGGAGAGAGGAATTAAGTGGGTACTTGGGAGAGACTTTAAACTGTTTCTCCAAGATTGCAAGTTCATCCTGAAGCTCTCATATTTGTTTCAATCACTCCTTGTTTTTAGCTGCAGAGAAGGAGATGATTCTCCCTCTTATAACAGTCTTGAAAGCCTCCCATACTGTAATTGCTCGAGTCTCCCCAGGGGTATTAATAGAGAAATAAGAGTGAACCTCCTCCTTTATATAATCTCAAAAAGCTGCATCCTGCAGCAATAGGGAATTACATCTCCATCTCGTGGTGGGAGGGCTTTGACCCAGCGGGGAAACCAAGATCATTACTGGGGTATGATCTGATACAACTATGTTACCAATGGTCATGTCTCCCACCCCTGGCATAGCTACATGGTTGACTAACCAAAAGTCCATCCTGCTGTGGGTACCACAAACACTAGAGTAAAAGGTGTAGTCTCACTCCAGTGGATGATTGTTCCTCCAGGGATCACCAAGGACCCATTCCGACATCAGGGTATTTAGGGTTGCTAACACTTTAGGATGGGATTGTGGCGTGGGGAGGGATTTGTCTGTAAACACATCTAGAACTAAATTGTGGTCACCTCCCAACAGTATTGGTATCTCTGACTCACCTTCTGTCAGTTCTGTAAAGACTTGACTCAGATCACAGTAGATCTCCCCTGAATCTGTTTTGTAACTGTACACATTGCCCACTATGGCTTTGCCACCTGGGTAGGAAAGTCTAACTGCTATCCAACTCCCTTGGGAGTCTAGGCATTGAGCTTCAGCTGTCCAGGGTCCCAACTTCCAGAGGAGGATGGCTACGCCTCTGAATTTCATGGTTGCACAGCTGGCCAACACTGACCCCACCCAAAGCTTCTTTAGACACTGCAATGTACGGCTGGTGAGGTGCATCTCCTGAAGCAAAGCCACATCAGCACCCATGGAGTTCAAAAGTTGAAGAACCTTGGTGCATTTAGCCGGGCGATTCAGCCCCCTAACATTCCAGGATTGCACCTCCAACCCCTCAGAGCAGAGGGTACTGCTGCCATTGACATCCACCACCAAGCACTTAAGTCAGAGAGGGGCTACTCACACTGGAGACAGCAGTGAGAAAGGCAGTAGATAAGAGGAAAGGTAACCTGTTACTGGTTTGTGTATAGGTACACTTAACTGGTAAACCACAGAAAGGAGATGCTGAGAAAAGTTTAAAGGTAGCAGTCGCTCTTGCCTCTACTTATGTAAGACCTGGTCAAAGTAAAAGAAATGAAAATTATTTATCATATTAATATATTCTAAGCAATATCTAACTAATTAGAAACAATCTTATACTATAATTATAGTAACCAATAAATAGTTAACAGTTAATCAGTTGTTGGTGCTATGGTGTACATGTGAAAGGAGGAAAAGGTGCCCTCTAAGCCACACTGCTTCAGCCACCAAAAGAGTAGAAGGAGAGGACACACCTAACATGGGTGATCTGTCCCAGCCTGACTCCATAAATCTAGATGTAAGGCCAGATCTGGAGAAGCCAGGCACTGCTAGTGGCCGCTTTCTGCCCTGACATGGGGGGGTAGATATGTTGGCTGAAAAACAGTAGGCATGAAATGCCTACAAGGGGAAGGGGGATGGGGAGGGAAGGGGAACCTCTGTCAACCACATATTTCACTTCTAGATGCTTTAGTAATTGTACACAGTATCTTATCTAGAAATTACTGGGGTTGCCAGCTGTACTCTGTGTGCCACAGCGCTGTTAGGAGATGCAAGATGTCCCTTTCAGGCATGCCCTGTCTGCTACCATTCATGGTCTATGGTAAGCAGGGGTGCTCTCTAAGAGAGGAATACTGTGGAAGGAGACCTGCGTTGGGGGGGGGTCTGTTGCTCCCCAGTATCACATTGCATAATCTATCATCCTGCCTAAAAAAAAGGAAATTGTACCCCCTGTGCACTGATAATGCATTGAGGAAGGGAGTGAGAGAGGGGGTGCTGCAGCGAAGAACGTAGTGCTCGCATGCTACCCATATGAGGATGGTGAGATGTATTCGCTGTGGGAGGGGATGTGTTGAAAGGGACAGCCAAGTGGCCTTAAGGCCTGCCATTCATAAGCACATCCATGCAAGACAAAAACTCTGGTCATAATATAGATCAGCCATCTCGCCCCCTTCTGGTAACTGTGGGGTATACAGGAGTATTAGCACAGCAAAGTTAGAGTGGCCCAAATATTATGCAATCAGCTGTCGTGTCCCTTCATGGCATCCCTGGTTTTGCAAAGCGGATCAGTTCTAACAGGTTTAGAAGATGAGCCAAGTGCTTCTGCAAAGGATTTGAGTCCTGGTTTCAGCAGGCCAGAGGCCGCCGCTGTTGGTTCTTCACACTCCTCCATTGTGGTGGCCCAGTCCAAAGAGACCAAGTTGTCCATGGGTTCTGTGGATTCATCCTCAGAGTGGTCTGATTTCTCATCCTTTTTCATTGCGGGCCAATCAACTCTTGGAAATTTAGCAGGCGAGGAAGCTGTGGTGTTACCCCATATCAAGGAATTAGGGCTTCTCGAGCGTTGTCGCTGTCATGCTGGCATGAATTTGCAGTGTGGTCCTGGTGTTGGCCAATCAAGTTTGCACCAGGCACTTTAGGTATCATGGAGGGCACAGGGATGGTCTGAGGTTGCTTATCCAATGCAGGTTGCAAGACCCATAGCTGCCGATGTGTGGGGGATCCCCGATTGGGTGGACCAGTCTGGTTGAAGTTGTTGTCCCCAGATGCTCGTCTGCCTTCCTTAGTGGTTCCCTGTTCCACTTGGCTCCTCTGTTCCAAGAGGCATCTGGGAGATGTAGTTTTCAGCAGCATACCCAGCCAGTGGTTCTGAATCCAGGCCTCAGCTACCCTAGGTGATTCTGTGAGGAAGGATTGACCATTCTTTGACAGGTACAGTGCAGTGAGACCCTTAAAGTGATATTGGATTGAGTTGGCCATCATTATATTTTTCAGGGGGCTTGTATGCTTTTCACTTGGCAGCCACCTCCTTAGTAAAATCCCAGTAAAAGGAGATAGTGTTGCCTTTCCAAACAATCTCCCCGAGATCTCTTGTAGCATGAAGCAGTCGCTCTTTGACTGAGATTTGTAATAAGTATGCAATAATGGTCAGAGGACACTTGGTGTTACTTGGATTGCTGAAAACACTTTGTGCTCATTCCTCCCCCACTAGCTCCTTCTGGTGTTCACCCAGCAGTTGCGGGAGCCAGTCATTAAGGAATTTTTCCATATTTGGACCTTTGATTCCTTCCAGCACTCCTAATATCCGAATATTGTTTCTTCTGCTCTGATCTTCCTGATCCTCCGCTCTGTGCTTTAGCCGGGACGATTTGGCCTCATGTTCCCTAAGCTTTTGTAGCAAATTAATATGTTGCCTCTCTAATTCTTCCGTACGCTGTTCCAGGACATTGTGTTGATCCTCTAATCATCAGACATCAGCAACATTGCCCCATAAAGAGGCACCAATGGTGTCCACCCTGGTTAGTAGTACCTCAAGCATTTTGGTGATGTTGGATAAGGCCTCCCCCAATTGAGCCTGGTCAGGAGGCAAACGGGTGGTCTGAGTGGGTGGCCTTGTGCTTTTGGCTTCTAAGGGCTCCATCCCACTGTCAGGTCCTGTTCTCAGCTAGAAGGTAGTGGAGGTTCAGCTGTCCGCTTAAACAGTGGTGTCTCCTTCGTATTGGAAGAATACAGCTATCGCGGCCCACTGCTAAGTAGGGGGGTGCTATTAAACCAGATAGGGAGGGTACAGCAAAGCTCACAATCTGTGCTCTGGTCTTTATGGCCTAGCTATGTAGGGTGGTCTCATTATTAGCACCGTGCGGATGGTGCAATAAGAGCATGGCTTTCCTCAAAAGTTACATTAGAACTTCTGTCCAGCATCTTGGCAGTTTGTATTTGATTAGTTGTCAGGCTGGGGCAGAGAGAGAGAGAGATTTAGGCTGCCATCTTCTTTGGGTCCAAGCCACACCCCCGGGTTTATTTGAAACAATATACTCAGGCACTGTGGAAAGGATTGAATGTTTGTTTATTGAGTCAAAGCAACTAAAACTTTTTAGAGGTGTTGTCTATTCTCCCCCCAAAATTAAAACCTGCAGTTTTGAACAATTAGCACAAAAATAGCTTTACTAGCAGTTTACAGAGATATAATACTAATAGAGGACTTTGACACTGCATGGGGTAAGCCAAGGGTTAAAAAATTGGAAGCTAGTTTTGAAATATTGGATGTTAATTAGCCAATAAATCAAATTACAAGGAAAACAGGACCCTGTAGTCAGGGTGACAAATTAGACCTGATTTTTTTTTCAAAGATCTTCCTTATTGAAAGTTGTTTAGTTCTTCCCCCTTATTTGGGAGACCATAGTCCTGTTGCATGCATAATTTCTGACAGATATAACAGCAAGGTTGAGGTGTAGTTAAGCTCTACGATTATTTTAATTATCATCCAGAAAATTTTAAGAGGAATATAGGTTTGGTAAAATGGTACAGATTGCAATTAATTTCTGATATCAGTTTTGGGGATTAAAGAGTTCTCTGAAACTTTTTTGAAAATTTGCAACTGACAGGCACCTTTTAAGACTCATAAATTACCTAAAAAGTATTTACCCTGGGTAAATGAATTCCTGAGAAAACAGATACGTATTAGGGACTGAGCTTGGAAAAAAGCACAGAAAACCAAAAATGGAGTTGATTGGGATAATTATAGGAAGTATAGGAATAAATGTAAAAAAAACTAAAAGTACAGACTAGGAAAATGTTTTATAATAATAAGGTTGAGAATGCAACACACCCTAAACAGTATTGGGACATCATAAAAGATCTTGAAAATCTGATAAGACCAAGGTCAGATATCAAAATGGCAGATGGAAAGGGGGAACCTATGGATTCCAAAGCAGTGGCCTAACATCTGAATTACTATTTCACAACTCTGCCAGACATAGTAATACCTAAAAATACAACAAACCAATTTGGTAAAAATAGAGCAGGGGAAATGAATCTGATTCCCCCAGTTCTATTTTTGGCTAATAAAAGAAAAGGAGGTAAGGAATGCAACTAAAAATTTAAATCAGAAAAAATCTTGCAGTCTTGATAAGATAGAAATAAAATTTTTGAAAGAAGCAACAGAAACAATTTCATCAATATTAACTAAGCTGTTTAATCAAAGTTTAATAGAGAATGTATTTCCAGAATTGTGGAAGATCGCAAAAATTGTACCTATTTTTAAAGGAGATAAACCTGAGGATCCCTCTCATTACCGGCCTATTGCACTCCTTTCCATCCTCTCAAAACTAATGGAAAGGATGATATATTACAAACTTTATGAACACCTTGAAAAATATTCAAAATTGTCCAAGTTCCAGAATGGCTTCAGTGCAGGGTATTTGATGGGCGCCACACTCGTGGACCTCATGGACATAGTGGCAAAAGCTTTTGATGTGGAGGAGTCTACAGGTGCGGTGTTCATTGACCTGTCCAAGGCCTTTGATTTGGTGAACCACCATATATTTTTTGAGAGAATGGAAAAGATAGGAATGGCCTCAAGAACCTTGAAATGGTTAAAGTCATATTTGGGGGATCGTAAACAATAAATAGCAGTTGCTAATCATTTATCAGACTTGGGATACTTGAAAAGAGGTGCACACAAGAATCAATACTGGGACTGCTACTGTTCCTACTGTATGCAAATAATCTACCAGAACATATTGTAAACTCACAGATAAGACTTTATGCTGAATACACCATCTTGTTAGCTACAGCAAAAACTCGAGAACAGCTATTGGAAAAACTTAAGTCAGATTTCAATATTTTACAGGACTGGTTTACCAAATCAGAGTTTGCAATAAGTCAAAAAAAAAACAAAAAAAAAACAAGTAATGTTTTTTCATGCTGGAAGGAGGAACAGTAGCTGTCCTAGTCAACACCTGGAGATTGTAACAAGAAGGAATCAGATACTGAAAGTAACAGATTAGTACAAAAACTTAGGGGTGATAATAGATAAGTCACTTACATTTAGTACACATATAGATTATATTACTAAAAGACTAAATTCAAGGATTGGCACTTTGCAGCACTCCTCCTTGATAGTTTCTTATCCGATGAGAAAAAAGATAGCTGAACAAATAATAATACTGATACTAGAATACGGTAATTTGGTCTATGGCTTTGCAGACTTAAAATATCTAGACAAGCTTAATAAGTCTTACAACTGTTTGTCAAGATTTGTTCTCTGCTGTCCATTTAGGACACACCATTGTCAAATGCTAAACATTCTTAAATGGGATTGTTTGGATGCATGACTTAAAGAACAGTATTCTATATTTATCTTTAAAATTCAAGAGTCAGATAATGGGGACTCTTAATATACAGCCAAATCTTGGGACACAATGTTATGGAATGAGGGAGGTAGTTCATAGGGGTATAAAAAAATCCCCAAAATTAATACTCGATATGGCAACATGATCTTCCAGTACCACGCTGCCAAGATTTGGAACAGAATATCACCATCAACTAGGAACCGACAAAAGGTTTCCATCTTCAAGTCACACCTGGATATTAGCATGTAATGGGAGAGCAACTGCTATTAAAAATTGTTGAGTTACTTTTTCTTTGTCACCTGTATTAGAATTATATGTATGTGTTACAAAAATGTGCAATATATGTGTACTTTGTGTAAGTGTCTGAACAAATGTCTTTTTCGTCTACTGGTTAAGTATGTTATATGTGTTTCAGGACAACTTTGTAAATAGGACCTTTGGACCTAAAGTTTTTATCCTCTATAAAAATACATTTTAACTACTTCTACTGCTTCTTAACTCCAGAGGATACAAATCCAATTTCCCTCAATCTGTCTCCTTGTATGCTATCCCTCTTAGTCCATGCACCATTTCAGTGGCCATTTTCTGCACCCTTTCCATGCCGTCTATGTCCTTTCTAAGATGGGGTCTCCAGAACTGTACCCCATATTCCAGGTGTGTCCCCTCACCACGGAGCTATAAAGTGGCATCAGCACCTCCCTCCTTTTGCTGGTTATCCCTCTCCCTATACATGCCAGCATCTTATTAGCCTTGCCCACTGCTTTGCTGCACTGGGTTCCCAACTTAAGGTTACTTGCTATTATAATCCCTAGATTCATCTCCTACCTGGTTGCTGCCATCCCTTCCCCCCCAGTGTGTATGTGGCATTTGGATTCCTCCTCCCCAAGTGCATCACTTTGAATTTCATGGCATTGAATTTCAGCTGCCATGTTTCGGACCACTCTTCCAGTAACATTACATCATTCTGCAATGCCTCCACCCCCCCACAGTATCCATCCTGTTACTAAATTTTGTATCATCTGCAAAAAGGCAGACTTTCCCCTGAAGCCCCTCTGCTATGTCACCAAAGTACATGGTAAACAGAATGGGCCCTAGCACTGACCCCTAAGGAACCCCACTCAACACTCCAGTCTCCCCGGAGTGCACCCCATTGACCACCACACTCTGGCTTTTCCCCATCAGCCAGCTCTCCACTCATCTTACTATTTTCTGCCCCACCCCAGACTCCCCAATTATTAACCAGCCTTCTGTGGGGCACCGTGTCAAAGGACTTCCCAAAGTCCAGGTAGGCTATGTCCATTGCCCCACCCTGATCAACCACCCTCATCCTTCACCTCATTGAAGAATTTAATCAAATTTGTCTGACATGACCATCCCTGAGTGAAGCCATGCTGCCAAATGTCTTGCAACCCTCCCTTCCAAATATCTAACCATCCTTTGTTTCAATATTGCCTCCATTACTTTACCCACCACCGATGTGAAACTGAACGGATAATAATTGCCTGCTTCCTCCCTACTGTCACTTTTATGAATTGGCACCACATCTGCCTTCTTCAAGTCCTCCGGTACCCACCCTGTATCCAGAGACAAGTTAAACAACCCCTCCAGTGGTTCTGCCTGCACTTCCCTTAATTCCTTGAGCACCCTAGGGTGAAGACCATCCGGTCCCATGGCCTTGTCCACTCTTAGCTTACCTAATTCCTCCTATATCTCTTCCACACTGATTGGGCTAGGATCCAACCCCTCTCCCTCCTTTCCATTCTCACTTAGCTCTGGTCCTCTTCCATTCCCCTCCATCACAAAAACTGAGCTGAAGTAACCATTCAGCACTTCAGCTTTCTCAAAATCATCTTCCACCTGCAATGCCCCTTCCCCCTTAATCCTTTCTATTTTTAATTTAATTTAATTTTAAGAAGTAAGCAGAATTACAACCCTTTGAGTCCGGGACTCGTTTACAAAGGCTCCTCATCAGGAAGACAAATACATTAATAGCAAGCAACAGAAAACAAAGTAAATGAGCTCAAATAAAAGCAAACAGTCAAAATTAAGGGCTGGTTACAAAGGCCCCACGTCAAGATAAATTAGCAATAATAAAGAGACATAAACAATAATGTGGGCTATAATGAGTCAAATGAAGGGCAGAGTCAAAAAATAGGCAGACTGAAAGGAGTACAGGCAGGGGAAAACTCAGCCAGGGCAGTCACAGCGGCTGGAGGAGAGGAGGTGCTTCTTGAGAGCAGTTTTAAAAGGCCCCAATCTTGGTAGGGAGGTGATAGCAACAGGCAGGGAATTGTACAAGGATGGGGTATGGTAACGGAATGACCTCTGTGTAAGGAAAGTCCTAACTCTGGGGACTTGCAGAGGGGAGTGGAAAGCACTGCAGGTAGAGTGGAAGGGGACAGATAGGCTTATGATAGAAGACAGACCAGTGGTAGTCAAACCTGCAGTGATTTTTTTGGTCAAGAGGCAAGATTGATAGATAAGCCTTTTATCCAGATTAAGGAAGTTAGAGAGGGAATACAGTGTGCAAGTATAGGTAAGACATGGGGAACCTGTGAGCAGCCAGCAGGCCTTATTGAGGGATAGCTTAATTTTGTGCAAAGCTGTGTTGTCAGCGGCACCATAAATAAGCAGACCATAATCCACAAGGGACAGTACCGAAGATGAGATGGCCAGCCTTAGTGTTTCAGTGGAGAGGCAATCATGATGGTGATACAGTAGGCCTATCCTAGAGTTGATGGCGGAGCAAAGGAAGTGGATGTGGTCGTGAAAGGATAGGGAGGGATCAAAGAGAATGCCAAGATATTTGTAGGAGGAGGTTTGTTCAAGGGGGAAGAGGATACTAGATAAAACCCAGAGTGGATAATCTTTACGTTAACTCTGGTTATGCACAAAAAGCATGGTTTTAGTTTTCTTTAAGTTCAAAACCAGCCTGTCATCTGAGAACCAGCATTCAGCCTGGGTGAAGGAGTCCTGCAGGGAGTTTTGTAGGAGACATTTTGTAGCAGGAGAGTGTCAGCATGTGAGTCAAACTGGACAGTGTTGTCCGCATAAAGTAGAAGGTTTCCATTACAAGCAGAGGGGAGAGAATTCAGATAGAGGCTGAAAAGCAAGGACACTAGGATGGAGCCCTGGAGAACACCGGAATTAACCTGTCGGGGGCAGGAGACAGTAGACCTGATTTTGATAGACTGGGTGCAGGAGGAAAGATAGCTTGAGAACCAATTCAGCACACCCTGCGAGATGCCAAGGGGTTGGAGAGAAGAGAGAAGAGAGGAGATGGGAGTGGTGGACAGTGTTGAAAGCTTTCGACAAGTCAATTAAGACAGAGCCAGCAACACGACCTTTGTCAAGAGCAGTTTAAATGAAATTGGAGAATTCAGTAAGGGCGGTAGTGGTGCTGTGTGCACAGTGAAAACCATGTTGTTCACGGAAGAGAAGATCATAGATGAGGAGGTAGTCAGAGAGCTGATCAGCCATGATTTTTTCCATAGCCTTGGAGAGAAGGGGGAGGATGGAGATCGGGTGATAGCTGCTGGGGGAGGTCCGGTCGCAAGATTTATGAAGAGGGATGATCACTGCTGTTTTCAAGGGAAGGGGGAATTGACTGAGGCAGAGGGAGCGGTTCAGCAGTTTGGTAAGGGGGCTGAGGACAGCATCTAGGACACTTTAAAGCAGTTTGGTATCAAGGGAGTCACTGCTATGACCCATGCCCTTAAGTGATTTGAGCAGGTAGGGCCTTGCTTCATGAGGGAAGAAGGCTTTGATGTGGAACAGGGGATGAGCAACTGGATCGGAGGAGGGAGGTGAGACTGGGTCGAAATGGTTTTGAGGGAGGGCAGCCGAGAGGTCAGAGAAGGAACTATTTAAGCAGTCAGCAATAGCCCCTGTCTTGCCTTCCTCCTTTCCCCAATGTACCGAAAGAACATCTTGTCACACCCTTTTGGCCTGCCTAGTAATTCTCTCCTCAGTTTCTGCTTTAGCCATCCTAATCCTTCACCCTGCCACCCTCAGCTTCTCTTTGCAAGTTTCCCTATTCAAGTTTCCCTGCATCCTCTTATCTTCCCTGAATGCCCTTTTCTTCTCCCCAATTGCCCCCCTCACTTCCCTATTGAACCACAGTGGCCTCTTCCTTCTCTTGTTCTTCCTCGCTGTTCTTACACATCCCTCTGTCACTTTAAGGAGTCCATCCTTGATCTTTTTCCATAGTTCTTCCTCCCTTCCCCCATCACCTCCCACCCTCTCACTACCTCTTGGAAAATCTCCCTCATCCTGGGAAAATATGCCCGCCTGAAGTCTAGTACCTTCATGGTGGTATGACTAGTCTCATATCCTGCTCTGACCTTGAAGCCCACCCTTCTGTGGTCACCATCTGCTAGGCTGGTCCCCTATATCCACTCTCTTCACACTGTCTGTATTGGTAAGGACCATGTCAAGTATGTTACCCTCCCTTGTGGGGTTCCTAACTTGATGATGCAGAAAGGCACCTTGGAGTGTCCCTACTGTAGGATCCCCCCAGTGCTAGTAAACCTAGCTGATGGGATATCCCAGTCTATAACTGGGAGATTCAGGTCTCCCACCAGTAGAACCTCTCACATCATTTGTATGTCCTGTTCCTCCCGCTGCATAGGGGGTCTGTATATCACCCCTAGTCTTAATGCTGTCTCAACCTTCCTCTCCAGTATAAGCTTTAGGGAAGATGATACCCAGACACGCACCACATATCCCTCAACACTCTAACAACTACATACACCATAACCACTATGGTTAAGCAGGGTTATAACATCATTACCTGGAACATTAAGGTTGCCCAAACTAAAGAAAAGCAATACAAAATCCTATGTCACCTCAAGAGGCTGGGTATGAATACAGCCTTCCTCCAAGAAACACAAACCCTACATCCCATGCACACCTCTGACATAGAGAATGAGTAGGTCGAGCTTACACTACCAGCCTGGATAACAAGAAAGCAGAGAGAATTATTCTAATTCACTGAAGTACCCCTTTCACTTAAGGGAACAAACTATTGACTGACTAGGTCACTATATCATATTAAAAGAAACACTGGATAGAAATGACATAGTACTGGCATCTGTATATAGCCATAGTAAGGAGGAACCATGAGTATTCACCAGCCTACTCTCAGATATGTCTAAACACCATCCACTCTTGATGGTACTGTTGGGAGACTGGAACACCATTCTGGACCCCAGCCAAGATATATCAAACTCACAAAGGACTGGACTATTGAACAACCAACGTGCCCTAATAGAACTGCAGGACTCTCAAGAACTAACTGAACCCTGGCAAGCCCTGCACCAGGAAAATAGGACCTACACCTTCTTGTCACTGGTCCACAACTCATTCTCCCAACTAGACTTTTTTCTAACTACATCAGAAGAATTTTCAGAAATTATTCCATGTGAAATACTTCCAAAACTTGTCTCAGATCATGCCCCAGTTCTCCTTTACTTCTCTCCAAATTATTTAACTGTAAAGGACAGAAACTGGAGAATAAATAACAACATTCTCAAAGACCTCAACTTAAGGACCAGACATGAATTATACACTGAAAACTTATTGAATAATGACACAAACACTGTATAGAACTACTCTAGTGTTTGGGGGGGCTATAAATGCTAATTTCAGTGGAAACTCATATGATTAGTGGCAATGCAGAGAGGGAGGAAAGAACAGGATGTCACACATTTACTGCAGGAAGTTAGAACCCAAGGACAAAGAATATCCCAGATCTCTCCTGAAGAGGACTGGCTCCACCTTAACTCTCCTAGGGCCAAATATGGGGAGTTACTTAGGAAAGAGATGGAGTATGTGATTCTCGGAGTCAAAACCCACTATGTCAACCAAGGAGGAAAAGCCAGTAAACTGCTAGTCTTGCAATTTGCTGTTTTCAATTTCAGCGCCTTCTCAGGGTAGCGCTATTGGCTCTACACCTGTGTAGAGCTCCCTGATTGGCTGGTCTCATTCACCTGAGACAGGAGCACCTGAGACGTGTGGCTTAATGTAAGCCTGCATCCCTGTACTCGGCTTCTAATTTATATATTTTAATTTAGCCTGTTCTGCTCGGCCTGTGTAAAGTAACTTACCATTCCCCCCGCTGCAGTTTATCTCCAACTGTATGTGCACTGATTCGGTGCTAGATCTGCAAACTTCCCCTTGATTTTTCGTACCACCCCCCCAAGCCTCCTTTAAATGCACATAGTCTCCTCCCACTCCTATCTGATGTTTCAATTTATTTGGTTACTTACTGTCAACAACTGCAATTCCTCCCATCCCCATTTTGCAACTAAGCCTTCTAGCAGCCTTATCTCATTCTGTCTTGCGGAGGCATACTATTTTGGTACTTTAGGTTTGCTTATTGCTGACTAGCATATCCTGTCCTGCTGACTAGTGTATTCTGTCTTGCTAAGGCACTGTTTTACTTGAAACATCCCTTTTACTGAAAAAAACAAATTACTGAACTGTGACTGATTTGCCAAAACACTGTGTTTATTGTCTAAAAATGTTCCCAGCAACCAAGTGTTACAGCCCCTTTGTGACTTTGTAGCTCTCTCCAGACTGCAACGTGCCAAGGAAATCAGAGGCCTTTCAGTTGCTAATTGAGCTGTTTTCGCTCAGACTGCTAGCCTTTGTGTTACCCCACTATTAATTTGAGCTACATCAAAGTTTTCTACTAAAAGATCCAGATAGAACTTTGAACCTCTGGCCTACATACAAGAACTAAAAAACTCCTTACTCTGGCAGACTTTCTACCTGGCTAAATCAGTGGGTGATGCCTATAATGTTCTCCATTAAAAAATAGCTAGTGCTCTAAACAACCATGTTCCTCTAGTTAAAGCACGAATAAAAGCCAGAACCTGCCATTGGTTTTCACTGGATCTGAAGAATGCTTTACTCAAAAGAGACCAGCTATGGAAAAAGGCCCGGAAATCACAGGCCAATGCAGACTGGTGTCTCTTTAGGACAGCTAGAAATGCCTGCACGAAAATGGTCAGAGAGACCAAGGCCAATTATTATCAAAATGAATTACTATCTGCATCCAACAGCCCAACCAAATTCTGGTCCACCATAACGGAACTGTCTGCACACTCCCCAGGTAGTGCACTACCCTCCAAAATCACCATAGACAATGTCACTATCAGTGATAAATCTGAAATTCTTCAAGCCTTCAAAAACCACTTCGCCACTGCAGGCATGGCATTCGATAATGCACCAGTAAGTAGTCTCCGTCCACAGCTCACCGCCCAGCCTCCAGTCCAAAGTAACAAATATATGATCTTCTCCTTTCCCAACCACCATAAAAAGAAGTTGAAGACCTTATGCTACGGCCAGATACCAGAAAAAGTGCAGGAGCCAACTCCTTCAACCCATACTTTCAGAAAATAGCATACCACATACTTGCCCCATCTATATCACACTTATTCAATCTGTCCCTAGCCCAGGGCTCTATCCCCGTGGAATGGAAAACCACTCATGTTATCCCCCTATTTAAAGCAGGGGACCCATGCGACCTGAGCAATTATAGGCCAATCTCTCTTCTACCTATACTCTCAAAAATGCTGGAAAAAGTCATGGATTTACAGCTGAGATCATTTCTAGACAACGCTACATTTCTTAACCCCATGCAGTCTGGCTTTAGAGCAAAGCATAGCACTGTTACGGCACTGGCCAAAGTCACTAATGACTGGCAACAGGACCTTGACAAAAAAAAATTTGTTTGTGCTGTGTTTTTAGACCTCAGCAAGGTCTTTGATACCGTCGACCACTGCCTACTTCTCTCCACCTTGAAAACCATAGGTATGGACTCAACCTCACTGGACTGGTTCCAGGATTATCTCTCTGATAGGCAGCAACAAATTAAGGCTGAAGGTGAGCTCTCTCCTCTCAAACCAATAAAAAGAGGAGTCCCACAGGGTTCCATACTGGGCCCTCTACTGTTCACCATCAACGTTAACAACTTGGACCTAGGCATTACAGAAGCCAGTATCCACTTGTTTGCCGATGATACAGTGCTCTATCTAAGCCGTGACTCCCCTGGAGTCACATGTACAGATCTACAAACTGAATTCAATACGCTGCAGCATTAGCTTCTCAGCAAAAAGTTACTGCTAAATGCAAAAAAAAATTAAGGCCATGCTCTTTACCCCATATAGCACTAGGGCCTACTCTGCTGCTGCTGGTACGCTTCCTCCCATAACTACCCTTCTAGGCTAAGATTTTGAGTTTGTGCCTAAATTCAAATATCTGGGTATATGGCTGGGCAACAAACTCTCCTTTGCAGAGCACACAGAAGAATTAATGAAAAAGCTTAGGCAGAGGCTTGGCCTCTTCTTCAGAATTAAACACCTTCTGACTGTAGATGCAAGAAGACAGCTTGTTCAATCAACTTTCCTCTCATTAATTGACTACGCCGACATTAACTACGGCCAGTGCGCCATCTCACACCTTGCAAAACTGGATGTCCTGTACCACAGAGCACTATGATTTATAACTGGTCTCCCATCCTCCAGACATTACTGCTCTTTATATGCAGCCATAGGGTGGCCTTCCCTTCAATATAGGTGGTGTAGAAATGCAGCACTCTGGACATTCCGAGCCCTTACCAACAAACTCCCAAATTACATTGTTGCCTGTCTCCCCCCGAGCCCAGTCAGTTGCTACACACTAAGAAGCCACTTGCTAATTTCTCTGAAAACCCCCAGGATCAGTACCCACTTTGGCAGGGCTGCCATAAGCCATGATTTGCCTATGCTCTGGAACAGGGTACAAAGATCCTTGAGACTCAGCTCTCCTGTCAGTTTTGCCCTGTTTAGGATCATTTATGACAAAACATTCGCTGAAATCTGTAAGTGTTTCCATAGTTCCTAGCTGTTCTGCTGACGGTTCACTCCGTATCCTTACCACATCCAGCCACGAACTTAGTTCCTCCCCTCCCTATTTTAATAAAGTCCACTAGTCAGCTGCCATAGTGGCCCTCGGCATCCAAGGCACCACTTCTCCCATATTACTCTCCTCTCACCGTTTAAGTGGAACATACAGACCTCATTAGGGACCCCTATGCAGCCCAGGACTCTCACCCAAGTATGGTAAACGGTCACTGAGGGCTGAAATGCAAAGAAATGTACCCTCTGATGGAGGCTTGACTAAGAATGACTAAACATACCACCTCAACTTCTGCATACATGGAGTCTGTATATACCACAGCAAAGTTGAGTGATGCATGTATGTTCCTACAAGAATGCTTGGAATGTATATCGTGCACCTACCACTTTTCTGTAAATTTGTTTGTAACTCTTTGCACATGTTGTACTTTGTATTCTCAATCTATGTATGTATAACTGTCTTGGACAACAGCAGGTCCATCTTGTAATTGAACTTGCTCAATGATGATCGCCTGGATAAATAAAGATTTGATTTGATTTGATTTGATGATAAAACAGCAAAAGTCACTAAAATACAGAAAGGGCATCAGGAAATCTTGTGACTGCACCCTTATCACAAACGATAGAGTCATTGCCTCTGCCTTTGCAACATTCTACTAATCCTTTTACATACAGATCTGACCCTCAGTACCAGAACACCACATCCAACAGTTCCAAATGCAGCCAACTTACCTAAACTACATGTGAAGGTCCAAGCACAGATGGGGCCACCATCTCTCCCACCAAAATATGACAAACCATTGCTGACCTCCCATTGGACAAATGCCTGGGCCCGGATGGTTTCTCCACTAACTTCTACAAAGTACTAGCTCACCACTTGTCTAACCCGTTGACAACACTGTTTAACTCAGCCTATAAAGACCATGAACTAAATCCTTCCCTGCAAAATGCCACCATTACACTACTCTCCAAACCTAACAAAAACCATGAATGCATGTCCAACTACCATCCAATATCTCTCCTCAATACAGATATCAAACTACTTGCTAAGGTTCTAGCAAAATGAATAAGCTTGGTTTGGGACATGCTAATTGGGCCATAACAGCTGGGATTCATGCTGGGTTGCCTATCACCCAACAACCTACACAAACACTTTCACCTTATTTCTGCCAGTAGGGACTCCAAATAACCAGCACTCCTAATGTCCCTGGATGTGGAAAAAGCCATTGACAGTCTCCTGGCCATTCCTATACCTCACACTTCAACAATTAAGTTTCCCCACCACCTTTATTGAATGGGTAAAAATGATATACTCCTCCCCATCAGCCTCCATTTGATGCAACAGAATTAACTCCACCCCTTTTCACCTGACCAGAGGGACAAGACAAGGATGCTCACTGTCTCCTTAATTTTTCAACCTTTATCTGGAGCCCCTAACTAGAAGGATCCTACTAGATGGAAATGTCAGAGGGATTAGGGCAGGCTACTGCAGGTATAAAATCTCCATATACACAGATGACATCCTACTCCATCTAGAGGACCCCATCCATTCAGTCCCAGAAGCCTTAGCACTCTTAAATGAGTTTGGTCAGCTCTTCATCTACAAACTCAACATGGAAAAAAACCTGCATTATGCCTCTTAACTATTGGTTACCATGTCACAGATACTCCAGTGGGGAGGAACTTGGTCTCTGACCTTTTTGAAATACCTAGGAATACAGGTTACCACAAGTAAAAACAAACTCTTCTTCCTCAACCTGGATTTCCTTTTAACAACCATAAAGCATGACTTAGGCAGGTGGTCTAACTTTCCCCTGACATTATTGACCAGATTCAATGTCATTAAAATGAATACCCTACCTAGATTGCTATATCCCCTGAGGATTACCAACCTGTTCACCCCAAGCCTACAGTTCAATAAACTGAAAACACTATTAACCACCTTCTTGTGGTGCAACAAAACTCTGCATAAGGCACATCATAAGCTCACCCCCCACAAGTTGCAAGGAGGCTTCCATCTTCCAGACTTCTACTTACACTACTTAGCACTACACGTTGGAAAATACTTGTGGTTGAAAAACACCAAACTGAATATGCCCTCAAACACATATACCCCACACTGGCCGCAGACAGAGCATGACCTCTGCCACCAGACCAGAAGAAACATCAATGCCAATATCCACATCCCTCACTCCAAACTTCCAGCCTCCCTACCCAAACACCAATAAGTATGTCCCTCCTAGTAAGTACACAGTTACATAGACTCCTTTACAAGAAGCTCCTTTTTGCATAGAAGCAGATGTTATCTGGGAATCCGAACATCAAAATCCAACACACAACACCACCAAACAGCTTTCTAGCTATCCCACACACTAGATGATTAGATCATCTGATACAGAATGACTCCTTCACCACCTTTCATAACTTCCTGGTATCCTACCCCAATGCAAATATATCCCCTTTTAGATTTCTCCAGCTGTGCCACACAATAACCAGCTTTCTAGGGCCCAGACTCTGGCACTTTCCTGGTAACTCCCCATGGGATGAACTCACTAGCCTGGCCACCCAATGCCACTCTATTACACTGATATACAAAAAGCTGGTGGTGGCCACCACCCCAGATTAGCAGGACGAAAATAGTTATTAGAGTAATATATATCCAGAACTCAGAGACCCCACTACAAGAGCAACTCTCTGGTGGAATGCATATAAATTCATTAAGTTCGAAGGCCTCAGACTGATACAATGCAAAATACCACACAACCTATACTTCACACCCACTAGGCTCCACAAAATGGGACATCTACAGTCCCCAACATGCATTAGATGCAAACAGGAACCAAGATATCTGAAATATACACCTTACTATAGGACTGTCCAAAGGCCAAACCACTCTGGGATTCCATACAGCAACACTTTGACTACCTGCTGAGGTTGTACTCCACCTTTACCCCCCAAATATGCCTATTGGATCTTAATATGGATCAGGTCTTCAGAGTCCGTAAATTTCACATCTCCCTTTTCTCGGCCATCATGAAGAAACTTATTCTTAGGCACTGGCTGGATGAAACATCCTCTCCAACCAGGAATAGCACACCATCATGCTTGAAGCTCTCAAAATAGAAACATAGAAACATAGAATTTGACGGCAGATAAGGACCGCTTGGTCCACCCAGTCTGCCCATTTCCCTACCTAATGGATAAGCTGCAGATCCTAGTTAACCAGCAGCCTACTTCTTTCTGCCCCACCCCCTAGAATTGCCTTATGACTGTCCCATGCATGCTTGAATTCCACCACTGTTTTTGACTCCACAACCTCCTCCGGAAGGCCGCTCCATGCATCCATAACCCTCTCTGTGAAAAAAAATACCTTAAATTACCTCTGAGCCGACCCTCTATCTTCAAATTGTGCCCCCTTGATCTTGCACACCTCTTGTTTTGAAAGATGCTACCCTCTTGGACTTTGTTGATTCCCTTGAGGTACTTGAAAGTTTCTATCATGTCCCCCCTCTCCCTCCTTTCCTTGAGGCTATACATATTAAGCTCCTTAAGTCTCTCTTCTTATGTCTTCCGGTGCAGACCCTGCACCATTTTAGTTGCCTTCCTCTGGACAGCTTCCATCCTGTCTATGTCTTTGCAGAGATTGGGTCTCCAAAAACTGCACGCAATACTCCAGATGGAGTCTGACCAGCTGTCTGTACAGAGGGATAATAACTTCCTGTTTTCTACTGGTGATGCCTCTCCCTATGCATCCCAGTATCCCCCCAGCCCTCCTTGCTGCCCTCTCACATTGCTTGCCCACCTTTAGGTAATCTGATATGACTTCCCCCAGGTCCCTTTCCATTTTTGTTGTTGTTAGTATCTCACCCCCCATTGTGTACTCTTCCCCTGGGTTTTTTGTTCCCAGGTGCATTACCTTGCACTTCTTAGCATTGAATCTAAGCTGCCATACATTTGACCATTCCTCTAACCTTGCCAAGTCCCTTCTCATCCTTTCCACCCCACCTTGTGCATCAACTCTGTTGCAGATCTTTGTGTCATCTGCAAAGAGACATACTTTTCCTTCCAGTCCCTCTGCAATGTCGCTTATAAAGACATTGAAGAGGACTGGTCCTAATACTGAACCTTGCGGTACCCCACTAGTAACCCCCCTTTCTTCAGAGTGGATTCCATTTACTATTACTCTCTGTGTCCTATTCTCCAGCCAATTCTTTACCCAGGCTGTCATCTTGGGACCCACCCCCAGGCTGGCTAACTTGTATATTAATCTTTTGTGTGGGACTGTGTCAAATGCCTTGCTAAAGTCTAGGTAGGCCATGTCCACAGCCCCTCCCTGATCTACTACTTTGGTCACCCAGTCAAAGAAATCTATCAGATTCGTCTGGCATGACCTTCCCGCTGTGAATCCATGCTGCCTTGGGTCCTGTGCCCCTCTGGCCTCTAGATAATCGACAATTTTTTCCTTCAGAAGTGATTCCATAATTTTCCCTACCACTAAGGCTAAACTAACAGGTCTGTAGTTTCCTGCTTCTGCCCTGCTCCCACTTTTGTGAAGGGGAATCACATCTGCCCTCCTCCAGTCCTCGGGCACCACCCCATCCTCCCATGATTTGTTAAAGAGGGTAGTCAGTGGTGTCACTAGTTCTACCCTTAGTTCTTTTAGAATTCTGGGATGAATCCCATTAGACCCCATTGCTTTGTCCACCTTCAGTTTTAAGAGTTCTTTCAGAACCCTTTCTTCTGTAAATGGCCTGGTATCAACTTCTGTAATAGAAAAAATGCCCATCTTTCTCAATAACCAGGCTCAACAATATCATCACTGATGGGACACTCTAGAGATCCTGCTGCTCCAAGTCTGATCATGATTTGAATGGTCAGCCTGTAACCCACAGCTAAGTGCACGGTTGCTCATAACAATGTATACTTTGTTCTTCTGTACCATCTATGTGCTATATAAACTACCCCCCACTTACTCAGGGGGATATTAGGGTATTGTACTGTTTGTAGCATTTTGTAATATTTAGTCTTGGCTCATTTGTAATTGTCTCTATATTAAAAAACTCAACAAAGTTTACTAATTAAAAGAGTACCCTGTGGGCGAATATATCCAATTGGGGTAAACAAGTAGAGGAGCAGCAATAGTAGGTCCTGAAATATGCAGTGCAGTATCATCTGTGTAAAAATGCATATCTGTATCACTGACATTTGACTCCAGATCATTGATGTAAATCATAAAGAGAAGGGGACCTAAAACTGACCCCTGTGGTATACCCCAAAGAAAAGGACCACATGAGAAAAGCCCTTCACCTTTTACAGTTCCTGCAGATGTCCTCCAATTCAGTAATCATAGAACAAGTACAAGGAGGATGCATTTACTTCTATATTGTAAAGCTTTCACAGAAGAGTTTGATGGTCAACAGTCTTGAATGCTTTGCTGAGGTCAAGGAAGACAGAGCCTGTAAAGAGTTTATGATCAGTGTTGCAGAGCCAATTACAATCGTTAGTAACCTTAGCCAGGGAAGACGTGGTACTTTACCTGGATCTGAAGCTAAATTACAGCAGAGTAATGATAGAAACATAGAAACATAAAATTTGACGGGAGATAAAGACTGCTTGGCCCACCTACTCTGCCCATTTTCCTACCTAATGGATAAGCTACAGATCCTAGTTAACCAACAGCCTACTTCCTCCTACCCCCACTAGAATTGCCTTATGTCTGTCCCATGCATTCTTGAATTCCCCCACTGTTTTGACTCTATGACCTCTTCAGGAAGGCTGTTCTATGTATCCACAACCCTCTCTGTGAAGAAATACTTCCTCACATTACCTCTGAGCCGTCCCCCCATCTTCAAATTGTGCCCCCTTGTTTTTGCACATCTCTTTTTCTGAAAGATGCTACTCTCTTGGACTTTGTTGATTCCCTTGAGGTATTTGAAAGCTTGTATCATGTCCCCCCTCTTCCTCCTTTCCTCGAGGCTATACATATTTAGTTCCTTTAGTCTTTCTTCTTATGTCTTCTGATGCAGACCCTGCATCATTTTGGTTGCCCTCCTCTGGACAGCCTCCACCCTGTCTATGTCTTTGCAGAGATGGGGTCTCCAGAACTGTACACAGTACTCCAGATATGTTCTTACCAACTGTCTGTACAGCAGGCCAACAACTTCCTGTTTTCTACTGGTTATGCCTCTCCCTATGTGTCCCAGTATCCCCTCAGCCCTCCTTACTGCCTTCTCACATTGCTGGCCCACCTTTAGGTCATCTGATATGACTACCCCCAGGTCCTTTCCATTTTTGTTGTTGCCAGTATCTCACCCCCATTGTGTACTCTTCTCCTGGGTTTTGTTTCCCACGTGCATTACTTTGCACTTCTTGTATTGAATCTAAGCTGCCATACATTTGACCATTCTTCCAACCTTGCCAAGTCCCTTTTCATCCTTTCCACCCCACCTTGTGTATCAACCCTGTTGCAGATCTTTGTGTCATCTGCAAAGAGACATACTTTCCCTTCCAGTCCCTCTGTAATGTCACTTATAAAGACATTAAAAAGGACCAGCCCCAGTACTGAACCCTGCAGTACCCCACTAGTAATCATCCTTTCTTCACTGTGGACTCCATTACTATTACCCGCTGTGTCCTGTTGTCCAACCAGTGTTTTACACAGGCTACCAACCTGGGACCCACTCCCAGGCTGGCTAATTTGTTTATTAATGTTTTGTGCGGGAGTGTGTCAAATGCCTTGCTAAAGTCTAGGTAGGCCATGTCCACAGCCCCTCCCTGGTCTACTGCTTTGGTCACCCAGTCAAAGAAATCAATTAGATTTGTCTGACATGACCTTCCCGCTGTGGATCCATGCTGCCTTGGGTCCTGTGTCCCACTGGCCTCTTAGTACTCAACAGTTCTTTCCTTCAGAAGTGATTCCATCATTTTCCCTACCACTGAGATCAAACTGACAGGTCTGTAGTTTCCTACCTCTGTCTTGCTCCCACTTTTGTGAAAGGGAATCACATCCACCCTCCTCCAGTACTCAGGTACCACACCATCCTTCCATGATTTATTAAAAAGGGTAGTCAGAGGTGTCACTAGTTCTTCCCTTAGTTCTTTCAGAATTCTGGGGTGAATCCCATCAGGCCTCATTGCTTTATCCACCTTCAGTTTTAAGAGTTCTTTCAGAACCCTTTCTTCTGTGAAAGGACTAATATCAATCCCCCTATCCAGAGTGCTTCTATTGACCGGATTAGGCATTTCCCCCTGCTTTTCCATTGTGAATACTGAGCAGAAGTATTCATTCAGTATCCCTGCTTTTTCACTGTCGCTCTCTGCCCAACCACCTGCCTCTTTGTTCAGCCTCAGTATCCCTGCTTTAGTCTTTCTTTGCTCCCTAATGTACCTATAAAAGATTTTATCACCCTTCTTAACCAAGTTGGCTATCTTTTCCTTGGTTTGGACCTTTGCTATTCTGACTGCCTTACCCGTTTCCTTCTGCTTTAACTGGTACAGTTCTCTGTCCTGCTCCTTCTGTGTTTCCTTATACTTCCTGAATGCTATCTTTTCCCCCTTACCTTCCCTGACACTTCTTTTGAGAACCATAGTGTTTTTTTCTTTTGTTTTGATTTGTTTATTTGCTTCATACAAAGGCTTGTTGCCTCTGTGATGGCAGTTTTGATGTTTCCCATTGTTGCTCCACCCCACCTTCTTGCTTGTTTGCTAATGCTTTTCTGAGGCACTCTCCCATTTTGACATTAGTTTGGTCAAGATGCTCTCACAATTGCATATTATCTAGCTTTTTGAGCAATTTTGTTAGAATGGGGAGAATGGAGATAGGTCTGTAGTTGGTGAGGTTACGGGCATTTCCTGATTTCTACAGAGATATAATATGAGCAGTTTTCCATAACAAAGGAAGTTCTTTGAGAGAGAGAGAAAGCTTGGAAAGGTGGGTGATAGGAGTTGTGAGATGAGGGTATCCTAGCTTCAGAAAGAGGAGTCCAGGCTATCAATGCCAGTACTTTTTGGTTGTGATATAAGAATATATTTTCCTTTTCCTAATCCATGCCTACTTAGTTTAGCAGGCATGTAACCTTTTGCCCTAGAGTCAATTTAAGTTGCACAGGCCCTTAAGTTTAAATTAAAAAAAACATGTGGACCCTAACATTAAATGAGATCTGTTTTCTACCCTCTAAAGTGAAACTATTTTTCTTGACATTAGAAGTATTGTATTTCTAACAGTCACACCTCACCAACCATATGGAGATTCATTTGGTGGGAAATTGTTGTCTGTGTCTGTTGCTGAGTGACGTACAGAACCCATACGTGTAGCAATCTAACTAAATTAAGTGTACCTAAGCTGTAACTTACTTTGGATTATAACTGGAGTTTCTGCTATATTTATGGTAAAATATAAATGGATCTTGTGTGTCTTTCTGTAGCACACTTGATAGCCAGTAATGTTTGTAGCAGTATCAGCTTTTCTTTGACAGAATAGCAAACATTTACCAGGAAAGCCAATGTTTTGGTGTACTATATATAAAAATAGACTTGAAGTTGTTCTGAGAGATTATTTAGTTGTTCAACCAGGAGTAGCACACTAAGCTGAAAGCTTTTTTACAGGAGCAACCTGGGAGCTCAGGAAAGTTAAATGACTTGCTCAGGGTCACACAGTATGCATGTGGAAGCTGTGGGACTCAAACCCAGGTCTTATCTGCTGGATGTCACCAGATTTGAAGCTCAGAGTCCTAAACCACTGAGCTATACTGCCTCCTCTTGGGCAAGATTTTTTATTGTCCTAGAACATGAGCCAAGAGTCCTAAGAACTGCAGAATAATTTAGTGCAATCTTTTCTGGGCTGCTGTAGCCTAGTTCTGCAAATCAAATTGTGGCACTAATTTATAGAGGCGTTTGGGTGGTTTCAGTCAGAATCATAGGATAGTGCATTAACTGCTCCACATTGCTATGCAGGGATAGGTCAACTATCCATATCAGTATGAATTGATATGGATAATGAGAAATGTTCCTGATTCATCTTGATCACTTATATGAATAATAAACTAAACACATCATTATCCACTCTGGAGCCAAGTGTTTCCTTCCTTCCTTCCTTCCTCTTCCTTCCTTCCTTCCTTCCTTCCTTCCTTCCTTCCTTCCTCCCACTCACTCACTCACTTCTTTCTTTCTTTCTTTCTTTCTTTCTTTTTCCTTCCTTTCTTCTTTCTTTCTTTGAAATGTGTCACCAGGAAAGGCATACTGAGTAATGACAGCACATATCCCTCCAGGATAGGTTACAATGATTTGTTTTATTGACAGTTCAAAAGTTGGCCTAGACACTGGAAAAAATCCCTATACATACAAAAACAACATGAGATCTTTAACTTCTACCTGGACAGCCAACAGAGATGGGTTGAAGGGACAAAGTGTAATTTCTTAACCAAAGGATGGCTTCTGAACAGTGTTGCATTCCCTTAGTGCTCCAGAACAATGTCAGTACTGGATATTAGCTCCAGTTCCTGGTGTGGGGCTTTAATCCATGACCTTCTGATCTTCCAGCCCCAGAGGCTCCCATGCAGCCTCCTGAATCACTGACACTGATACCTGGGGTATACAATAGATACCGTGGAGTCTCCAGGAATCTCTAATTAAGCACTAAGGTATGACCAGGGGTAATGTTAATGTTCTAGTTAATCACCCCTAGAGGCATAATGTGGCATGAGGTGAAGCCAAGTGCCATATTGCCCTAGGGGATGATTAACTTGAACATTAAGATAACCTCTGGGAGTACCTTATTGCTATTATTATAATTGGGTTCATTTTTCTTGTAGCTTTTCAATAAAGTAATGTCTTTATTTTACTTATTTTCAAAAACTGATGTATAATAAGCCCTCGGACAAAGGTTTACATTAGTAAAATAACAAAGTGACCAGTGTTCTGTGATGTCACTGTTTCCTGAACTAAGTAAGGATTAAATGTCTGGTACATTTTATTTATTCACTTACCCATCGACAGACAAACAAAGCTTACTTGTGAACTGTTTGCATTGCCATGTTTGAAAGTCATTGATGTGACAGCCTGTAGCATGGCTTTTCTTTACTAATCATTGGCTCTCAGTCTCTGGTATTAAAGCAGCCTACTGTTGACACTCAGTCTACACAATACACCCCACTGCTGCAGCTTCACCTGTGAGTCATTAGATTATTTAGATTCTCTGTTATGCCCTTTGCCCTTTCTGAAAACACTGACAGTATTCATGCATCTGGCTTTTAAATAAACGTGAATTCACTTGGAATGCTGAAGAGTAAACTGAGGTATTTCGGCACTGCCACTTTTTTCTAGTCTTCACTGATGAGATACCAAGCTGCTAAGGGTAGAAACACAGTACAGATAAGCTATAGCTGTATCCAACTGCCTTAAAATTCAAAAACAACGCTGCTTACCCTAGCCAATTGCCGCTAGATGGACCTGTGCTGTACATGTCAGTACTCAGTACAGTCAGTCAGTACACAGACGGCATGATTAACAGCATTTCTCTACAAATGACAGTGCTCTGCTTAAAAGTGTACAGATGCAAAATGTTTATTTAAAAGTGGTACAGCACAGAGGATTTACAGGTATCACACCATCTAATACCTGTTGACAGTTGAGAAGAGGGGACAGTGAAACTATGTTGAACAGAGAGAGAGAGATTGGTGTATGATGAGAGGTGCAGTTGTTTATCCTTTACATTTTTATGTTGATTGCATGCATGTGCAAAAATCATAGTGCGGCAGCTTTCCAGAAGCAGGTTGTGGAGGTGCGGCACTGTTGTGGCCAATGCCCCCACAGCCTTTAAAGGCTTGGCCCACTTTCCACAATGCCATGGCATGCTGCTGCTGATATTAGTTCAGCCAGTGTGCCACAACCTTATAAGGTTTCAGCCACTGCAATCAGGGGCTGGCTCATCATTGCAGCATAAGCCATTCACTGCAATGAGGAAGGGAGCCATCATTGCTGGGCGGAACCTTGTTACAGTGATACTGTTTGTGAACATAGCAGAGGCTTGCCACTGTGTTCACAAACAATATTAAGCCCCCCCACCAAGTGGGTGCAAAATCCCTCTCTGCAGCATGTGCCCCCCACTGTATTTGTTTCCCAATGGGGCCCCAATCCTGTCAGTCAGCTTCAGTACCCAGGTTGATGTTACAATGGGGAGCCACTCCATCAGCATTATGTAACCCCCACTTTTTTGTGTGCCAATGGGGTGCCCAATCCCCATCAGCACAATTTCACCCTCTCACTTTTGTTGTGTGCGATGGGGCGCCTAATCCCTGTCGGCTTAATGTAACCCCCCTTTTGTTGTGTGCTGATGGGGGTGCCCAATCCCCCATCGGCTACAGATGCTTCCCAAAAAATACTCCATTGGCATGCTGGGAGCCCACCCCACTGTGCCACATTCCCCTGTAAAAACAAAAATGGTCCCACAATGTTTTTTTTTCCCTGTGGAAAAAGGAAACAGTTCCCCAGCAATCTCCCTGACCCCCCACAACCCATGCCCACCCACTGCACACCCTGCCTCCCCAGACCTTCCCCTCCCCTCACCCCATACTTACCTCTGGAGTCTGGCGCAACCATCTTCGGTGGAGCGGGAACACGTCGGCACTCTTCAAAGCTGACCATGAACTGAGGAAATGCCGGTAAGCTGTATAATGGAATAAATATTTTTTTAAACTTTGATGCATATCTTAGGCATTATTTGGAATTTTGGCACCACATTTTCAACATGGGGTTTTTGAGACCCCCTCCTCATGAATCCTGGCACTGTCATGGTGTTATTCGGCCCCAAAAGGTGATTTTGTGGTCACTGTGCGGAATCCCCTTTTGGGACCGATTAACAAAGCAGCAGTGCCAGTGTTCATGAGGTGGGCTCTCAAAAAGCCTATGTTACAAATTTGGTGGGAAAAAAAAAGACTTTTATGATCTTGCATTGCATAGTTGCTATGCACGCTCGTAACTTTGTGAATTTGCAATATTTTCATGCCAGATTTTCAACACTGGCATTTTCAGACTTCCTTGTGAACAGTACAGCTGTCATTTTCCACATCCTGACAAAAATGTGTTTTTGCACTTCCGGCACAGAATAGTGCAGTTGCAGTGGGAAATCAGTGTTTGGGACAGATTAAGAAAATGACAGTGACACTGTTCATGAGCAGAGGTCCTAAAATGTCTATGTTGAAAATTTGGTGATGATACTCCATAAAATGACTGTGTTACGAATGTGTGTTGCACAGTTTGCAAGAACGCTCATAACTTCGCAAATTAATAATATTTTCACTCCAAATTTTCAACATTGCCATTTTTTTCACACCTCCTTATGAACAGTGCAGCTGTCATTTTCCACATCCTGGCCAAAATGTGTTTTCGCTCTTCCGGCACACAATAGCTCGGTCGCTGTGGGAAATCAGTGTTCAGGACACATTAAGAAAATCACACTGACACTGTTCATGAGCAGAGGTCCTAAAATGCCTATGTTGAAAATCTTTTGATGAAACTCCATAAAATGACTGTGTTACGAGTGTGTGTTGTGCAGTTTCCATGCACCCTTGTAAGTTTTCAAATTAGTAGTATTTTCACACCAGATTTTCAACACTGGCATTTGTTCACACCTCCTTATGAACAGTACAGCTGTCATTTTTCACATCCTGGCCAAAATGTGTTTCCACGCTTCTGGCGCAGAATACCGCAGTCACTGTCGGAAATCAGTGTTTGGGACAGATTAGGACTGAGCGACTGATGGGGAGGGAGTGACCGAGCTCAACTAAGCTCTGTCAGGACTGCTGCAGATTTCTTTGTGGGCAGGAAAAGGCACCAATGCAGGAAGGAGCCCAGTACAAAAGTGCAGCCTGCAGTGCCGGGAGACACAGAATGAGCAAGTGAGGGAGGAGGAGTGAATGAGCTCAATGGAGCTCTGTTGGGACTGCTTCAGATTTCTTTGTGGGCAGGAAAAGGCAGCAATGCATGCAGGGGCCCAGTACAACAGGGCAGCCTGCAGCAGTGGGAGAAACAGAACGAGTGACTGAGAAAGGGGGAGTGAGCGAACTCAACAGAGCTCTATCTTGACTGCTGCAGATTTCTTTGTGGGCAGAAAAGGGCAGCAATGCAGGCAGGGGCCCATATAGAAGGGCAGCCTGCAGCACTGGCAGAAACGGAATGAGCAAGTGAGACGGGGGAGTGAGTGAGGTCAATGGAGCTCTGTAGAGAATGCTGCAGATTTCTTTGTGGGCAGAAAAAGATGCCAACAGAGCCAGGAGTCCACTGCAAAAGGGCAGCCAACAGCATCAGGAGAAAGAGGATGAGTGAGTGACACAGGTGGAGTGAGTGACCTCAATGGAGCTCTGTCAGGACAGCTGCAGATTTCTTTGTGGGTAGGAAAAGGTACCAATGCATCCAGGAGCCCAGTACAAAAGGGCAGCCTGCAGCGCCAGGAGAAACAGAATGAGCACGTGAGAGAGGGGGGAGTGAGCAAGCTCAACTGAGGTCTATCGTGACTGCTGCAGATTTCTTTGTGGGCAGGAAAAGGCGGCAACTCAGGCAGGAGCCCAGTACAAAAAGCCAGCCTGCGGCACTGGTAGAAATGGAATGAGTGAGTGAGGGGGGGGAGTGAGTGACCTCAACAGAGTTGTGTTGGGCCTGCTGCATATGTCTCTGAGTACAGAAAAAGCCACCAATGCAGGCAGGAACCCAGTACAAAAGGGCAGCCTGCAGCAGCGGGAGACACAGAATGAGTGAGTGAGGGAGGGGGAGTGAGTGAGCTCAGCAGAGCTCTATTGGGACTGCTGTGGATTTCTTTGTGGGCAGAAAAAGGCAGCACTGCAAGCAGGGGCCCAGTACCAAAGGGAAGCCTGCAGTGGCGGGAGAAACAGAACGATTGTGTGAGAGGGGGGAGAGAGTGAGCGAGCTCAACGTTGCTCTATCATGACTGCTGCAGATTTCTTCTTTGTGGCCATTACCCTAACCCTAATTTCTGACAGTCATATCAATATCATTCTAACCCTAACCCTAACCCGAATGGCTGACAGTCATATCAAAATATCTCCTTAACCCTAACTCTAACCTTAAACCTAATATCTGACAGTCATATCAATATTGTCCTAACTTTAACCATAACCCTAATCCTAACACTAATATCAGATAGTCATATCAATATAGTTGCAACACTAACCCTAATGACTGATAGTCATACCAATATATTCCAGCCCTAACACTAACCCTAACCCTAACCCTAAGGTCTGACAGTCATATAAATATCGTCCTAACCCAAACCCTAACCTAACTTTAAACCTAACCCTAACCCTAATATCTGACAGTCATATCAATATCATCCTAACCCTAACCCTACTCTAACCCTAACTTTAATCCTAACCCCATTATCTGACAGTCATATCCATATTGTCCTAACCCTAACCCTAACCCTAAACATAAGGTCTGATAGTGATATCAATATCGTAACCCTAACCCTTACCCTAACCCTAATGTCTGACAGTCATATCAATATCTTCCTAACCCTAACCTTAAACCTAATATGTGACAGTCATATCAATATGTCCTAACCCTAACCAATAATCCTAACACTAATGTCACCCAGTCATATCAATATCATCCTAACCCTAATCCTAACCATAAACCAAATCTTAACCCTAAGGCCAATGTCTGACAGTCGTATCCATATCGTCCTAACCCTAACTCTAACAATAACACCAACCTTAACTCTAATGTCTGACAGTCATATTAGTATCATTTTAACCCAAACCCTAACCCTAACTCTAACCATAACATTAACCCTAACCCTAATGTCCAATAGTCATATCGATATTGTAGTAACCTTAAAACTAAACCTAACCCTAATGTCTGATAGTCATATAAATATCGTCCTAACCCAAACCTTAACACTAACCCTAACCCTAATGTCTGACAGTCATATCAATATCTTTCTAACCCTAACCCTAACCCTCACCTTAACCCTAATATCTGACAGTCATATCAATATCATCCTAACCCAACCCTAACCCTAACCCTAACCCCAATGTCTCACAGTCATATCAATATTGGGCTAACCCTAACCATGACCCTAACCATAATGTCTGATAGTGATATCAATGTCACCTTAACCCTAACCCTAATCCTAACCCTATCCCAAATGTAAGACAGACATATCAATATCTTCCTATCCCTAACCCTAACCTTAAACCTAATGTCTGACAGTTATTTCAAAATCGTCCTAACCCTAACCCTAAGCCTAATCATAACCCTAACCGAAACCCTAAACCTAACTCTAAGCCAAACCCTAACTTTAATCTCTGACAGTCTTATCAATATTGTGCAAACCCAAGCCCTAACCCTAACCCTAATGTCTGATAGTCATATCAATATCGTTCTATTCATAACTCTAACCTGAATCTCTGACAGTCAAATCAATATCATCCTAACCCGAACCCCAACCTAACCTTAAACCTAACTCTAACCCTAATATCTGACAGTCATATCAATATCATCCTAACCCTAACACTAACACTAACCCTAACGCCAATATCTGACAGTCATATCAATATTGTCCTAACCCAAACCCTAACACTAACCCTAACCATAATGTCTGATAGTGATATCAATATCGTCCTAACCCAAACCCGTACCCTAACCCGAATGTCTGAAAGGCATATCAATATCGTTCTAACCCTAACCTGAATCTCTGACAGTCATTTCAATATCTTCCTAACCCTAACCCTAACCTTAAACCTAATATCTGACAGTCATATCAATATTGTGCTAATCGTAACCCTAATTATAACACTAATGTCTGATAGTCTTATCAATATTGTCCTAACACTAACCCAAAAAACTGATAGTCATTTCAATATCATTCCAACCCTAATCCAAACCCTAACCCTAACCCTAATGTCTGACAGTCATATCATTATCATCCTAACCCTAACCCTAATCCTAACCATAATGTCTGACAGTCATATCAATACCGTCCCAACCTTAATCCTAACGCTCACCCAAATCCTAACCCTAAACCTTACCCTAACCCTAACCCCAATGTCTGACAGTCATATCAATATCATCCTGACCCAAACCCTAACCCTAACCCAAACACTAACCCAAACCCTAATGTCAGATAGTCATATCAATATAGACCTAACCCAAACCTTAACCCTAACCCTAATGTCTGACAGTCATATCAATATCATCTTAACACTAACCCTAACCTTAAACCTAACCCTAACACTAACATCTGACAGTCATATCAATATCAACCCAACCCTTACACTAACCCTAACCCCAATGTCTGACAGTCATATCAATATCGTCTTAACCCTAACCCTAACCCTAATCATAATGTCTGATAGTGATATCAATATAGTCATAACCCAAACCTTAACCCTAACCCTAATGTCTGACAGTGATATCAATATCGTCTTAACTCTAATCCTAACCCTAACCTTAAACCCAACCCTAACCCTAATATCCGACAGTCATATCAAAATAATCCTAACACTAACCCTAACTCTAACCCTAACCCCGATGACTCAGTCATATCAATATCATCTTAACTCTAACCCAAACCATAATGTCTGATAGTGGTATCAATATCGTCCTAACCCAAACCCTTATCCTAACCCTAATGTCTGACAGTCATATCAAATTCGTTCTAACCCAACCCTAAACCTAATGTCTAACAGTAATGTCAATATCTTCCTAACCCTAACACAAACCCTAAACCTAATATCTGACAATCACATCAATATTGTCATAACCCTAACCCTAATGTCAGACAGTCATATCAATATCGTCATAAGCCTAATCCTACCCCTAACCCAAATCCAAATCCTAACCCTAACCCCAATATCTGACAGTCATATCAATATCATTCTAACCCTAACGCTAACAAGAGTCCTAACCCTGTCTGACAGTCATATAAATATCGTTCTAACCCAAATCCTAACCCTAACCCTATCCCAAATGTCTGTTAGTCATATAAATATCATCCTAACCCTAACCCTAAACCTGATCCTAATATCTGATAGTCATATAAATATCATCCTAACCCTAACCCCAATGTCTGAAAGTTATATCAATATCATCGTAACCCTAATGCTAACCATAACTCTAACCATAATGTTAGATAGTGATAGCAATATCGTCCTTACTCAAACCCTAACCCTAATGTCTGACAGTCATATCAATGTCGTTCCAACCAAAAGCCCAACCCTACTGTCTGATAATCATATCAATATCTTCCTAACCCTAACCCTAACTCTAACACTAATGTCTGAGAGTCATATCAAAATTGTCCTAACCTTAACCCTAACCCTAATGTCTGATAGTCATATCACTATCATCCAACACATAAAGCTAACCCTAAGCCTAACTCTAAACCTAACCCAAACCCTAACCCTAACCCTAACCCTAAGCTTAATGCCTGACAGTCATATCAATATTGTCCTAAGCATAACCTTAACCCTAACCTTAATGTCTGATAGTCATATGAATACTGCCCTAACAATAACCCTAACCCAAACCCTAACCCTAACCCTAAGCCTAATGTTTGACAGTCCTATCAATACCATCCTAACCGTAACTATAACCATAATGTCTGACAGTCATATCAGTATCGTCCAAACGGTAACCTTAACCCTAACCCTAACACTAACCCTAACGTCTGATAGTCATATCAATATTGTCCAAATCCTAACCCTAATCCGAACCCTAATGTCTGACAGTCATATCAATATCATCCTAACCCTAACCCTAATGTCTGATAGTCATATCAATATCGTCCTAACCCTAACCCTAACCCTAATAATAACACCAACCTTAACCCTAAGGTCTGGCAGTCATATCAATATGGTACTAACCCAAACCCTAACCCTTACCATAACATTAACCCTAACACTAATGTTCAATAGTCATATTGATATCGTCCTAACCTAAACCCTAACCTTAACTCTAAAGTCTGATAGTCATATAAATATCGCCCTAATGCAAACCTTAATCCTAACCCTAACCCTAATGTCTGACAATCATATCAATATCTTACTAACACTAACCCTAACCCTCAACCTAACACTAAACCTAACCCTAATCCTAATATCTAACAGTCAATATCATCCTAACCCTAACCCTAACCCCAATGTCTGACAGTCATATCAATAATGAGCTAACCCTAACTCTAACCCTAACCATAATGTCTGACAGTGATATCAACATCACCTTAACTCTAACCCTAACCCTAAGTCTAACCCTAACACTAACCCTAACTTTAATCTCTGACAGTCATATCAATATTGTCCAAACATAAACCCTAACCCTAACCTTAATCTCTGATAGTCATATAAATGTCATCCTAACCCTAACCCTAATGTCTGATAGTCATATCAATATCGTTCTAAACATAACTATAACTCTAATCTCTGACAGTAATATCAATATTGTCCTAACCCTAATGCTAACCTAACCTTAAACGTAACCCTAACCCTAATATCTGACAGTAATATCAATATCATCCTAACCCTAACACTAACCCCAATAACTGACAGGCATACCAATAGTGTCCTAACCCCAACTATAACCATAATGTCAGATAGTGATATCAGTATTGTTCTAACCATAACCCTTAACTTAAGCCTAATGTCTGATAGGCATTTCAATATCTTCCTAACCCTGACCGAAACGTTAAAACTAATATCTGACAGTAATATTAATATTGTGCTGACCCTAACCATAACCTTAATTATAACACTAATGTCTGACAGTCATATCAATATTGTCCTAACACTAACCCTAATGACTGATATTCATTTTAATATCGTTCCAACCCTAATCCTAACCCTAACTCTAACCCCAATGTCTGACAGCCATATCAATATCATCCTAACCCTAACCCTAATCCTAACCTTAATGTCTGACAGTCATATCAATACGATCCTAAAACTAATCCTAACCCTCACCCAAATCCTAACCCTAAACCTAACCATAACCCTAACCCTAACCCCAATGTCTGACAGTCATATCACTATCATCCTAACCCAAACCCTAACCCTAACTCAAACACTAATCCTAACCCTACTGTCTGACAGTCATATCAATATCGTCTTAACCCAAACCTTAACCCTAACCCTAACCCTGATGTCTGACAGTCATATCAATATCGTCTTAACTCTAACCCTAACTCTAACGTCTAACCTAACCCTAACCCTAATATCTGACAGTCATATCAATATAATCCTAACCCTAACCCTAACCATAACCCCAATGTCTGACAGTCATATCAATATGGTCTTAACCCTAACCCAAATCAAAATGTCTGATAGTGGTATCAATATCATGCTAACCTTAACCCTTAACCTAACCCTAATGTCTGACAGTCATATCAAAATCGTTCTAACCCAACCCTAAACCTAATGTCTGACAGTAATGTCAATATCTTCCTAACCCTAACACAAACCCTAAAACTATCTGACAATCATATCAATAATGTTCTAACCCAAACCCTAACCCTAACCCTAAAGTCTAACAGTCATATCAATATCATCATAACCCTAATCCTACCCCTAACCCAAATACAAACCCTAACCCTAACCCCAATATCTGACAGTCATCTCAATATCGTTCTAACTCTAACTCTAACCTTAACAGAAACCCTAACCCAAATGTCTGACAGTGATATCAATATCGTTCTAACCCAAATCCTAACCCTAAACCTAACCCAAATGTCTGTTAGTCATATAAATATCATCCTAACACTAACCCTAAACCTCACCCTAATATAAGATAGCCATATCAATATCCTCCTAACCCTAACCCCAATGTCTGAAAGTCATATCAATATCATCGCAACCCTAACGCTAACCATAACCCTAACCATAATGTCTGATAGTGATATCAATATCTTCCAAACCATAACCCTAACCCTAATGTCTGACAGTCATAACAATGTAGTTCCAACCCTAAGCACAACCCTACTGTCTGATAATCATATCAATATCTTCCTAACTCTAACCCAAATGTTTGACAGTCAAATCAAAATTGTCCTAACCTTAACCCTAACCCTAATGTCTGATAGTCATATCAATATCATCCAAACCATAACCCTAACCCTAAGACTAACTCTAAACCTAACCCAAACCCTAACCCTAATCCTAACCCTAAGCCTAATGTCTGACAGTCATATCAATATTGTCCTAACCCTAACCCTAACACTAACCCTAACCTTAACCTTAATGTCTGATAGTCATATCAATACTGTACTAACAATAACTCTAACCCAAAAACTTGCCCTAACCCTAACCATAAACCTAAACCTAACCACAATGTCTGACAGTCATATCACTATTGTCCTTACCCTAACCTAACCATAATGTCTGATATTCATATCAATATTGATCTAAATCAAAAACTAAACCTAACCCTAATCCTAACCCTATCCCTAACCCTAACCCTAATGTCTGACAGTCTTATCAATATCTTCATAACCCAAACCCTAATCCGAATACTAACCCTAAACCAAACCCTAACCCTTGTGTCTGACAGTCATATCAATATCATCCTAACACTAACACTAACCCTAATGCTAACCATAACCAAAATTCCAATGTCTGACAGTCATATCACTATCATCCTAATTCTAACCCTAACCCTAACTGTAACCCTAACCCTCATGTCTGATAGTCATATCAATATCATCCTAACCCTAACGCTAAGCCTAATGTTTGACAGTCCTATCAATACATCCTAACTGTAAGCATAACCATAATGTCTGACAGTCATATCAGTATCGTCCAAACAGTAACCCTAACCCTAACCCTAACACTAACCCTAATGTCTGATAGTCATATCAATATTGTCCTAATCCTAACCCTAATCCTAACCCTAATGTCTGATAGTCATATCAATATCATCCTAACCCTAACCCTAATGTCTGATAGTCATATCAATATCGTCCTAACCCTAACCCTAACTCTAATAATAACACCAACCTTAACCCTAAGGTCTGACAGTCATATCAATATGGTACCAACCCAAACCCTAACCCTTACCATAACATTAACCCTAACCCTAATGTTCAATTGTCATATTGATATCGTCCTAACCTAAACCCTAACCTTAACTCTAAAGTCTGATAGTCATATAAATATCATCCTAACGCAAACCTTAACACTCATGTCTGACAATCATATCAATATCTTTCTAACACTAACCCTAACCCTAACCCTCAACCTAACACTAAACCTAACCCTAATCCTAATATCTGACAGTCATATCTATATCATCCTCACCCTAACCCTAACCCTAATAATAACACCAACCTTAACTGTAAGGTCTGACAGTCATATCAATATGGTACTAACCCAAACCCTAACCCTTACCATAACATTAACCCTAACCTTAATGTTCAATAGCCATATTGATATCGTCCTAACCTAAACCCTAACCTTAACTCTAAAGTCTGATAGTCATATAAATATCGTCCTAACGCAAACCTTAATCCTAACCCTAACTCTAATGTCTGACAATCATATCAATATCTTTCTAACACTAACCCTAACCCTAACCCTCAACGTAACACTAAACCTAACCCTAATCCTAATATCTGACAGTCATATCAATATCATCCTAACCCTAACCCTAACCCCAATTTCTGACAGTCATATCAATAATGAGCTAACCCTAACTCTTACCCTAACCATAATGTCTGACAGTGATATCAATATCACCTTAACTCTAACCCTAATCCAAACTCTAACCCTAATGTAAGACAGTCATATCAATATCTTCCTAACCCTAACAATAACCTTAAACCTAATGTCTGACTATCATTTCAATATCGTCCTAACCCTAACCCAAACCCTAAGTCTAACCCTAACCCTAACTCTAACCCTAACTTTAATCTCTGACAGTCATATCAATATTGTCCAACCATAAACCCTAACCCTAACCTTAATCTCTGATAGTCATATAAATGTCATCCTAACCCTAACCCTAATGTCTGATAGTCATATCAATATCATTCTAAACATAACTCTAACTCTAATCTCTGACAGTAATATCAATATTGTCCTAACCCTAACGCTAACCTAACCTTAAACGTAACCCTAACCCTAATATCTGACAGTAATATCAATATCATCCTAACCCTAACACTAACTCCAATACCTGACAGGCATATCAATAGTGTCCTAACCCCAACCGTAACCATAATGTCAGATAGTGATATCAGTATTGTTCTAACCCTAACCCTTAACTTAAGCATAATGTCTGATAGGCATTTCAATATCTTCCTAACCCTAACCGAAACGTTAAAACGAATATCTGACAGTAATATCAATATTGTGCTGACCCTAACCATAACCTTAATTATAACACTAATGTCTGACAGTCATATTAATATTGTCCTAACACTATCCCTAATGACTGATAGTCATTTTAATATCGTTCCAACCCTAATCCTAACCCTAACTCTAACCCCAATGTCTGACAGCCATATCAATATCATCCTAACCCTAACCCTAATCCTAACCTTAATGTCTGACAGTCATATCAATACGGATCCTAACCCTAATCCTAACCCTCACCCAAATCCTAACCCTAAACCTAACCCTAACCCCAGTGTCTGACAGTCATATCACTATCATCCTAACCCAAACCCTAACCCTTACTCAAACACTAATCCTAACCCTAATGTCTGACAGTCATATCAATATCGTCTTAACCCAAACCTTAACCCTAACCCTAACCCTGAAGTCTGACAGTCATATCAATATCGTCTTAACTCTAACCCTAACTCTAACATCTAACCTAACCCTAACCCTAATATCTGACAGTCATACCAATATAATCCTAACCCTAACCCTAACCATAACCCCAATGTCTGACAGTCATATCAATATGGTCTTAACCCTAACCCAAACCAAAATGTCTGATAGTGGTATCAATATCATGCTAACCTTAACCCTTAACCTAACCCTAATGTCTGACAGTCATATCAAAATCGTTCTAACCCAACCCTAAACCTAATGTCTGACAGTAATGTCAATATCTTCCTAACCCTAACACAAACCCTAAAACTATCTGACAATCATATCAATATTGTCCTAACCCAAACCCTAACCCTAACCCTAAAGTCTAACAGTCATATCAATATCATCATAACCCTAATCCTACCCCTAACCCAAATACAAACCCTAACCCTAACCCCAATATCTGACAGTCATCTCAATATCGTTCTAACTCTAACTCTAATCTTAACAGAAACCCTAACCCAAATGTCTGACAGTGATGTCTATATCATTCTAACCCAAATCCTAACCCTAAACCTAACCCAAATGTCTGTTAGTCATATAAATATAATCCTGACACTAACCCTAAACCTCACCCTAATATAAGATAGCCGTATCAATATCCTCCTAAACCCTAACCCCAATGTCTGAAAGTCATATCAATCTCATCGCAACCCTAACGCTAACCATAACCCTAACCATAATGTCTGATAGTGATATCAATATAGTCCAAACCATAACCCTAACCCTAATGTCTGACAGTCATAACAATGTCGTTCCAACCCTAAGCACAACCCTACTGTCTGATAATCATATCAATATCTTCCTAACTCTAACCCAAATGTTTGACAGTCATATCAAAATTGTCCTAACCTTAACCCTAACCCTAATGTCTGATAGTCATATCAATATTATCCAAACCATAACCCTAACCCTAAGTCTAACTCTAAACCTAACCCAAACCCTAACCCTAATCCTAACCCTAAGCCTAATGTCTGACAGTCATATCAATATTGTCCTAACCCTAACCCTAACACTAACCCTAACCTTAACCTTAATGTCTGATAGTCATATCAATACTGTACTAACAATAACCCTAACCCAAAAACTTGCCCTAACCCTAACCATAAACCTAAACCTAACCACAATGTCTGACAGTCATATCACTATCAACCTTACCCTAACCCTAACCATAATGTCTGATATTCATATCAATATTGACCAAAATCAAAAACTAAACCTAACCCTAATCCTAACCCTATCCCTAACCCTAACCCTAATGTCTGACAGTCATATCAATATCTTCATAACCCAAACCCTAATCCGAATACTAACCCTAAACCAAACCCTAACCCTTGTGTCTGACAGTCATATTAATATCATCCTAACACTAACACTAACCCTAATGCTAACCATAACCAAAATTCCAATGTCTGACAGTCATATCACTATCATCCTAATTCTAACCCTAACCCTAACTGTAACCCTAACCCTCATGTCTGATAGTCATATCAATATCATCCTAACCCTAACCCTAAGCCTAATGTTTGACAGTCCTATAAATACCATCCAATCATAGCATAACCATAATGGCTGACAGTCATATTAGTATCGGCCCAAACGGTAACCCTAACCCAACACTAACCCAAATGTCTGATAGTCATATCAATATTGTCCTAATCCTAACCCTAATCCTAACCCTAATGTCTGATAGTCATATCAATATCATCCTAACCCTAACCCTAATGTCTGATAGTCATATCAATATCGTCCTAACCCTAACCCTAACCCTAATAATAACACCAACCTTAACTGTAAGGTCTGACAGTCATATCAATATGGTACTAACCCAAACCCTAACCCTTACCATAACATTAACCCTAACCCTAATGTTCAATAGTCATATTGATATCGTCCTAACCTAAACCCTAACCTTAACTCTAAAGTCTGATAGTCATATAAATATCGGCCCTAACGCAAACCTCAACCCCTCATGTCTGACAAATCATATCAATATCTTTCTAACACTAACCCTAACCCTAACCATCAACCCAATACTCAAACCTAACCCTAATCCTAATATCTGACAGTCATATCAATATCATTCTAACCCTAACCCTAACCCCAATGTCTGGCAGTCATATCAATATTGAGCTAACCCTAACTCTAACACTAACCATAATGTCTGACAGTGATATCAATATCACCTTTACTCTAACCCTAATCCAAAATCAAACCCTAATGTAAGACAGTCATATCAATTTCTTCCTAACCCTAACAATAACCTTAAACCTGTCTGACTGTCATTTCAATATCGTACTAACCCTAACCCAAACCTTAAGTCTAACCCTAAACCTAACCCTAACCCTAACTCTTTAATCTGACAGTCATATCAATATTGTCCAAACATAAACCCTAACCCTAACCTTAATCTCTGATAGTCATATAAATGTCATCCTAACCTGTCTGATAGTCATATCAATATCGTTCTAAACATAACTCTAACTCTAATCTCTGACAGTAATATCAATATTGTCCTAACCCTAACGCTAACCTAACCTTAAACCTAACCCTAACCCTAATATCTGACAATATTATCAATATCCTCCTAACCCTAACCCTAACACTAACCCCAATATCTGACAGGCATATCAATATCGTCATAACCCTAACCGTAACCATAATGGCAGATAGTGATATCAGTATCATTCTAACCCTAAACTTTAACCTAAGCCTAATGTCTGATAGGCATTTCAATATCTTCCTAACCATAACCGAAATGTTAAACCTGATATCTGACAGTAATATCAATATTGTGCTGACCCTAACCATAACCCTAATTATAACACTAATGTCTGACAGTCATATCAATATTGTCCTAACACTAACCCTAATGACTGATAGTCATTTTAATATCGTTCCAACCCTAATTCTAACTCTAACCCCAATGTCTGACAGTCATATCAATATCATCCTAACCCTAACTCTAATAATAACCTTAATGTCTGACAGTCATATCAATACGAACCTAACCCTAATCCTAACCCTAACCCTCACACAAATCCTAACCCTAAACCTATCCCTAACCCTAACCCCAATGTCTGACAGTCATATCACTATCATCCTAACCCAAACCCTAACCCTAACTCAAACACTAATCCTAACCCTAATGTCTGACAGTCATATCAATAACGTCTTAATCCAAACCTTAACCCTAACCCTAACCCTGATGTCTGACAGTCATATCAATATTGTCTTAACCCTAACCCTAACCCTAACTCTAATGTTTAACCTAACCCTAACCCTAATATCTGACAGTCATATCAATATAATCCTAACCCTAACCCTAACCATAACCCCAATGTCTGACAGTAAAATCAATATGGTCTTAACCCTAACCCAAACCAAAATGTCTGATAGTGGTATCACTATCATCCTAACCTTAACCCTTAACCTAACCCTAATGTCTGACAGTCATACCAAAATCATTCTAACCCAACCCTAAACCTAATGTCTGACAGTAATGTCGATATCTTCCTAACCCTAACACAAACCCTAAAACTAATATCTGACAATCATATCAATATTTTCCTAACCCAAACCATAACCCTAACCCTAAAGTCTAACAGTCATATCAATATCGTCATAACCCTAATCCTACCCCTAACCCAAATACAAACCTTAACCCTAACCCCAATATCTGACAGTCATCTCAATATCGTTATAACTCTAACCCTAACAGTAACCCTAACCCTAATGTCTGATAGTGATATCAATATCGTTCTAACCCAAATCCTAACCCTAAACCCAACCCAAATGTCTGTTAGTCATATAAATAACATCCAAACACTAACCCTAAACATCACCCTAATATAGGATAGCCATATCAATATCTTCCCTAACCCCTAACCCCAATGTCTGAAAGTCATATCATCATCGTAACCCTCCTGCTAACTATAACCCTAACCATAATGTCTGATAGTGATATCAATATCGTCCAAACCATAACCCTAATCCTAATGTCTGACAGTCTTATCAAAAGTCGTTCTAACCCTAAGCCTAACCCTACTGTCTGATAATCATATCAATATCTTCCTAACCCTAACCCTAACTCTAACCCAAATGTTTGATAGTCATATCAAAATTGTCCTAACTTAACCCTAACCCTAATGTCTGATAGTCATATCAATATCATCCAAACCATAACCCTAACCCTATGCCAACTCTAAAACCTAACCCAAACCCTAACCCTAATCCTAACCCTAAGCCTAATGTCTGACAGTCATATCAATATTGTCCTAACCCTAACCCTAACACTAACCCTAACCTTAATGTCTGATAGTCATATCAATACTGTACTAACAATAACCCTAACCCAAAAACTTGCCCTAACCTTAACCATAAACCTAAACCTAACCACAATGTCTGACAGGCATATCACTATCGTCCTTACCCTAACCCTAACCATAATGTGTGATATTCATATCAATGCTGATCTAAATCAAAACCTAAACCTAACCCTAATCCTAACCCTATCCCTAACCCTAACCCTAATGTCTGACAGTCATATCAATATCTTCATAACCCAAACTCTAATCTGAATACTAACCCTAAACCAAACCCTAACCCTTATGTCTGACAGTCATATCAATATCATCCTAACACTAACACTAACCCTAATGCTAACCATAACCAAAATTCCAATGTCTGACAGTCATATCAATATCATCCTAATTCTAACCCTAACCGTAACTGTAACCCTAACCCTCACGTCTAATAGTCATATCAATATCATCCTAACCCTAACCCTAAGCCTAATGTTTGACAGTCCTATCAATACCATCTTAACTGTAACCATAACCATAATGTCTGACAGTTATATCAGTATCGCCCAACCGTAACCCTAACCCTAACCCTAACACTAACCTTAATGTCTGATAGTCATATCAATATCGTCCTAACCCTAACCCTAATGTCTGATAGTCATATCAATATCGTCCTAACCCTAACCCTAACCCTAATAATAACACCAACCTTAACCCTAAGGTCTGACAGTCATATCAATAAGGTACTAAGCCAAACCCTAACCCTTACCATAACATTAACCCTAACCCTAAAGTTCAGTAGTCATATTGATATCGTCCTAACCTAAACCCTAACCTTAACTCAAAAGTCTGATAGTCATATAAATATTGTCCTAATGCAAACCTTAACACTAACCCTAACCCTAATGTCTGACAATCATATCAATATCTTCTAACACTAACCCTAACCTCAACCCAACCTCAATCCTAATATCTGACAGTCATATCAATATCATCCTAACCCTAACCCCAATGTCTGACAGTCATATCAATATTGAGCTAACCCTATCTCTAACCCTAACCATAATGTCTGACTGATATCAATATCACCTTAACTCTAACCCTAATCCAAACTCTAACCCTAAAGTCTGACAGTCATATCAATATCATCCTAATCCTAACCCAATCCTTAACCCAAACACTAACCCTAATGTCGGATAGTCATATCACTATTGCCCTAACCATAACCCTAACCCTAACCCTAACTCTAATGTCCGACAGTCATATCAATATAGTCCTAACCCAAACCTTAACCCTAACCCTAAACCTAATATCTGATAGTCATAGCAATATCATTCTAACCCTAACCCTAACCCTATGCCTAAACTTAAAGCTAACCTAACCCTAATATCTGCCAGTCATATCAATATCATCCTAACCCAAACCCTAATCCTAACCCCAATGTCTGACAGTCCTGTCAATATTGCTTAACATTAACCCTAACCCTAACCATAATGTCTGATAGTGATATCAATATTGTCCTAACCCTAACCCTTACCCAAACCCTAATTTCTGACAGTCATATCAATATTGTTCTAAACCTAACCATAACCCTAATGTCAGATAGTCATATTGATATCGTCCTAACTCAAACCTTACCCTAACGCAAATGTCTGATAGTCATATCAATATCATCCTAACCCTAACCCTGATAAAACACCAACCTTAACCCTAACGTCTGACAATCATAACAATATTGTTCAAACCCAAACACTAACCCTAACCATCACAGTAACCCTAACCCTAATGTCCAAAAGTCATATTGACATCATCCTAACCTAAAACCTAACCCTAACCCTAAAGTCTGATAGTCATATAAATATCATCCTAATGCAAACCTTAACCCTAACCCTAATGTCTGACAGTCATATCAATAACTTTCTAACCCTAACCCTAACCCTCACACTAACCCTAAACCTAAACCTAACACTTACCCTAATATCTGACAGTAATATCAATATCATCCTAAACCTAACCCTAACCCCAGCGTCTGACAGTCATATCAATATTGGGCTAACCCTAACTCTAACCCTAACCATAATGTCTGACAGTGATATCAATATCGCCTTCACCCTGACCCTAATCCTAAACTTAACTCCTAATGGAAGACAGTCATATCAATTCTTCCCAACCCTAACCATAACCTTAAACCTAATGTCTTACAGTCATTTCAATATTGTCCTAATCCTAACCCTAAACCTAACGCTAAGCTAATCATAACTCCTAACCGAAAACCCCAAGTCTAACCTATCCCTAACCCTAACCTTAACTTTAATCTGACAGTCATGTTAATATTGTCCAAACCCAAGCCTAACCCTAACCCTAATGCCTGATAGCCATATCAATAGTGTCCTAACCCTAACCCTAATGTCTGATAGTCATATCAATATCATTCTATCCAGAACTGTAACCCTAATCTCTGACAGCCATATCAATATCGTCCTAACCCTAATGCTAACCAGACCTTAAACCTAACCCTAACCCAAATAACTGACAGTCATATCAATATCATCCTAACCCTAACTCTAACACTAACCCCAATATCTGACAGGCATATCAATATCATCCTAACCCTAACCCTTACCCTAACCATAATGTCTGATAGTGGTATCAATATCGTACTAACCCTAACCCTTATCCTAACCCTAATGCCTGACAGTCATATCAATATCGTTGTACCCCAACCCTAAACCTAATGTCTGACAGTAATGTCAATATCTTCCTAACCCTAACCCAAACCATAAACCTGATATCGACAATCATATCAATATTTTACTAACCCTAGCCATAACCCTAACCCTAATATCTGACACTCATATCAATATTGTTCTAACCCTAACCATAACCTGAATGTCTGACAAACATTTCAATATCTTCCTAACCCCAACCGAAGCCTTAAAACTAGTATCAGTTATATCAATATTGTGCTAACCCTAAACATAACCCTAATTACAACACTAATGTCTGATAGTCATATCAATATTGTCCTAACACTAACCCTAATGACTGATAGTCATTTCAATATCATTCCTACCCTAACCCTAACCCTAACAATAACCCCAACCTTAACCCTAATGTCTGACTGTCATACCAATATCATTCTATCCCAAACACTATCCCTAACCCAAACACGAACCCAAACCCTAATGTCCGATAGTCATATCAATATAGAACTAACCCAAACCTTAACCCTAATCCTAACCCAAACCTTAACCCTAACCATAATGTCTGACAGTCATATCAATATCGTCTTAACACTAACCCTAACCTTAAACCTAACCCTAACCCTAATATCAGACAGTCATATCAATATCATCTTAACCTAACCCTAACCATAATGTCTGATAGTAATATCAATATCGTCCTAACCCAAGTCTTAACATTATCCCTAACCCTAATGTCTGACAGTTATATCAGTATCATCTTAACTCTAATCCTAATCCTAACATTAAAACTAACCCACACCGTAATATCTGACAGTCATATCAATATAATCCTAACCCTAACCCTAACTCTAACCTCAATGTCTGACAGTCATACCAATATTGTCTTAACCCTAACCCAAACCATAATGTTTGATAGTGGTATCAATATCGTCCTAACCCTAACCCTTACCCTAACCCTAATGTCTGACAGTCATATCAATATCATTCTAACCCAACCCTAAACCTAATGTCTGACAGTAACTTTAATATCTTCCTAACCCTAACCTAAACCATAAACCTAATATCTGACAATCATATCAATGTTGTACTAATCCGAACCATAACCCTAACCCTAATGTCTGACAGTCATATCAATATCGTCATAACCCTAATCGTAACCTTAACCCAAATCCAAACCCTAACCCTAACCCCAATATCTGACAGTCATATCAATATCATTCTAATCCTAACCCTAACCCTAACCCTAAGAATAATCCTAACCCAAATGTCTGACAGTCATTTCAATATCATTCAAACTCAAATCCTAACCCTAACCCAAATACTAACCCTAACCCAAATGTCAGATAGTCATGTAAATATCATCCAAACCAAAACCCTAACACTAACCCTAACCTTAAGCCTGACACTAATATCTGACAGTCATATAAATATCATCCTAACTCTAACCGTAACCCCAATGTCTGAAAGTTATATCAATATCGTCGTAACCCTATCGCTAACCATAACCCTACCCATAATGTCTGATTGTGATATCAGTATCGTCCTAACCCTAACCCTAACCCTAATGTCTGACAGTCATATCAATGTCGTTCCAACCCTAAGCCCAAACCTACTGTTTGATAATAACATCAATATCTTCCTAACCCTAACCCTAACTCTAACCCTAATGTCTGACAGTCATATCAAAATTGTCCTAACCATAACCCTAACCCTAATGTAAGATAGTCATATCAATATAATCCAAACCATAACCCTAACCCTAAGCCAAACTCTAAACCTTACCAAAACCCTAACCCTAACACTAACCCTAACCCTAAGCCTAATGTCTGACAGTCATATCAATATTGTCCTAACCCTAACCTTAACCCTAACCTTAATGTGTGATAGTCATATCAATACCATCCTAACAATAACCCTATCCCTAAAACTGCCCTAACCATAACCATAAACCTAAACCTAACCCCAATGTCTCACAGTCATATCACTATCGTCCTTACCCTAACCCTAACCAGAATGTCTGATAGTCATATCAATATTGATCTAACCCAAAACCTAACCCTAACCCTAATCCTAACCCTATCCCTAACCCTAACCCTAATGTCCGACAGTCATATCAATATCATAATGACCCTAACCCTAATGTCTGACAGTCCTATCAATACCATCATAAGTGTAACCAGAACCATAATGTCTGACAGTCATATCAATATCGTCCAGAACCTAACCCAAAACCTAATCTTAACCCTAATGTCTGATAGTCATATCAATATCGTCCTAACCCTAACCCTAACCAAAATGTCTGACATTTCATATCATTATTGTCCTAACCCTAAACCCAACCCTAACCCACATCCTAACCCTAACCCTAACCCTACCCTTAATGTCTGATAGTGATATCAATATCGTCCTAACCCTAACCCTTACCCTAACCCTAATGTCTGACAGGCATATCAATATTGTTCTAACCCTAACACTAAATTTAACCCGAATGTCTGACAGACATTCCAATATCTTCCTAACCCTAACCCAAACCTTTAACCTAATATCTGACAGTTATATCTATATTGTGCTAACACTAAACATAACCCTAATTATAAAACTAATGTCTGATAATCATATCAATATTGTCTTAACACTAACCCTAACGACTGAAAGTCATTTCAATATCGTTCCAACCGTAATCCTAACCCTAACCCTAACCCTGTCTGACAGCCATATCAGTATTATCCTAACCCTATCCTATCCTAATCTTAATGTCTGACAGTCATATCAATAAGATCCTAACCCTAATCCTAACCCTAACCCTCACCCAAATCCTAACCCTAACCCTAAACCTAACCCTAACCCTAACCCAAATGTCTGACAGTCATGTCAATATCATCCTAACCCAAACCCTAACCCTAATCCAAACACTAACCCAAACCCTATCTGATAGTCATATCAATATAGAACTTACACAAACCTTAACCCCAACCCTAACCCAAATCCTAACCCTAACCCTAAACCTGACACTAACATCTGACAGTCGTATCAATATCATCCTAACCCTAACCCTAACCCCAATGTCAGAACCTCATATCAATATCGTCGTAACCCTAACGCTAACCATAACCCTAACCATACTGTCTGATTGTGATATCAATATCATCCTAACCCTAACCCTAACCCTAATGTCTGACAGTCATATCAATGTTGTTCCAACCCTAAGCCCAACCCTACTGTCTGATAATCATATCAATATCTTCCTAACCCTAACCCTATCTCTAACCTTAATGTCTGATAGTCATATCAATACAATCCTAGCAATAACCCTAACCCTAAAACTTGCCCTAACCCTAACCATAAAACTAAACCTAACCCCAATGTCTAACCTTAACTCTAACCTTAATGTCTGATTGTCATATCAATACCATCCTAGCAATAACCCTAACACTAAAACTTGGCCTAACAATAACCAAAAAACTAAACCTAACCCCAATGTCTGACAGTCATATCACTATCATCCTTACCCTAACCCTAACCATAATGTCTGATAGTAATATCAATATTGATCTAACCCAAAACCTAACCCTAACCCAAATACCAACCCTATCCCTAACCCTAACCCTAATGTCTGACAGTCATATCAATATCGTCCTGACCCTAACCCTAATGTCTGACAGTCCTATCAATACCATCATAAGCATAACCATAACCATAATGTCGGACAGTCATATCAATATTGTCCAAACCTTAACCCTAACCCTAATCCTAACCCTAATTTCTGATAGACATATCAAAATCGTCCTAAATCTAACCCTAATATTTGACTGACATATCACTATCGTTCTAACCCTAACCCTAACTGTAAACTCTGACAGTCATATCAATATCGTCCTAAACCTAACCCTCACCAAACTGTCTGACAGTCATATCAATATTGTCCTAATCCAAATACAAACCCTAACCCACATCCTAATCCTAACCTTAACCATAACCATAATGTCTGATAGTGATATCAAATTTGTACTAACCATAACCCTTACCCTAACCCTAATGTCTGACAGGCATATCAGTATCGCTCTAACCCTAACCCTAACCCGAATGTCTGACAGACACTTCAGTATCTTCCTAACCATAACCCAAACATTAAACCTAATATCTGACAGTCATATTAATATTGTGCTAACCACAAACATAACCTTAATTATAGCACTAATGTCTGATAGTCATATCAATATTGTCCTAACACTAACCCTAATGACTGATAGTCATTTTAATATCGTTCCAACCCTAATCCTAACCCTAACTCTAACCCCAATGTCTGACAGCCATATCAATATCATCCTAACCCTAACCCTAATCCTAACCTTAATGTCTGACAGTCATATCAATATGATCCTAACCCTAATCCTAACCCACACCCCAAATCCTAACCCTAAAGCTAATCCTAACCCTAACCCTAACCCCAATGTCTGACAGTCATATCACTATCATCCTAACCCAAACCCTAACCCTAACTCAAACACTAATCCTAACCCTAATGTCTGACAGTCATATCAATATCGTCTTAATGCAAACCTTAACCCTAACCCTAACCCTAACCCTGATGTCTGACAGTCATATCAATATCGTCTTAACTCTAACCTTAACTCTAACGTCTAACCTAACCCTAACCCTAATATCTGACAGTCATATCAATATAATCCTAACCCTAACCCTAACCATAACCCCAATGTCTGACAGTCATATCAATATGGTCTTAACCCTAACCCAAACCAAAATGTCTGATAGTGGTATCAATATCATGCTAACCTTAACCCTTAACCTAACCCTAATGTCTGACAGTCATATCAAAATCGTTCTAACCCAACCCTAAACCTAATGTCTGACAATAATGTCAATATCTTCCTAACCCTAACACAAACCCTAAAACTATCTGACAATCATATCAATATTGTCCTAACCCAAACCCTAACCCTAACCCTAACCCTAAAGTCTAACAGTCATATCAATATCATCATAACCCTAATCCTACCCCTAACCCAAATACAAACCCTAACCCTAACCCCAATATCTGACAGTCATCTCAATATCGTTCTAACTCTAACTCTAACCTTAACAGAAACCCTAACCCAAATGTCTGACAGTTATATCAATATCGTTCTAACCCAAATCCTAACCCTAAACCTAACCCAAATGTCTGTTAGTCATATAAACATCATCCTAACACTAACCCTAAACCTCACCCTAATATAAGATAGCCATATCAATATCCTCCTAACCCTAACCCCAATGTCTGAAAGTCATATCAATATCATCGCAACCCTAACGCTAACCATAACCCTAACCATAATGTCTGTTAGTGATATCAATATCGTCCAAACCATAACCCTAACCCTAATGTCTGACAGTCATAACATGTAGTTCCAACCCTAAGCACAACCCTACTGTCTGATAATCATATCACTATCTTCCTAACTCTAACCCAAATGTTTGACAGTCATATCAAAATTGTCCTAACCTTAACCCTAACCCTAATGTCTGATAGTCATATCAATATCATCCAAACCATAACCCTAACCCTAAGTCTAACTCTAAACCTAACCCAAACCCTAACCCTAATCCTAACCCCAAGCCTAATGTCTGACAGTCATATCATCATTGTCCCAACCCTAACCCTAACACTAACCCTAACCTTAACCTTAATGTCTGGATAGTCATATCAATACTGTACCAACAATAACCCTAACCCAAAAACTTGCCCTAACCCTAACCATAAACCTAAACCTAACCACAATGTCTGACAGTCATATCACTATCGTCCTTACCCTAACCTAACCATAATGTCTGATATTCATTTCAATATTGATCTAAATCAAAAACTAAACCTAACCTTAATCCTAACCCTATCCCTAACCCTAACCCTAATGTCTGACAGACATATCAATATCTTCATAACCCAAACCCTAATCCGAATACTAACCCTAAACCAAACCCTAACCCTTGTGTCTGACATTCATATCAATATCATCCTAACACTAACACTAACCCTAATGCTAACCATAACCAAAATTCCAATGTCTGACAGTCATATCACTATCATCCTAATTCTAACCCTAACCCTAACTGTAACCCTAACCCTCATGTCTGATAGTCATATCAATATCATCCTAACCCTAACCCTAAGCCTAATGTTTGACAGTCCTATCAATACCATCCTAACCGTAACCATAACCATAATGTCTGACAGTCATATCAGTATCGTCCAAACGGTAACCCTAACCCTAACCCTAACACTAACCCTAATGTCTGATAGTCATATCAATATTGTCCTAATCCTAACCCTAATCCTAACCCTAATGTCTGATAGTCATATCAATATCATCCTAACCCTAACCCTAATGTCTGATAGTCATATCAATATCGTCCTAACCCTAACCCTAACCCTAACCCTAATAATAACACCAACCTTGACCCTAAGGTCTGACAGTCATATCAATATGGTACTAACCCAAACCCTAACCCTTACCATAACATTAACCCTAACCCTGATGTTCAATAGTCATATTGATATCGTCCTACCCTAAACCCTAACCTTAACTCTAAAGTCTGATAGTCATATAAATATCATCCTAATGCAAACCTTAACCCTCATGTCTGACAATCATATCAATATCTTTCTAACACTAACCCTAACCCTAACCCTCAACCTAATACTAAACATAACCCTAATCCTAATATCTGACACTCATATCAATATCATCCTCACCCTAACCCTAACCCTAATAATAACACCAACCTTAACCATAAGGTCTGACAGTCATATCAATATGGTACTAACCCAAACCCTAACCCTTACCATAACATTAACCCTAACCCTAATGTTCAGTAGTCATATTGATATCGTCCTAACCTAAACCCTAACCTTAACTCTAAAGTCTGATAGTCATATAAATATTGTCCTAATGCAAACCTTAATCATAACCCTAACCCTAATGTCTGACAATCATATCAATATCTTTCTAACACTAACCCTAACCCTAACCCTCAACCTAACACTAAACCTAACCCTAATCCTAATATCTGACAGTCACATCAATATCATCCTAACCCTAACCCTAACGCCAATGTCTGACAGTCATATCAATAATGAGCTAACCCTAACTCTTACCCTAACCATAATGTCTGACAGTGATATCAATATCACCTTTACTCTAACCCTAATCCAAACTCTAACCCTAATGTAAGACAGTCATATCAATATCTTCCTAACCCTAACAATAACCTTAAACCTAATGTCTGACTGTCATTTCAATATCGTCCTAACCCTAACCCAAACCCTAAGTCTAACCCTAACCCAAACTCTAACACTAACTTTAATCTCTGACAGTCATATAAATATTGCCCAACCATAAACCCTAACCCTAACCTTAATCTCTGATAGTCATATAAATGTCATCCTAACCCTTACCCTAATGTCTGATAGTCATATCAATATCGTTCTAAACATAACTGTAACTCTAAACTCTGACAGTAATATCAATATTGTCCTAACCCTAACGCTAACCTAACCTTAAACGTAACCCTAACCCTAATATCTGACAGTAATATCAATATCATCCTAACCCTAACACTAACCCCAATACCTGACAGGCATATCAATAGTGTCCTAACACCAACTGTAACCATAATGTCAGATAGTGATATCAGTATTGTTCTAACCCTAACCCTTAACTTAAGCCTAATGTCTGATAGGCATTTCAATATCTTCCTAACCCTAACCAAAACGCTAAACTAATATCACAGTAATATCAATATTGTGCTGACCCTAACTATAACCTTAATTATAACACTCAATGTCTGACAGTCATATCAATATTGTCCTAACACTAACCCTAATGACTATAGTCATTTTAATATCATTCCAACCCTAATCCTAACCCTAACTCTAACCCCAATGTCTGACAGCCATATCAATATCATCCTAACCCTAACCCTAATCCTAACCTTAATGTCTGACAGTCATATCAATACGATCCTAACCCTAATCCTAACCCTCACCCAAATCCTAACCCTAAACCTAACCCTAACCCCAATGTCTGACAGTCATATCACTATCCTCCTAACCCAAACCCTAACCCTAACTCAAACACTAATCCTAACCCTAATGTCTGACAGTCATATCAATATCGTCTTAACCCAAACCTTAACCTTAACCCTAACCCTAACCCTGATGTCTGACAGTCATATCAATATCGTCTTAACTCTAACCCTACCCCTAATGTCTAACCTAACCCTAACCCTAATATCTGACAGTTATATCAATATAATCCTAACCCTAACCCAAACCAAAATGTCTGATAGTGGTATCAATATCATGCTAACCTTAACCCTTAACCTAACCCTAATGTCTGACAGTCATATCAAAATCATTCTAACCCAACCCTAAACCTAATGTCTGACAGTAATGTCAATATCTTCCTAACCCTAACACAAACCCTAAAACTATCTGACAATCATATCAATATTGTCCTAACCCAAACCTTAACCCTAACCCTAAAGTCTAACAGTCATATCAATATCATCATAACCCTAATCCTACCCCTAACCCAAATACAAACCCTAACCCTAACCCCAATATCTGACAGTCATCTCAATATCGTTCTAACTCTAACTCTAACCTTAACAGAAACCCTAACCCAAATGTCTGACAGTGATATCAATATCATTCTAACCCAAATCCTAACCATAAACCTAACCCAAATGTCTGTTAGTCATATAAATATAATCCTAACACTAACCCTAAACCTCAACCTAATATAAGATAGGTGTATCAATATACTCCTAACCCTAACCCCATTGTCTGAAAGTCATATCAATATCATCACAACCCTAACGCTAACCATAACCCTAACCCTAATGTCTGACAGTCATAACAATGTCGTTCCAACCCTAAGCCCAACCCTACTGTCTGATAATCATATCAATATCTTCCTAACTCTAACCCAAATGTTTGACAGTCATATCAAAATTGTCCTAACCTGAACCCTAACCCTAATGTCTGATAGTCATACCAATATCATCCAAACCAAAACCCTAACCCTAAGTCTAACTCTAAACCTAACCCAAACCCTAACCCTAATCCTAACCCTAAGCCTAATGTCAGACAGTCATATCAATATTGTCCTAACCCTAACCCTAACACTAACCCTAACCTTAACCTTAATGTCTGATAGTCATATCAATACTGTACTAACAATAACCCCTAACCCAAAAACTTGCCCTAACCCTAACCATAAACCTAAACCTAACCACAATGTCTGACAGTCATATCACTATCATCCTTACCCTAACCCTAACCATAATGTCTGATATTCATATCAATATTGATCTAAATCAAAAACTAAACCTAACCCTAATCCTAACCATATCCCTATTCCTAACCCTAATGTCTGACAGTCATATCAATATCTTCATAACCCAAACCCTAATCCGAATACTAACCCTAAACCAAACCCTAACCCTTGTGTCTGACAGTCATATCATCCTAACACTAGCACTAACCCTAATGCTAACCATAACCAAAATTCCAATGTCTGACAGTCATATCACTATCATCCTAATTCTAACCCTAACCCTAACTGTAACCCTAACCCTCATGTCTGATAGTCATATCAATATCATCCTAACCCTAACCCTAAGCCTAATGTTTGACAGTCCTATAAATACCATCCTAACCATAGACCATAACCATAATGGCTGACAGTCATATTAGTATCGTCCAAACGGTAACCCTAACCCTAACACTAACCCAAATGTCTGATAGTCATATCAATATTGTCCTAATCCTAACCCTAATCCTAACCCTAATGTCTGATAGTCATATCAATATCATCCTAACCCTAACCCTAATGTCTGATAGTCATATCAATATCGTCCTAACCCTAACCCTAACCCTAATAATAACACCAACCTTAACTGTAAGGTCTGACAGTCATATCAATATGGTACTAACCCAAACCCTAACCCTTACCATAACATTAACCCTAACCCTAGTGTTCAATAGTCATATTGATATCATCCTAACCTAAACCCTAACCTTAACTCTAAAGTCTGATAGTCATATAAATATCGCTCCTAACGCAAACCTTAACCCTCATGTCTGACAATCATATCAATATCTTTCTAACACTAACCCTAACCCTAACCATCAACCTAACACTAAACCTAACCCTAATCCTAATATCTGACAGTCATATCAATATCATTCTAACCCTAACCCTAACCCCAATGTCTGGCAGTCATATCAATATTGAGCTAACCCTAACTCTAACCCTAACCATAATGTCTGACAGTGATATCAATATCACCTTTACTCTAACCCTAATCCAAAATCTAACCCTAATGTAAGACAGTCATATCAATATCTTCCTAACCCTAACAATAACCTTAAACCTGTCTGACTGTCATTTCAATATCGTCCTAACCCTAACCCAAACCCTAAGTCTAACCCTAAACCTAACCCTAACCCTAACCCTAACTTTAATCTGACAGTCATATCAATATTGTCCAAACATAAACCCTAACCCTAACCTTAATCTCTGATAGTCATATAAATGTCATCCTAACCCTAACCCTAATGTCTGATAGTCATATCAATATCGTTCTAATCATAACTCTAATCTCTGAGAGTAATATCAATATTGTCCTAACCCTAACGCTAACCTAACCTTAAACCTAACCCTAACCCTAATATCTGACAGTATTAACAATATCATCCAAACCCTAACCCAAACACTAACCCCAATATCTGACAGACATATCAATATCGTCCTAACCCTAACCGTAACCATAATGTCAGATAGTGATATCAGTATCATTCTAACCCTAACCCTTAACCTAAGCCTAATGTCTGATAGGCATTTCAATATCTTCCTAACCATAACCGAAACATTAAACCTACTATCTGACAGTAATATCAATATTGTGCTGACCCTGACCATAACCCTAATTATAACACTAATGTCTGACAGTCATATCAATATTGTCCTAACACTAACCCTAATGACTGATAGTCATTTTAATATCGTTCCAACCCTAATCCTAACTCTAACCCCAATGTCTGACAGCCATATCAATATCATCCTAACCCGAACCCTAATCCTAACCTTAATGTCTGACAGTCATATCAATATGAACCTAACCCTAATCCTAACCCTCATCCAAATCCTAACCCTAAACCTAACCCTAACCCTAACCCCAATGTCTGACAGTCATATCACTATCATCCTAACCCAAACCCTAACCCTAACTCAAACACTAATCCTAACCCTATTGTCTGACAGTCATATCAATAACATCTTAACCCAAACCTTAACCCTAACCCTAACCCTGATGTCTGACAGTCATATCAATATTGTCTTAACTGTAACCCTAACTCTAACGTTTAACCTAACCCTAACCCTATTATCTGACAGTCATATCAATATAATCCTAACCCTAACCCTAACCATAACCCCAATGTCTGACAGTAAAATCAATATGGTCTTAACCCTAACCCAAACCAAAATGTCTGATAGTGGTATCACTATCATCCTAACCTTAACCCTTAACCTAACCCTAATGTCTGACAGTCATACCAAAATCATTCTAACCCAACCCTAAACCTAATGTCTGACAGTAATGTCGATATCTTCCTAACCCTAACACAAACCCTAAAACTAATATCTGACAATCATATCAATATTTTCCTAACCCAAACCATAACCCTAACCCTAAAGTCTAACAGTCATATCAATATCGTCATAACCCTAATCCTACCCCTAACCCAAATACAAACCTTAACCCTAACCCCAATATCTGACAGTCATCTCAGTATTGTTCTAACTCTAACCCTAACAGTAACCCTAACCCTAATGTCTGATAGTGATATCAATATCGTTCTAACCCAAATCCTAACCCTAAACCCAACCCAAATGTCTGTTAGTCATATAAATAACATCCAAACACTAACCCTAAACATCACCCTAATATAGGATAGCCGTATCAATATCTTCCTAACTCTAACCCTAACCCCAATGTCTGAAAGTCATATCAATATCATCGTAACCCTCCTGCTAACCATAACCCTAACCATAATGTCTGATAGTGATATCAATATCGTCCAAACCATAACCCTAATCCTAATGTCTGACAGTCTTATCAAAGTCGTTCTAACCCTAAGCCTAACCCTACTGTCTGATAATCATATCAATATCTTCCTAACCCTAACCCTAACTCTAACCCAAATGTTTGATAGTCATATCAAAATTGTCCTAACCTTAACCCTAACCCTAATGTCTGATAGTCATATCAATATCATCCAAACCATAACCCTAACCCTATGCCTAACTCTAAACCTAACCCAAACCCTAACCCTAATCCTAACCCTAAGCCTAATGTCTGACAGTCATATCAATATTGTCCTAACCCTAACCCTAACACTAACCCTAACCTTAATGTCTGATAGTCATATCAATACTGTACTAACAATAACCCTAACCCAAAAACTTGCCCTAACCTTAACCATAAACCTAAACCTAACCACAATGTCTGACAGTCATATCACTATCGTCCTTACCCTAACCCTAACCATAATGTCTGATATTCATATCAATATTGATCTAAATAAAAACCTAAACCTAACCCTAATCCTAACCCTATCCCTAACCCTAACCCTAATGTCTGACAGTCATATCAATATTTTCTAACCCAAACCTCTAATCTGAATACTAACCCTAAACCAAACCCTAACCCTTATGTCTGACAGTCATATCAATATCATCCTAACACTAACACTAACCCTAATGCTAACCATAACCAAAATTCCAATGTCTGACAGTCATATCAATATCATCCTAATTCTAACCCTAACCGTAACTGTAACCCTAACCCTCACGTCTAATAGTCATATCAATATCATCCTAACCCTAACCCTAAGCCTAATGTTTGACAGTCCTATCAATACCATCTTAACTGTAACCATAACCATAATGTCTGACAGTTATATCAGTATCGTCCAAACGGTAACCCTAACCCTAACCCTAACACTAACCTTAATGTCTGATAGTCATATCAATATCGTCCTAACCCTAACCCTAATGTCTGATAGTCATATCAATATCGTCCTAACCCTAACCCTAACCCTAATAATAACACCAACCTTAACCCTAAGGTCTGACAGTCATATCAATAAGGTACTAAGCCAAACCCTAACCCTTACCATAACATTAACCCTAACCCTAAAGTTCAGTAGTCATATTGATATCGTCCTAACCTAAACCCTAACCTTAACTCAAAAGTCTGATAGTCATATAAATATTGTCCTAATGCAAACCTTAACACTAACCCTAACCCTAATGTCTGACAATCATATCAATATCTTTCTAACACTAACCCTAACCCTCAACCTAACCCTAATCCTAATATCTGACAGTCATATCAATATCATCCTAACCCTAACCCCAATGTCTGACAGTCATATCAATATTGAGCTAACCCTATCTCTAACCCTAACCATAATGTCTGACTGATATCAATATCACCTTAACTCTAACCCTAATCCAAACTCTAACCCTAAAGTCTGACAGTCATATCAATATCATCCTAATCCTAACCCAATCCTTAACCCAAACACTAACCCTAATGTCGGATAGTCAATATCATCCATTACCCTAACCCATAACCCTCAATCTAACCCTAACCCTAACTTTAATGTCCGACAGTCATATCAATATAGTCCTAACCCAAACCTAAACCCTAACCTCAACCTTAATCTATCGATAGTCATATAAATGTCGTTCCAACCCCTAACCCTACTCAAATGTCTGATAGTATATCAATATCATCCTAACCCTAACCCTAAGCCTAATGTTTGACAATCCTATCAATACCATCCTAACCGTAACCATAACCATAATGTCTGACAGTCATATCAGTATCGTCCAAACGGTAACCCTAACCCTAACCCTAACACTAACCCTAATGTCTGATAGTCATATCAATATCATCCTAACCATAACCCTAATGTCTGACTGACATATCAATATCATTCTAACCCTAACCCTAAAGGTAACTGTGAACTCTGACAGTCATCTCAATATCATCCTAACCCTAACCATAACCCTCATCAAAATGTCTGACAGTCATATCAAAATCATCCTAACCCTAATTCCAACCCTAACCCACATCCTAACCCTAACCCTAACCCTAAACCCAATGTCTGACAGACATATCAATATTGTCCTTACCTTAATCCTGACCCTAACAATAACCCTAAGCCATACCCTAATGTCTGACAGTCATATCAATATCATCCTAATCCTAACCCAATCCTTAACCCTAACACTAACCCTAATGTCGGATAGTCATATCACTATTGCCCTAACCATAACCCTAACTCGTAACCCTAACCCTAATGTCCGACAGTCATATCAATATAGTCCTAACCCAAACCTTAACCCTAACCCTAAACCTATTATCTGATAGTCATAGCAATATCATTCTAACCCTAACCCCTAACCCTATGCCTAAACTTAAAGCTAACCTAACCCTAATATCTGCCAGTCATATCAATATCATCCTAACCCAAACCCTAATCCTAACCCCAATGTCTGACAGTCCTGTCAATATTGCTTAACATTAACCCTAACCCTAACCATAATGTCTGATAGTGATATCAATATTGTCCTAACCCTAACCCTTACCCAAACCCTAATTTCTGACAGTCATATCAATATTGTTCTAAACCTAACCATAACCCTAATGTCAGATAGTCATATTGATATCGTCCTAACCCTAAACCTTACCCTAACGCAAATGTCTGATAGTCATATCAATATCATCCTAACCCTAACCCTGATAAAACACCAACCTTAACCCTAACGTCTGACAATCATAACAATATTGTTCAAACCCAAACACTAACCCTACCCATCACATTAACCCTAACCCTAATGTCCAAAAGTCATATTGACATCATCCTAACCTAAAACCTAACCCTAACCCTAAAGTCTGATAGTCATATAAATATCGTCCTAATGCAAACCTTAACCCTAACCCTAATGTCTGACAGTCATATCAATATCTTTCTAACCCTAACCATAACCCTCACACTAACCCTAAACCTAAACCTAACACTTACCCTAATATCTGACAGTAATATCAATATCATCCTAAACCTAACCCTAACCCCAGCGTCTGACAGTCATATCAATATTGGGCTAACCCTAACTCTAACCCTAACCATAATGTCTGACAGTGATATCAATATCGCCTTCACCCTGACCCTAATCCTAAACTTAACCCTAATGGAAGACAGTCATATCAATTCTTCCTAACCCTAACCATAACCTTAAACCTAATGTCTTACAGTCATTTCAATATTGTCCTAATCCTAACCCTAAACCTAACGCTAAGCCTAATCATAACCCTAACCAAAACCCTAAGTCTAACCCTAACCCTAACCTTAACTTTAATCTGACAGTCATGTTAATATTGTCCAAACCCAAGCCTAACCCTAACCCTAATGCCTGATAGCCATATCAATAGTGTCCTAACCCTAACCCTAATGTCTGATAGTCATATCAATATCATTCTATCCAGAACTGTAACCCTAATCTCTGACAGCCATATCAATATCGTCCTAACCCTAATGCTAACCAAACCTTAAACCTAACCCTAACCCTAATAACTGACAGTCATATCAATATCATCCTAACCCTAACTCTAACACTAACCCCAATATCTGACAGGCATATCAATATCATCCTAACCCTAACCCTTACCCTAACCATAATGTCTGATAGTGGTATCAATATCGTACTAACCCTAACCCTTATCCTAACCCTAATGTCTGACAGTCATATCAATATCGTTGTACCCCAACCCTAAACCTAATGTCTGACAGTAATGTCAATATCTTCCTAACCCTAACCCAAACCATAAACCTGATATCTGACAATCATATCAATAATTTACTAACCCTAGCCATAACCCTAACCCTAATATCTGACACTCATATCAATATTGTTCTAACCCTAACCATAACCTGAATGTCTGACAAACATTTCAATATCTTCCTAACCCCAACCGAAGCCTTAAAACTAGTATCAGTTATATCAATATTGTGCTAACCCTAAACATAACCCTAATTACAACACTAAAGTCTGATAGTCATATGAATACCGTTCCTACCCTAACCCTAACCCTATCAATAACCCCAACCTTAACCCTAATGTATGACTGTCATATCAATATCATTCTATCCCAAACACTGACCCTAACCCAAACACGAACCCAAACCCAATAGTGATAACAATATAGAACTAACCCAAACCTTAACCCTAATCCTAACCCAAACCTTAACCCTAACCATAATGTCTGACAGTCATATCAATATCATCTTAACACTAACCCTAACCTTAAACCTAACCCTAACCCTAATAGAAGACAGTCATATCAATATCATCTTAACCCTAACCCTAACCATAATGTCTGATAGTAATATCAATATCGTCCTAACCCAAGTCTTAACATTATCCCTAACCCTAATGTCTGACAGTTATATCAGTATCATCTTAACTCTAATCCTAACCCTAACATTAAAACTACCCACATCCTAATATCTGACAGTCATATCAATATAATCCTAACCCTAACCCTAACGCTAACCTCAATGTCTGACAGTCATACCAATATTGTCTTAACCCTAACCCAAACCATAGTGTTAGATCGTGGTATCAATATCGTCCTAACCCTAACCCATACCCTAACCCTAATGTCTGACAGTCATATCAATATCGTTCTAACCCAACCCTAAACCTAATGTCTGACAGTAATGTTAATATCTTCCTAACCCAACCTAAACCATAAACCTAATATCTGACAATCATATCAATATTGTACTAACCCTAACCATAACCCTAACCCTAATGTCTGACAGTCATATCAATATCGGTCATAACCCTAATCGTAACCTTAACCCAAATCCAAACCCTAACCCTAACCCCAATATCTGACAGTCATATCAATATCATTCTAATCCTAACCCTAACCCTAACCCTAAGAATAATCCTAACCCAAATGTCTGACAGTCATTTCAATATCATTCAAACTCAAATCCTAACCCTAACCCAAATACTAACCCTAACCCAAATGTCTGATAGTCATGTAAATATCATCCAAACCAAAACCCTAACACTAACCCTAACCTTAAGCCTGACACTAATATCTGACAGTCATATAAATATCATCCAACTCTCCAACCGAACTCCCCAATGTCTGAAAGTCATATCAATATCGTCGTAACCCTATCGCTAACCATAACCCTACCCATAATGTCTGATTGTGATATCAGTATCGTCCTAACCCTAACCCTAACCCTAATGTCTGACAGTCATATCAATGTCGTTCCAACCCTAAGCCCAAACCTACTGTTTGATAATCACATCAATATCTTCCTAACCCTAACCCTATCTCTAACCCTAATGTCTGACAGTCATATCAAAATTGTCCTAACCATAACCCTAACCCTAATGTAAGATAGTCATATCAATATAATCCAAACCATAACCCTAACCCTAAGCCAAACTCTAAACCTTACCAAAACCCTAACCCTAACACTAACCCTAACCCTAAGCCTAATGTCTGACAGTCATATCAATATTGTCCTAACCCTAACCTTAACCCTAACCTTAATGTGTGATAGTCATATCAATACCATCCTAACAATAACCCTATCCCTAAAACTTGCCCTAACCATAACCATAAACCTAAACCTAACCCCAATGTCTCACAGTCATATCACTATCGTCCTTACCCTAACCCTAACCAGAATGTCTGATAGTCATATCAATATTGATCTAACCCAAAACCTAACCCTAACCCTAATCCTAACCCTATCCCTAACCCTAACCCTAATGTCCGACAGTCATATCAATATCATAATGACCCTAACCCTAATGTCTGACAGTCCTATCAATACCATCATAAGTGTAACCATAACCATTATGTCTGACAGTCGTATCAATATCGTCCAGAACCTAACCCAAACCCTAATCCTAACCCTAATGTCTGATAGTCATATCAATATTGTCCTAACCCTAACCCTAATCAAAATGTCTGACATTTCATATCAATATTGTCCTAACCCTGAACCCAACCCTAACCCACATCCTAACCCTAACCCTAACCCTACCCTTAATGTCTGATAGTGATATCAATATCGTCCTAACCCTAACCCTTACCCTAACCCTAATGTCTGACAGGCATATCAATATTGTTCTAACCCCTAACACTAGTCTCAACCTCAATGTCTGACAGACATTCCAATATCTTCCTAACCCTAACCCAAACCTTAAACCTAATATCTGACAGTTATATCTATATTGTGCTAACACTAAACATAACCCTAATTATAAAACTAATGTCTGATAATCATATCAATATTGTCCTAACACTAACCCTAACGACTGATAGTCATTTCAATATCATTCCAACCATAATCCTAACCCTAACCCTAACCCTAATGTCTGACAGCCATATCAGTATCATCCTAACCCTATCCTATCCTAATCTTAATGTCTGACAGTCATATCAATAAGATCCTAACCCTAATCCTAACCCTCACCCAAATCCTAACCCTAACCCTAAACCTAACCCTAACCCTAACTCAAATGTCTGACAGTCATGTCAATATCATCCTAACCCAAACCCTAACCCTAATCCAAACACTAACCCAAACCCTAATATCTGATAGTCATATCAATATAGAACTAACACAAACCTTAACCCCAACCCTAACCCAAATCCTAACCCTAACCCTAAACCTGACACTAATATCTGACAGTCGTATCAATATCATCCTAACCCTAACCCTAACCCCAATGTCGGAACCTCATATCAATATCGTCGTAACCCTAACGCTAACCATAACCCTAACCATACTGTCTGACTGTGATATCAATATCATCCTAACCCTAACCCTAACCCTAATGTCTGACAGTCATATCAATGTTGTTCCAACCCTAAGCCCAACCCTACTGTCTGATAATCATATCAATATCTTCCTAACCCTAACCCTATCTCTAACCTTAATGTCTGATAGTCATATCAATACAATCCTAGCAATAACCCTAACCCTAAAACTTGCCCTAACCCTAACCATAAAACTAAACCTAACCCCAATGTCTGACAGTCATATCATTATCATCCTTACCCTAACCCTAACCATAATGTCTGATAGTAATATCAATATTGATCAACCCAAAACCAACCCTAACCCAAATACCAACCCTATCCTCAACCCTAACCCCTAATGTCTGACAGTCATATCAATATCGTCCTGACCCTAACCCTAATGTCTGACAGTCCTATCAATACCATCATAAGCGTAACCATAGCCATAATGTCGGACAGTCATATCAATATTGTCCAAACCTTAACCCTAACCCTAATCCTAACCCTAATTTCTGATAGACATATCAAAATCGTCCTAAACCTAACCCTAATATTTGACTGACATATCACTATCGTTCTAACCCTAACCCTAACTGTAAACTCTGACAGTCATATCAATATCGTCCTAAACCTAACCCTAACCAAAATGTCTGACAGTCATATCAATATTGTCCTAATCCAAATCCAAACCCTAACCCACATCCTAATCCTAACCCTAACCTTAACCATTACCATAATGTCTGATAGTGATATCAAATTTGTACTAACCATAACCCTACTCCTAACCCTAATGTCTCACAGGCATATCACTATCGCTCTAACCCTAACCCTAACCTGAATGGCTGACAGACATTTCAGTATCTTCCTAACCATAACCCAAACCTTAAACCTAATATCTGACAGTCATATCAATATTGTGCTAACCCCAAACATAACCTTAATTATAGCACAAATGTCTGATAGTCATATCAATATTGTCCTAACACTAATCCTAATGACTGATAGTCATTTCAATATTGTTCCAACCCTAATTCTAACCCTAACCCTAATGTCTGACAGCCATATCAATATCATGATAACCCTAATCCTAATCCTAACCTTAATGTCCGACAGTCATACCAATAAGATCCTAACCCTAATCCAAACCCTCACCCAAATCCTAACCCTAACCCTAAACCTAACCCTAACCCTACCCCTAACCCAGATGTCTGACAGTCATATCAATATCATCCTAACCCAAACCCCAACCCTAACCCAAACACTAAACCAAAAACTAATGTCTGATAGTCATATCAATATAGAATTAACACAAACCTTAACCCAAACCCTAACCCAAAACCTAACCCTAACCCTAATGTCTGACAGTTATATCAATATCATCTTAACACTAACCCTAACCTTAAACCTAACCCTAACCCTGATATCTGACAGTCATATCATTAACATCTTAACCCTAACCCTAACCATAATGTCTGATAGTAATATTAATATTGTCCTAACCCATACCTTAACATTAACCCTAACCCTAATGTCTGACAGTCATATCAATATTGTCTTAACTCTAACCATAACCCTAACCTTAAAACTAACCCTAACCCTAATATATGACACTCATATCAATATACTCCTGACCCTAACCCAAATGTATAACAGTCATATCAATATTGTCTTAACCCTAACCCAAACCATAATGTCTGATAGTGGTATCAACATCGTCCTAACCCTAACCTATACCCTAACCCTAATGTCTGACAGTCATATCAATATCGTTCTAACCCAACCCTAAACCTAATGTCTGACAGTAATGTCAATATCTTCCTAACCCTAACCCAAACCATAAACCTAATATCTGACAATCATATCAATATTGTACTAACCCTAACCATAACCCTAACCCTAATGTCTGACCGCCATATCAATATCGTCATAACCCTAATCGTAACCCTAACCCAAATCCAAACCCTAAATCAAACCCCAATATCTGACAGTCATATCAATATCATTCTAATCCTATCCCTAACCCTAACAATAACCCTAACCCTAATGTCTGACAGTCATATCAATATTGTTCTAACCCAAATCCTAACCCTAAACCAAACACTAACCATATCCCTAACCCAAATGTCTGATAGTCATATAAATATCATCCAAACCAAAACCATAACCCTAACCCTAACCCTAAACCTGACACTAATATCTGACAGTCATATCAATATCATCCTAAGCCTAACCCTAACCCTAATATCTGAAAGTAATATCAAAATCATTGTAACCCTAACGCTAACCATAACCCTGACCATAATGTCTGATCGTGATATCAATATTGTCCTAAAACTAACCCTAATGTCTGACAGTCACATCAGTGTCATTCCAACCCTAAGCAAAATCCTACTGTCTGATAATCATATCAAAATCTTCCTAACCCTAACCCTAACTCTAACCCTAATGTCTGGCAGTCACATCAAAATTGTCCTAACCTTAACCCTAACCCTAATGTCTGATAGTCATATCAATATCATCCAAATCATAACCCTTACCCTAAGCCTAACTCTAAACCTTACCCAAACCCTAACCCTAACCCTAACCCTAAACCTAATGTCTGACAGTCATATCAATATTATCCTAACCATAACCCTAACCTTAACCCTATCCTTAATGTGTGATACTCATATCAAATCCATCCTAACAATAACCCTAGCCCTAAAACTTGCCCTAACCCAAAATATAAAGCTAAACCTAACCCTAATGTCTGACAGTCATATCACTATCGTCCTTACCCTAAACCTAACCATAATAACTGAAAGTTATATCAGTACTGATCTAACCTAAAACCTAAACCTAACCCTAATCCTAACCCTATTCCTAACCCTAACCCTAATATCTGACAGTCATATCAATATAATCCTAACCCTAAACCTAACCCTAACCCCAATGTCTGACAGTCATATCAATATTGTCTTAACCCTAACCCAAACCATAATGTCTGATAGTGGTATCAATATTGTACTAACCCTAACCCTTAACCTAACCCTAATGTCTGACAGTCATATCAATATCGTTGTAACCCAACCCTAAACCTAATGTCTGACAGTAATGTCAATATCTTCCTAACCCTAACCCAAACCATAAACCTGATATCTGACAATCATATCAATATTTTACTAACCCTAGCCATAACCCTAACCCTAATATCTGACACTCATATCAATATCGTCATAACCCTAATCCTAACCCTAACCCAAACCCTAACAATAACTCTAACCCTAATGTCTGACAGCCATGTCAATATCATTCTAATCCTAACCCTAACCCAAACCCTAACAATAACCCTAACCCTAATGTCTGACAGTCATATCAATATAGTTCTCACCCAATTCTTAACCCTAACCCAAACACTAACCCTAACCCAAATGTCTGATAGTGATATAAATATCATCCAAACCAAAACTCTAACCCTAACCCTAAACCTGACACTAATGTCTGACAGTCGTATCAATATCATCCTAACCATAACCCTTACCCCAATCTCTGAAAGTCACATCAAAATCATTGTAACCCTAATGCTAACCATAAAACTAACCATAATGACTGATTGTGATATCAATATCATCCTAACCCTAACACTAACCCTAAAGTCTGACAGTCATATCAATGTTGTTCCAACACTAAGCCCTACCCCACTGTCTGATAATCATATCAATATCTTCCTATCCCTAACTGTAACTCTAACCCTAATGTCTGACAGTAATATCAAAATTGTCCTAACCTTAACCCTAACCCTAATGTCTGATAGTCATATCAATATCACCCAAATAATAACCTTAACCCTAAGCCTAACTCTAAACCTTACCAAAACCCTAACCCTAACCCTAAGCCTAATGTCTGACAGTCACATCAATATAACCTTAACCCTAACCTTACTGTCTGATAGTCATATCAATACCATCCTAACAATAACCCTATCCCTAAATCTAAAACTTGCCCTAACCCTAACCATAAACCTAAACCTAACCCCAATGTCTGACAGTCATATCACTATTGTCCTTACCCTAAAACTAACCATAATGTCTGACAGTCATATCAATATCATCCTAACCGTAACCCTAACCCAGTCTTCAATGTCTGACAGCAATATCACTATCATCCTAATTCAAACCCTAACCCTAACTGTAACCCTAACCCTCATGTCTGATAGTCATGTCAATATCGTACTAACCCTAACCCGAATGTCTGAGAGTCCTATCAATACCATCCTAAGTGTAACTATAACCATAATGTCTGACAGTAATATCAATATCATCCAAACCCTAATCCTAACCCTAATGTCTGATAGTCATATCAGTATCGTCCTAATCCTAACCCTAATATCTGACTGACATATCAATATCGTTCTAACCCTAACTACGACCATAACCGTAAACTCTGACTGTCATATCAATATCGTCCTAACCCTAAAACTAACCTTAACCAAAATGTCTGACAGTCATATCAATATCGTCCTAACCCTAATCCCAACCCTAACCCACATCCTAACCCTAACCTCAATGCCTCACAGTCATACCAATATTGTCCTTTCCCTAAACCTAACCCTAACCCTTACCCTAATGTCTGACAGTCAAATCAATATCATCCTAATTCTGACCCTAACACTAACCCAAACACTAACCCTAACCCTAATGTCTAATAGTCATAGCAACATCATCCTAACCATAGCCTTAACTTTAACCCAAATGTCTGATAGTCATATCAATATCGTCCTAACCCAAACCTTCCTTAACCCTAACCCTAAACCTAATATCTGACAGTCATATCAATATCATCCAAACCCTAAGCCTAACATAAAACCTAACCTAACCCTAATATCTGCCAGTCATATCAATATCATCCTAACCCGAACCCTAATCCTAACCCCAATGTCTAACAGTCATATCAATATTGCCTAAGCCTAACCTAACCCTAACCCTAACCATAATGTCTGATAATGATATCAATATCGTCCTAACCTTAACCCTAATGTCTGACAGTCATAGCAATATCTTCCTAACCCTAACCCTAACTTAAACCTAATATGTGACTGTCATATCAGTATTGTCCTAACCATAACCATAACCCTAACCGTAATGTCTGACAGTCATATCAATATCATCCTAATCCTAATACTAACCCTGAATGAAATCCTAACCCTATACCTAACCCCAAAGTCTGACAGACATATCAATCTCACCGTTACCCTAACCCTGACAATAACCCCATTCTGAACCCTAATGTCTGACAGTCATATCAATATCATTCTAACCCAAACCCTAACACTTACCCAAACATTAGCCCTAACCTTAATGTCCGATAGTCATATCGATATCGTCCTAACACTAACCCTTACCCTAACCCAAATGTCTGATAGTCATATCAATATTGTCCTAACCCTAACCTTAACCAAAATGTCTGACAGTCATATCAATATCGTCCTACCACTAATCCCAACCCTAACCCACATCCTAACCCTAATCCTAACCTCAATGCCTGACAGTAATAGCAATATTGTCCTTACCCTAAACCTAACCCTAACAATAACCCTAACCCTTACCCTAATGTCTGACAGTCAAATCAATATCATCTTCATTCTAACCCTAACACTAACCCAAACACTAACCCTAACCCTAATGTCTAATAGTCATATCAACATCATCCTAACCATAACCCTAACTCTAACCCTAATGTCTGACAGTCATATCAATTCATTCTAATCCTATCCCTTACCCTAACACACACACTAACCCTAAACCTAACCCTAACCCTAATATCTGACAGTCACATCAATATCATCTTAACCCTAACCCTAACACCAGTCATATCAATACTGGGCTAACCCTAACCCTAATCCTAACCATAATGTCTGATAGTGATATCAATATCATATTAACCCTAACCCTAACCCTAACCCTAACCCTATTGTCTGATAGTCATATCAATATCTTTAGAACCCTAACCCTAACCTTAACCCTAATGTCTGACAGTCATATCAATATCGTCCTCGCCCCAACGCTAACCATAACCCTAAGCCTAATCATAACCCTATCCCAAACCCTAACCCTAACTCTAATCACTGACAGTCATATCAATATTGTTCTATCCATAACCCTAACCCTTATGTCTGACAGTCATATCAATATCATCCTAACCCTAACCCTAAACTAACCTTAAACCTAAACCTAACCCTAATATCTGACAGTCATATCAATATCATCCTAACCCTATCCCTTACACTAACCCCAATATCTGACAGCCATATCATTATCATCCTAACCCTAGCCCTAACCCTAATCATAATGTCTGATAGTGATATCAATATCATCCTAACCCAAACCCTTATCCTAACCCTAATTTCTGATGGTCATATCAAAATCATTCTAACCATAACCCTAACCCGAATGTCTGACCGGCATATAAATATCTTCCTAACCCTAACCTTAAACGTAATATCTGACATTCATATCAATATCATACTAACCGTAACCATAACCCTAATCCTAACACTAATGTCAGATAGTCATATAAATATAGTCCTAACACTAACCCTAATGACTGACACCAATATCATTCCAATCCTAACACTAACCCTATCCCTAACCCCAATTTCTGACAGTCATATCAAAATCGTTCTAACCCTAACCCAAATGTCTGACAGTCATATGAATATTGTCCTAACCCTAACCCTAGCCTAACCTGAAACCTAACCCTAATCCTAATATCTGACAGTCTTATCAATATCTTCCTAACCCTAACACTAACCCTAACCCTAACCCCAATGTCTGACAGTCATATCCATATCGTCCTAACCCTAACCCTAACCATAATGTCTGATAGTGATATCAATATCGTCCTAACCCTAACCCTTACCCTAACCCTAATGTCTGACAGTCATATCAGTATTTTCCTAAACCTAATCCTAACCTTAAACCTAATATGTGACAGTCATATCAATATCGTCCTAACCCTAACCATAATCCTAACCCTAATGTCTGACAGTCATATCAATATAATCCTAACCCTAATCCTAACCATAAACCAAATCCTAACCCTAACCCCAATGTCTGACAGTCATATCAATATCGTATTAACCCTAACAAGAACACCAACCTTAACCCTAATGTCTGACAGTCATATCAATATTGTTCTAACCCAAACCTTAACCCTAACGAAAACAATAACCCTAACCCTAATGTCCAGTAGTAATATCGATATTGTCCTAACCTTAACCCTAACCCTAACCTTAATGTCTGATAGTCATATAAATATCGTCCTAACTCAAACCTTCACCCTAATGTCTGACAGTCATATCAATATCTTTCTAACCCTAACCCTAACACTAACCCTCACTCTAACTCAAAACCTAACCCTAAACCTAATCTCTGTCATCCTATCATCCTAACCTAACCCTAACCCTGACCCTAACCCCAATGTCTGACAATCATATCAATATTGGGCTAAATCTAACTCTAACCCTAACCATAAGGTCTGATAGTGATATCAATATCGCCCTAACCCTAACCCTAATCCTAACCCTAATGTAAGACAGTCATATCAATATCTTCCTAACCCTAAGCCCAATCATAACCCCAACCTAAAACCTAAAACCTAAACCCCGACCCTAACCCTAACCCAGAATCGAATTTTATTATCTATATCAATATTGTCCAAACCCAAGCCCTATCTCCTAACCATAATGTTCGATAGTCATATCAATATCATCCTAACCCTAACCTAACCTTAAACCTAACCCTAACCCAAATATCTGACAGTCATATCAATATCAGCCTAACCCTAAGCCTAACACTAACCCTAACCCCAATATCTGACAGTCATATCAATATCGTCCTAACCCTAACCCTAACCATAATGTCTGATGTTGATATCAATATCGTCCTAACCCTAACCCTTACCCTAACCCTAATGTCTGACAGGCATATCAATATCATTCTAACCCTAACCCTAACCTGAATGTCTGACAGTCATTTCAATATCTTCCTAACCCTACCCCTAACCTTAAACCTAATATCTGACAGTCATATCAATATTGTGCTAACCCTAACCATAACCCTGATTATAACACTAATGTCTGATAGTCATATCAATACTGTTTTTGCACTAACCCTAATGACTGACAGTCATTTCAATATCATTCCATCCCTAATCCTAATCCTATCCCTAACCCTAATGTCTGACAGTCTTATCAATATCATCCTAACCCCAACCCTAATCCTAACCCTAATGTCTGACAGTCATATCAATATCGTCCTAACCCTCACCCAAGTCCTATCCCTAACCCTAAACCCAATGTCTGACAGTCATATCAATGTCATCCTAACCAAAACCCTAACCCAAACACTAACCCAAACTTTAATGGCCGATAGTCATACCAATATAGTCCTAACCCAAACCTTAACCCTAACCCTAATGTCTGACAATCATATAAATATCTTCTTAACACTAACCCTAACCTTAAACCTAACCCTAATCCTAATATCTGACAGTCATACCAATATCATCCGAACCCTAACCCCAATGTCTGACAGTCATATCAATATCGTCTTAACTCTAACCCTAACCTTAAACCTAACCCTAACCCTAATATCTAACAGTCATATCAATATAATCCTAACCCTAACCCTAACCCTAACCCCAATCTCTAACAGTCATATCAATATTGTCTTAACCCTAGCCCAAACCATAATGTCTGACAGTGGTATCAACATCATCCTTACCCTAACCCTTACCCTAACCTTAATGTCTGACAGTCATATCAATATCATTCTAACCCAACCCTAAACCTAATGTCTGACAGTAATGTCAATATCTTCCTAATCCTAACCCAAACCCTAAACCTAATGTCTGACAATCATATCATTTTTGTTCTAACCCTTACCATAACCCTAACCCTAATGTCTGACAGTCATATCAATATTGTTATAACCCTAATCCTAACCCTAACCCAAAACCAAACCCTAACCCTAACTCCAGTATCTGACAGTCATATCAATATCATTCTATCCCTAACCCTAACCCTAACAATGACCTAACCCCTAATGTCTGACAGTCAATCCAATATTGTTCTAACCCAAGTCCTAACCCTAATCCAAACCCTCACCGTAACCCTAACCCAAATGTCTGATAGTAATATAAATATTGTCTTAACCAAAACCCTAACCCTAACCCTAACCCTAATCCTAAACCTGACTCTAATATCTGACAGTCATATCAATATCATCCTGACCCTAACCCTAACTCCGATGTCCGAAAGTCATATCAATATCATCATAACCTTAACCCTAACCATAATGTCTGATAGTGATATCAATATTGTCCTAAACCTAATGTCTGACAGTTATATCAATGTTGTTCCAACCCTAACCTTAACCCTACTGTCTGACAGTCATATCAATATCTTCCTAACCTTAACCCTAACCTTAAACCTAATATCTGACAGTCATATCAATATTGTAATGATCCTTACCTTAACCATAATCCTAACACTAATGTTAGATAGTCATTTCAATATAGTCCTAAAACTAATCCTAATGACTGAAAGTCATACCAATATCATTCCAGCCCTAACCCTAACCCTAACCCTAACCCTAATGTCTGACAGTCATATCAATATCGTCCTAACCCTAACCCTAACCTAACCTTAAACCTAACCCTAACCCTTATATCTGACAGTCATATCAATATCATCCTAACCCTAACCCTAACCCTAACTCTAACTCTAATCCTAACCCCAATGTCTGACAGTCATATCCATATCATCCTAACCCTAACCCTAACCATAATGTCTGAAAGTGATATTTGGGGGCTCTAGGAAGAGTAGCAGGGCGTTTCAGTATGGAAACTAGAGAGAAACTTGTGGCCCAAATGACAAGTCCCATTTTGGAATACGGATTCTTTTTATATATGTTTTCTACCCAGACAGCAATGCAGAGTATTGAGTGTACCTATTATAGATTGGGGAAATTTATAACAAAAAGTAAGCAAGGAACTCATCATTGCATTTTATTTGAAAACTAAACTGGTTACAACCTGAAACAAAAGAAAATACTTATGGATACTGTGGTGCAAAACTGATATTTCATAAAAAGACCACCCATTGAAAAACCTTATAATAATCATACCACTTGAATATAAAGTAGAAAAACTCAGGAGAAATAAGTTAACAATTACAAGTGAAAGAATTTATAACAGAACAGGAAAACTAATATTACAAAATAGCTTATTTAAATATTGGAATGAGTTACCATATAAATTGAGAAAAGTGCAGAATCCCACCACTTTTAAAAAAATATTGTTTAAGCACCTTAGTGTAAAATGTAAATGTTTTAACTAATTTTTTTTAATGTTTGAATCAATGTTGAATGTTAGTTTGTTTCTGAAATTTGAAAGTTTTATGTATGGAACACAGGTCTTTGTTGTAAATTGGGGTCATTCCTTAACAAATGTATCCTGTGTAAAAATAAAATTGTATGAAATGAAATGAATATCAATATCATCCTAACCCTAACCCATACCCTAACCCTAATGTCTTACAGTCATATGAATATCTTCCTAACCCTAACCTTAAACCTAATATCTGAGAGTAATATCAATATTGTCCTAACCTTAACCATAATCCTAACCCTAATGTCTGACCGTCATATCAATATCACCCTAACCCTAATCCTAACCATAAACATAATCCTAACCATAACCCTAACCCTAACCCCAATGACTGACAGTCATATCAATATCATCCTAACCCTAACCCTAACAATAACCCCAACCCTAACCATAATGTCTGACAGTTATATCAATATCATTCTAACCCAAACCCTAACCCTAAAGAAAACACTAACCCTAACCCTAATGTCCGATAGTCATATCGATATCGTCCTAACCCTATCCCTAATCCTAATATCTGATAGTCATATAAATATCATCCTAACCCAAACCTTAACCCTAACCCTAATGTCTGACAGTCATATCAATATCATTCTAACCCTATCCTTAACTCTAACCCTCAACTTAACCCTAAACCTAACCCTAATACCTGACAGTCATATCAGTCTCATCCTAACCCTAACCCTAACTCTAACCCCACTGTCTGACAGTGATATCAATATTGGGCTAAAGCTTACCCTAACCCTAACCATAATGTCTGATAGTGATACCAATATTGTCTTAACCCTAACTCTAATGTCTGATAGTCATATCAATATCGTCCTAATCCAAACCTTAACCCTAACCCTAACCCTTATATCTGACAGTCATAGCAATATCATCCCAATCCTAACCCTAACCATAAGCCTAAATTTAAACCTAACATAACCCTAATATCTGCCAGTCATATCAATATCATCTTCACCCAAACCCTAATCCTAACCCCAATGACTGACAATCATATCAATATTGCCTTACCCTAAACCTAACCCTAATCATAACATCTGATAGTGATATCAATATTGTCCTAACCCTAACCCTTACACTAACCCCAGTGTCCAACAGTCATATCAATATCGTTCTAACCCTAACCCTAACCTTAATGTCTGACAGTCATATCAATATCTTCCTAACCCTAACCCTAACCTTAAACCTAATATCTGACAATCATATCAATATGGTCCTAACCCTAACTGTAATCCTAACCCTAATGTCTGACAGCCATATGAATATCGTCCTAACCCTAACACTAACCCCATTCCTAACCTAATGTCTGACAGTCATATGAATATCGTTCTAACTCAAACTCTAACCCTACCCCAAACATTACCCCTTACCCTAATGTCTGACAGTCATATCGATATTGTCCTAACCCTAACCCTTAGCCTAACCCAAATGTCTGATAGTCATATCAATATCGTCCTAACCCAAACCTTAACCCTAACCCTAACCCTAATATCTGACAGTCATATCAATATCGTTCTAACCCTAACACTAAACCTAACCCTAACCTGAACCCTAACCTTAACCCTAACCCTAAACCTATCCTTAACCCTAATATCGTACAGTCATATCAATAGCATCCAAACCCTAACCCTAACCGTAAGCCCAGTCTCTGACAGTTATATTAATACTGTGCTAACCCTAACACTAAACTATAATGTCTGATAGTGACATCAATATCATCCTAACTCTAATCCTAACCCTATCCTAACCCTAACCCTATCCCTAACCCTAAACCTAATTTCTGACAGTCATATCAATGTCATCCTAACCCTAACCCTAATCCAATTCCTAACCCTTAAACAAACCCTAACCCTAATGTATGACAATCATATCAATATCATTCTAACCTAACCCTAACCATAACCAATCTACAATGTCTGACAGTCATATCAATGTCATCCTATCCCTAACCCTAACCCTAACCATAACCCTAACCCTCATGTCTGATAGTCATATCATTATTGTCCTAACCCTAACCTTAACCATAATGTCTTATAGTCATATCAATGTCGTCCAAACCCTAACCCTAACCCTAACCCTAACCCTAACACTAACCCTAACCCTAATGTCTGATAGTCATATCAATATCATCCTAACCTTAACCCTAATGTCTGACAGTCCTATAAATGTCGCTCTAACCCTAACCCTAACCCTAATGTCTGACAGTCATATCAGTATCTTCCTAATTCTAACCCTAACCTTAAACCTAATATCTGACAGTCATATCAATATTGTCCTAACCCTAACCCTAAACCTAACCCCAATGTCTGACAGTCATATTAATATCATCCTAACCCTACCCCTAACTCTAACCATAACCCCAACCTTAACCCTAATGTCTGACAGTCATATCAATATCATTATAACCCAAATCCTAAACCTAAACAAAACCCTAACCCTAACCCTAATGTCTGATAGTCATATCAATATCGTCCTAACACAAACCTTAACTCTAACCCTAACCCTAGTGTCTGACAGTCATATCAAAATCATTCTAACCCTAACCCAAACCCCAATGTCTGACAGTCATATCAGTATCTTCCTAACCCTAATCCTAATCTTAAACCTAATATCTGACAGTCATATCAGTATTGTCCTAACCCTAACCCTAAAGTCTGACAGACATATTAATATCATCCTAACCCTAATCCTAACCATAAACCAAATCCTAACGCTAACCATAACCCTAACCACAATGTCTGACAGTCATATCAATATCATCCTAACTCTAAGCCCTACAATAACCCCAACCCTAACCCTAATGTCTGACAGTCATATCAATATCTTTATAACCCAAATCCTAACCCTAACCAAAACACTAACCCTAAGCCTAATGTCTGATAGTCATATCGATATCGCCATAACCCTAACCCTAATCTCTGATAGTCATATCAATATTGTTCTAACCCAAACCTTAACCCTAACCCTAACCCTAATGTCTGACAGTCATATCAGTATCGTTCTAACCCTATCCATAACCCTAACACTCACTGTAATCCTAAACCTAACCCTAACCCTAATATCTGACAGTCATATCAATATCATCCTAATCCTAACCCTAACCCCAATGTCTGACAGTCATATCAATATTGGGCTAACCCTAACCATAATGTCTGATAGTGATATCAATATTGTCTTAACCTTAGCCACTAACCCTAACCCTATTGTCTGATAGTCATATCAATATTGCCCTCACCCTAACCATAACCCTAACCCTAAGCCTAAACATAACCCAGTCCCAAACCCTAAGCCTAACCCTAACAGTAACCTTAACTCTAATCTTTGACAATCATATCACTACTGTCCAAATCCTAGCCCTAACCCTAATGTCTGATAGTCATATCAGTATCGTCCTAACCCTAACCCTAACCTAACCTTAAACATAACGCTAACCCTAATATCTGACAGTCATATCAATATCATCCTAACAATAACCCTAATCTCTAAAAGTCATATTGATATCATCTAACCATAACCCTAACCCTAAACCAAACCCTAACCCTAACCCTAACCCAAACCCTAACCCTAACCCTAATCCTAACCCTAACCCTAACCCTAATGTCTGACAATCCTATCAATATTGTCCCAACCCTAATTCTCACCCTAACCCTTTCCCTAACCTAACTCCAATGTCTGACAGTCATATCAATATCGTCCTAACACTGACCCTAACCCAAACCCTAACTATAACATTATCCCTAACCCTAAACCTAAAACTAATTTCTGACAGTCATATCATTATCGTCCTAACCCTAACTGTAGCACTAAACCTAACCCTAATGTCTGATAGTCATATCAATATCGTCCTAATCCTAAACTTAATGACTGAAAGGCAAATCAATATTGTCCTAACCCTAACCTTAATCCTAACCCCAATGTCTGGCAGTAATATCAATATCGTCCTAACCCTAACCCTAATTCTAACACTAATCCTACCCTGATGTCTAACAGTCATATCAGTATCATCCCAATGCTTTCTTTAGTACTAACCCTAATGTCTGATAGTCATATAAATATCATCCTAACCCTAACCCTAAACCTAAACCTAACCCTAATGTCTGACAGTCATATCAGTATCATCCTAACCCTAACCTTAACTCTAACCCTAACCCTAACCATAACCCTAACCCTAAGCCTAACCGTAACTCAAAAGCTAACCCTAACCCTAAACCTAATGTCCGATAGTTAAATCAATATTGTCCTAACCCTAACCCTAACCTTAACACTAACCCTAACCCTAATGTCTGATAGTCATATCAATAACATCCTAACCTTAACCCTAACCCTAAGCCTAACTCTAACCCAAACCCTAACCCTAACCCTGATGTTTGACAGTCATATCAATATTGACCTAACCCTAACCCTAATGTCTGACAGTCTTATCAATATCATCCTAACCCTAATCCTAAATCAAATCCTAACCCTAACCCCAATGTCTCACAGTCATATAAATATCATTCTAACCCTAACCCTATCCCATACCCTAACCCTAATGTCTGACATTCAAATCAATATTGTCCTAACCCAAACCTTAACCCTAATGTTTGATAGTCATATCATTATCATCCTAAACCTAATCCTAACTGTAATGTTGAACAGTCATATCAATATTGTCCTAACCCCTACCCTAACCCTAACCCTAACCCCAATATCTGACCGTCATATCAATATCATCCTAAAACTAACCCTACCCTTAACCCTAACCCTAATGTCTGACAGTCATATCAACATCGTCCTAACCCCAACCCTAAACCCACTGTCTGACAGTCATATCAATATCATCCTAACCCTAACCCTAATACTAATGTCTGACAGTCATATCACTAGTGCCCTAACCCTAATGTTTGACATCCATATCAATATCAACCTAACTCTATCCCTTACCCAAACCCTAATGCTAACTCTAACCCTAACTCCAAAGTGTGACAGTCATATCAATATCATTCTTACCCTAACCTTAACCCTAACCCTAATGTCTGATAGTCATATCAATATCATCCTAACCCTAACCCTAACCCTAAGCCATACCCTAACCCTAACCCTAACCCAAACCCTAATGTCTGACAGTCATATCAATATCATCATAACCCTAACCATAACCCTAATGTCTGATAATCATATCAATATTGTTCTAATCGTAACCTAACCCTAATGTCTGATAGTCATATCAATATCATCCTAACACTAACCCTAATGTCTGACAGTCATATCAATATCATCCTAACCCTTACACTAACCCTAACCCTAACCCTAAAAATAACCCTAACCCCAATGTCTGACAGTCATATCCATATTATCATAACCCTAACTGCCAGACTGCCACCTGCAGTCCAGGTTTGAAGCCACCAGCCCCTCACAGAAATGCAGGTAGTCTGAGAGCCACAACCATGATTCTCTGACAAACCTGACCTGCCAGACTGCCACCCGCAGTCCAGGTCTGAAGCCACCAGCCCCTCACAGAAACAGAGGTAGTCTGAGAGCTGCAACCATGGTTCTCTGATGAACTCGACCTGCCAAACTGCCACCCACAGTCCAGGTCTGAAGCCACCAGCCCCTCACAGAAATACAGGTAGTCTGAGAGCTACAGCTGTGGTTCTCTGATGAAGCTGACCTGCCAGACTGCCACCCTCAGTCCAGGTCTGAAGCCACCAGCCACTCACAGAAATCCAGGTAGTCTGAGAGGCTCAGCCATGGTTCTCTGATGAACCCGACCTGCCAGACTGCCACCCACAGTCCAGGTCTGAAGCCACTAGCCCCTCACAGAAACGCCAATAGTCTGAGAGCCACAGCCGTGGTTCTCTGATGAACCTGACCTGCTAGACTGCCACCCGCAATCCAAGTCTGAAGCCACCAGCCCCTGACAGAAACACAGGTACGGATTTGCCCTCAGGGACTGATTACCTCCAGGAAGGGAGCCCTAGCCACCAATTTTTGCATTCTTTACATGAGGACAGTTGTCTCTGGGTTTAAATATGGAGTCTTTTACTGCTGTGGCCCACTGGCTGCAGTCAGCCACAGGAGCACTCTGATTGGATCCATATGGCTGTGCACTGTTAATGTTTGATTATATTGTGCTAGATTATGTTTTCTATTAAAACTGTCTTGTTTGTATTTTACAGCTGAAGTTTTCTGATTTAATGTAAATGCCTATATTGTGTTCCTCATAAGACCAGTAGTGATCTCAACTCAGGCCTTTGAAACCCCCTTCATCTTTTTACGCTAGTATTGTGTTTTAAATAGCCCTGTTATTGCCCACTCAGACTTGGAGGCTCCTTGCCTAACATTTTGGTCTGCAACACCCCCCCATTTAAGACAGTCTGCATTTCTTTTTAGCTCCACAAGCAGCCCCACCCCTTCTGACTTTCTTATTTAATTCTCCTCTGCCTTCTCCTTCCAGGTAGTCTGAGAGCCACAGACATTGTTCTCTGATGAACCTGACCTGCCAGACTGCCACCCGCAATCCAGGTCTGAAGCCACCAGCCCCTCACAGAAACACAGGTACAGACTTGCCCTCAGGGACTGATTACCTCCAGGAAGGGAGCCCTAGCTGCCAATTTTTGTGTTCCTTACATGAGGACAGTTGTCCTAAGCCTAAATCCAGAGACCTTTACTGCTGTGCACCACTGGCTGCAGTCAGCCCCGAGAGCCTGATTACTCCATACGGCTCTGCCCTGTTAATGTTTGATTATATTGTGCTAGATTATGTTTTCTGTTAAAACTGTCTTGTTTGTATTTTATAGCTGAAGTTTTCTGATTTAATGTGAATGCCTGTATTGTGTTCTTCATAAGACCAGTAGTGATCTCAGCTCAGGCCTTTGAAACCCCCTTCACCTTTTTACGCTAGTATTGTGTTTTAAATAGCCCTGTTATTGCCCACTCAGACTTGGAGGCACCTTGCCTAACATTTTGGTCTGCAACACCTCCCCCATTTAAGCCAGTCTGTATTTCTTTTTAGCTCCACGAGCAGCCCCACCCCCTCTGACTTTCTTATTTAATTCTCCTCTGCCTTTTCCTTCCAGGTAGTCTGAGAGTCACAGCTGTGGTTCTCTGATGAACCCGACCTGACAGACTGCCACCCACAGTCCAGGTCTGAAGCCACTAGCCCCTCACAGAAACTCTGTTACGGACTTGCCCTCAGGGACTGATTACCTCCAGGAAGGGAGCCCTAGCTGCCAATTTTTTCACTCACCCACCCACCCACCACTCCGGTCCTGATTAAATACACATAAACCAAGCCCTGGCTTTCTAGCTCACTCCTACTGGCTATTGCCAGCCACGCCTCATTGGTTATCTAGGCCTTAATTTTCACTGGCACCCTATCCTCCCACAGGAACCACTCATTTCCCTGGCCCTCTCAAGGAACTGTTGCAAATCCTGTGTTTAATAATGGTAAAAGGAAGTATCTCTATGTGAAGAATGCCATCTGTGCCTATCCTTCTCTATAGTTGCCTTATATTACTAAATTATTCTCTACCCAAAATATCTATTTGCAATTGGGACAAAGGCCAGTTTCCCTCCTCTATCATCTACCAAGATATAACCTCCCACATGAGACCATGGCATCCTACATCAGGGACGTCTCCTCTATGGTCATGCCCCTCCTCCCACCAGGCCATAACTATAGAACACGTGCAGTTCCCAAGGATGGTATTAGCCCTATCAGTTCTCTATGTTTTATCACTAGCAAATAGCAATCCTGCCCTTAATACAGCCACCGCTAAATCAATGTATGCTAGAAGGAATAACAAAAGACTATTTAGCAGGCTAAGACACCACCTTAAAAAAACTACTACTGCCTCTCCTACTCTGTTCAGGAAATGTTGAATTAAAGCCAGGCCCACCTATTTCTCTGGACGTCCCTGCAGACCTCCCTTAATATAAAGGATTAGCTTTCTCCATGTCAATGTCTGTATTTTGCTAAAGAAGATTGACTCTATAGAGACCTGGGCTCTACATGCATCTCCTGATTTTTTCATGATAACTGAATCCTGGCTCACATCCTCAACCCCGGACAAATCTATCAACGTACGTGGATATATCATCTACTGCTGTGATAGACCGACTAGAGGGGGAGGGGTTGCAACATATGTCAAAAGCAAATTCACAGTCACAGTCTTTGGCTGTACCTCAAAGGCTAAAGAATTTGAATGCCTTGCTCTAAAATTATCACTTTCCAGTGAGAAATCGCTCCTTATGGATGCATGCTACCGACCACCATGTGGTGGCTGGGCACTTCTGCCATACTTTCAAAACCTTCTTGACACTGTTAATACTGAGTGTATTCTAATGGGGGATTTTAATCTAAATTGGAATGATGAGAGCTCTAAGAAATTGAAGGATCTATGCGATGTTAATAGTCTGTTACAAATGGCGACTGCTATAACCAGACCTAACAGAAAAAACCCTGAGTGCAGCACCCTCCTGGACCTTATGCTAGTAAACAAACCTCACAATATCTTGCATACTGGAGTATTCTTCAACGATATAAGCAACCATTGCGCTACTGCCTGCATCAGACATCCTTTCCAAATAAAAATGACCTCCAAATTCAAACTGAAAAGATGCCTGAAAAAGTTCTGCCAGTACACTTTCCTGAAAGATCTAAGCAACATTCATTGGCAGGATTTCTATCTAGCCCCCACCTTTAACAAGGCATTTGACATCTTTCACAGCCTCTTACTGGGGCTAATAGACAAACACTCCCCAGTAAGTCTGATCAAATTAAAAAATAAAACTCCTGGCTGGTTCTCTCCCATCCTAAAGAAAGCACTTAGGGATAGAGACTACCGGTGGAAAAAAGCGAGGAAATCCCACCTGAGGCCAATTGGTTGCATTCAGTACCACTAGGAATGCTTTGTACCAAGCTAATTAGGTCAGAAAAACTAGGTACTTCCAAAAGAACTAGAAGACAATAAAACAACTCTGCCAAATTTTGGAACATCCTCAAAGAAGTCGAAGGTCAGTCCACTGCAACACCCCTTCCAAACAAAATTGTGTCTGATGGTACCACCTATATGGACAAAGCTGATATACTAGAGAAGTTTAATGATCACTTTGCCACGGCAGGGCTTGCCCTTGACATCTCACCTATCAGCAAACCTAGCCCAGCAAGAGACTACAGTGTTGGCTTCACTGATAACCACAACCATAATCAACCGCATCCCACCCTCTTCAGCTTCCTCACAATTATGTTCAAGCAAGTGGAGGACCTCCTCCTTTCTCTGGATACAAAAAAGAGTGTGGGTGCAGATAATATTGAACCTTACTTCCTAAAACTTGGTCATACCTATCTGACCACCCCCATTACACACTTATTCAACACCTGTCTGATTCAAGGTGAGCTACCTGTCTCGTGGAAAACTGCTCACATCCTACCATCATTCAAGACTGGGGATCTGAGTGATCTGAACAATTACCGGCCTATTTCTATACTATCCATCCTCTCTAAATTACTTGAAAAAATTGTCAACATCCAACTTAGAGAACATTTGGATTCACAAAAGTTGCTAAACCCAGCTCAGTCCGGCTTCAGAGCCAAACACAGTACAGTATCGCCTCTTGCCAAAGTAACTACAGACTGGCAAATGGCCTTGGACTCTAAGAAGCATGTGTTTGCCTTCTTCTTTGATCTAAGCAAGGCCTTTGATACTGTGGATCATACCATCATGCTTGCTGCACTGAGTAACATTGGACTTGATAGTTCTGCCATTAAATGGTTCACCAGCTACCTAACCAATAGGTTACAACAAGTCAAAGCCATAGAAGATCTGTCCCCACAAAAATCCTTGTTATGAGGAGTCCCACAAGGCTCCATCCTGGGCCCTATCCTCTTTGCAATATACATCAATAATCTGGACTCGCAGCTGGGCAAAGCAAATGTCCACGTATTCACAGATGATTCTGTACTCTATACCACAGTCATCCTTGGATTTGGCCCATGAGTACTTACAGAAAGACTTCGTCACCCTCCGATACAACCTTCTCACTCATAAGCTCCTCCTCAATGCCAAAAAGACTAAAGCAATGATTCTTTCACCAAAGTCTACTTCCAGATGTCCACATATCACACAGATCCAAACACTCTTAGATGAACCTCTTGAAGTAGTTGATACCTTTAAATACCTAGGGTTCTGGCTGGATAACGAGCTCAACTTTATGTGCCACTTAAATGAAACTTCGAAGAAACTAAGACAAACATTAGGTTTATTCTATCCCATTAAACACCTACTTATATTAGAAGCCAGAATGAGACTAGTACAAACTACATTCCTACCTATACTGGACTACACTGACTTCCTTTACAGTCATTGCCTATCAACGATGCTAAACAAACTGGACACCCTTTACCATGGGGCTTTAAGATTTATCCTAAATCTACCCCGTGGTACACATCACTGTTGTCTATACCAGGTTTCGTGATGGACCTCACTCTCAACTAGAAGAAAAAGCAATGCTCTCCTCTGTTTTTTAGAGCATTATCTGATAACCTCCCTGCATACATCTCAAACCTCTTCAAATGGGCTAAAGGTTCCTATGGCCTGAGACACTTCTCCATAATCTTCTTCCAGATTCCTAGAGTAAAAACTACCCCTGGCTCAGCAGCAATCAACTTCTCACTTCCATCACTTTGGAACATTATGCAAGACTCATTAAAATTATCCTCCAAGCATTTTCACATTCAAAGTTCCCACCCAGGGACCACCAGGGTCACTGTCGTTGCCTCAGAGGTTGCCAAGAAAGAGGAGTGGTTGGACCACCATGGGCTCAGGGAGGGTGAGGGGGGTGGAACAGAGGCTCATCCCTCCAGTTGTACCTCTCCACAATTTCTATGCCATTCTAGAAAACTGTGGTTCCTCTATGGAGGCATCTGCAGTGGAGACCAAGGAGGATGCTGGGAACCTCCACAAAGGAGACCCAAAGGATGGTGGACTGGGACCCCACAGGGGAAGGAAACAACACCTGGTGGGGGACTCCATTGTTAGGAAGGTAGAACTGGGGGAGGAAGGGGAGAGGGAGGTAAGGTGCCTGCCTGGCACCATGGCTTGGAGAGACAGAGAGTGAATCCTCAGGATTGCAGGAGCAGCTGCACAGGGGAGGGAGCTGGATGTCATTGTCTACATAGGGACAAATGACCTGGCTAAGAAAAAGGGATCAAAGCAGTGCAAGAAGCATTTGTGGAGATGGGGAGGGGTCTTACACAAATAGCACACACGGTAACCTTCTCAGAGGTGCTGCCTGACTATGGCACGGGTGAGGCTAGGGTGCTCCACACCATGGGATTCAATCAGTGGTTGAAAAACTGGTGCAGAGCTCAGGGATTTGGCTTCATTGGAGACTGGGAGTCCACCTGGAGGGATGCAGACCTATACTGGCATGATGGTCTGCATCTGTCCAGGAGGGGAACCAGGATCCTAGGTGATAGGTTTAAATACTTCATTAATAAGTATTTAAACTAGCCAAGGGGGGAGGCACTGGAAAGGAGCAGGGAAATCCTAGCCCCCCCCACAATACCAGGGTACTAAGTGAGGTAGACACCAACATAGAGATGTCAATAGGGAGAAGCGCAGGAGTAAATGGAGAAAGTGACAAATGCAATAAGGACAGGGATGGGGGAAAATGGGTAAGGCCATCAAGAAATGGAGGTAATGACTACCAACGCCCATAGTCTGAGCAACAAGCTCTCTGAACTGGTGGCCTTGATGGAAGAGGGATGCCTGGATATTGTAGCAGTCACAGAAACATGGTACACAGAGAACCATGACTGGGATGTTAACATACCAGGGTGCACAACCTACAGGACAGACAGGGAGGGTGGGGGGAGTAGCTCTCTATGTAAGGAAAGGGATAAAAGCAACTGAACAAAAGAGTAAACAGGGAGAAGAGGAGGCACTGTGGGTCACCTTAGAGACTGGAAATGGCACCACAATCCACATAGGGGTAGTATATAGACCCCCATGTCAGGGGGAGGAAATGGACAAGGATATGATAGAAGGCATACTTAGGATGGCAGAGAAAGGGGAGATACTGTTGATGGGGGACCTTAACATGCCGGATGTTAACAGAAACACCTTTGTGGCAGCCACATCCAAAAGCAGGGCCATTCTTGCTGCCCTTCAGGTGGCATGCCTCAAACAGCTAGTTTTGGAACTCACGCATGAGGGAGCAATCTTAGACCTCGTACTCTCAAATGGGGACAGTGAGAGGATCTCAGATCTAGAAGTGGGTAGCCATTTGGGAACAAGTGACCACCAAACAGTGTGGTTCATGATAAACTCTGCTACAGAGTCAAGACATACAAAAGCGAGGGTTCTGGACTTCAGGAGGACTGACTTTGGCAAGATGGGAGAGAGCCTTAGAAAAGCACTAGCAAACAGGCTAGAAGGAGGGGTGGTGCAACAATGGACAAATATTAAAACTGCCATCACAGAGGCAACAAGCCTTTGTGTGAAGCAAATAAACAAATCAAAATGAAAGAAAAAGCCACTATGGTTCTCAAACGAGGTGGCGGTGAAGGTTAGGGAGAAAAAGATAGCATCTAGGAAGTATAAGGAAGCACAGAAGAAGCAGGACAGAGAACTGTACCAGTTAAGGCAGAAGGAAGCACATAGGGTAGTTAGAATAGCAAAGGCACAAACTGAGAAAACGATAGCTAACTCAGTTAAGAAGGGGATAAAGAGGTAAAATCATTCAATGAAAAAGTATACATATTATACAAGAGTCACGTGATGGCAGCCAGCTAAGCAACAGCTGAGGCCTGGAGCTCTTCCCTCCTGCTGTTCCAATCGCCAAATCTGAACTCCCCAGTGCACTAACTCGGTGCAATTTTCACTAGTAAGAGGGCTGAGACACTTCCTAATGACCTGGGCTGCAATTTTGGTAAAGAAAAGGTGTCTACGCTCCAGGATGGATGTAGATGTGAAGCAGGCCCCGATCCAACATACGCCGCCTGCATCCCCTGACAAGTCCGCCAAGAAGCAACGCAACCAGGGAAGCCCGAAGCCGGAGAGAGGCGGGGACAAGATACAACCATCCAACCCCCTAAAGGAGGACAGATTTCTGCAAGAACTGACCCCACTGAAGGATATCCTCCGGGAGCTGTCTGCTGAGCTCAAGTCCCTCTGGAGCGATCTCTCATCTGTCTCCACGCGAGTCGCGGATGCGGAGGCCAGGGTGTTCTCCATGGAGCAGTGGAGAGCCAAAGCTGAGATTGAAATGACCGAGTACAAACAGCAAATCAAGAAACTCAAGCAAAGACTGAGGACCTGGAGGGGCCTTGGCCGTCGCAACAATCTACTTATTTTAGCCTACGGAGATGGAAGAAGGGCCTGATCTCATGGCCTTCCTGCAGAGATTCCTGACCAAAGTAGTAGGCCCGTCTCTGATCAGCCCCTCCTATCACCTTGAACGAGATCATCGATCGCTAAGGCCTCGTCCTCCACCTGGTTCCTCCCCGCGCCCTATTATTATGAAGTTCTTAAGCTATCTGGAGAGGCAGCATGTCTATAGTAAATCCCGCGATTTGAAGGAGATTACATGGGGCTCATCTCGGATCCGAATCACTCAAGACCTCCCGAAGGAAACTAGAGATAAACGAGCAGCCTTCCACCCCATAGTCCAGAAACTAATCGCTGCATCCATCCCCTTCAGAATGTTGTACCCTGCAGTTCTCAAGGTCACTATCGGAGGCTCTACCTACAGCTTTAATTCCCCCTGAACTGGCTCTGAAGGACTTTGCGACCAGGCTGCCGAACTTATTTAAAACCCCTGGCTGAGAAACTTTCTACATCCATACTGTTGCAGTCCTGTTATTGCATGGGCTAAATTCCTACCTGTTTAATTGGCTTTTCTAGGGCCTTGACTTTTCTTTCTGGTTTACCTCCTCGCCTATCAAACTCGGCCTATATTTCTGAGGCTCCCTTTCTAGTCCCTGCTCGCTTTCCCCGGGTTACCGCCTGTCCCTCTATAACTTTGTTCCGTGCCTTTTGTTCTCTTACCTGGGGTTTGGCTGGTCGCAGGACGGAGTGGCCGGGAGGTGTTTTGCGGGGGTGGGGCTGGATCCCTCGCTCTCCTTGTTGGGATTTGTGGGCATTTCTGGTACTAAGTTACCGGGTGGCAGTTCCCCGGGGTAGCTTCCTGTATGAGGGACCAGATTGGTCCTTTGCTGAAATGGTTCCCCCTAGGAAACATTGGGCCTAGACTTCACGCTCTTATGAGATCCAGAGCCTGATCCTCTGTTTGGCCTCTCCTGCTCAAGAATGCCTGCTTTTAGAGGGTGAGTACATTTGGATTATGTCTCACCTGGCTTAGTCAGAGCTGGGTCATACGCATTATGTAAGGGGTGGGCGACGCTTGGTGGGTTCCGGGGGGGTTTCCTCTCTCCTATTTGTTTTTTCCTGCAGCTATTGGCTTTTTGGGATGGGGGAGGGAGACGCTTTGGGCGGAGGGCTTGGCAGCTAGCTGTATGCCTAATCATGAGCTTAGGTTAGGGGGATTGGCTAACCTCACCCCAGCTGTTGTGTCCTTGCTGTTTCTGTTATGGGGGGTCTGGTTCCCTTCCTGGTTTGGCGATCTTCTGATCTGGGTTTATTGCCCATGTTTGGATTCACTGGAGCTGGGGTTGTGGAGGTTCGCAATAAGGGGTGGGTGGCCAGGACTTACTGTTTCATGTTGGGGGTTGTTTCGTTCTCAGTCCTGGCTCCCCATTGTAAATAGTTGTCTGTTGGGATTAGGGGATCGTATTTGGGGGGGGAAGTTGGGTGGACCTTTGGGTTCGTCTCCTGTTCTTATCTCACTACCAGCGATTCGGGATGGGTTTGGGGGGAGGTAGGTTCTGGGGATACTCTTGATCTACTCTACCTGCTGTCTCACCTTAGTGGACTATTCTATGTTATACAACTCTAATATTAACTGTCTGGGGAGGCAATCTGAGAAGGGCGGGGTTATTGGGGACATTATCGGGAGGGAGGGATGTTTTGGGGGGAGGGATTCAGTCTGCCTGTTTGGACTGAAGTGCAGTTATATTCTGGTTGGAATAATGGTGTTTATCTTACAGGTGCTTTATTACAATGTTTATTGGCAGACTGTCAAATTTTGGATTTATCAGATTATGGTGTGCCGTTCCTCTTTCTTTAATACTGGTTCTGTCGGGTCCTGTACTCCCTTTATTCTGTCTCTAAAATGGTTACTAATATAACTAAAATAGTATCCTGGAATGTACGCGGACTCAGAGATTGGGTCAAAAGGTGTCAGGTTTTTAACCACTGCTCATTATTGCAAGTGGATATTCTTTTCCTCCAAGAAACTCATCTGACTTCAGCAGACGCCAAATCCCTGTCTCGCTCGGGTTTTTCCCAGACATATCTAGCCGGTAATTTGAATCTTAGCAAAGGGGTTGCTGTGCTTATTAAAAAGCATGTTCTGTTTGTGACGGAACGGGTCATCTTAGACCCAGAGGGGAGGTTTGTCCTGGTTAAGGGTACTCTCAATGGAAGTTCTGTTATTTTAGGTTCGGTATATGGGCCGGTTGGGGGCAGACCTGATTTCTTTATGTCCCTTGCCGATAAAATTAACCCTCCTCCTTCTCCGATTATACTGGGAGGGATTGGAATGTTCCCTTTCTCCTACACTTGATAAGGTCCCTCAAGACGTTCGATCCCCTACCTCTGCCCAGAGAGCACTCCAGGATTTGTTGTCAATGTTAGGACTGTGTGATCCGTGGAGACTTTTGAACCCCCTTTCCCAGGTTTTTTCTTTTATTTCTCAACCGCATGGCTCCAAATCGAGAATAGACTATGTGTTAATTAGTAAAACTTTCCTTTCCAAGCTTCTGTAATCCGGTATTGATCCAATCATCCTTTCAGATCATGCTATAGTTTGGATTAAACTTTCTCTAGATCCTGAGTTTTGTCGAGATACTATATGGAGGTTAAATACTCAGTTGCTTAAAGACCCCCATACAGTCTCGAATATTAAGTCCCTGATTTCTCTCTTTCTTGCGGACAATCTTGATTCTACCCCGAGACTTGATATGGTTTGGAGCTCTTTAAAATGCTATCTCAGGGGTGAGCTAATAAAGATTGCTTCCACAAGGAAGAAAGCCAGGCTTGGGAAATCACTCTCTCTGTTAAGTAAAATTAGAGAATTAGATGCAGATTATTCCTCAACCTCCTCGTTACCTTCCCTTAAGGCTCTCTTGGTCGCTAAGAGCGAATACATGGATCTTCTGAAAGAAAAGACGGAATACTGCTTGGTGAGAACTCAAGCTAAGTACCTCGACCATGGGGAAAAACCGGGGAAACTCATGGCCTTACGCCTCCGGATGTTGGAGGGTTCCAGGATAATCCCATCCTTGATTGCTCCAAGCGGTTCTATCGAAACCTCCCCTAGAGGTATTGTCCGTATCTTTGAAAAATACTACACAGACTTGTATAGTGCACCCCTAACCCCTGTTTCCACTCCGAATATTACTACATATTTAAAGGACATGGATATCCCTAATCTGTCACCATCCCACCATAAAATCCTGATGACTCCCATTTCTTTGGAAGAAATAGAGAGGACTATCTCCTCTTTGACCCCAGATAAAGCACCCGGGCCTGATGGTTTTCCTGCCAACTTTTACAAGGTTTTCTCTAAGGAGTTGGCACCTGTGCTTCTTAAACTACACGAATATCTCTCTATCTCTACTGATGTAGACTCCACCTTGTTTGAAGCTACAATTATCTTGATTCCCAAACCTGATAAAATTCTCACGGATCCAGCAAACTATCAGCCCATCTCCCTTCAGAATTACGACATGAAAATCCTGGCTAAAATACTGGCTGAAAGAATCAAAAAAGTTTGGTCTGGCTTGATTAGTCCCGAACAAGTCGGTTTTGTCTCTGGCAGGTCCTCTGCCGATCACTTAAGAACCTTGCGGCATATTTCTCACTAAGCCCAAATGCTTCCTCACCCTGTGGCTCTGGTCGCACTTGACGCAGAAAAGGCCTTTGACTGAGCGGATTGGGCTTTTCTTTAGGCAGTGATGAGGAGAATGGGGTTTCTGGATCCCTTCCTAAAATGGATTCAGGCCTTCTATTATGCTCCCTCAGCCAAAATCTATTGTAATGGAGTCTTCTCCTCCCTTTTTTATTTATATACGGGTACCAGACAGGGATCCCCTCTCACCCTTACTGTTCAATTTATACCTGGAACCGCTTCTCATTAGGCTTAAGTCGTCCCCACTTGTCAAAGGCTGCAGGGTATTACAGCAGGAGTTAGTACTTTCTGCTTATGCAGATGATATTCTCCTGCATCTAGAACATCCGGCCGAGTCCCTAAAAGAGGCTTTAGAAATCATTAAGCAGTTTGGAACCTTCTCTCAATACAAATTGAATACCTCCAAGTCCGAAATCCTTCCATTAAACGTCCATACTTGTAAACAGGATCTTATTTCTTTCGGGCTGAGATGGGCCCCTAAATCCATCAAATATTTGGGGATCTATTTCATGACCAATCCCTTCTCCCTGAAGAAACTTAACTTGGACAATATCAAAAATCTTGTCCAGCAGGATTTACAGCGATGGTCTACCCTCCCCATCTCCCTCTGGGGCCGTATAAATATAGTTAAAATGAACATTCTTCCCCGGATTTTTTACCCCCTAAATTTATTAAACCTATGGTTGCCCGTCACATATCTTCAGCAATTTCACACTATGTTCTCTAACTTTATTTGGTGGGGAAAGGGTGTTAGACACTCATACGCTAAGTTATCTCAACCTAAAGAGAAAGGCGGGCTTAGGCTTCCTAATCTTCTACTCTACCATTGGGCAGCCCATCTCTCCAAATTAGGGAAGTGGCTCTCGGTAGATTCCAATTTACCATGCCCGATCTGGCTCCAGATTGAGCGTTCACTCCTTTCTCGGACTAAACTTGATTCCTATGCGATTCTCTTTACCCCGCTGGCAACAGTTGAGCAGTGGGTGACAGATAACATGATTTTGACTTCTCTTAAGTCTTTGGCCCAGTGTCTATTATCTCTTAACATTCTGGTAGTCTCAGACCTGGGCCAGCCGGTGATCCTTAACCCAATATTAAGTTGGGTAACTCATGGCTTACTCCTGAGTGGCTCCCACAGCTTAGAGAGGCCAGGACTGGAGCATTTTATAATCAGGTTTCCTTCTCTGTCTGCTGAAATAATTAACAAGTTTGGTATTGCTGGGAAACAAGTCTTCAAAGTATATCAACTCGACATCTTATTGCTGTAAGATTTGGTCCCTCTTTTAATGAATCTAAGGCCTATCCTTTCCTCTCTCAGATTATTAATCTGGCTTCCCTACCCCACTCTATCTCCCTAATTTACTCCTTCCTTTTAAATTATAAATCTCCTGATAGAGTCGAGGGCTCTACTGTCTGGACACATTTGCTGCCTGAGGTTACTCTAAGCTGGCCCCGTATATGGAAAGACCTTCATAAATATCATACACAGGATAGATTAAAGCTAACCCAGTATTATATTATAAATAATTGTATTATACCCCTAAAACTCTTAGCTTAAAAACTTTCCCATCCTACTTGTTCCAGGTGTAACCAAGCAGAGGGAAATCTCCTTCATGTATTCTGGGCCTGTGCCAAAGTTGCTCCCTTGTGGACTCTCATCCAGGACAACCTAGACCCCCTTCTGGGTCTGTCAAATTGCTTCATTCCTGAGATTTGTATCCTCGGTGACTACTCCCTTATTGATAGCATGGAGCGTCGCTACCACATTGCTCTGGTATCTATGGCAGTAAAGAAGCTGATCCTGAGGCACTGGACCGATCAATTACCCCTGACCTATGCAGAATGGCTGATTGAGCTCTCAGCTCTTCTTCAATCGGGGAGCTTAATTGCCAGCCTGCATCATCGTGCAGAATTATTCCAGAAGAGATGGGGTAAATTGCAGGCACTTTGTTTGCACCAATAAGCCTATGATCTGATCCCTGTAGTTTGCTCAGAGAGAGCTGTTTTGATCACTTGTTCTACTTAGTTACTCTAAGGAAATGGTAACCCCATCTATAAAGGATGGACGGTGGACAGTTCCAATCTACCACCAATTTTTAAAAGGCACCAGTATATGGGGCGGGGGGTGGGGGATGAGGCTGAGGGGTTGGGGTAGGGGGAGTTGGGTTGTTTTGGGGGTTTGTTTGTACGGTGTATTTGTTTTCTCTCTTTGCATTTCACTGTCTGAATTGTTTTGTATGTTTTGTTATCTGAAACTTCAATAAAAGTTAAATTTCAAAAAAGAAGGGGATAAAACCTTTTATAGGTATATCAGGGAGCATAGAAAGACAAAGGGAGGGATAGTGAGGCTGAATAGAATGGATGGTGGATGGGCAGAGAGTGACAATGATAAAGCAGGGATACTGAATTAATACTTCTGTTCAGTATTCACAAAAGAGGAAGTGGGGGAGGTGCTTAATCCAATTAACAGAAGCACTCTGGAGAGGGGGGTTGATCCCAGTCCTTTCACAGAAGAAAGGGTTCTGAAATAATTCCTAACACTGAAGGTGGACAAAGCAATTCACCCCAGAATTCTAAAAGAATTAAGCAGAGAACTAGTGACACCACAGACTATGCTTTTTAACAAATCAAGGGAGGATGATGTGGTGCCTGAGGACTGGAAGAAGGTGGATGTGATTCCCCTTCACAAAAGTGGGACCAAGATGGAGGCAGGAAACTACAGACCTGTCAGTTTGACCTCTGTGGTACGGAAAGTGATGGAATCACTTCTGAAGGAAAGAATTGTTGAGTACCTAGAGGCCAGTGGGGCATAGGACCCAAGGCAGTATGGGTTCACAGCAGGAAGGTCATGTCAGATGAATCTAATTGATTTCTTCAACTGGGTGACCAAAGTAGTGGACCAAGGAGGGGCTGTGGACATGGCCTACCTAGACTTCAGCAAGGCATTTGACACAGTCCCACACAAAAGATTAGTAGTCAAATTAACCAGCCTGGGAATGGGTCCCAAGTTGGTAGCCTGGGTAAAACATTGGCTGAACAACAGGACACAGAAGGTAATTGTTAATGGAGTCCACTCTGAAGAGAGGAGGGTTACTAGTGGGGTACCGCAGGGTTCAGTACTGGGTCCAGTCCTTTTTAATGTCTTTATAAGTGACATTGCAGAGGGACTGGAAGGAAAAGTATGCCTCTTTGCAGATGACACAAAGATCTGCAACAGGGTTGATACACAAGGAGGTGTGGAAAGGATGAGAAGGGACTTGGCAAGGTTGGAGGAATGGTCAGAAGTATGGCAGCTTGGATTCAATGCAAAAAAGTGCAAAGTAATGCCCTTGGGAAACAAAAACCCAGGGGAAGATTACACAATGGGGGGGAGGTAGTAACAACAACAAAAATGGATAAAGACCTAGGGGTAATCATATCAGATGACCTTAAGGTTGGCAAGCAATGCGAGAAGGTGGTAGGGAGGGCTGGGGGGATACTGGGATGTATAGGGAGAAGTATCAGCAGCTGAAAAATGGAAGTTGTTATCCCCCTGTACAGACAGTTGGTGAGACCCCATCTGGAGCACTGCATCCAGTTCTGGAGACCCCATCTCCGCAAGGACATAGACAGGATGGAGGCAGTTCAGAGGAGGGCAACTAAAATGGTGCAGGGTCTGCAAGAGAAGCCATACGAGGAGAGACTAAAGGAGCTTAATATGTATACCCTTGAGGAAAGGAGGGAGAAGAGGGACATGATAGAAATGTTTAAGTACCTCAGTGGAATCAACAAAGTCCAAGAGAGTTGCATCTTTCAGAAAAAGAGATGTGCAAGAACAAGGGGACACAATTTGAAGATGGGGGACGGCTCAGGGGCAATGTGAGGAAGTATTTTTTCACAGAGAGGGTGGTGGATGCATGGAACAGCCTTCCTGAGGAGGTTGTGGGGTCTAAAACTGTGGGAGAATTCAAGAATGCATGGGACAGACATAAGGCAATTTTTTGGGGGGGTAGGAATAAATAGGCTGTTGGTTAAATAGGATCTGCAGCTTACCCTCTAGGTAGGGAAATGGGCAGACTAGGTGGGCCAAGCGGTCCTTATCTGCCGTCAAAGTCTATGTTTCTATGTTTCTATTAATGGATTATTTGAAGGAATCATGCAACTGTTTCAGACGCCGATGACCTCTAAGCCCCGGGTGCCACTCTCAGAAAACCTACGTCTAAGTATCTCATCCACCCCACATTACTAACAACAGAAACCTAGGACCTACAAGCCTAGTTCCCTTAATCCAAGATGGCCCTGCCTATTTTCTACCTTTTACCTATTCTGGCCTCCCTCTTGGCTGCCTAGTCTTTCAGCCCAATTTCTACCCTATTCCTTAATACCTCCTTGGCCCAGATATTCAAACTACACCAGGCTGTGGCGCAAGCCTGGGCACAGTACAACTTGGCTGCGCTGGGGTGTGGACTGGGCAATATTCAACAGAGCTGTGCCATGGCTCAGCAGTGTTGAATATTGCACCCTGGCCACCTGCAGTGCGCACGGCGCAGTGGCACTGCACCAGTGCCAGTGTCCAGGGTGGAGCATGGGGATGCACTAATGCAAGTTCCTTTGCGCAAGGTGCAGCAGCCATGGTATTCAAAAGTTGACATGCAAATGGGGCCATAATGTATGCAAGGTGCACATGGGGCCATTTGCATGTCATTATGGCCCCATTTGCATGCAGGTGCACCAATCCCCGATGACTTGCGCATGGCGCCTGCCAGGCAGCAGCCATCGGGGACTGACACACCCTGCAGTGCAGCACTGTGCCCCACAGCCCAATTGCGGGCTGAATCCAAATAACAGAAACTGCTATTCCTGGTGGTCCAGTGGACCACTGCCTGCCTGATCATGGGCTTCAGTGAATAAATTATAATTCCAATATCCCTGGTGGTCCAGTGGACAGCTGCCCACCCGATCGCGGGCTTCAGTGAATAAAAGAAAATTTCTATTATCCCTGGTGGTCCAGTGGACCTGTCTGCCCAATCGCAGGCTGAAGTAGAATTAGAAGAAACCTATCATCCATGGTGGTCCAGTGGACCCCCTGCCCACTGATCCTCACCGCCCTGCTGTGGACCAATGGGCGTACAGCCCTACCGATGGTGTCAGTCAGCGGGTGGCGGGGCAGCAGGTGGGTGGGTGCTGCCACCCACCGCTGATGGGGGGCGGGACGGTGGGGATCAGTGGGTGGTGGGAGGGGAGTCCACCACCACCATGGATGATGGGCTTCTTCAATTTACCAGCCCACTTCATTGAGCTGCAGTGGTCCACTGACCCCCAGGGATAGCGCTTCCTCTATTTTTACTACAGCCCACTTATCAGGCAGTCAGGTCCACTGGACCACCAGGGATATTGGAAATATCTGTTCTTTACGTAGCCCATGATCGAGTGGGCAGCAGTCCACTGGACCACCAAGGATTTTTGATGTATCTTTTTATACTGATGCCCGCAATTGGGCATGGGGGATGGGTGCCACCATGGAGGTGCAGCCGGAGCTTGGGTGGCCACCGACAGGTGGCAGCTGCCGTGTTGTGCCCTGCAACATGGCAGCTCACCTGTGGGTGGCCAGCCCTTGCTTCTTTTTTTTTTTGCTTAACTTTGTACTGGCGCAGGTAGGAGTTGTGCATGCATGGCTCCGCACATCCCAGGCTCAATATTGGTCTGCGAAGAGTATGCATGGGTATGCCCCCTCTACCTGCACCTGCATACATTACTGATACACTCCGGTGCACTTCGGGTTGTGCGGCACTTTCCCTTTTGAATATGTTTGCAGGTATCAGTAGTTGTGTATGGTAACACTGTTGCGCCTACAGAACCCTTTTGAATATCTGGGCCCTTATTTTTTATCATTTAGGTATGAGCTCTTACTTAGCGGAGACTATTTGGGATTGTTGTCTCTTCTCATTCCAGTAAAGCTTATCATTATGTATCTTTGCATGTTAATTATGTTGACCGGAATGTATAGGCACATATTGACCGGCACCTTCACAATGTTTTTTTTTTTGCACCGCTGTCCACCATAATTGTAATCTTTTGAAGTGTACTGTATTGTATTAATGCCCAGGACCACCTTGAAAATGAACTTGCTCAATGGTGTTTATGCCTGGTTAAATAAAGTGATTGATTGATTGATTAGAACATGATTCCACTGGGATGTGGATTGGCAAAAAAAAAAAAAGATGAAACCCTTCTGAATTTGACAGTTTAATTTTGTTTAATGTTCACATACAGTACAAAACATTCTGAGTGCAGTAATCATTATATTTACACTGATATGGTGAAACCATGAGCATGAAAAACAGTTGGAGTTACCGTATTCATGTGATTAATGTATTTGTTTCAGTCTTCCTATGTCAGAACTCTCTGCCAGAAGTGCCTGATGCCCCATATTACATGTGTACAGTGCTGTGGTTTTACCTTCCTCATGATGTAGTTCTTTGTTACCACAATATCTCTATAGGATTCAGATCAGGCAATTTTGGTGGTGTTAAATAGAAACGTGGACAATTATAGCAGAAAATGAATAAGTGCCCATCCATTCTTCTCAAGTTCCCTATTTAGCCCTGGGACCTATTGTCCTTTCAAGGTATTTTCCCTTCCCATCCTTCCCCCCATTCTCCTCCCAGTTTCTTCTGCCCCAAGCAAGGACAACACCCTTCATTCAAGTTCAAGTTCAAGTTTAGTTTATTTGTTCAACCTAAGCTTTTACAACATCTAAAAATCTAAAATCATAATACGTTTAAAAAAAATGTAAATTTCACAGTTGTAGAAACTCCACAGTGACATAATTTCATTTAAGACATCTCAGAAACAATCTTTGCTTCCAAAGTCTAAAAATTCTAGTGAATATACCATAGATGTCAGTCAAATTTCACATATATATATAGTTATGCATCCATGATTCATGTAATATCATCATAGTTGAAGAGCAGCTAAAAATTTTACCAGTTTCTCAAGTACAACCTCATTAGTATTATTAAGGAGAAATGGTATCAACTGGTCGGGAGGGAGGGCAGTGCTTTCCAGAATATCCCAGAGCCATTTCCTCCTAGCAGTGTTATAAAGAGGCATAACAACAATACATGTTTCAAATCATCCTCCATTTGGATCCCACATGGGCAAAAAGGAGATTCTACTTTTCCCCCTTCCCTGTCCATAATAGAAGTAATTTGCCTTATATAGCTCCATCTTAAATCTTGTTATTAAATGTCTAGGATGAGGGTTAGTTAATTTAAGGAGATATGGATCCAAACCAGTTTTTTGCTTTATTATTTTATTTCGTCTATAGTTTTTCAGGGAAGTTATCCTCTCATTATCCTGATCTTTGGCCAAATCTCTAACTCTAGATTTAACCAGTGCTATAATTTCTTCTAATGGCTTATGATAAATGTCTGTTATGACATGACCTAATCCATTAGGATAACGTTTGTTCCTAATGAATTGAATAGTAGGTGCTATGAAGTTCAAAGGGACGTAATGTATCTCTTCTTCTAGACACCATCTTGAAATTCTTTGTTCTGGTAGTTATATTAACTTCAACAGAAAAGTAATTTGTTTTTCTAGGATTAAAGTTCCCAAAGGAGGCTGTCCCAACTCTGAACGTAGAATTTCCTTTGATACTGATTGAGGGAGCATTAATATGTAACGACAGAGTTTGTTAATCACTCGTTCAATAGAATCAAACTTTTGGCTTCCCAAAATTTCTGCAGCATAAACTATGCTAGTATTAATTTTTGTCTTTATTACGTTCAGTATACCTTGTATGGAAGCTCTTCCTAACTTTGAGTTGAATTGTCTGAAGGCATTAGCTGCTATTTTAGCTTTAGATTTACTATATTCAACATGTTCCTTTCAAGTTGTAGTTTGAGAAAAGCATACTCCTAAGTAATCATATATCTTAACTATTTCTATTCTATTTTTGCCCATAAAAACCTTAGGTAGAGTCCTTGTTTATTTCCAAAAATCACAACCTTGGCCTTATTTTCATTAATCAATAACCCGTCTTTATTGCATAGTTTGGAAAATGTATCCATTTTGCTCTGCAGACCCAACAGGGAGGTTGAAAACAAAACAATATCGTCAGCATAGGCTAGAAGTGATACTCTTATCTTTGTCTATTCTGGGAGAACGATATTCTGAATTTTCTAAACTCTGCAATATTGAATTTATATAGATATTGAATAAGGTTTGAGCGAGTATACACCCCTGTCTAACGCCAACATTTGTGCTGATGGGAGATGTCAAAGATCCCCATTGATTATATTGTACTTGAGTCCAAGTGTCTGCAATCTAATATATCAAGCAAGGATCCATCTATACTTAAATCTCTCAGTTTGCTTCATAATGAATTCCTACTGATTTTATCAAAGGCTATTGTTAGATCCATGAAGCAACAGTAAAATTTGCTATGCTTCATTGTCACAGATTTTCCAGACAAAATGTTTCAAAACATAGCAGTGTTGCACCGTTGATCTACATGCCCGGAATCCATTTTGATATTCGCTCAGAATCAAATTCTCATCAATCCATTTCTGTAATTTTCCTAATAAAATGTTACAGTATAATTTCTGTGAAATATATATTAAGCTAATTGGTCTGTACACCTTTGGGTTTAAAGTGTCTCCCTTTTTTAAAATTAGGTATACAATACTGCCTAACCAACTCTGCAATATGTGTTGCCCCCACAGTATTGCATTATAGTACTTTCTAATAGAGGTACCCACCACTATGTAAATGTTATATAAATTTCCCCAATTATGCTATCAGGGCCTAGAGCCTTGTTTAATTTTAGTGATGAAATTGCTTGAAAAATCTCATCACTGTTTATAGTCAAGGAGTCAACCAAGGTTTCCATGGGTACATTAGTATGGTTTATTGTTTCCAACCTTTCTTTTCTGAGAAATATAATGTCTCAAAATACTTTTCCCAAATTGTGGGAGTAATGCGAGCATGAATTTTGTTATGGTATTGACCATAGCTTCCAATCACTAAACTCCAGAAGGACTTTGTATCTTTCTCCACTATAGTCTTTCTTAGTTTGTCCCATTGTGATCTATAATATTAATTTCTCTCTTGCTCCAAAACTTTGTTGTATTCCTTCCTAGCTTGGTTTAATGCTTTTATTTTCTGTGCATTTTTATTCACCCTTACTTCTCTTATTTTTTTGGTTTAGAGCAGATTTTGCTTTTCTACAGAATTTATTAAACCATGTATGAGGTTTAGGTACCCTTGAGGAGGCAGTTTTACAAAAAGGTTCAATATAATTTATCAACCAATCCCAGCTTTCTGTAATATTATTTAACTTGTCATTCAGTAATATTTCATTTCTAAATTCAGCAGGAGGCCCTTGTAAAAAATATCTCCTCAAAAGTTTGATTAGAATGGGTATGCCATCTAATTGTCTTATGAGTAATAATTTCCATAGGAGGATAATTCTCTTTCCTTTTTGTACTAGGGATTTCTGGTGCTAATTTTCTACTATCTGGAAGGTTTGCTGATTCTGATCAGTCCATTATCTCCATATCCTGTAACATCTTTGCACCTTCCACGTTTACCCAAAGAAGGTCTATTGTTGAATATCCTTTGGGTCCCACAAATGTATAGCCACCTGTACTGTTATTTTTAGTTCTACCATTTATGAGTACAAAGTGTTTCTCTCCAAAGTAAATATTTGCCCATCTACCTCTTCTATTTTGATTCTTAGCCTCCAGTTTTCTATACAATGTTAACCCTGGATTTATCTCTACTATATTGGACCATGTAAAGATCATCCTCTAAATCTTTTAGTCCAATAAGAGCATTTAAGTCACCCATAATATAAACTGGAGTGTGACCAGATCTTTCCAAAATAAGATTCATATCTTGTAGGAAGTTATACCAGGGATCCTCCTTGTTTTGGGGGAAATATAAACATTGCAGAGTGTCAGTGTAAAGGAAGGTTTACAAAGTTTAACTGCCAAAATTAGGTTCTCTCTGATCTCAAGTTTAGAGACTACTAAGTCCAGGGAGGCCGTGATGAAAATTGCCTGTCCTAATTTGGGCCTACCGAATTTCTTATCTTTAACAGCTGGTATGCCTATTGTAGAGAAACCAGGAATGGTGTTATTTTCTTGCATCATGCTCCATGTTTCTTGGGAGCAAAGTATGTCATAAGACTCTAAAAGGGAACATATGTCACTATCAGCAAGTTTTGAGGTAAGTTCCTCAATGTTTCATGACAATATTTTAAACACTTGTCCTAATTTTACGTATTGTATTGTATGTCATGTTTGTTTCTGCCCAAGGTAATCTGTCCTTAAGATTTAATTTCTAGGAGTCCCTGGAATGTCCTCAAAGAATTTCCCAGGTGTGATAACTAATATACCCAAGTTGTCCAGTGTCTCTGCCTTTTCCATAATAGTCCGTACTGATCTTGCTAAAGTAAAAAACAAATCTATTTGTGAAAAATCAGTTTCTTCTTTCCATACTTTAATGTTATGAATGGATTGTATTGTTAAAACCACATCAAGGGAGTGAGTTAGGAAAGAAATCAATTCTCTTTTGATGTATTTCGGTCTCTTTCTCCCTTTGTGTTCCATCCAAAAATTGTAATTATTTTATCAAGTTGTTCTGTGTTTTGATTTTGTTCATAATTATTAATTGTATTTATCAAGGCTTTCATTGTTTGGTCCCTGTTCTTCAATTGACTTATTCTTTCTCTGTCCATTTCTATAGGCAGAGACACTGGTACTAATTGGGGATCACTTATCAGGATCCCTTTTAATTGAAGTATGTTACCCTTTGACCATATTTCCACTGCAAGTACATGTGAGTTAGTATAAATTAAAACACAGTCATTAATTCTTGAATTTGGAAGACATATTGCCCAAAAATCCTTTATCTCTTGATTAATACACAACATGTATTTCATGTGCATAGTCAACACTACATTTGTCTCATCAGGTATCTGTTTTATACCATAAGTTTCAAAATAGTACTCCCTTGATGGTCCACTCTCCTTGAGCAAACTGTTAAATGAGAGGAGGCCCATTGCAGGAGCATTATCACCGGGGGAAAAGGCTGAGGGTCAAAAACTGGAGCAATGGCCTCCTTCCCAACCAGTGGCAATATTTCAAAATCAATATCAGCAACATCTTCATTTGAAAAAGACAATGTTTCTTGAATAACATGCTTTTGCTCAACCTGTTGCAATGCCTCATAATATTTCCCTTCCTTTGACTTTTTTAAAGTACATTGTTTCTTGTTTTTACTCTTACTTGCATTTCCCCCTTTTTTCTTATTTGATTTTTTCCTTTTATTTGTATTCTGTGAGATTCCTTCTTTTTTCCTTTCCCCTGATTTATTTTGTTCCTTTGTCTTCTTTGTGTCTAGGCTTAAATCTTTAGAAATGGGAGCCGGCAAATTCACTTGAACAAATTTGTTTTCAGTGGGGGCGATTTCTATTGTTTGATTTGGAATACTTATGTTTAAATCCCCTTGATTTTCCTAACTAAGCCCTTTAATTATTTGTTCTAACATTGATTGATTTCTAAAGACATCTGTTCTCAAGGTGGACATTTCCTCCTGGATAGCTGCAATATTTTCCAAAATCTTTATATCCACATAATAAGAATTCTTAGCTATCTCTACCATCTGTTTAGAGAGGTGCATACAGGATACGAAGTCTCCCTTATTTGTAAAGTGCTCTGCATCACAGTTTTCTATTTTTCCATTTTGGGATTTTCCCTGTAGGACTTCAGCCTATTACCTTGGCCCAGGTGACCTTGTCTTATAATGCCCTGATCGATCTGCTAAAGTAAAGTCCAACTTTTTCAATCTTTCTATTGTCCTACTCAGTTCCTGTATTACAGGGTATAAATCCCCTTTTGTATGATCTACATTTTTTAATACAGGAAGTGATGAAAAGGCGTGTATTGGAGAATCTTATTTTCTGGGTCTAAGGTTATCTCAGAAAAGTGTTCAGATGAGAAGGCTGCCTCCGAATAATCTCCAGACAGACCTGTAAAACTACGGCTGATTAAGATGTTAGAATGGCATACTGAGGTATCCCATTCTCCCGCTATGATATATGTCATTCTCCCCACAAAATTGAACTCTAGTGTTGTTTCTACCTGAGGATGGTGTATTAGCTATCACTACTGGATCTTCTAAATTTAATTCAACAGAAGGGGTATACAGTGTCTTTCCCCTATGAATGGTAAATCCAGTAGCTAATGAACTTAGAGGGGAAGTCTCCTTTCTACTAAAATAATCTGTTATTTTAACTTGCTTCTGTTTCTGAGTATGAGGGGGTAGAAAAAAATGGCAAAAACTTTCCTAACATAATTTTTGACTTCCAAAATGTAAATTCATTGTAGTTTCCATGCTTCTTAGCTCTAATGGCTTTCTTTTTATAAGTTTCTTAGTCTCTGTAGGTTCCTTTTTTCCTTTAAGCATCTGTACATTTAGTTTCTGTTTACTCAGCATTTTGGAAGTATTAATCCTTCCCTTCTTGTTTCTAGATGGTGCTGGCTTACAGATCTTATTACTTCTTGTTCTAACTATACCTAATTGTTGATGTAATAAACTTCGGGTATGCAAAAGTAAGCCAGACAAGATTTATTCAAAGACAAAGATCTCCTAAGAGTAGTGAAAGATAAACTGATTTATGTATAGAGGCTATTAAGATATTGAATTCTGAAGTCATGTGATGAGCCGGCTCGGGTAAGACGTGTTTCTCGCTCCTCCGAGTCCTAAGCATTTGTTTTCAGTTTAAAGTACCCGAATTTAGTGGCGTTTTGAGCTCTCTTTTGTTTCGGTGCCTAGTTTGGAGCACCGGGTGGTGTGTGGGGTGGAGTAGATGCCGATTTGTAGTGCGGCGAGGAAAGTATTTGAAACCGTGAGAGAGTAAATTTGTGTAGGCCGAGCCCGACCTCGAGTTAACGATGGAGACCGACGCTGCAGTTCCACTGACGGGGCGCGCCCCAGCGTCTAAGAGGCTGAAGCCCCATTCCCCCGCTGATTTGGAGCAGGGTGAAGTGCTCCCCTCAGAAGGAGGGTTGGGAGTCACTACTGAGGACATTAAGGAGATTAAGACCCTGTTGCAGGGACTGGTAGTTGATTTTGCAGAAGTGAAACCGGAGTTACATTCACTGGCCCAGAGGATGAATGATGCAGAGGCCAGGATTGCTTCACAAGAAAGGAAAGTGACCACTCTAGACCAGGAGATGGTAGTGCTTCAGAAAAAAGTTAAAAAATTGGAGGCGAGGTTGGAGGATCAAGAAGCAAGAAATCGTAGAAACAATCTAATATTAGCGGGGTTACCCGAGAGATCAGAAGGTCCAGACTGTGTCTCTTTTGTACAGGAGCTGCTTTTGAAAATGTTTGGCCCTTCGCCATTCGGGGAAGGGTATAATTTGGAGCGGGCTCATCGTGCATTGAGGGAAGCCCCGCCACCAGGGGCCAGACCGAGAGTGATAATTATGAGGTTCCTAAATTATAAGGAGAAGTCTCATGTTCTCCAGATGTCTAAGCAAAAGAAGCCTTTGCAGTGGAATGGAGCCTCAATTTGGTTCTTTCAGGATCTTATTCGAACAGAGAGAAACAAAAAGAATTATAGCGATATTAAGAAGAAGCTCTATCTGGCTGGTATAAAATTTCGGCTTCTATCCACACTTATGATGAGACTGTCTTCGGGGAAAAGAAATTTCTAACAGCAAAGGATGCATGGGATGGACTTTATGTTGATCTTCCGGACCTCTTCAAGTGTCAGCCTGAAGGTGTCCTCTGTCTGAGGCTGGACTTGTATGGAGTTAACCGCAGAAGCTTTGGTTATTTATAGTGTTTGACTAGATCAGTTGGCCTCTGTCAGAACAGGAGGCAATCATATAAAGACTAGGGTTTGATTCTGGGAGGGCCCCTTGGGCGGGGGGAGAGGGGGACGGGTTTGGTTTTGGTTGGGGTGGAGAAGTTGGGGGAGAACAAGAGGGTGTAGGGATGCCTTAGGGGAACTATGCTAGTTAGAAGGGGACTGTCTTGGAATGCCAAGGGCCGGGTTATTTCAATGGTTGGATTAGCTGGACTTATTGGGGGATAAGGATGCAACAAGGAAAGTGGTGGGCCTGGTAACTATCAAGGGGGGGGAGCTCCGAGGGAGAGCAATGGACTTTTGTTGGAAGCGTTGCCTGTGAAAGCTCGCCTATATGTGCTGGATGGAAACTGGACTCGCTGTTTATTTGGTTGGATAATTTTCAAAGTGTTAGTTCTCTTATGATTAATGGAATATCTCGGGGCACCTATGTACCAACTGAAACTGTTTAGCTTTTAGGGTTTGTTAGGGAGCCTGGGGCCATATTTCGGCTTTGTAAATTAAGAGGGATTCTGGGGACTAGGAAAGTGGTTCATCCACGACTCATTGAGATATGGTCGTCGGTCTTGGGACCGGGGAAAGTGGGGGGTTGGGGGGAGGAGAGAGAGAGAGTCCCAATCCGGGAGACTGGGGGAGTGGATTTCGGTTAGACTGCATTCATGTTCATTTATTTAGTCGATCACTAGTTAGATGGCACTGTATAATATTATTTCTTGGAATGTCAAAGGTTTAAGGGGCCGACATAAAAGATTGACAATCCTGAGGTACATGGAGCAGCAAGGAGCTCACATTGCAGCTCTACAGGAAACACACCTAATGTCGGACGAGGTGGAGTGTTTTAAGAAGCGCTGGGTGGGCCAGGTATATGGGGCGGGTCGAGAGAGAGCATCGGGGTGGGGTCGCAATCTTAATAAATAAGTCGTGTCCCCTTGAGGTTAACCAGGTGGTAACCCAGCAGGATGGTAGAGGAGTTTTTGTGAGGGGCAACTTACATGGGCAGGCAGTTGTGGTAGCGTCTATTTATGGGCCAACTCCACCGGAGCCTGAATTCTTTGCCTCTTTAGAAGAAAATATTGCAGTGTTCCCAGCACTTTCATTGATATTAGCAGGTGATTGGAATATTTGTTTTGACAACAGAAAAGATAGGATGCCTCCTGGTAAGGGCCCTAGTTCTAGAGCCCAGGTAGCGCTGGCTAGGTTTCTGGAAGTGGCAGGCTTGAGTGATCCAGCTATTTTGTTTCTGGATGGGGGTTTCAGGATGACATTCTACTCAGCGCCTCATAGGGTTCATACCAGGATAGATTTTTTATTTGGTTAATAAGGAGGCACTAGGGGGAATCAGAGCCTTCTCGACTGAGGGTAGAACTCTCTCAGATCACTCTATGATTCAGATCCAATGGGAACCAAAATCTCTGCCTACAAGGCCTTCCAGGTGGAGGCTTCAGGACTGGCTATTAACATCAGAGGAGAGAAGGGAAGAGCTGGAGGGGGCTTTACAGGAAATTATTAGGGTACAAATACCCACGTTGATTAATAAAAAGCTAGCTTGGCCCACATGTAAATTCCTTTACTCCATGGCTGCTAAAACGTTAGCGAAAAAGTGAGAGTGATTAGGAAGGCGAAGAGGAATTTTAGAGGCTGCTATTAGTTCTCTATCACAACAAGAAGGGACTTCAGAGGAAATAGATAGGGAGCTTAAAAGCTTAAGAAGGGATCTCTCAGAGATTCTTTATGGTAAGACTGAATTTTGGTTAAATAAGATCAAGGCTAAATATCTCCTTCAGGGAGATGTGCCGGGGCGCCTTTTAGCGCGAGGATTAAGGAGTGGGAAGCCACCAGGACTATTATCTCGATTTCACATGAGGGGAGGTTAAGAACAGATCCCCAGGATATAGCTGAGGCCTTTGCCTCTTTTTTTGAGGAAATCTATAAGGGAAATTCTTCGGGGGGGACAGGGAGATTAGAGAGTATTTAGATCGTATTCAACTTCCGACTTTGGATCCCACCCTGGCTAAAAAGCTGGAGGCCCCAATAAGTTCCTCTGAGATTATTGAGGTGGTTCGGTCCCTCCCATCTGGGAAATCACCGGGGCCCGATGGCCTAACGGCAAAATTCTATCAAACCCATATCCAGACTATTCTCCCAATTTTAAAGGAATTTTTTCATACTATTATGCGGGAGGGTATTGACCATCTTCCCATATACCAAGCCTATGTCACATTAATACCCAAACCCGATAGCTCGAGGATGCCATGGGAAGCTATAGGCCTATATCTTTGATAAATCAAGATATCAAGATACTTACAAAGATACTGGCTAACAGGATATTAAATGTAGCTCCGAGTTTAATCAGTCAGGAACATGTAGGTTTTATGCCGTGGCGAAGGGCATTAGATGCACTCAGGAAAATACATCATATTATAAATTCTGCCTCGGGCTCTGGGATTCCCTTGGCTCTGATCTCCCTAGATGCTGAAAAAGCATTTGATTGAGTCTCCCATTCTTTTTTGTTTAGTACTATGGAGAAAATGGGGTTCCCGGAGGGTTTGATTAGGGGCATCAAGAACTTGTATGCGGCGCCCACGGCTAGAATATTATGTAATGGTTATTTTCAAGAGAATTTCGGCTAAAAAATGGTACTCGGCAAGGGTGCCCTTTATCACCGATTTTGTTCAATATTTATTTAGAGCCTTTACTAAGGTCAATCAACAGGGAGGTCAAGGTCCAGGGAATTGGGATTGGTAATATGGATCTAAAGATCTCTGTTTTTGCAGACGACATCTTGCTCCACCTTCGGGATCCAGTATCTTCCTTTGGTTTTGTTAGGAAGCTTATAGATCAGTACTCGAGGGTATCTAATTATATGCTGAATCTTACCAAAACCCAAATTTTACCCCTGACCCCACATGTTTTTAGGGCAGATTTTGCTTCCTTGGGGGTCCAATGGAATAAGGATAAGTTAAAATATTTGGGTATCTGGATCACTGCGGATCAGACAGCGGGTGCGGCTGCCAATATGGGGGGAATTATTTCGGAGATCTCAGGGGATGTCGTAAGGTGAAGTAGGCTGCCTCTGAATTTTGCAGCGCGATTAGGTATTATTAAGATGAATATTCTGCCGAGGTTGTTATACCCGATCCACTTGGCTCCTTATGTCATCCCGGCAAAGTGGTTTAAGATTATTAAGAAAATGGTGTTGGGTTTTCTATGGAGTAATAAGCCCACTAGGATTAAATATAGAGTGCTCTGTAGGCCCTTTGAAGAGGGTGGAATCAAATTGCCTGACCTTCAGGCTTACTATGTAGCAGGCCAGCTGGGCCTGATGGCTCAATGGGCAAGGGATTTGGAGGAGGGAGAATATTATCCTGCTTGGCTACAGATAGAAAGGAAGTGGTTGAAGGATATAAATTATTCACCTGAGTCATTATTATATGCCGGGCCTAAAGCGGTGCAAGGTAAGGCTGAGGAGGGGAACCCTATTAGGAAGTCTCTGGAAGCCTGGTGGTCGTTTCTTTCCCCGGTGCAAAGAGACTCTCAGGTCAAATCTCGGGACCAGCCTATCTTGAGGAATCCCAGCTTGACTATCGGAGGCCAGGTGCTTGGCCAGAGGTGGGTTATTTATTTGGAAGGTCTTGCTCTGAGGGATATGCAGCGGAATGGGAAAATTTGGTTGCCATCACAATGTGAGGCATTGCCCTTGTTTCAAAGGTTACAGCTCAAGCAAATGATTGCGGAGTTTGAGGTGAAAGGGATTTACAGATAGCCTTTCGTGGAGTACCTACAGGGGCTGTCAACAGAACTGGCTTATTTCTCGCGGGTATATAAACTACACTTGAATTCTTGAGAGTTAGTGATTTTACATCTATCTCTTATTGGGATAAAGTATTGACTCCTGGGTTTAATTGGAATTCTATTTGGAAAGCTATTAAATAGTGGTTATCCCCAAGTATAGAATTACTGATTTTTGTAGCCCATAATATTTTCTATACACTGCTAAATTTGGTGAGGGGCCTGAGGCCGAATGATCTTTGTTTTAGATGTGGGAAAGTAACGGGGGACTTGCTACATATCTTATGGAGTTGTGAAAAAATTCACCTGTTATGGAACGAGATTAGACAGGGGCTCAACCCCAGTTTGGGATATTATGACTATGTTACGCCAGAGATTTGTGTATTAGGTGACTATTCCCTCGTTGAGGGTGCTGCCCCAAGGTATCACCTGGCTTTAATGGGATCATTAGTTAAAGCGTTTATTTTAAACCATTGGAAGGATGGCCAGATATATTCATATGAGCAATGGGTGAAGGATTTATTGAGGTCGCTGGTTAGGATCAAAAACCATCTTAAGTCTGAAGGTAGACAGGAGGTTTATGCTAAAAGGGGGCTAGCTTAGAGGCAGCCTATTTATAGTTGATATGAGCCTCAGAATAGAGGCTTGTCTGTGCTAGGAGGCTGCTTGCTATATTTGGTGGAGTGGGATGGTGTACCAAGGGGTTAGTATATTGCATATTGGGACATTGTTTTCTTTAGAAGGTACCCTATAGTTTGGAGGAATTACTAGGATGGATGGAGTAGGAGCTTTCATTTAACTTGAATGGGATGCTGATCTAATGAGGAATGACAGTTTGGGGATGGTGAATCCCCTTGGCGTGGGACTCTGTCTCTCACAGGGGTTGCTCTGGATACCCGACCGGGCTGGTTAGGATTGATTTTGAATTGAGATGTTTTGTTTCTTTTCGAAGATGAGGGTGGGTCATTAGGGAAGTGAGATTTTGAGGGTTAGAAGAGTATTAACTAGTAGCAATTTCTATTAAGTTAGCTTTTCTGAGTTATCATTTAATTGGTGGGGGAAGTTTTTGAGTGGGTATCCAGGGGGTTTGTATATAGGGGTTGTATATAGTTTGCACATTCAGTTTTGGAGTGTGCGCCCGGGATTCCAGGTCTATGTGTTTGTATGTCTCATTATTCTTTGAAAAGAAATAAAGTTTTCTTTAACAAAAAAAAAAAGATATTGAATTCCTAGTCTCTTTAAAGCTATCCACATAGTAATATGTAAAGGCACACAAAGGAAAACATATCAAAAACGTTTTTATAGAGCCAAAAGGTCCACAGTCCAAAATCTTAACTGAATTTTCCGGAATACCTAGATTTTCTTTGATCGTGCAGGGCAAACAGTTCTCAATGTCCAGTGCCCTATCAGTATGCCATTTTCTAATCCTCGATATCCTCAGAAAGTCAGTGAGTAAAAGATAGTCAAGTAAATTGCCATAATTCCTGAAGAAAAGCATTCTAGCCTCTGGATGAAAGTATCCAGTTAATCCAATTAACTCATCCAGACATAGAGTGCAGTAAGGGAAATATCTAGAAATCTGAGAAATCCAGTCACTCCAGAAAATGTTCCCAAAAACGTTTTAAAGCATAAATACTATAACAACTAATTGGCTGACAAGCTACAACAAACATATGATTATTGCTTAAATTAAAATCAACATAAACTTTATAAAAGAAAAAATTTTAAATGATTACAAATATTAAATCTGAATAGAATTAGGGTTCTGAGGCTGATGAGTAAGACTATACATCGAGGCTGTAGTAGGAAGATTGTGCAATCCTGCAATGCTTTCCCTTACAGCCCTCACCAACAGACCCAAAAGTCCCTCCTAGGTTCTACAAGTGTAACATCTTAACAGCTCAACAACCTTCAAAGAATTTTATACAAAAAGCAAGTAACAGTGTATATATATTCACTCAAAAGAAGGCATTTTTGTAAACATTCTTGTTCAGATCCTGAAGGCTTGAATCTCTCTTGTTAGGCCTGTAACATTTTTATACTTAGCATTCAATGTTCAGTGATCGACATTTGATGTTTGGCATTCAACATTCGATGTTCAGTGTTTGGCGTTTAAAATAGTGCTCTCAGAGGGCAACTTCAGTGTCTGGTATTTTACTCATGTTATTCTAAAACTGCTGAAACTAGTCACAGTTTGATATTAAGTTTTATGTAAGCACTAAAAGCTCTGCCAAAAATAAAGCAAAAGCGAGAGCCGAGCATCCAAAAACACCAGACAGCTTGTTGTGGGTGTAGCGTAGCATATCTGGAAAACTCGAGTGCCAAGCATTTTCAATTAAAAGGCACTCAAGAGGCAACAACTGTTTCACATAAACAAGCCAATCAAAACTGAGATTCAAGCCTGCAGTCTCGTATCTAAAGTATTGCATGCTGAAAGTACATGTTAATTTTCTGTACTAACAGTTGATGTGTATCACATGAGTTCTTGTACTTCTGCCATTAACTCTTAGTCTCCCTAGATATATAAAATGTTTATTACAGTTTTAAATTATACATAATTATACATAAATTAATAACAAGATTGGCAGGGGATATGCTCGTTATTTGAAAATTTTCACAAGTAAGTTGAGTAGAGAACTTTCTCATTAAAGGTAAGGGTAAGAGACGAAGGAGAATATAGAGTTTTCCAAGATATTGCTGTCTTCTGTTTCAGCCTTTCCAAAGGGCAACACTGTAGCAGGAAATTAAATCGGACCTCAGCCACCACATAAGATAAGCACTGTCTGCCTATAATCGGTCCAGTCTCCTGCAACAAGAAAAAACAGAGCAACAGTACCGACCAAGATGCAGCACAAGTTCAACTGGAAAGGCAGAGAAACTAAGGCAATGGTGGCATACCTGTTCTTACCTTGATTTAAGCTTTTTCTCCAACCCTGCTATTGTTAGTCCTCCTCACTAAATACAGCATGCAGCCACTATCTTGGAAACAAATCTACAGAAATGATTCCACCCTTCATTCAATCCCAGCTGTACTGAAACCCACCAACAGTTTTAGTACCCACCACTTCAGCAGGCAGACTGTTTAATGGCTCCACCACGCTTTCTTTAAAATAATACTTCCTCCTTCTAAGCCTCCCAGCTGTCTGTTTCCACTTGTCTGCATGTGACCATGAACTAGTATGCAATCTAAGTATTTCCCAGTAGTAGCAAACAAAATGGAGTGCCTCAACACAAGGACAGGATAAAACAATGACCATTACCAAAAGAATGCATGCTGTACAAAAACATAGGAATATCAGTTTTTTTGTGGGGGTACAACAAGCTTGTCACCCCCCAAAATAAAGATCACTAACTCTGAGGAGGTGTGGACTTAAGAAATGGGGTGAAACACAGGAGCAGGCATAACATTTTAAAATTTAAAAAAAAGCTGCAACACAGTGAGACCTGAAGGGAACCAAACCATGGTCCCAGATAACTCTGGGTGCTGGAGCCCTAGCCACTCTACCACAGGAGTGACTTGTCCCAGTACCACACCAATAGCATACTTTACAGTTCCACAAGACAGCACACAGTGACGGGGTAGCAGTTATAACCGTACTCTCACAAACCTCTGTCACCATACAAACCTTTGCACTTTGTACAGCATGGTTATGCTTACATGGTTTTGTCTGTGGCATAATCACCTGGTTGTTCTCTATCATATCTCCCCTCTTCTGCTGTCTCCAGTGAGCATATGCTCAGTGCCTTAAGGTACTCTTCTAAGAACCTATCTTTTTGGCCCTGAATAATTTTTGTTACCATGTCTTGCACCATTTCCAGACTGTCTCTATCCTTCCTCAGGTGAGGATTCCAAAAATGGAAGCAGTACTCCAGGTGTGGCCACACTAAGAATCTGTATAATGGAAGTATTATGTCTCCTCTTCTGCTATCAATACCGCTCCCAACACATCCCAGCATCCTGCTCACTTTGTTATGTGCCTTGTTACACTGGCTTGATTGTGTCAGAGAGTCACTGTTAACTCCAAAATCCTATTCTTCAGATGTGGTGATAAGTTTTACCCCAGCCATCTAGTACTCTGTCCTGGGGTTCTTGCTCTCTAGGTGCATTAGCTTGAATTTTTTGGCTCTGAACTTCAACTGCCAACTCTCTGACCACCTATCTAGTTTTTTTATATCACTCTGCATTTCTCTGGTCCCCTCATTGCTATCCACCCTCCTACAGAGCTTAATGTTATTTGCAAAGAAACACATTCTGCCCTGAATACCCTCACCAATGATGCTTATGAAAATATTAAAGAGGACATCTCCTGAACAGATCCCTGTGGTACCCTGATCAGTAACTTCCTCTCTGTTGACTTGACCCTACTCACTACAATGCTCTGCTGCCTCCCCTTTAGTCAGTTACCTACCTAGTTTACTATGACCGTAGCCACACCCAGATCCTCCATCTTCTTCAGCAAGCATCTCTGAGGCACTAAGTTGAAAGACTTGCTGAAGATGAAGTAATGCAAATCCACAGAATAGCCCATGTCAATTCCCCTTGTCACCCAATCAAAGAAACCTATCAGGTTAGTTTAACAAGGCTTCCTTGATACAAATCCATCCTGTTTTATCCAAGTTCTATGTTCTGTCCTTGTTCATCACCTTGTCCTTTATATAGACTCCTGATGCTACATATGTTGGTTCATCAGCTGTGAAATATAAATTGTACAAGTGTTATGTAAAACCCATAAAACAATATCATATATTAGATTGCTTAATCCCCTGAAAACAGAGTAACTATCCACAGGAAAATGAGTCTAACAAGAACTGATATTCAATGCAAACTACAGTATCTCCAGCTGTTTCCCCTAGTACAAACCTTAGAAAAACTGATGCCCACCTGCAAATATTCGCTCAATATTAACCTCGCTGAAGAAATTGCTCTTCATTATGATGGTGAAGACTAGTAGTGGTCCCGACCCTGTGTGGGAAATGGTACACCAAAAATTTATTTTCAGTGGGTGTTTTGGCAATGGTTTTAGTACCAAAATTCTTTCTCCTAAAAGCCATGGAGCAGAATAAATATTTCAATAGTATTCTCATCTGTAAAAATCATGTCAGAGAATGTTTCATTCACTTTTATTCATGCTTTGGCATACTCCAACTGTTTGGTTTTGTTAGCTTTACAGATGAGAGGGCATATCCTGCAGGGTAGAAAAGACTGTCACCAAGAAATGGTAGTTCTACCAGCTTGAAATATTAGCATCACTTCAACCACCTAAATGTTCCCATTTAGCTGCCATTTAGCATCATACAATAAGCAAAAAAGATGCCCAGAATTTACAGTGAGTATCATGCATTACCTGGCTCTGGCATAAATCCATCTCTTTAAGGGGTTTCATTCACCTAATTGAAAATTTGAATGCTGCGTATCCCAGTGCTGCAAGTCTCTGGTGGACCTATAGGGCAATGACCTCATCATCCTCCATTATTAGCTGATACACAATGTAGGAATTTGTACTGCAAATGAAAATAAAGACACATTAGGCAATGGCCTTCATGGCAGCACAGCACTGTACACTATCATCTTACTGCTATTAAATATGGCTTGCTCAACACCACTGTGGCAGCACAGTACCATCTCATTGCTGTGGAATCTGGATTTCTCATGGCCACGGTGGCAGCACAGTACTATCTCACTGTCATTGAATATGGCTTGCTGATGGCCACTGCAGCAGCACAGAACCATCTCACTGCTGTGTAATGTAGTTTCCTCATGGCCACTGTGTCATTACAGTACCATCTTACTGATGTGGAATGTGGTTTTCTCATGGCCACTGTGGCTGCATAGAAAATATCAGTACTGGATTGTGGTGTCACAGATGGCCCACTAGTGTACACGGTCAGTTTGTGCAGATGATTTTTGACTGGATGACGTTTACTGTAAAAACCAGAGTGAGAGAGGGAGAGAGAGATTCCAGAATTCTGGCCTCTGAAAGGTAGTCCTTTGACCCTTTTTCACGTATTTCACAAAGAGCATTGCTCATTTGTGCATCCAGATTCTTGGTCATGACAATAGTGTGAAGGTCGTGGTTTCTTGTTCTTCAAATAACATCAAAAAATTGAAGACATTGACACTGAAGTATGCAGTATTTATAGAACAGCAAGGAGGCACACCCATGAAATAAGATGGAGGTGCTGGTGGTTGAGTCATGTCAAGGGCATGATGGAAGTGCTTCCGGTGGGGCCTCAGGTGTTTTCCTATGACTTATGGCATTGATAGCCTCCTCTAGCATGCAAGATCTTGGTGTGATCCTGGATGACAGGTTGACATTTGAAGCTCAGGTGTCATTTGTTGTCATTGGTGTTTTTTACCACTTGAGGAACATCACCAGGATCAAACCACTAGTTCCACCTGGAGACCTGCCCACACTAGTTTATGCCTTCATGATGTCCAGGTTTGATTACTGTAACACTCTTTACTTTGGGGTCTCTGGAGGTACCCTCCACCAACTGCAGTTGGTACAAAATGCTGCTGTCAGGTTATAGACTGTCCTTTCTAGATCTAGTCATGTGACTCCAGTTCTGTGGGCTCTGCACTGGCTGCCAGTCAGGTGGAGGGCTATCTTCAAGGTGAGTTTACTCTCCTACAAGGCCTTACATGAACTAGACCCAGGCTATCTGGCTGACTTTCTGAAACTGACTGTCTCAGTCCAATCCCTCCGCTCATCAACTAGAGGCCTCCTTGAGGTTCCCAGGACCCTACTTAAAACTGCCAGTAATCAGACTTTTAGCATCACCAGCTCAGTCCTGTGGAATGTTCTTCCACCTTACATTAGGGAGGCCCCATTGGTCAAGTGTTTCAAGAGTGGTCCCAAGACCCATTTATTTTCATTAGCCTTCCCAGATGATGTGATTTAGCTAACTATTAGATATGACTTTAACTATATCCACTGTTTAAATGTTTTTTTACTGACATTTTTTCTTGTATTGTGTGTTGGTTTTATTTTACCTGTCTTTTTGTGTGTTTGGCATGCATCTGGGATTGGGCACCCTACAGATACACTTTGCCTTGCCTCACATATAGTACTGTGCTCAGTTCTGGAGTTCTCACCTCAGAAAGAATAAGGATAAGTTGGACAAAGTGCAGCACAGAGTAACAAAAATGATTCTGGGCCAGCAGGACAGATCCTATGAAAAGTGCCTCAAGACACTAAATATGTACTCACTGGAGACCAGAAGGGAGAGGGGAGATAGTATACAGACCTTCAAGTTCCTTAAAGGGATTAACAAAGTGAACTACGGGGAACTATTTAGCCTGAATATCAATTCATAGCCATGTGGACATGAATGGAAATTAACAGGAGGAAGGTTTACGAGGGATGTGAGGAAGTATTACTTTACTGAAAGGGTGGTGGAATCTTGAAACAGTCTGCCAGCTGAAGTGGTAGGTACAAAAACAGTCACATGATTAAAGCAGGGCTGGGACATAATGAAGGGAATAGTATTTGGTGAGGGAGACAGGACCAGGTAGAAGAATAGAGAGAGGATGAGGAGAGTTAGTATCCTGGAGGAACAGTAGGTTCCTGGGATTATAGGGAACATGGGCAGACTGGATGAACCTCTGGTCTTTTTCTGCCATCATTGTTTATGTTTCTAGGTTTTCTTCCCTAATAACATGCTTTTTCCTGAATAAAAATAAAGATGTTATCTATCTATCTATCTATCTATCTATCTATCTATCTATCTATCTATCTATCTATCTATCTAACACACTTATTTACAAGGTGGTCCTGGGTTGGACAGCATTCAAAGTAAATTCAGAAGAACATTTGATGTACTGTAGGGTAGCTACAGGATACAAGATAGTACATGAGCTATAACAGTATTGAAAATACAATAATGCAACATGTGTACTACAACAAAAACAGCAGGAACCACAGGCTGGAAATATATACATATGAAGCATAAGAAATATAATATGCATAGACAGAATAAATATAATGTTGTGGTATTTGCTTGATGAACTAGAGCAAATAGGCAGTAGACTATCATATTAAGGTAGTGAGCATGTTAAACATAGTTTAGCCACAAGTGCGGACATCAGTAGAGAGGTCATTGATGAGAACTTTGAAAACATTACAATTAACCAGGGCCTCTAACTTAAGTAAGCCTTGCAAATTGATCCATGCTATGGAAATAGTTCAACTGAGTGCAGATTTTCCAGATAGCATGATGTATCTCAAAATATCTAAAAGAATGAGATGACATCTTCATAGGGCATATGGGTTGTACGCTCCATGGAACAGATCTGTGCTATATAGTAGAAGTTCATTTTACAGCCCTTACATGGTCACATACACATATTTATTTTAACTGACCTGTTGTGAGGGAGGTCCAATCAACCAAGGCATAAAGTGAACTAAATTGGTTTGGAATCAGAGTGTCCTGTGATAGAGTACATCCATTTTGGATAAACAGGTAGTCGAACATTAACTGTAGATCAGATCCATATAGTCTATAACTGGGAGAAATGTAGCTTGAATCAGACAGTTCCATGCATTATCAGAAAAAAATAGAGTATTTATTTCTGTAATAGAATCCTAGTCTAGCACATAGTTTCTTATATAAAACCTCAATATGAGCAGTGAAGGGCAATTTGTTGTTGAGCCATAACCCAAGATGCCTGTAACTATCCACCACCTCTAGAGTGCCTCCCAATAGAGTACTGCTAGTAGAGGTCAGAACGCAAGGTTGGAGGTGAACCATTAGATGGCAAAAAATTACTTTGATTTTACCCAGCACTGAGTAATGGTTTAGACTGGAAAATGTTTTGCTGCATCATACTGAAGGCAGTTTGGAGAACAGTATATACAGTATCAGTAGTAGGTCTTGAAATATACAGTGCAGTGTCACCTGTGGAACAAGCATTTGTTAATGCTGAATGTTTGCTTACGGCATTAGCAGTGGAAGTGCAGGAGTTAGATATATGCAGTATAGGAATGGCGGTGATGTATTAAACTGATGCCAACTCCACCCCCATCCTGCAGAGATGGACAGGCATTGGGGTGTGCCTTTGGGTCATCACCCATAATGATCATAACATTTCACCTCACCCTACCCTGCAGACACTGACAAGTGTTGAGGTGTGCCTTGGGGTGTTTAGGCTTTACACTCACCTCATTCCATAAGGAAATATGCTGAAATGGGTGCAGTATAGGAGAATGGGGTGAATTCTGGGGCCAAAGAGTCCAAGACACACCTCGATGCCTGTCACTGGCTGCAGGATGAGGTGGGGGTGGAATGGCATCAGCATTACTGTTGACAATCCCAATTCACACCCCTGATGCCCGTCAGTCCCTACATGTTAGGGTGAATGCCTGCCAGTCCCTACAAGGTAGGGCATTAAGGTAGGAAACCCTAATGCCCTGTGCATTTCTTGGTGTTTTTACTCCAAATTTTCAACATGGACTTTTTGTGACCCCACCGCATGAACAGTGACACTATCAGTTTGTTAGCAGTAAGGTGATTTTGCACAGTGACTGTGCCATTTGGTGCCACAGGTGCAAAAAGACATTTTGAACATGATGTGAAAAATGACAGCTATACTGTTCATAAGGAGGTGTAAAAAATGGTAATGTTGAAAATCTGGAGTGAAAATATAAAAAAAACTGGTGAATTCACGAGCGTGCATGGAAACTGTGAATAAAAAACAGCCATAATGCAATTATTTCGGGGATGTTTTTGCACCAGATTTTTAATATAGGCATTTTGGGACCTCTGTTCATGAACAGTGTTACCGTGATTTTATTAATCTATCCCCAAAACTAATTTCCCATAACGACTGCACTATTCTGTGCTGGAAATGTGAAAACACATTTCAGTCAGGATGTGAAAAATGACAACTGTACTGATCATAAGGATGTGTGGAAAAATGCCAGTGTTGAAACTCTGGAATGAAAATATTACAAATTTCTAATGTTACAAAGGTGCGTAGAAACAGCACAATGCAAGCTCATAACACAGTCATTTTATGGACTTTTGTGACCAAATTTTCAACATAGGCATTTAGGACCTCTGCTCATGAACAGTGTCACTGATTTTTTAAATCTGTCCTGAACACTGATTTCCCACAGTGACTGCGCTATTCTGCACCAGAAGTGCGAAAACCCTTTTTGGCCAGGATGTGAAAAATGGCAGCTGTACTGTTCATAAGGAGATGTGAAAAAAATGCCAGTGTTGAAAATCTATAGTGAAAATATTAAAAATTCATGAACTTGTGACTGTACGTGGAAACTTCGCAATAAATGCTCATATCGCAGCCATTTTTGGGAATTTTTTCACCAAATTTGCAACATAGGCTTTTTGAGAGCCCACCTCATGAACAGTGACACTGTTGTTTTGTTAATTGGTCCTGAAAGGTGATTCCGTACAGTGCCCATGAAATCACTTTTGGGGACTGAATAAACAATCACTGAATTTATGAGATGGTTCCAAAGAACCTCATGTTGAAAATTTGGTGAAAAAATTTGAAAACAAATGACTGAGATATGCACCAAATTTGAAAAGCCCTATTTATGTCTTTATGCAGCTTACTGGCATTTCTTCAGTTCACGGTCAGTTTTGAAGAGTGCAGACATGTTCCTGGTTCACCGAAGATCATTGCACTGGGCTCCAGAGGTATGTATGGGGTGAGGGTGTGTGTGAGGAGGTGGGGTACACAGAAGGTGAACATGGTTTGGGGAGTGGGGCCAGAGAGTCAATGAGGGACCATTTTCTTTTGTTACAGTTTTTTTTTTAATTTACAAAGACAACGAGGGACTTTTGCCAGCTGGGTGGGTTCCCAGCATAGCACCTGGAAGTTTGTTTGGGGGCAGTGGAGCCAATGAGGGATTGGGCACCCCCATTGGCCATACAGTGTGAGGGGGGAGCACATGAAGACACTGGAATTTTGCCATGCTACAGTGAGCTCCCAGAGTGGCACCTGGAAGTTTGTTTTTTTGGGATGCACTGGAGCTGATGGGGATTGGGCATCCCTGTTGGACATACAGTGTGCTGGGGAGAGTGTGCATGAGCTCAGGGGGATTGGTCACCCCCCTTTGGAACACAATAGGGGGGCACAGAAAATGACCGCTACAATCAGCGGTGGTGATGTGTAGGCAAATTGTCTACATGTTACCACCACTGATTGTAGTGGTCATTTGCTTTCAACTGTATGCCACTGCAGCTGAACTGCTGTCACAGACAGCTCAGAAAGTCATTGGTGCAGTGGGGCCATGCCTTAAAAAAGGAGCAGGGAATTGGAAGCAGGGTTGCCACACCTATGAAAACTCATACGGTGGCACCATGTTTCTTGCACATGCATGCAAGCAAACATAAAAATGCAGATTGGCATCACTGACATCTGAATCCAGATCATTGTTGTAAATCATAAAGAGAAGAGGATCTGGAACTGATCCCTGCAGTACACCCATAAGAAGAGTAGCACAAGATGAGAAGTGCCTTTCAACTTTTACAGTTCCTGCTGATGTCACCAATTAAGTAATTGGAGAACCGGTGCAAGGAGGATGCACTTACTCTTATATTGTAAAGCTGTTGCAGAAGAGTTTGGTGGTCATCTGTCTTGAATGCTTTGCTGTCATCAGTTTTGAATGCTTTGCTGAGGTCAAGGAAGATATTGCCTGTAAGGACATTATGGCAAGTGTCACAGAGCCAATTGTAATCATTAGTAATCTTAGCCAGGGCAGATGTGGTGCTTTGTTTGGATCTGAAGCTAAATTACAGCAGAGTAATGATATTAGTTTGGTCACAATGTACTCCTACAATTAACTATATTTTTGAACAATCTCAATAGAATGGGAAGGATGGAGATGGCTCTGTAGTTGATGAGTTTATTAGCATCTCCTGATTTCAACAGGGATATAATATGAGCAGTTTTCCATAACAAAGGAAGTTCAGTCAGAAAGGAAGGTTGAAAAGTTGGATGATGGGGGCTGTGAGATGAGGGCATCCTATCTTCACAAAGAGGGGTCCAGGCTATCAATGCCAATACATTTTGGCTGTGATATAAGAATGTATCTTCCATTTTCCTAATCCATGTCTAGGTAGTTTAGCAGGCATGTGACCTTTTGCCTTAGATTCAATTTAAATTACCCAGGCTTTTAGATTTAAACAAAAAAAAAACACACATACTTTTTTACTCTCTAAAGTGAAACTATTTTTCTTTACACAAGAAGTATAGTGTTCCTCACAGTCACATTTCACCAATCATATGGATGATTCAGGCAGTGGAAAACTCTTGTCTATGTCTGTTGCCAGCTGACACACAGGTCCCAAACATGTAGCAATGTAACTAAATTAAGTGCACCTTAACTGTAACTTACTTCTTGCGGCACCATTGATAGCCTATAAAGTTTGTAGCAGTGGATGCTTTTCTTTGACAGAATAACAAACATTTATCAGGAAAGCCAATTTTGGGTGTACTGTATATAAAAATAGACTTGAAGCTGTTCTGCAAGATATTGGGCAAGATTTTTCATTGACAGGAAAGGCATACTGAGTCATGACAGCTCATGTCCATCTGTGGTAGGTTACATTAATTTGTTTTATTGACAGTTCAAAATATGGTGTTGATACTGGAAAATTCCCCTTCACATGGAAAAGTAACTGGGATATTTAACTTCTGTCTGGACAGCCAACAGAGATTGGCCAAAAGGATAGAGTGTAATTTCTTTCCCTAAGGATGGCATCTGAACAGTGCAGAAACTCCTTAGCAATCCAGAACAGTGTCAGTACTGGAAATTAGCTCCATTTCCTGGTGTGGGGCTAGAATCCATGAACTTCAGATCTTCCAGCCCCAGATGCTCCCATGCACCTTCCTGGATCACTGACACTGATATTTGGGGTATACAGTAGATACCATGGAGTCTCCAGGAATCTCTAATTTTCATTAATTGCAACTGTATTTGGTGAGCTACATGACTATGGGTACTGGCTACCAAGATGAGCACCAAAAGCACTGGACAATCTTAAAGCAGGTTAATAGTTTTTACTTTACATTTTTCATCAATGCCAATTGAACTAGGACTACTAAATCTCAAATCAATAGGTATGTGTGACTACTTTAAAAAATGTTATTGGTGAGACTGTAGATGTTAGAGTTGTTTTAAACAAGGTGGTCTTCTACAGCACTAAGTCACACTTTTCGTACAGCACGTTGTATTTATTGAAATATTTATTTATTTTTATTTATTGTCTTGGATAACAACCTTTGAGCTAAAAGGTCATTTACAATGGTTCCGTGTCAATGATAGAGCAACTACAGCATGGTATGGAAATAAAAATATGTAAAGAATACTGATTGTAATACAATGAAATGGAAAACTTATATACATGATAAAACAGTACAAATACAGGTAGCACTTGCAGCATGCAATAAATATAAAGCATAGTGCATGTGGCAAAATAAACATGAGATATATGAATAAGAGAGTGAGGAGAGGGCAGCAGAAAGGGAGTGATTGAATGGTGAATATGCCACCAGGAAGTGGCTTTGTTAGATAGAGGAGGTTATGGAGTAGAGATCAGTGAGGGGATAGAAGCAGGAAAGAAGTGGGGAGATGTTAGATGCAGCCAAGTAGAAGGGGAATAGAGGTAGGCAGGGAGGCTAAGACAGAGAGAACATGGACAGGGAAGTGGGAGAGGAGGGGGTATAAAAAATGTAATAATAGTAAGTGCATATGCAGGTGGTACTAAGAAGGGAAGGGAAATGAAGGAGATGGGGAGAAGAAGAGGTGTGAGAATTATAAGTACATGAAATGATTGAGGGATAGCTAAGGTGAAGGGAGAGGGAAGGTGGAGGGAGGTAGAATGGAGGAGCTAGATTTAGATTTATTAAGGGGATAAGGCAGGAGGATAGTGACGGGCAGGGTAATAAACATGGGTAGTGAGAGAGGAGGGAAGTGCGAGGAGGAGAAGAAGGAAAGGAGGAGATTAATCCGAGAAGTTGCATCTCCCTAGGACATGAAGGTGCCGTTTAAGTACCCTTTTAAATGGCTCAAGTTTTTAGTTTTTTATGATGCTGGTCAAGAGCTCACTGAGCCAAAACAGAGCCTTATAGGAGAAAGTTCTTTGGACAATTGCAGTGCGATAAAAAGGGATATGCAAGGCATTCCTTGCCTTACCTCCGGTCCAATGTGAATTGTGTGCCAGTTTGAGTATCCTCTGAATGGATTTCAGGGTCAGTCCTAGGATGGCATTTTAACCAAGGAGGCAGGCTTGGTACTTAAATCTCCCTTTCAGGTTTAGTCACTTTGTTTGGGCATTCAGGTCACAGGTATGTGTGAGGGCACCTGCACCTGGCAGCAGCCTACATGCCTTGTTTAGTGCTATTCTAACACTTTTCAGTGCAGTGTTTGTGGCTGTGCTATACACGGCAAGGCCATAGTTGACAATGGAATAGAGTTGTTAACTGCTACTGCAAGGGCTTTATCTGTCAAGTAAGAATGGTGTCCATGGAGAAGGCCAATTCTTGTTCTGTTTTTACAACATGGTAGAGATGCTGTGTATAGGAATGGGAGCTGTGAAGGGTGATACCCAGGTATTTAAAGATGTTTACTTGTGCCAGCAGTTCGAGCCTGCTGTTTAGGATTCTAAAATAGTTTTCCTGCTCTGTAGGTTGGAGACCAGCATAGCTCTTTTTTTATATATATAATTTAGAAGGAGTTCATTTTGGGTGAATCACTCCTCAACAATAGAAACTCTCTTGCAGATTGTTAGTTAGTAGCTTTAGGTGGGGGCTGCTTGCAAAGATGACGTCATTATCCTCACTAAAGAAGGAGTTTGGCTGAGCAGGTCTCATGGAGGGATTTGAGGAAAAGACTAAGGAGTAGTGAGCCCAGGCTAGAGCCTGGGGAACCCCTAGAGACACTTTTCTGACATCTGAGAGTATATTTTGTATTTTTACCTGCTGGGTACTTAGAGCTAGGTAACTCTGAAACCACAAGGATGCATCAGTAGATATTCCAAGGGTGAGTAGTTTTATTGGGAGACTACTGTGGTTGACTGTATCAAAGGCTTTTGTGAGGTCAATATATATAGATCCCACAATGTTCCTCATGCCCATTGCCTCATGGATATTGTCAGTGAATTCTAAAAGAACAGTAGTAGTGCTATGTGACTTATGAAATCCATGCTATTTAGGACACTGGATATTATATTTATTCAGATAGTCCACTATCTGTTCTGAAACTATCCATTCAAGGGCTTTCAATGGGGGAAGGGCTAAGACGGATATGGGTCAGCAGTTTTAGTGGATTGCATGGTCATCACTTTAATGAACAGATATAAATACTGCTGACTTCCATCTCACTGGGAATTGTGCAAGTTTTTTTTTTTAACATAGAATACTTTGTATTATTTCCAGAAGCATCACATCCAAAACAGAAAAACTCCTGCCACCATAAGACATTACATAATTATGTGTTCATAACAATATTTGTCCCACATAGAGCTATATTTAAAACTCAGAACTTCATAGTAAGTCAAATTACAGCATCTTCTCCCATCAACCATGGTATACCATATCTCATCTATAGCTCATACTCCTAACTAGGCCACATGGGTGCCGCCGCCTCAACATTAAGTTTTCCAGTTACATACTCAGGCCAAACATATAACTAACATCCAGCCCTTTGAGGAAGTATATAAGGGGAAACCAATCACACCAAACCTCAGCAGTCCAGCAGACAGGGTCATCACTGAGAGTGTACCTAGGATTAGCCCCTATGATGACCTGTACATTACTTGGTGGGTGTTGATCCCACTGCCAGAGGCCCAGAGTAGTGATTACCATAGCAGGGGGGAGGGGGAGCCTGTCACAAAGCCAAATTAAGATAAGCCTCCCATTTGGAAAAGTAAGCAGGTAACTGCCCTCTGGCAGCACAGGTTAACTTTTCAAAGATAGCTAAACTAGAAATAGCTGCATGCCATGACGAAATGGGCGGAGGTAGGGGTTGCCGCCATTGTCTTAACTTGAGCTGCTTAGCCTCTAGCAGAGCAACCAGGACCCAGTTCTGGTGTTGCGGTCTCAAATGCTCTAACGAGTCTGGTCTCCCAACAGTAACATAGGATGCTGAGATCTATAGGCTGCCCCAACACTGCTGAGCAATCCATTGCTACCGCTGACCAGAAAGGTAACTATTTGGCATTTCCATAAAGGTGCAAAGTGTCAGCAGGGCTGTGCTCGCATCTCCAGCATCGCGGCGTGGTTAGAGACCCCACTTGAATAAGATAGCAGGCGTTCTATACCATCTAAGCAGTATCTTAAGTTTGATTTGTTGGCTTCTAGCATCCTTGTAAGTAGAGTGCACTGCACGAAGGCAGCAGGACCAAGTCTCCGGGCCAATCTGACTACCAATTTCGGTGCCCCATGCCAATCTGCATGACTCTGTGTGATCAGGTTGCGCTTCCCGCCAGGTACTATAGAACCTGCTAGTTAGCCCACGAAAAGAAAGTTTTAAATGTAGTGAAGACAGCCAATGCCACTTCGCTTCCCCTTTACTTGACCAGTCAATGACCTGCACTGCATTGCAGAGTTGCAAGAACCTCCAAAATTTCTGTGACTTTAACAGAAAACTTGCACGCAATTGTTCAAAAGACATTAAAGTGCTAGAATCTGGCAAACAGAGGTCTTGCACAGTATGAATCCCTTTCCCTTCCCATGAGGCTCACATCAGAGGTTTGTTGTCCACCCTAATAAGTGGGTTGCGCCATAGTTCCAAATACCTAAAAGGTAGCATGGCACCCTGCTTTGATGCCCCAGTCAACTTCATAAGGCGAAACCAGGCATTTCTTGTGGCATCCATGACTAGGGTAAGTTTGTCCAGGGGTATAGCAGCATTAGTTAAAAGTAGGCTAAGCGGGAAAGTCTGACAAATCTGCTTCTCTAATTGTACCCATGGTGGTACAATATCAGAGGTTGGAACAAACCATTTAACTGCCTGGGCAGCTAAAAAGGACCAGTGGTACCCCCGAAACCAAGGGAGCCCTAAACCGCCCCATGACCAATGTGCCCATAATTTGTTAACAGCCCATCTAGGTTTCCATCCTTCCCATAGGAAATCTGAAATTAGCCTGTCTAACGCTTGAAATACTTTGTTTGACAACACTATGGGGAGGTTATTTAGCAAATATGCTACCCGGGGCAGCATAAGCTTTGGAAGCGCTGCTGCCTTCCCTAAAAGGGACAGATTTAACTGCTTCTAGAGTGCCACCTCAACTGTCAATTGGGCAATTAATGGGGTCAAATTCCTGGACTCTATATGCCTCCAGGCAAAGGGGATATGTATTCCCAGATAGTGCAGATTGTCAGGTACCCATGATAGTTCTGTCCCCTGCAGGCACTCATAAGTACACGCCCCATTTAAGGGGGCAACACTAGTTTTCTATTGGTTGACAGGCAACCCTGATATGCTAGCAAATGAGTACAGGGACTCCAGTACCAGGGAGAGGGACTCTTGTGGTTGAGAGAGGGTGAGAAGTAAATCGTCAGCATAAGCCATTGTCAAATATTTGTGGTTCCCCACCCGAATTCCACAGATCTTCTAGTTGGCCTGGAGTACCTGTATAAGAGGGTCCAGGGCCAACAGAAAGAGTAATGGGGATAGTGGACATCCCTGATGAGTGCCTCGCTGCAAGGAAAAGGGCATGGATATATCCTTATTAGTAAGTATCCTAGCCATGGGTTTGTTGTACAGAATGTGAACCCACTGTTTAAAATAAGTACCAAAACCATATAGGTCAAGTACTGCATGCAGGTAGGGCCACTCTACCGAATCAAAAGCTTTCAAAAAATCGACTGCTATAGCTGCGATAGGGGTGGAAGACCACAAGGCTAGCCATTTAATGTTAAGCAAGAGGTGAATATTATCCGCCACTGCCCTACCTTTAGTAAAACCAGCTTGTGACGGGTGTACGATGGAGGGCAAAACCTCCATCATCCATTTAGCAAGTATCTTGGTGACAATCTTAGTATCTACTGAGATTAGTGAGATAGGGCAGTAATTAGCACAACTTAGTGGGTCATCGGATTTCTTCGGGATAAGGGTAATTAATGCCTCCCGCATTGTTGACGGAAGGGAGCCAGTCAAGTGCACTTCTTGCAAAGCAGCAAGTAAGGGGGTACAGATTACGGGGCTTAAAAGTTGATAAAATTCAGTGGTCATACCATCCGACCCTGGAGCTTTGTCCTTGGCCAGCTGAGACTGGGCTTTGCTAACTTCTGCCTCTGTGATAGGGGCGTCCAAGGCACTTTTCATAGATTCTGATAACTGAGGACTATGAACTGATGCGCAGAAATCCCTCAACTGACCTCTTATATGTCCTTTTCCTGGGAGATTCAGGATCCACACAGCAGCTGATAGTATCATGCCATACATTCATTAACTTGCTTGGGGTCTGCAACTATCTCCTCATTTTCAGTTCTAAGGGCCTGAATGCGGGAAGCAGCTTGCTGCTTCCTCAGCTGGAAAGCCAATAGTTCCCAGCTCTTGTCCCCACCCTCCCAGTGGGCAGGTTTAGCCCTGGTCATATGCCACTCAACCTGTTGGTGAAGTATAGTGTTTATCCGGTATTTTAAACCAACAATCCTCCGCAGCATGGTGACATCCGGATCTCCAGCAGTGGTCGATTTAAACTGTGCCTCCATGGCGGAGAGTTCCGTTTGGAGTCCGTTAAGTTCCACCCTGCAGTCCTAGTTTTTCTGAGCCACATAAGCTATAATATGCCCTCTTAACACCACTTTAAATGCCTCCCATACCATTCGATGATGTACCCCCGGCTTATGTACTAGAAGTACTCCTGCAGCGTCCCTGGACCATACTTGAAATGATGGATCCTTAATCAATAAGGGGTTACACCGCCATCTAGTGCCCCCACGGGTGTCCCACAATCTGAAGAATGCAGGAAATGGGAGCATGATCCGATATTATAATGTCCTTAATCTCAGTTGCCACAATTTCCTGAGCTGCCCATCTATTCACAAGCCAGAAATCAATGCGACTATAAGTTGTGTGAACCGGTGAGAAAAAAGAATAGTCCCTCCCTGTAGGGTGGTCCTTCCGCCAGACATCAGTCATGCCCCACTTGCTCATCATTTCTAGCAGGGTGCCCATTGCCCTGGGGTGAGTTTGGGGGGTGGGCTTAGATTTATCCAAAAATATATCAGGTGCCATGTTAAAGTCACCCCCTATCAAGAGTGGGCTATTATGATATCCCTCAGTAAGAGATTCCAATGCCTGATTAAGGTCAAGGAATACCCCTGGAGAGTCCGTATTTGGTCCATAGATATTTGCTAACACCACATGCCCCCCCCCCTGGGTAGGAGAATCTAGCCCCTATCCACCGACCCTGGGCATCGGTGATTGTTTTATCCACCATCCATGGGCATGATTTCCTAATCAAAATTGCTACCCCCTTGGACTTATTCTGGGCCGAGCTAGCAATTACTGTCCCAACCCATGCTTTTTTGAGCCAACCAACATTCCTTGCAACAAGGTGTGTTTCCTGCAGCAACGCAATATCTGCATGCAAGGAGTGGAGGTGCCTGAGAACAACACTTCGCTTGACTGGATGATTTAGCCCCTTCACATTCCAAGATTTGAGCTAGCCCATGTTGTACAATGCTATCGCCACCACACTGAGGTTTCCGTGACGGGGGAGTAAAAAAAAAAAAAAAGAATGTATTACTCACCTCAGGAGCCCAGAAAGAATGGGCAAGAGTAATAAGTCAGGATACCTGAGGTGTATAAGATTGCTCAACAAGATCAAGACCGGCGGAATGTACCGGGCAGGATGCGACCCCAACTGACCTAGTAATTGAGAGAAAAACACAGGCAGGATTAAGTAACTCTCACTAAACAGTTACGAATTATACAACTGGGAAAATCCCCACTAAACTGTAAGTTAAACAAAGAACTATATTAACTATTTTATTCCTCAGACTTCTACAACAGTATATTAACAAGTATAAAGCACAGGCTAACGAGTCTTGGTGTACACACAATGATGCTATACCCTGGTGAAATGCAAGGGTAAGCCTCTGCCGTGCTAGCCAAAGGCTCGAAAAGGGCAGGAAGAGATCGAACAGTCTAGTTACTGACAGGCTGAACCCCAGCCATGCCTAAACTTGACATCATCTCCAACACTACCCAAACTACACCGTAGGGTGGGGCATTTAAGTGAGAAATGAAAGAAAAGAAAACAAAAAAAAAAAAGGGAGAAGGGGGGGCCCCGGTCAGTGGATGTTCCCACATGGGGGTCTGTACTAGCCAGACATAAAATACCAACCTATCTGAAAGGGATGGTTACACCTCACCCCTTCCAAACCCCCAAAATCCCACACAAATGCCCCAATCCCCTTCCCCCCTGCCTCCTAGAGATTAATAACAAATACAGTCCTTATGTCATTCAGTCCAGTAGAGGTGCTCCATAAGACAATATGGCCTCTTTGCTGTCCCCCTGCTGACCTTTGGATAACACTTCTGCAGAAGACAGAGTTCCTGGCTTAGTGTAGGATGAGGAATTAGCTGTAAGCTCCTCTGCATCAGCCAGTCTGTCAGACCATGTTCCTGGCTCCACTGCTTCCATAATGGCTTCATCCGGTATATCTTCTGGGTCCATTTGAACCCTGTGTAATGACTCCTCTTTTGTTAACTTAGCCAGAGGTGCCATTTCTTGCCCTTCTGCAGAATCTATATCGCTGTGGGACCGATGTCTAACTCAAGGTGCAGAATTAATGTCCCACCGAGGTTTTGTGGAGGAGGCAGTACTAAGGATCACAGCCTGGTCAAATCCTCACCTGGAGCCCTCCATATCTACGTGCCGAGATGGAAAGGGGTTAAGGGACCCACTCCCTGAGGAACTCATCTGATCTCTGTTAATGCCGCCTTGCATATTTCTGCCTCTAACCGGGTTCCTACCATCTTTGTCAGGGTACCACAGCTTCCTAGGAGACAGATTTCTAAGGTTCAGGTGTGGCCAGTTCTTGGAAACCCAAGCTTCAACCTACCAAGGAGACTCTGCCACTATCTCTTTCCCTTCTTTCGACACAGCCAAGTAAGCCAGCTGGCGGAATCCATGCTTGAAGCCATGCTGAGCCAACACTTTTTTAACAGGAGCAAAGGCCTTCCTTCAAGCTGCCACCTCGGTGGAGAAGTACCTGTAAAAAGAGATTTTTTCCCCATGCCACATCACCTCCTCAAGATCCCTGGCAGCATGCAGGACTCGCTCCTTCATGGAGTATCTTAAAAAATACGCCACTATGAGCCGAGGTCCATTTGTTTTCGGATGGGGGCCACCAGGGACCTGGTGCGCTCTCTCCACTTCTATAGCCCCTTGCCACCTATCCCCCAGCATCTTGGGGATCTTCTCATTTAGAAATCTCTCCATAATTACCCCTTCAGAGCCCTCTGGTATACCCAGTATTCCGATATTAATTCTTCTACTGTGATTCTCCAGATCCTCAGCTCGCTGCCATAAGGTGGCCAGCCTGCTCTCATTTTCTTGGAGGCACTGAAGGAGTTTGGCCTGGCCTGATTCAAGGCTCTCAGTTCTTTGCTCAACAACATTAAATTTGTCCTTCAAAACTTGCAGTTCTGCCACATTCCCAGCTAAAGTGGCTGATAGAGAGTTGACCCTAGAAAGCAGAGTCTCCAGCAAAGACGTGATGTGCTGCAATGAAGCTTAAACATTCGATCCATGAGCAGGGGGCTCCAAGGCCATAATTAACAAACACTACACAACTGTTCCCATCCAGAGTGCTTATATAAAATGCTGATATCCAAGGCTGGTCCCCAAATAAAAAGCTTTCACTCCGAGGGGTGTAGGGTCATGATCAGGGGCTAAATGCTCTCTAGCCATGCAGAATGACCGCGCAGCTCCAGCCAAGCTTACGATGGTGATGTCCCAGGCACTCAAGTGTGTGGAGCTCGCGGTCTGTACAGTCCCATACCAGTCTTGACTACTGACTCTGATCCCAACTACTACCGTGCTCCAAACGCTGCTAATACCTCACCGGACCGAAGTGTGCGGCTACGGGAAGTATACCGCGGTAATACCATTAAATCAACCTCAGATACGATGGACGGTCACAAAATGGCAAAGCTGGAGCTCACGCTGTGATATTAAGCGGCCATACTCTCCGGCGTCCAAACCACGCCCCCTGGAATTGTGCAAGTTTGAGGGAGAGATTAAACATTTTTGTGATATGTTGGACTTCTTCATCAACTCTGAAAGCTATCATTTTTAAGACCTAAGGTGTCATTATTATACTGTGTTTTACTGAGGATTCTCCAGAGGCATTTGTTTGCTTCAGATACCAAGATTTCCTTGAAGAAGAAAGGGGGGAGGTGAGTTTGAAAGTAGCTAAAAATGCTGAAGTTGATAGGTAAAGCTGAAAGTGCAGTAAGATAGAATGAGTGCCTCTTTTGAGGGAGCTGCTGAGCCAGAAAACTATTGGACAATCCTGCTTATGTTGTACTAATAAAGAATAATTTGACTAAACTAAACAAATCTGTGGGGTTTTAAATTGTTCTTGGGTTCCTTATTCCCATTTTTACCGGGCTGCAATACTCTTAGGTCTGACTGACTATGGTATGTATTACAAACTACAAGATATATTGAAGTGTTTTTATGTTCTTTTCAGATCAGATTGAAATGGGTTATTCACTTCAATGGACTGCTGGCAGAGCTTTCCCATAAAACTAACCTGACTTCATCCTTATCCAAGGACAATTGACAAACAGCACTTATCAATTATCTCACTGATGGAGGTTGAAACGATGAACCCAATCAGCTACATATAGTGAAATGATTTTATTATTCATTAATAAATGTGAGGCTAGAAATGCACACCTGGTAAAAAAAAACAATGTTTCCACATCAAAAAATACATCCTCAGGACAGCAGATTCTAAGAATAACTGATTTTTTACAAATGATATTTTAATTACTCTGATAATGCAAGGACAGGCTGAGCGAGTGAACATGTGCTCCCTGGAGGAGACAAGGGACTGGGGGATATGACTGAGATGTTTAAGTATGTAAAGGGGATAAAGAAGGCAGGCACTGAAGGGACACTCAGGCTGAGGAGGGGGAGGGACAGGAGATGGCTTGGCCTTAAATTGGAGAAGGAAGATTTAAGATAGAAATGAGGAGACACTTTTTCGCATAGAGGGTCATGGTAGAATGGAATGCTCTACCGGAGGAGGTGGTAGCCTTTAAGACAGTGAAACAATCACAATGGCAGCACAGCTCACAGACAGTAAAATCAGCTTTATTGAAATAGAAGATTAAACAGCATATCAGCTTACAAATGGCAAACAAGGACCCCAACAGGATTCAGAGCTAGTGCTTCATCAGGGGGATGGTCTTGTTGCCTCACATTACCATCCTTAAATAGCAGTATAATTTAAAGGTGGTGGGGGGTACATTAAATCCAACCACCAAATATTGATATGTAAAATGCAACGTGCTTCAATTCAAAAATCAAACTGAAATCATTTATTAGATGTATTATGCCTACTAATGTATTTAATATATTCCATTTTTAGGTATTTGTGGGCAAATCTTTTATCTACCCCTACACTAGACATGATTGGGAAGCATATGAAAAATGTGGACTGCATCTGTTTAATAGCATAAATGTACATATATGCAACTCAGTTTCTCCAGCTATGCATTTCTGTAAATAGTGGTCAGTTGTTTTTACTATTCTTAATACATTTTGTTATGGATGGTTAATTTATTAATTATATGACACTTAATTTCACTAATTATTTTTGAACTGAAGCACGTTGCACTTTACATATCAATATATGGTGGTTGGATTTAATGTACAGCCTCTTTAAATGATACTACTACTATTTAAAGATGGTAATGTGTGGCAACAACGCCATCCCCCTGATAATGCACTAGCTGCGAAACCAGTCATGATCCTTGTTTGCTGTTTGTTTGTGAGCTGGTATGCTTTTTAATTTTCTATTTCAATAAAGCTGATTTTACTCTGTCTGTGAGCTGTACTGCAGCTGTAATTTTGCCATGTGCCATTTACTTGCACACACGCTCATGTAGCTGGAGCGGTTTTCATTTGTTTGAACACTATAAGTCAGCGGGTAGTTTCAAATGGAGATTGGACAAGGTGAGCGATGTGATAATTGGGAAGGGGCAAAGTGAGGGTGCTAGCTGCACACTCAGGCAGACATGATGGACCAGGTGGTCTATTTCTGCTGGCAAATTTATATGTTTGTATGTTCATATAATATTTAGAAAATTATTTAGTAAGGTTGTCAACCTTAAGAGCAAGCTACCATGCTAAGTAACAGTGCTGCAAACATGCAAGCTTGGTTCATATATACTTGGTTATTGTGCACCATACACTACACATACCAACAGCTTAATCTGGTTTAATTTCAGTTGCTTACCATGTGTATTCCCCCTCCCCCTCCCCGGTCACCCCTGAAAAAGGGACTTCTAGGCCCAGTGGGCTTACCGGGTCAACAAAATTCAACAAAAGCAAAAACAAAATCATTTTCCGAATCCACTCCATTCTTTATGGCTGAAACACTGTATGAAAATCATTTTGAAACATTTATCAGAGTATAGACATAAATTTGTAAGCATAGATTAAGATTGAAACAATTAAAAACAATAGACAGCAAAATGAAACTAACCCCTTCTTATGTAACCCTTAGGCGGTGCTATTCCAAGGGCTACTACTCCTGCCTGCCCTCCTAAAACCAGGTTAAAGGGATTGGCTTGGTTCCAAATTAACAATTACCCAGATTCCCCTACCCTCAGTAAACACAATGGTTTGGTGCCTCCACCCAGAGTGAGGTATGTGGGGGTGTCCCTCCAACCAGGTATAGCCCTCTGGGGAGCTATAACCACCCACCAGCCCTAGTAGTGACCAAGTACCTTTCCAATGGATACATCCCTTTTCAGTAGGGACCACACAATTTGCAATGTAGATTAATATGCTGATATTCCTTGCACTTACCACCAAGGTCTGGTCTTCTGGCAAATGCCCTGGAGCCCCCTGTAAAGCAATATCACATGCATACATACACTTTCAAAAATATTAGCCAGGATATTGTCGCATGTAATTTATTTGGTCCCTTGGAGACAGTCTTGTAATTACTGGGTATCCAGACGGTGATGATGGCTTGCCAGAACGGTGCCTGGGGTTGCAGCTGTTGTTGGGGGGCCCTTGAAGGGAGGAAAAGATGATTAAACTTATACAACAAAAACCTTGACTAGTTGTATCCTTGGTCATTTGACCTAGTCCACCGAAAATCCTGTAAACACACTGAGTGAAATCAGATGGTACCACAGAATAATTCATGAGCTTGTTGCAGGGAGCTACCCTGAGTTTACTCACAACACCAATGGATAGAAGATGACCTGGTGAAATAAAGACCTGTTGCAAAGCACTGAAGAGCATGGGGAAGCTGGGCCAACATGACTCACCTCCACTTCACGGCCTTTCCTTCCAGGTGGCGGTAACCTGTGATACCTTGCTGTGCATGGGCTAGATCTCCAAGCTGGTTTCTCACCGAGAAAGCCATAACTGTTGTAGGAATAGACAGCTTGGGCTGAAGTTGGCATGAGCCCAAGGTTGCATAAAACGCTTCTGGTGAAGTTCAATTCTTTTAGCTGGTAAAGCCTCCAGCTGGCTGTCCACTTGACCAAACAATGCAACTGGCTCCCAGTGGCAAACAGGCATCCCTGTTTAGCAGGCCTCAGTCAACCTCAAGCAGTTAACACATCAGCTAGAAACAGCATACACTTGTACACTTTTCAGTTTTGCTTCAGGCTGGTTCACAATTACATCTGCTCTGCTGTGCAAACCTGTTAACCTGCAAAAGCAGTCTCTGGTGACCGATTCCTGAAACTGGGACTGCAGACACACACCAGAGGAAACTAGGATTTCCCTAGGTCAGAAACCCACAACCTTGAAAAGGCTCCTCACTTCATGGAGTCTCGGAATGAACTGCACCAAAGTTTGAAATCAGCTTTCAGATTAGTCCATTTTCCTTGCATTCCCATTAGTCAGGGGAAGCTGTCAATCACAGTCTTTTGCTCCCATTGACTCCTTTAGGCACCATAGGCAGTATAGTGCAGTGGTTTAAGGCTCTGAGCTGCAAATCTGGAGACCTGGGTTTGAATTCCACAGCCCCCCCTTGCATACTGTGTGACCCTGAGCAAGTCACTTAACTTCCCTGTGCTCCCAGGTTGCACCTTTAAACAAAGCTTTCAGTTTAGCGTGCCTCACCTGGTTAAACAATTGGGAAAAAATAAAAACCTTAGAGTTCACAGTTTCTCCCACAAGACACCTGAACTAAGGACCCCTCGAGGTCCCCTGTGTCCTAACTGGTCCAAATCCTGGAAGTCCCAGGCCACACATAGTGACTCCCATTTGGATGCATAAGTTGGAAGAAGGCAGGTTAAAATGAGCACTCCAACTTAAATATAACAACAATTTAGCAGTAAATATTTACAGTACCATTTTTGGGCTCCCTCTGCTCTAACAGTGACAGCACAGTGGAGCAAATGAGGGGGGATGCCCAGCCGGTCACAAGCTCTGAAGAACTCAGACCCTAACACAAGCCATTTACAATACATTGGAAGTGTCACTTAAAGGAACAGGCGTGGAAGCACATCATGGCACTCTTATGCAAATTAACAGGGTCACCAAATAACCATGGATTTAGCATCTCTGCAGGACATCTGCCTGGCAGTGGGCATTGCTGGAGCACTGGGAGACACTTAAGGTAAGCCTCAAATTGGTGGGGGCTACATTCTCTCCTGCCTAGGAAACGTGGCATCCACGTCAAGTCTATACACAAATAACAGTTTTACTTATTGTAATACTATTTCTTACTATACACAGGTTGTAACCATAAATCACTATATATGTTACTAAGCAGTTTCATCATCAATATTTATAATAAACCATTCTTTACTTGTAAATGGCATTCTTATAAACAATGGTATTATCCAAACAGTTGCATTTTCCTTTCAACATTTTGTTTTTACATTTCCATACCATCTCAGTTAGTTATTCACTACATTATTCATGGAAATTCTGTTATATCTAGAACCAAGTGGCTGGTAACCTGAACCTGTCAGCTAACTTTAGGAACTCTGTAAAAATGACCCCGGCATATTGCTTGGAGGGTTTTATTACTAACTTAGAAGCTGCAGTGAATCCTATCTTAACAAGGGAGTTAGCTGTAATGTACACCCCTTTATGGACCACATTCATAGGAAGGTCTGCAGGCTTTCTTAGGGAATCATATGTAAGACATACTATAGGTTTAACAACTCTCTCTGATCTTCTAGGCTTAGGGGGCACAGGCACAGTCCCTTCAACACTGGCATTTGGGTTCATGACTCTTGGTTCGTTGTCCACCAATAAGACAGCTTCTGCAGGAAGGGGTACCTCTGCACTCTCTGTTTGCTCAGACTTGGAAGTATTACTTGTACTTGTAGTAGCACTTGCATGTTCTTGTTTTGTAGACCCTAGATTATCTGTAAGTGATATTTCAACAAAATTGGAGTCATCTAGCACACTGCTGGCACTCCCAAGATTAGCAATACTGGTCGACATGAGGTCAAGTTCACTAGGGCCAGCTATTTCAGCCTCACATACAGGTTCACTAGGCCCACTTATTTCAGTTTCACATACAGGTTCACCATTGTGTTCCTCATTTGTGGGGTCAGAACTATCCATTTAAATTTTAGACAGTTCCATGAGGCACAAAGAATCAGCTACCTCAGAGGTCATACTTTGTACCTCATTTTCAGGTAGCACAGGGTAGTGGAGAAGGTAAGATTGCCAGTCAGTTCTGAATCTTCAGCATTATCTCCAACATTATAAGCAGGAATTCCCCTGAAACAACTGAGCTAACTCAAAGGAAGGGTAATACACAGGTCCATATTCACTTTCATCAGACTGTGAATTGACATCATCATTAATGACAGCATTACTTGTTTAAGGCTTGTGCTGCTGCAATGCAGGAGGCTGGTCTGACTGCTTTTCCTGGAGGCAGATCGGGTAACAGGCCCAGCTGGCACATTACCTTGCAATGCTGTATCTAGGATAATTTTCCCAGTTGGAGGAAGGTGATTCAGATGGGTTGTTTTTACAGATCTGTATATCCTTCTGGCTGTACTTTATAGACTGGAAGATTGTCCAACTTGCTTATGACTGTGTAGGGAGTGTGACTCCAGTGGTCAGCTATCTTGTGCTTTCCATGCAAGTGCAAGTTTCTCATCAAGACACACTCTCGAGATTGCAGCTTTTGAGCTTTGACTCTTTTATCATGCCTTACTTTATTTGTTAGGTTTTTCTTGGCAGACATTGTGTGTGCTAATTGGAAGGCATGATTAAGTTGTGCTTTGAGTTTGTGAACATATTGCAAATAGTTGTCAGCCTGAATTCCATCTGGGGGCACTCCAAACCAAATATCTACAGGTAAGAGTGCTTCCTGACCAAACATTAGTTTATATGGTGAGAACTCTGTTGCATCATTGCAGGTGCAATTATAAGGATGAACCAAGGTACTTATTTTTTGACTGTGTCTTGGCTTGTCCTTTGGGTGAAGGGTACCTAGCATTTCAGTAACATCTGATTAAACCTTTCAGGTTACAGATCACCTTGTGGGTGATAGGAAGTGCTACTTGACTTTCTTTCACTCCAGAGTTATAGTGTTTCTTTGATTGAATAGCTTTCAAAGTCCTGCCCCTGGCTGGAATGGAGCCTCTGTGGGGCACCGTAGTGGATGAAAAATCTTTCAACGAGAACCCTGGCTACTGTTGTTGCTTTCTGGTTCTTTATTGGATAGGCTTGTGCATAGAGAGTGAAGTGGTCTGTTACTACCAGAACATTGCTAATGATTTTTGAATCAGGTTCTGTACTCAAAAAGTCTATACATACAAGCTCCATAGGGGCACTGGAAGTGATGTTAATCAAAGGTGCTGTTCTTTGTGGTTGGGCCTTCCTTTGGAGGCATCTACTGCAAGTTTTAATGTACTGCTCCATGTCTATATTCATTTTGGGCCTATAGAAATGGGCTCTAGCTAAATTGGTTGTCCTCTCACTGCCCAAATGTCCCATTTGGTCATGGAGTGCTCTCAGAACCACACCCTTAAATTTATAAAGCAACACCAGTTGCTTTTTGGTATCTTTCCCTTGGTCATCTTTGTGATTTCTCTGTAGAGTAGCTTATCTCATAACTTAAGTCTAGGCTCTTCTCCGAACAATAAAGCAGTTCTCTGATCATTTGACCATAGCTTGGCAACATCTTTCCCTTTGTTCATAGCATTCAGCACAAGCTTAATCATAGGGTCATGATAGTGTACCCTCTGAATGTCCACTAGGGTAAGTTGAGGCAGAGTGCTCAAGTCCCAAGCAGCAAAGTTGCAGTAAGCTACAGGAACAAAAGTATCTGGACACCCCAAACAATCAAATAGGCAGTTCACAGTGGCAGTAGATGGGTGTTCATCTCAGTCAAACTTTTGGCACAGGGCTCTTACAGATTGTTCTGACATTGTCACCCTCTCAGAATTTGATGCAGGCCTTCTAGATAGAGCATTGCCATCAATATGATTGAGACCTGGACAGCACTCCTTCAAATAATCATATGCTGAGAGAGTTGACAATCACTTGTGCTCAGTGGCATCTAATTTGGCTGAGGCTTGGACATATGTGAGGGAATTATTGTCTGTTTTTACCAGGATTTTGGCACCATATAAGTATTCATGAAACTGGTCAACTATAGCCAATTTTAAAGCAAATAATTCAAGTTTGTACACTGCATAGTCTTTCTCAGAGAAGACCAAGCTTCAACTGGCACATGCCACTGGGCATAATCCTTCCTCACACCCTTGATAAAGTACATCCCCAAGTTCACTCAAGCTGGCATCTGTGTGAAGTACATACAGTTTAGCTGGATCTGCATAGCAAGAATTGGGACATGTGTAAGCTGATAAATAATGTTGTAGAAGGCTGTGTCGCAGTCACGGGTCCATCATGCTTCAAAAGGTTCATTATGCTTGAAGTAGACTTTGTCATCTTCCTTCACAGTGCCCCTTTTTACTTTTGATTGGTAGGGAGCTATCCTTATGTCATATTCAACAATGGGCAGATTACCTTTGTATAATCTTTAACAAAGTGCCAGTAATATCCACAGAACCCTAGGAATTTCTGAAGTTCTTTATGGTTGTTTGGCCTTGCTGAGGCAGTAAAGGCCTAAAATTTACTTGGGTCTGTCTGGATGCCTTTAGAAGATACAATGTGACCCAAGTATTTCACATATTGTTGAAAAAAACTGGCACTTGTCAATGGATAATTTTAATCCAAATTCTTCTAATAGGTCCAGGACCTTAAATAGATGAGCCTCATGCTCCTCAAGGTTTTAGTCAAACACAATGACATTGTCCATGTAAACTAGACATTCCAGGAGATTCATATCTCTACAGCTTGCTCCATTAATTACTGGAAGGTTGCTGGCACTCCTGATATGCCTTTGGGCATGCGTAGGAACTCATAGAAGCCCAAGGGACACATGAATTCAGTTTTTTCTCTCTATCCTCTTTTGCCATCAGGATTTTGTAGTACCCACTTTTGAGATATAAGATGAAGAACCACAGGCTTCCATTAAGACAATCAAGGGCATCATGGATGAGAGGCATTGTATACTGATCTTGTAAGGTCCTTTTTTTAAGTGTTCTGTAATCTACGCACATTCTTACCAAACCATTTTTTCTTTATCAAACCACCACAATGGGAGATGCATAAGGGCTGAGGGGATTCCTGGATGATTCCAGCTGTTAATAACTCTTAAAGGTGGCACTGAACATCATCAATGTCCACAGGTGCCAATCTGCATGACCATTCTCTAAATGGCCTTTCATCATGGATGCTGATATGATGCTCAGCACTTGTGATGCATCTGACATCCTATTCCTTTAATGAGAACACTTTACTTCACTGGACTAGCTTACAGCTGACTTTATCTTTCCACTCATTGGGAATGGGAGACTCTCTAAAATCAAACATATCTGGGTTACTTCACCTTCTTCCTCTGTACGGCACTTGCTTGGTAACAGAGCAGCATCTGCACAGTACACCTTGGCCAGCGTACAACCTCGAGTGACTTCAGTATCTTGATCAGTTACATCACAGAGCTTTACCACTACTCTTTTAGAATAAGCAAGGGCTCTGACAGGTAGCACACTGGGTTTAACTAGGAATCCATCAGGCAGCTTTCCCTTCTCTGAGGTGTCTAGCATAAGAATCTTGTTTGTTACATCTTTCTGCATACGCACTTCACTGCTGACACTGCAGTGCTCATTGGGTGGCAACACAAGAGGTGCTGGATCCTTTTTTCAAAGGATTCCCACTGGAACATCCTTGTCAGTCTCTTTGACCTGCAATTGCATCTCATATGCTTTTTGCACCATTGTATGAATGTATAAAGCTTGCCCAGTCTTTTGGGTTTGCCTCTCCTAACACATCTGGTCTAATTGGCCAAACATGTGTTCATTAGTTCCGATTAATAAAGGGATTCCATCATATAAGCCAGTGGGTGGGAAAATCAAGGCCAGGGTCTCCATGGGCTCATCCTCGCCAGCCACAGTGGAAGGAAATGATAGCCATACTCATAAGAAACCAAGGTAAGAGTAGGATGTGTCACTTAAACCCCATACATGCAGTCTAACTTGGGGTTGTAGAGGGTGGTCAGACAAGTGCTGGTCATACCAATCTGTAAATATTTTACTGACCTGAGATCTGCTATCTAGCATGGCCATGGCTGAGATACCATCAATGTGCACCGTGGTCTCCATAGAAGGGTCTACTATCTCTGACCAGTCTGGAGGAGCAGTCTTAGCAGGTCTCTGTACAGTGGCCTCAGATGAAAAAGACTTGTGGGGAGGTCCATGCTGCAGCTTTATATTACTTTGCCGAATCTGGTTGAGCAATTTATCAGTTACGCTGCACAGATCCTCAGGAGCATGGAAAGATCTTATAGTGTGCCCATCTTCTCCACATCAGTAACAGAATACTTGAGCTTTGGACTCAGAAGGCCGAGCAGGGTTTTCTTTGGGGTTGCAGTTATCAGAGTGTGCAGGCTGGGACTCTTTGTTACGCCTAGACTCAAATTCAGCCCCACCATACTTTGCCCAAGGCACTGATTGATGGGATAAGTGAAAGATCTCTCACCATAGTTCACAACTCTTTCATTTCTTTTGTTGATTCAGAGAAGTGGGGAATGTATGCAGAGAGGATAGAAACACAGAGGCATTCTCAGAAGTTCTGCCAGTGCCAGGGCAAATACGGACAGAAAAAGCAGAATCATGGACTTCAACAAGTGGCTGAGAGAATGGTGTGGGTCCATGGGGTATAACTGGGTGGAAGAGTGGGGCAACACATGTAAATACCCATGTCTATATACAGTGGACACTCTACATCTATGTAAGGAGGATTTGGGGGTGTTAAAGCAGTGACTGATAGAATTTATCACCAAAAAGTATAATTCAAACTTGCTAGGAATAATAGGGCCTACTTGTCTAGGAATGGGGAGGGAGAGTAAGGGGGCAGCTGGGAGAGAGTCAGGGTGGAGGGTGGTATCACTAAATGCTAGGAGCCTGAGGAATAAGACGTCAGAGCTACAGGCACTGCTGGCAGAAGGAGAGGTGGACATAGCAGCCATAACTGAGATGTGGGCAATGCAAAACCAAGACTTGGACTTGCCATCCCAAGATCTAAATTATTCAGAAGAGACTGAGAAAAAGGTAAGGGTAGGGAGTAGCCATTTACATAAGGGAAGGGACTGGATGCGTCAGGGAGGAGGGGGAAGAAGGTAGGTCAGAAGTCATTTGGATACAACGTTATACCCCAAAAGGGGCTAGGGTCTGATTGGGGGTTGTTTGTAGGCCCTCAACCCAGAAAGAGGATGTGGATAGGGAGCTAGGGAAGCAGCTTAGGAGCCACTGTGGCAAAGGTAGCACTGTGGTGGTGGGAGACTTCAATTTTCCAAGGGTGGATTGGAGCATCCTAGCCACCACATGGGCTAAGGAACAGATCCTACTAGAAGCAACTCAGGATGGCTTCCTTACCCAAAAGGTGACAGTGCCAACAAGGGAAGAAAATATTCTAGACCTGGAGCTGGTGCTGGAGGATGGAGAGCAGGTCACAAATGTAAGAGTGGAGGAACCACTGGCTAGTAGCTATCACCACACAGTGTGGTTCTCTATCAGTTTGGGTACAGAGATCCACAATACAAAAACAAAGTTCCTGGACTTCAGAAAGGCAGATTTTGGCAGGATGGGGCAATTAATGAGAACACACATAGGTGATATCCACCCTGACATGGACGCAGAGCAGAAATAGGTGATTATAAAACTAGGGCTGATTGAATCCACTAAAGCTTGTGTCAAGAGCCAGCAAAAGAAATCAAGGACCAAACATCCAAGCTGGATGACCAGAGAGGTAACGGAGAAGGTGAGGGATGGAGAAAGGCCTTCCATACTTACAAGAGAACCAACAGGGCAGAGGATAGGAAGAACTATGTGAGGAAATCCAGGGAAGTGAGTAAAATGGTCAGGACTGCAAAGGCAACCATAGAAAGTAAATTAGCACAGGGGATTAAGGAAGGGGAAAATGATTTCTTCAGGTATATCAGGGAAAAGAGGAAGTGCAAGGATCAAATAGTTGGGATCAGGAAAGGCAGTGGGTGCACAGACAAGTGGGCCGAGGAGGCAGAAGTACTTAATGAGTACTTATGTTCAGTGTTCACAAGGGAGAGGGATGGGCCCATTCCTGCAGGGAAAGCGGGTGTAGGCATGGGGGGGTGAGACAATCACAGATGGGGTCCTCATGGAGAAAAGGGTGCTAGAGAGCCTTAGGTCCCTGAGGGTAGACAAGGCATCTGGGCCAGATGGAGTACATCCCAGGGTGCTGAGGGAGCTGGCAGAGGTCCTGACAGAGCCACTGCTGGATCTGTTCAGCACCGTGCTAAATACGGGATGTGTGCCCAAAGATTGGATTGAGGCGCACGTGGTACCTCTCCACAAAAGTGGGCCCAAGGATGAACCAGGGAACTACAGACTGGTGAGCCTCCTCGCAATTGTGGGGAAACTGATGGACTCTATCCTCAAAGAAAGGCTGGTGCAGTTTCTTATGGATAATGATCTGCAAGACAACAGAAAGCAAGGGTTCATTGCTGGCAGATCCTGTCAGACAAACTTGGTTGATTTTTTTGACTGTGTCACAAGGGCACTGGACGAGGGCCATGCAGTAGATGTAGTCTACCTGGATTTCAGCTAGGCGTTTGATTTAGTGCCACACAGAAGGTTGACATGAAAGTTGAGGTGTCTTGGTATAGAGTGGAAGCTTGCCCGATGGACAGAAAACAGGCTGAGGGACAGGCAACAGAGGGTTTTGTGGGGGGAGAAGCATCAGAGCCAAGGGCAGTGACAAGTGGTGTCTCACAGGGATCAGTACTAGCACAAGTCCTGTTTAACATTTTCATCACAGACATAGTGGTTGGGATCAAGAATAAGATCAGCCACTACGCCAATGACACCAAGATCTGTGCTGAGGTGGATGGGGAGGAGGGTGGCAAGTTACTGCAGGAGGACTTGGCAAGACTCGAGGAGTGGTTGCACACTTGTCAGCTTGGGTTCAATGACAAGAAGTGCAAGGTGATGCACTTCAGAGCCAAAAACCCAGGATACAGCTATTGCATGGATGGTATCAAACTGTCCACATCTAATAAGGAAAAGGATCTGGGGGTGCTGGTGATCAGGGAATTAAACCACTCAGCCCATTGTAGGAAGGCAGTGGCTAAGGCTCACAGGATCTAGATGTAGTGAAGTCATATTGCCCCTGTACAGGTCCCTGTTGAGGCTGCACTTGGAGTACTGCATGCAGTTCTGGCACCCATACTTGAAAAGGGATATGGGACTACTGGAGACAGTGCAGTGAAGAGCAACAAAGATGATCCAGGGGTTGGGGGATGGAACTTACGAGGAAAGACTAAAAGAGCTCAACATGTATACCCTGGAGGATAGAAGAGAGAGGGGATATGATTGAGACCTTCAAGTACCTGAAGGGGATGAACAGAGTAGGCTTCCAGGGTGGGTTCACTCTCCAGAATGGAAAAGATCCAGAGGGCACTCCCTGAAGTTAAAGGGGGGCAGATTCAGGAGGGAGAGGAGGAGGCTCTACTTCACTGAAAGAGTGGTAACTGGGTGGAATGCACTGCCTGAGCAACTCGTATCAACACAGACTGTGGGGTGCTTCAAGAGGGGGTGGGACAAATTCAAGGGAAAGTACATACGGGGGGGAAGTTGGGGAGGTAAGAGTTAATGGGGGGGCAGCTGCAATCTAATGTGCTGAAGTGCTGAACACTTGAGCAGACTAGATAGAGCATATGGCCTGTATCTGCTGGCAATTTGTGTGTTCATATGTTCGTATGTTGCATCACTGCATGGTCTGTTTTTAGTAACTTTGGCATTGGCCCCATTTAAGGCAGGTTGAGCCTCGTGGGATGATTCAGCAGCATCAATTAGGTGGTCTGACCTTTCACTAGTTCTGCAGCCTTTTGAGTACTTGTTTTCAGTGCCCTCAATTCTTTTAGTAAATCTGTTAATTGCTGGGAATCAGTAGCAATCTCTTTGTCTTCCAAGGGTGTTGCACCCAACCATTGGGTTTCTCCTGATTGTCCACTTTCAGTGGCTTGGATAACAGCCACAGATGCTCGAGGTGGCTCCTATTGTGCCCTTCTCTGTTCAACTTCCTGAACTTCTTTCATCAGCAAGTTGGGGGGAGGGGAACACTTCGGTCTGGTAACTGTAACTTAAGGAACATTAAATCAGAATATGGGGCTGACTTCAGTATCTGGTCCAACCTGATTTAGTTCAATTCACCCAAGGCCACACGCCCTTTCCTTACACATTTCTGTAGCACTTTCTCAAGCCGAGGTGTGTACTCTAACAAGGGCTCTCCTGGACATTGTTGAGTTGTTCTAAACCTCCACAGAAGATCCTCACCTGATACAGCGTTTCCAAACACATTCTCTAACGTTACCAAATAGGTTTGTGCCAATGTTTCTGGGTTACCAGTTTGCACAGACTGAATAGTGTCAGGGCAGGACCTTGGAAGCTCTCACTTATTCGTTTCCTTTTTTCTGCCATACAACATTGCCGTTCTTGTAATAAGGAGATGGCATAATTGGCCCATGTCTCCCAGTCATCATCTTCAGCTGGAGTGGGGTCACTCCTGAAAAATATTTTTATCCTCCTATATGAATGTGAGTAGGGGAAGCATAGATGGGCTGAGACCCTTTATTCTTGGGAGGGGTTCCTCCACCACAGCCCAGTAGCATACAAAGCACTTCTAACCCTGTCCCTTCAGTCAATAACAATTTGGCAAATTTCACTTCAAAACTTTCATTTACAGGTAGTTGCTCAGGTTCTGAGTAAGTTTCACTGTTTCTGGTTACCACTTTCCATGCTATTGGGGACTCATCAGAGACAAAAAACTTGGCACACTGGAAATTTCCACTCAGTTACTACACTCTACTAAAGCTACTAAAGTCTTAGTGGCCTCATCAGTACCTCAACTCTCACTGTAACTCAGTCTAAACATTTTATTGTAGATAGACCATGTTTTATGGTGCCCTTGCTGGTACCCAGGGGTATGTTCAATAGCATTAAAGCCTGTTGGGTGTCAACCTCATCTGCCTCACACCCACCTAGTAGTCAAAGTACAGACCATCTTTCAGGGGAAATTTCAAAGCTGGCACTGGCACCACACTCTATATTGTTGGAGATTATCCACTTCAATTTTGACACTAAATTATCAAACAGCTCCAATTTTGTATTTTGACCACTAGAGGGCAGTAATCCCAGTGGTATCTACATGATGTAACACTTAGGTGGTGCTATTCAAAGAGCTACTACCCCTGCCTGTCCTTTCAAAACCAGGTTGAGGGGTCTGGGTTTCAAATTAACAATTACCAGGGTTCCCCTACCCTCAGTAAACACAATGGTTTGGTGTTTCCAACCAGAGTGAGGTATGTGTGGGTGTCTAGCCAAACAGGTATAGCTCTCTGAGAAGCTATAACCACCTACTAGCCCTTCTAGTGACCAAGTACCTTCACAATGGATGCAACCCTTTTTCAGCAGGGACCACACAATTAGCAATGTACATTAGTAATATACTCACACCCCTTGCTCTTATCAGCAGGGTCTGGTCTTCTGGAAAATGGCCCAGAGCCCCCTGTAAAGCAATATCACATTATCACATGCAAACATACACTTTCACATATTTTTTACCCAAGTCGCAGTAAAGTTTAACCAGACAATAACTTGCTCCTGAGTCTGCTTAACAGTGAAACAACACATATAATTTACTGAAGGGATGTGAACAAAGTAAAGGTGTAAATCTGAATGAATGATTTCTAACTGGTATGTGCCAGGATGTTGTTGCATGTAAATTATTTGATCTCCTGGAGACAGTCTTGCAACTACTGGGTACCCAGATGGTGATGCTAGCTAGCCAGAATGGTGCCCGGGGTTGCAGCTCTTGTTGGGGCCCTTGATGGGAAGAAAAGATGATTAAGCTTACACAACAAAAACTTTGACTAGTTGTATCCTCGTCTGGTTGGCCTAGTCCACTGAAAACCCTGTAAACACACTGAATGAAACCAGATGGTACCACTGAATAATTAATCAACTTGTTGTAGGGAGCTATAATGAGTTTACTCACAACACCAATGGATAGAAGATGACCTAGTGAAATGAAGACCTGTTGCAAAGCACTGAAGAGCATGGGAAAGCTGGACTGAAATGACTCACCTCTGCTTCATGGCTTTTTGCTCCAGACCAGGTGTCCAGAACCTGTGATACCTTGCTGTGTAGGGGCTGGATCCCCAAGCTGGTCTCTCGATGGGAAATCCATAACTGGTGCAGGAATAGACAGCTTGGGCTGGAGTTGGAACGAGCAGAAGGTTGACTAAAACACATTTGGCAAAGTTCAGTTCTTTTAGCTGGTGAGGCCTCCAGCTGACTGTCCACTTGACCAAACAAGGCAACTGGCTCCCAGTGGGAAACAGGCATCCCTGGTTAGCAGGCCTCGGCCCACCTCAAGCATTCGGCACATCAACTAGAAACAGTATCCACTCATACACTTCTCAGTTCGGCATCAGGCTAGTTCGCAATTACAGCCGCTCTACTGTGCAAACCTGTTAACCTGCAAAAGCAGCATCTGGTGGCCAAATCCCAAACCTGGGACCACAGACACATGCTGGAGGAAATGTAATTATGATTTCAAGGTTTTCAATAAAGCTATTAGTTTGCAGTAACAAAACGAAATCATGACTCAGACATATTGAGCAAGCAAGATTCATTCTGGGTCAGCATCTACAGGACAACTCTAAAAAATTATTAAACGTCTTGTCGGCCTCCAAGTTGTGACCAAAGGGGGAAATGGGTGAGGTGATTTCAGTTGTTGCTGAAAAGGCATTTGATCACCTGGATTGGGCCTTTTTGCAGGGTACTCTTGCCAAATTTCAGTTTGGTCCTACATTTTGTAGTTGGTTTCAAAATATGTCTGCCTTTCCACAGACAAGGATATAAGTGAATAGACTTCTTTCCCCTAAATTGTAGAGAGAGTGGGGGTACAAGCTAGGAGTGCCCCCTCTCCCCCCTGCTGTTTGCCCTTAGTATAGATCCTTTATCAGCTCTTATTCATCAATCGGAAAACTATCAAGGCATATGGCTAGTAGGTAAAGAGTGATGAATTTCCCAGTAGGCCAATGATATCTTGCTTAATCCTTTTAACCCTGCCCAGCTGCTTCTTGTGGTCAAACATCTGTTGAGGGAATATGGTCATCTTTCAGGTTTCAAAATTAGTGAGAATAAGATGGAAGTGATGTTTTTAGGACAACCATTGGATACCTTGGTTTCCTCAGGTTGTGGATTCCAACCGGATAAGAATGGGTTTAAATATTTGGGAATTTGGATCCCTGGGGACTTATCGAAGCTGTATGTGAGGAATTACAATAAATTGTTCAGGGAGGTGCAAAAGGACTGCACGAGGTGAAAGGAGCTTCCTTTATTGGTTGGAGGAAGGGTGGAGAAAATCCATATAAACAGTTTTCCCCTTTTGTTTTTATTTTCATCTCTACTGGTGCCTCTGCCAACTTCTTTTTGGTGGTCTTTAAAATGCTTATTCTTACAGTTTATTTGGAAGGGAAAAGACCTCGGGTTAGGTGGGAGGTACTCTTGGCTTCTAAAATTAGGGATGGATTAGCAGCTCTGGATTTTAGAAAGTACTATTGTTCCTACTTCCACTAACCCCCATTCTGGGTGGATTTAGAATCTGCTTCAATATTCCCACTATGTCTTTTGGATATACCATTTGTAGTTCAGGGATGTTGCTGTTCACTGAAGCTCTTTAACTCCTGGACAGCACACATGTGGAAGCTGTGGGATGAGGTATGTCAAGGGTTGGGTTTTAGGAGGGTCTCTGCAAGGAGTCTCTCATTAGTTCATGCATTAGTACTAATGCTGGTAGATTTGACACAGGCTTTTGTAGGTGGGTATCTATGGATTTTCGAATGGTGGGCCAATTCTTTGATGGCACAGTCATGAAATCTTTTTCTCAGTTAAGAGAAAAGTTTGGTCTTCCACCATAAGACTTTTTTAGATACCTTCAGATGAAACACTATGTGTTGGAACACCAACAGAGGGAGGCATTTCAGACTGTGAACAACCCTTTGCAATCTCTTATATTATCTCTGGCTGTTAATCCAGGGGAGGGAGGTTTAATTTCTAAGATTTATAAATGTTTTCAGCAGTCAGAACTGAAATGCCCTGGTCTTTCTTAAGCAAAAATGTGATGTAGAATCAGGGATTCGAGTGACGGATGAGGGTTGGACTAGTATTTGTAAGGGAATCCACTCCACTATGGCCTCTCCATCTTGGAGAGAATTTCGGTGCAAAGTGGCTCTATAGTATTTCTGTACCTCAGCACAGGTAATGTATTTTGGCAGACATGGTTCTGATTGGTGTTGTAGGGGTTGTGGCAGACGGGACACACACTCATATTTTTTGTCCTGCCCACAAGAGCAGTCATATTGGAAAGTTATCATGGGTGATAGACAAAATGTTGGAGATTAATTTACCCCTTCTTTTTCAGATTTGGATTTTAGGTTTACTGCCATCGGAACTTAGAGGGAATAATTCTAAATACTTATATAATATATTGGTTGGAATCACTTTAAAGATGATTACTCAACTGTGGTTAAAACCGACAACTCATATGTTACTTCATTGGGTTAAAATTGTCAGAAGACTTTGACAATGGAAACAATTTTTCCTTTCCTTAGATTTCAAAAATATAAATTCCAGAGCCATTGGCTTCCTTTCTTTCACTTTATAGCAGAAAAGAAAGGGGTATCTTCTGCAGAAATCCTGGCTCGTTATTGTTCCTAATTTGTAACAGATACTTGTGGATAGCTTTTGGTCTTTGACTTGTTCTCCCCTAATAGTGAAGTACTGTTGGTATTTTTATGAGAGGATATGTATTTCTCTCTTTTTGTAAACTTTTAATAAAGTTTCATTACAAAAAAAAAGAACAATAACTACCATACAGACTTTCATTCTTTGCACAAAATTGCAAAACATATGAATATGGATTTTCTGACTGCTGTTTGAACTAAGGTAACAGGCAGTTCTGTACTGTGTGGACAACATGTAAACTGCAATAACATATAAAACAAATGCTAAGAGACCCAGTAAGGATGAAAGCACTGACAGCAGGGATTTTAGTGCCTGCAAAATGGAACTTACTGTATATGCCATTAGATGCACTGGTACTGTAGTTTAGTTTGTATCAGTCAAACACCAAAACTCTTAAAAATAAGTATGGGAAACAAAAGGGCAGTATAAAATGAAATGACCCCACATCATGGAAACATAGAATCAGAGTGTGTTGGCAGAACTGGACCAGTAGGCCCATCTAGTCTACCTTATTTTCCCTGTCTAACGTTACACTCCAGGCTCTATTTGGGTGCAGGTGGCCCGCCCTCCTCCTTTACTACTTTTTATTATTCCCATGTGCCTATCCTATACATGCTTGAAACTCCCCACTGTCCTCGCCTCCACCACCTCCTCTGGCAGACTGTTTATAGTGTAAACCACCCTTTCCATGAAAAAGTATTTCCTCACATCTATATGAAACTTCCTCCTTCAATCTTCATAACACGTTTCTGTGTTCTACTGCTCCTCCTCCTCCTCCTCCTATTAAAGAAATTCAGATTCTGCACCTTTTTCACCCCTATGAAGAATGAATACATCTCAATCTTATCCTCTGTTGCTCTCTTCTCCTCCAGGGAATACATCTTGAGCTTACTTTTTGTACTGTATTATCAGATCATGAATTATGTTTTAACTAAAATGATAACATAACAGCTGATAAATGGGGAACAATTCTGTGGATTGCTGACATCACTTATTTCTTTTTTCTTTTTTCTTTATTCTTTGGTAACCGGTTAAGCCCATTAGCCACTAGCATCTGTTTTCAGGGGTAACCTGAGAGCACTAGGGTGGTTAAGTGACTTGCTCATGTCACACAGTACTCAAGTAGACATTATGGCAATCAAACTCAGGAGTGTTGGATATAGCAAGCACATTCACAGCTCAGTACTCTAACCTCTAAGCTATATTGTCAGTCCATTTCCTGGTTAATCCTCAGCCAAGATGCTCTTGCAGTGTGCATCTCTGCCCTCCCAACATTAACACAAACTGGTGAACTATTACTACTTGGGACTATAACCTCAATTGACTGACCCCATCATCTAAGCCCACAACCTCCAAAATATAATCTCTAAATCTCAAGCAGTTAATCATGGAACCAATCCACTAGAACACCCATTCCACCAACCACTCCCTCATAGATTGGGTACTGTAATCCCATCCCCACCGAATATCTGCAGCAAGAGTACTTAACCCCATCCTAAGTGATCACTGTGACACCTACTGCATTAGAAAAATGCACCAACCCAATTTCACATCAAAATACGTAAAATTACGCCCTCTAAACTCACTAGACATAAACTCCCTCCTCTCGGACATACACAACATCAACTGGGCACCAGTTTACTCTGCTGTAAATGTCAATATTGCCCTTGCACAATTGTCAAACATTTTCAACAGTGTCTAGGAGTTCCATGCTCCCTTTGGGAAAGCCAGGGTCAGGAAATGCCACCACCCTTGGATTACTCCCCCTATTATCGCCCTTTGTAAAACCAGGGACAAGGTCTGGTCCACATTCAAAACCTCCCAAACCATATACTCAAGATAAGTGTATAACTCCGAGAGAAATGCTTGCACTAAGGCCATGTGGTATGCAAAGGCTGACTACTTCAAGCACTAGCCCAGTGCAACACACCTTTCCTCCTTCTGGAACATAGTACATTCCATTGTAGATCTACCCCCACAGTCAAACACCCCTACTCTTAAGTACAGCAGCACTGAAATAACAGACCTTATCCAAGTTGCAGATATCCTCAATACCTTCTCCTCTACTTGTGCTTCTGCTGACCCAACCACAACTCCCCCATCTACTGCTATACCCCCACATCACTTGCCATGTAATAAATTTATTCTACGAATGAAGTCCTACATGCCCTTCTATCCCTCACTACATCTAAATCCAGCCCTGATGGCTTATATCTAATCTCCTGTGAGTTTCAGCCCCCGCCATTGCTCTCCCCCTCACCTTCATTTTAAATATGTCCTTCTCCTCTGGCTCAGTTCCAAATGCTTGTATATTAGCATGTGTCATCCCTGTCCACAATGGCGGTGATCCCACCTCACCTGGAAACTACCACCCTATCTCCCTTCTCCCGCTTTGTCCAAGTTACAGGAATGCCTAGTACAATCCAAACTGTCTGAGTTCCTCATTGCTACCAACTTCCTATCCCCTACTGGTCTAGCTTCAGAAAAAAACACTACACCATATCCATATCCTCCCTTCTCCGAGTCACTGTTTACATTCAAGCAGCTGCCGACAAAGGCAATATTACTATAGCAGTCTTTATTGATACTACCAAAGCCTCTGACTCGGCATCCCATCCTCTTCTTCTGAACACACTCAAGGGTACAGGGCTCACCCCACCTGCCTTACATTGGTTCAACTCAGAGCTCACTGACAAGCATCAGTCAGTTAAAATCGCCACCTCCTCCTCCCCTCCCTTCCTAGCCTAGCAGGCTTCCCTCAGGGCTCCATACTCAGCCTCACCCTGTTTTCAGTATTCATAACTAACCTCCCATCTGCCTGTTCTACTGCTCTCATCCATATGTATGCAAATGATACCATACTGTTCACCTTCGGCCCAGACCCAGCCACTAGTGACTCCACTCTGCAATGTGATCTCCACTCAATTCAGTCTTGGTTCAAATCAAAACAACTCAAGCTAAATACTTCTAGAACAGTCTCTATGACTTTCAGAACCTCTCAAATGCTCACTAAATCTCTTAACATCCCACCCATCACCTCTCTCGATGGCACCAAGCTAAAGGTAGTCACTTCCTACAAGTACCTAGACATCTGGCTGGACCCACAATTAAATTTCTCAACCCATATTGACTATATAGCTGCTAAACATCACCCAAAACTCTGTATCCTCTTTTGAAACTGAGACTCTCTCCCTCCCCTGTACGTTGGAAACTCCTGTCAAAAATGATTGTGCCAGTCTTTGACTACGATGACATTGTATACTACACTGCTCCCTCCACCTCTCTCTGTCTCAGCTTGACTCCCTCTACCATGCTTTCTGTCATTTTGCCTCCAACTCTCCCTACAGGACTGACCACTGTTCTCTACTGTCCTGTCTGGATCTCACTCCCCTCTCTCATAGGCATCTCATCCACTCTCTATCCTTCATCTCCAAATTCTGGTTCAGCCTGCTCCCTTCTTACATCTCCACCTTCCTCTCTTCTGCCCCCATCCCCAACATATTTCCTATGCTTTAGGGATTCACGCTCTTTCACACTTCCAGCTCCATCTTCCAACATTAGAAAATCAGCCCTCACCTATTGTCTCCCCTCTCTGTGCAACTCTCAAATTCCTCCACTATGCAACTCTCCCTCTCACTCCTCTCTAAAATTGCTGCTGCACAGCCTACCCTTCTGTAGTTGTTCCCATAACAACACAAAGCACTTGAACTGTTTGTACCCTGTAGTACCTATAATTGTGCATGGATATTCGTCCTATACCCCGTACCTCAGCTATTTGCGTAGTACATATGCCATATTAGCTATCATGAAATGTTTTACTATGTAATCTATTGTGTAATACTGCATTTGTATACTTTATCCCATGCTCCCTTTCCTCCAGGTCACACCTAGAAATGAGCCTTGGCTTAGTGTGCTTTCCCAGTCACCAAATGTTTAAATAAATAAAAAAAAATGTCCTATAGGTCAATGTTATGCAAGAGTGATTGTCATATCCATTGTCTATTTCAACTGTAAAAGTGGTTCTTAGAAGAAATTAGATTAAGTTCCCTTGGTGAAGTTTTGGAGTACTAGACCCAGAAAACTTTTTACATGGATGCAGAGCTACAGAAGGTCAAGGTGCAAGTACTCCTTGGTTAACTATTTCAGTCTCAATAATGGACAAATTAAGCCAGGCAGAGGTTAGATCATGCACCTAACAATTTTGAATGCAGGGTATTACCAGGAAAGAATAGAAGCAGAAGTGTATTTCAGTGTAAAGATAGCATAGTCCTGGAGTGGCCACCCAAACATTAAGCACTCAAGCACTGACAGTAGCTATAACAGAAAGTAATAACTAGTACATAAGCTCAAGTCTGGCTAAGTAGTGCTGGTTGTCATGGGAAGGCCTTTGTGTCAATTTCAATAACACTGGTTACAAATGCTACAAAGTTTGCCTATTTTTAGCCCAACAGACACACTTTTCATCTATGCACTTTAAGTTTTTTGCTAGCTGCTTTTTTTTGCTAGCTGCTTCTTGTGAGTTTACGTCCGCAATTGTTCTATCTGAGTTATCACTACTACTGTATATTCTTATATGTGGACTAAGTGTATTATGTGCCTATCTGTAACCTGGTTGTACTTTGATCTATTCTGTAAATCACACAAATTGTAACCTAAATGTATTCTGCAGTTAAATGTTACTCAATTGATAACCTGCATGTTATCGATCCCCTGTTCCCATCCACCTAGGTTGCACCAGGAGACGAGCAGCTTGTTGCTCAGTATACCTTTCCTGGTGAAATAATTTCAATAAATAAAATAAATAAACTGTGCTCCTGTAGTAAACTCCTGGTTCAGTACAGAGCATGGGAGCTGCAGGGTAAAAATGGTCTATAGCCAGGTGTTGCAGTGTACTTTGAGGATAGATATTAACTAAGTATTCCTCCCCAAGTGTCAGGCACTGCACCTTGGTAGTGATAACTTCTGGATAACTGTTTTTCGCTGCCAGAATGCTCGTCTCCCGTCTTAGAGGCATACTGCACCTTTTCAGATAATTTGATGTGAAAATGTCGTTGCATGCACAACATGGCTTTTATGGGATGTTGTGTTCTTAGGTAAAGATTTCCAGTCAGAATGAAATATTAGAAACCCTTAAAATTAGCAGGGCTTGATATCAATGTCACAGAAGGATATGAAATATAACACAATTTCCATTTGGATGGCAATTCATTATTAAGGTGTCATAGCATATTGTAAATTATATTTTTTACTGTGAGATGTGTAATGGTTTTAAAAAAAGAACAAAATAAACCCAACTAAACAACCACTTGATTCTGGAAATTTGAATTATTTATAGACCAAGATATTCCAATGGCTAGGAGCACCAGAAGTCAGGCCTTGCTGGATGACTTCCATGACTGTCTGCTGGTACAGCCAGCTAAGATGTCCCCCGGGCAGGCTGCAATTCTCAATGTGGTGCTCACTTAATCAGAGGTGGTGGGACCTGTGAGAATAGTGGGGCCAGTGGGGACCAGTGACCATAGCTCTATTGGGTTTGAACTTGCCTTCGGGTCCAGAAACCCCAATCAAGGGCTAAAGTCTGAGATCTCAGAATGGCAGACAGCAACAAGTGGTGGGAGGTAGTCAAGGAAAATGTAGTTATAGTGGACAACATGGGGAGTGGAAGAGAGAGAAATGAGGGTAATTAAAGGAGCCATTCTTCAGGCATCGAAGTTGTACATCAGAACAATAGCAAAAATAACAGGCACAAGAGACCATTATGATTCTCAGCAAGATTTCAGGAAGTGGTGGTGTCAAAGAAAAAGGTCTTCTACAAATACAAAAACAAGAAGGGGGAGGAAGACTATGGAGAATACCTACTGAAATATAAAGAGGCAAAGAAGGTGGTTAGTGTGGCAAAAGTAGACACAGAGCTGCATATTGTGGAGGGGGTCAAAAGTGAAGAAAAACAGTTCTTCCAACATATTATGGAAGAAAGTAAGAAAGAAAGGAGGTGAAATTGTGAGATTAGCAGGGGGGTATGGTGTAAAAGAGGATGGGCAAAAGGCCACCATTCTTAATCATTACATTAGTTCAGCTTCCATTAAGCAGAGCAGTGGACTTTCGTCAGAGAGTGGCATCAAAGCAGCCCTAAGGGGGTGTCAGAGATGAGGCAGCCAATGTTGATAAGGAAAAGGATCCAGATGATACTGGTAGCATTTCAGATAGATAGGGCCCTGGGACCAGAATTTTTTCATCTGAGGTTAGTCAGGAGCTAGCAGGGAACAGGCTGAATCCCTAACTGGTTTATTCAACAGCTGTCTGAGAATAAGGGTATTTCCAAAGGATTGGAGGGTGGTGAACATAGTTCTGGTCAATAAAGGTGGGGACAAGCAATATGCAAGGAACTACAGACCTGTGAGTTTTACTTGTATTGTAGGGAAGCTGATGGAGTCACTGGTCAACGAGGACCTTGTGGACTACTTGAAAAGCAATGGGCTTCAGGATAGTAAACAGCAAAGATTCATGGCAGGGGTGTCTTGTCAGACAAACCTGATAGTTTTTTTGAACTGGGTGATGAGGAAGCTGGATATGGGCCAATCTGTAGATTTACTGTATTTCGACTTCAGCAAGGGTTTCAACTCTGTGTCCCATAGACACTTGCCAAAGAAGAAGGAGGAGGATCTGGGTGTAGCTGAGGTCATAGTAAACTGGGTAGGTAACTGGCTAAAGGGGACACAGCAGAGTGTTGTAGTCAATGGGGTCAAGTCAGCAGACAGAGGGGTCATGACAGGGGTACCACATTAATCCGTTTATCTGCAGCACATTTCCAGAAGGCAAGGCAATCCATACCTTTGTCACAGCACCCCTGCTCCCAAAGAGAATGGGCTTGGGAGAGATGTTTGTACATACTGGAGGCATTCTGGATAGATCATTTTGATAATACAAACCCAAGATCTGAGATTATTGTATATTAGACTGGATATCTAGTCTGTAAATCAAATGTATAATAGCAACTGAGTTTATTATCATCGTGCACACTTTCTGAACTGGGAAAAAAGGTCAGCACACTTAGGCATAAATTCAGGCAGTTTTACTTATTTCATACCACACTTAACAATTCCAGAAGCAGCAGTAAAGACTGGCATTGGAAAATACAATTTCATGCAGCCCATAAGTGGTTGCAACATGCTCTTAAGGCAATTCAAGTTCCGAAGGCAAAACATCTATAAGTTTCCAAACGCCACCCCACATTCTGGTAACGTTTCAGTGTCATGACCAACACTTTCATCATGTAGATCAGAACAAGTGATCTACACTGGCTACCTGTCATAAAAATACCTTCCTTAAAGAAACAGAACTAAAGTGCTTTAGTGCTATGTGCATGAATACTGAAGTGCATTACAATACCAAAGTGCTAAATAAGAAAAGTGCTATGCATTCACATACAATAACACCTAACAATAAACATAAATCCCCATATTGTATATATATAATTTTATGTATACTAATAAATAAATACAGACTGAACAATTGATCATTTATAAGTTATGGAGCAAAACAGTCATTTAGTCCCTTGGGTTTCACAGTATCCAGTGTAATAGTCCAGAATGCTTATCGATTTAACAGTTTATTTTTAAGGCTGCCTCCTCTTGATCATTTGTGACCTTTTCAATTCCAAAGAACTGCAGAACAGAAGTAGAGGTATGACGTGCCTCTCCAAAATGTTTAGCCATTGCATAGCTCTCTTTGTCTGTGTGTATGGCTGTTTTATGTTCTGCTACCCTATGTTTCAGGGAACATTTTGTCTGTCCTGTATGGTAGGTGACACATGGACATGTAAGTGCATACACTTCTCCTTCACTGCTACAATTTATGAACTGATCAGTACTGTATCTTCTTCTAGTACATGGTTGTGTTAATGTACTTATATTTCTAGTACTGTTACAATGAGTACAATGTTCACACTTAAAATTTCCAATTGGAGGCTTAGGCTGACAGTTATTTATACTTTAATTTTTTGGCAAGAGTGGGTGTACTAGACTGTCCCTTAAATTCCACCCTCTTCTGCATGCAGTTCGCGGTACCTGATCACTTACCATGTCAAATTTTGTATCTCCTTGTAGATATGCAAATGTCTTTTCATTATATCTGTAATCTGGTAAGCTTTTTGGAAAATATTGTGTTAGAAAAGTTACTTCTGGTTCACTATTTTCATTATTGTTTCTCTTTTGGAAGTATTCATTTGTCGTATTGATTAGTTGCATTATATCAGTTTGTTTATCATTTTATAAGCTTTTTCCACACTGTGATGTATATATTTTCTCACACTAAATCTATGTTTCATTTTTTTACTGCATTTTTTAAAAATCCATTTCTGTTGAACATGTACAATTCGCTTTTAAAAACTATCTTTTTGGGATGTTGTTTATTAGATTTCTTGTCTGTCAGCAATCCATTTAAAGTATTGCATTTCTTATTGTCAGTTTTCTGAACATGTCACACTCTAATTTATTGGTACACTTGAAAATAGTGATATCAGCCAGCCCATTGGTGCAGCGGTTGGATTTCTACTTGCGATGCCGGCAACCCGGGTTCGGGACGGACCCAGGTTTGCTGGAGGGCCGGCCGGGGGAGAAGGATAGAGACTCCTATGGACTGCTCTCCTTATCCTTCTCTGGGGGGAGGGTGGGGAAAGCATCTGGTGCCAGATGGACCCCTGGTAGAGGCCGGGGGCCTTGCAGCTACCAGCTCTCGTAGCTAATTGAGGCGGGGTGGACACTGGATGTCATTGCATGTCCTTGCCTCCAGGGGGAAAATTAAAGAAAAAATGAAGGGAAGAGCCTTTGTCTCCATGAAACCTTCCTCAGGGTTCAATTAGCCACTGCTGCTGTACTCCCAACCAGATACTATGCCCGCAGCCCGGAATTGGGAGAACCGGAGCTGCGGCCCCACCCTCCGGGGTGTAAGCTGGGGGGTAACCAGGAGATTGCAGGTATAGGTAGTTGATGGAAGCTCCGGGGGCCATGACCAGGGCAGAAATTGATGGAAGACCTCCCGAATAAAGGAAAAATATATAAAAATTAAAAAAAGAAAGTAGTGAGATAAAAAAAAAATTATCTCTTGTTTACTCCATTCTCCAGTAAATTTTAGATGTCTGTTTGCTGAATTCATGTTTTCCATAAATAAATTCAGATCAGTCTCCATACCTGGTACCTCTCCTGTGTGGGCGGAATTCAAGGAGTCACACTGGCAATGCAAACATTAAAGCAAAAGAACATTTTTGGGGAGCTCTGCTTGGCCTTTTGTGACTTTATTATCATGGTATTCTAACCTGTTTCGTTTATTCCCTCAATGTTCTAGTGATGATTGACTCTATGTCACTGTTTTGATTCACTCTTGGAACTGATGAGATATCTTACAGGATATATTCCTTGGGCTGGATATTCAAAAAGGTTGTGCCATGCGCAACAGGGGTGCGCCTGCGCAAGTCCGAAATTGCACCATTCTGCCATATTCAGCAGGAGGCAGTTGCACCCCCCAAGTCATGCTGAGCAACAGCGCAATGCTAATAAATGCATGCTCAACCGGAGGGGGAGGAACCATGCATAAACTGCACAGCCCGATATTCAGCCAGGCTGTGCAGAGTTGAGCAGGCGCAACCCCCAACCTGCGCCTGCACAACTTTGAGCAAAAAAAAAAAGGAGTAAGTCAAGGGCCACCCACAGGTGAGCTGCCACATTGCAGGGTGCAACACAGCAGCTGCCACCTGTGGGTGGCCCTCCACTTCTTCTCTGTGCCCCCCCGCAGCCCGATCTTGGGCATAATAGTAACCTCCCCAACTGGCCCGATCACAGGCAAAACAGTAGTAATTCCCACCCCCCACTAGCCTGATTGTGGGCAAAACAGTAGTAATTCCCACCCCCACTAGCCTGATCATGGGCAAAATAGTAGTAATCCCCACCCCCCACTAGCCCAATTCTTGGGTAGAACAGAGTTCAACCCCAAGAACAAAATCCCGGTGGTCCAGTGGACTGCAAAGCCCGATCGCGGGCATTAGAGTCAACCCCTCAGGTCCAAGTACCCTGGTGATCTAGTGACCCCCACCACCCACGGAACCTCCTGCAACTCCCCCGTCAGCGGCTGGCGGCGGCACCACCACCTGCAGCCCTGCCACCCACCGACTGACTGCTCGGTAGGGCTGCACGCCCATTGGTTCAGAGCAAGAGCCAATGGGTGTGCAGCCCATACCATACCAGGCAGTCCAAAAAAGCAAAATTTCTTCCTCTGTACAGCATAAACTCTGCAAGCCCATGTCCCAACACCAGCTACTGGCCACCTCAGGAACCCTGGGCAATCCCATCTCCATAACCTGGAGTGGGCAAAAGGTTGGACCCAGCATAACTGGCCTCACCACAAGGGAGGCGAACCCATGGGTTTGAAATCCTGCGGGTAAGAACCACAGACAATGAGGGATGGAGCTGAGCTAGACTGGGGGGGGGGCAGAGCAAGAAAAATAATAAACTATAAAATAAAATGTATTTCTTGCTATATGTTGCTGAGTAGGTTTATTGCTTCAGCCTCTATCAGATTCTATTTCTGGTCTTGTTAGAACAGAACTCCGCATTGTTTTTGATTTTGTATTTCAGGTCAGTGAGCAAGGAGTGTTATTGTTTCTGACCCATGGTCTTATCTGAAGCCTTAAATAAAGCACTACTTGATCATTTGTTATATTACTGTTAGTTTACTAATATATTATGTAATCTTCAATAGTGCATAAAAAGTATGCATCATGGTGAATATGGATAAATGAATCACCTCGTACCTACTGTGATAATATTCAGCAACAGTGATAACAGAAGCTCTGTGGCACAGCTTTCTGTTTATCAAAAGGGTATTTTTCTCATATTAGCACTGCATTTGAGGGGATAACAATTTGACAGTCCCCAAAACACTGCATCCTGTATTGCCACAGAGCGTTCTTCTCTCACTGTTACCATTATTATTACTTTTTTCTGTATTGAGTACTTATTACCACAACATTTACTTTTAGCTCAAGAAGGGGAGAAGACAGATATGTGAATCTCAACCCAAATTGCAGTAATGTTTGTTTTAGCAAAGCAAACGAAAGCTATGAAATATGATACCCATTATGATATGCGCTCTTTTGTGGCAATAGCGCACTAGTATTTCCAAAAAGGTTCTATATTGATAATATGGATGTATGTAACAGTTCCTTAGGTTGTACTGGATTAATATCAACAGTAAAAAACACCTTTTCTTTACTCTGATGCGGAGAAATAATTTTTGTTTGCCAACATTTTAAACTTATTTCTTCACAGGAGTGCTGCTGTACCCCCTATTCAACTAAAAGAATCTCTAAATCAAACCTGCCTTACTCTCAGTGTTGATTCATGCTGTCCTAGAAATCTTGTTTCCTTGAATTTCTAATGAACAAAATCTTTCTAGTGATGCAACAGAAAATAGTCTGTAGGTTAATATTTTTTTATTGAGCACTTCATATTTTTTTCTACAAGAAAGTTATTTGATTAATTTATTCAGTTATTTCATAATGATAGCAGTAAAAGATACAGGGGTTATGATTTATCATGAAGTCTGATTTATAATTTATCTTCAACATGAATTGCTATGAAAGGATCTTCAGCACTGTTGCTTATCTGGAAACTAGCTTTTCCATCACTGCCAACTGAGATACTTGTTCCGCTACATGTACTTCCCTCCTTTTGTCCAGAAATGACATCACAATAGGTACCAGCAGGGAGTCCAGTGGATAAAGTTACATCCAGATTCCTAAAAGAGAGCAAACTATTAAAGCAAATTCAGCTTTCACAGGTACTAACAACATATGTGGTGAAGTGCTCTCCCCCCCCTGCAAAACTGAAGGGGTGTTTTGCCCCACAAATTGTCTGCCTTGATCCTCCTATTATACCCTGTACGAAATGACAAACCTACAGGACTTTTACTGATGGGGTCCAGGAAATAGAAGGGAACAATGCTGCTGTAGGACAGGCAGCACAGGGTCAGGCTGCTGCTCGAGAGGATCAGTGGTGTGACTGAAGGCCAGCACTTGGAAGTGAACCAAGCAAGAACATGACAATTTTCAAAGTAGAGGTAGAGCTAGAGTGAGGTTGTGGGACATGGGATGTGGTTTGCTAAAGGGGTCTTACCTGAACTGACATCCTTCGTAAAATTTTGCCTGACATCCCATACCAACTTCACACTAGCTCCAGCTCTACTTTGAACATTGTTGCACACTCTGCCGACATCCTAGGCTTCTTGCCACTAATTATTTTGTGCAGTTTGCACTGTATGTGGATGTGGCCTACTATTAATCCAACTTCTAGCACCAGTGACTGGCTGATGCCACTGCTTTAATAAGTCAGAATGCCCTTAGATTATCACCCCACTTATTTTCTCTTATCTGATACCTAACTCCTGAGTTTTCCAGCCACTGACTTGCCACTCTCAGCAGAATTTCTCAGGCAAGCCAAAATTCATTTTGTTGTAAAGTGGCTTAACTTGAGAGGCAGGCATTTTTAGGCCTACTAGTAGTGAACAGGGAGAGGATGGAGTGACTCTGAGGCAAGGAATGTGGGACAGTGTTAACATTCTATTCCTTCCCTCCCTCTCAGACAATGTTTTGGGATACAACAATTTGTAAAAGGAACTATAATAAAATTCCTTGGGAGGGCTGCACCAGGAAAATTGCCAAGATGGAATAGTGGACTACATTTGCATGCTGGTGGGGCAATGAAGAAGAGGACAAGCTGCTGGAGGTGGCACTAGTGGTGTAGACTGCAGTAATGACTGCAGGGCGGACTAGTGACACAGGGAAGAGGCAATAAAAAGAAATGAGACTAGAACCAGGCTGGCCCCAGTGGGGCAAGCAAGACATCCATGGGACTACCTCTACAGGGTAGTAAAGATGAATGAGACAGCAACAGCACAGGGAAAGGATGGAGGACTGTGGTCATAAAGATGGGACAAAGGTCACAAATTGTGTGCTCCTGGCTCTAAAGATTAGAGTAGCATGACCTATAAAATGGAGGACAGACAAGAAAGCACAGGGAAGAAGAAGCCTGGCTGGGGAGGGTGGAACTGACTTTCATTACCAACCCGGGCAGAAAAAGGTGTGTGTGGCACACAACCATGAATTCCTGAAGATGGCAGGAATCTTTTTCTAAGAGTAAAAATAAAGGGAACCAAGGGCAGAAGGAACCTTGCCTCCATCTGAGACTAGGCTGTTCTTTGACAAAAGATGTCTGAAGTTTCAGCCTAACCCTCAGAAAAGAATTCCTGATGTGGGGCTGTGGAGGAGGAGAACTCTTCTGCTTATCATGGAAGTGCTGTGGAGGATATTATTCAGCAAGATTGATGTTTTTTGGGGGGTGATTTTAAAAACGTCATGAATCGGGGAAAGGTGGGTGCATTTGGATCAGAAAGGTTGCAAATGGGACAGAGATATTTTTTAACCCTGTTGTCAGAGGGGTGGTTAGCAATAAAGATAAACCTGAGGCTAACAGGAAACATTCAGAACTTAGCTTGTCAGCTACAGTGTTGTGTTTTTCCCACAATATAAGCCCCAAAGTGCATCACAAAGCATGTACTACCACATAGCTTCTTGTGGCTGAGACAACTCCCAGGCCACTGGCCTTTAGCTCAGCACCCCCTCCACCCCCAAGAAAAAACAAATGTTAATTTCAGATTACTTAGGTGATTTCAGCCAGTCAGTGCTCAGAACAGCAGAGCCTCATATTATATCCAGTTGTGATTTTGTGTTTATTAGTTAAACTAAGTGGCACAATCCACTTCAGTGGTGGGGAGAAGACAGCTGCATGCACTTTTTAAAATGAAAAAAAAAGGAATGTAAAATGTATTACAAATCCCTCTAGCCAACTCAAGTGATCTATAATAAGTTTAAAAGGTTTGAACTGTGCAAGATCTTGCTTATGGGATAAAAGCATATTTTTTTATAGTTTGGGCAGACAGAATTGCTTAGCTTCACTGGGCAGTTCTCTCTTCCAAACTGCATGAGATAATTCTCATAGACCATAAGAGATATCATGCACAGCACATATAAACTTTTAACAAAGTAATTTTTCTATTTCAGTTTAAGAGCATATTGTTAGTTAAAATACAGAAAGAGCACTTACATCCCAGTAAAGCACTAGGAATTTGAGTCCATGTGTTTCCTTTAAACAAATCAAAAAGGCATAGGATTGCATGATAGCTCCATACAGACAGCAGCACAAAAACTTCTAGTACTCTATGCTTCTCCCTGCCACTGTACTCAGAGGATCTAATAATGATTTCATTTGGAGAGTACTGCAGAGCTCTCCACTGGAGTGTATAGAGCCATCTCTTCATACTTTAATAATGCCTCAGATTGACATGTGTGTAAAATCAAAGCCACTGAAGTTTTCCTTTTTTATATCAGCATAGACTGAGGGATATCAATGTGTACACCACAGAGGAGATGAGGGAGAGGAGAGACATAAGAGACCTAACAATACCTCACAGGGGTGTACAGGGTATGGGATGGGAACCTGTTTCAAATTAGGAAGTGCACCAGAACTTGATGGCATGCAATGAAGCTGGATTGGGAGGTATGTGAGAAAACACTGCTTCACTGAAAGAGTGGTAGATACCTGGAACAGCCTGCCACCTGAGGTAGTGGGAGTGAAAACAATGGTTGGTTTTAAGCATGCATGGGATAGGCATAGGGGAATACTGTTAAATAAACAGGCAGGGGTTGGGGGGGTCACTGAAGACCATTTAGGGTCTGCAGAGACAGAATAGGCAGGTAATATCAGGACAGACTGCATGGGCCAAGCAGTCCTTTTCTGTTGACAAAATCTGTTTCTGTGTTTCTATAGTACATCCTCATTGTTGGTCTTTAAGAAATATATTATTTGAACTCTTAGATTTGCTTTTTTCAGGGTTTTCTATTTGAAGCACAATCTTTTTCAACAATTTCTCTATCCTGCTTCATGTTTCAAGGAGCAGTGCACAGCTACTGCAACAGCTATATACCACTATTGATGTGGAAACCAGTCTCCACCAAAAGGGTACTAAGGCATAAAAAAGGTGGGAAACAGGAGCTTGTTTAACAAGAAAAGGCACTTTAAGCCAAAGTTTGTTTCCTGGTGCGACCTGGGAGCATGAGGAAGTTAAGTGACTTGCTTTGGGTCACACAGTATGCAAGTGGGGGCTGATGGGATTCAAACCCATCTCCAGCTTTGCAGCTCAGTGCCATTAACCACTGCACTATAGTGCCTCCAAGTATAAAAAAGGCATAAAGGCATAAAAAAGATATGCAAGGGACAGTTATTTTATTCCAAGTGAACACCTTACTCTTGCAGGGTGTGTTGTTGGACACTGGAAAATCACAAGCTAGAATATGTGGACATCCTAGGGAAGGGGCTGATGTGAATAACAACTATCTTCTGCCAGTTCATGGCAGCTTGAGTCACCTTGCCCTCAACCAGCTCTGCATTTGTAGTACATGATTTCTACTGGTGGTGGCAGCCTGCTGGGGCCCTGCCAAATGGCACAAGTCATGTCATAACTGTTGATATGAGGCAAGGAAATTTTCCAACCCCTTAGCATGCTAAGGGTAGGCAGAGTGCAAAAAATAGGGACAAAAATAAGACAGATGCATTTTATTTCTGTCAGATACACAGGAATATGCAATACTCACCAGTCATCCAAATTAATAATGATGAATGCGTTGTTACCACGTCCAAAAGCAATCTGATTACTGCCATTGTCCCACCAGTTTGAGAGAGGCTGACCATCAGCTACATTACGGAATTTTACCATGTTCCTGAAAATATCCAATCAGATTACTTTCGTGAGGACATTTATTTTATTTCAATATAATAATACTCAATTTGTGAAACTGAAAAACATTTACCTGATTTGGCGCCATCTGTGCTCACAGACCCAGTCATTACCACAAGTTGAATCTGCATTAATTGTCACAGGTTTGGTTGATCCATCACTATTGGCTGGTGGCCCAACCCAGTCATTTACATCCTGAATATTAGAAATATATAATTAGTTATTCACAAGTGAATTGCAAAATAGCCATATATGAAAACTGTACTAGTTGTTCATTAATACTGTCAAACACTACAATACTACTAACAATTTAACTCTGATAATCAGTTGTAATTAAAAAAAAAACTGGAACAAGTCAAGTGCCAAATTATCAGCACTAGATAATGGAGAGTCTCCTTTCACTCATCTGCACGCTATTTACTTCAGATGCTGAGAGTAGTTTAGACTAATGGTTTGATCCCTAGCATCACTAGTTATTCAATGCTATTCTTCAAGTAAAAGTCAAAGAAATGGAGACCAGGGCATGCAGGAGTCCTTTAAAACTTCAGGGGATCCTTGAAGGCAGTGAGGGTAGTAAACCTGATTATTTACTTTGAAACCCTACTGACCAAAGTCTTTTTTTGTGAGTAATTGTAAAGATAAGATTACACTGGATAGAGCACACTGAGAGTTCAGGAGCTTGAACTGTAAATTAAACCACCCTTGTTTCATTTATACTAAGTTTTTATAGTACCAGGACAAGGAGGAGATACTACGCAAGGTGAGGATGGAAAGGGGCTGCATAATCATGGCTTCGCAATCCAAGTGTACATGAATCTACCACCAGAAGTTACACAGACACAAAACTACAGAGTTACATAGACAATTATGGTAGTAAAAGGTCTGCTGGCCCATGCAGTCTGCCCAGTCTACCTAGCTACTCTTCACTGGGCATAGTGATCATGCTATCCCTTTGTTTTGCACCCCCAACTAATCATATATGACTTTCTAATCCCTGCTTGAAGCTTTTCACTGATTCAGCCTGCACCACTTCCCCTCATCAGCTTGTTCCACTTGTTTATTATCCTCTTTGTAAAAAAGTGCTTATGTACCTCTCTTTTGACTCTTCCCCACTGCAAATTTAAATGAATTCCCTCTCCTTCTTGTAGTTCAGCACAAGGAAAAATGGCCTTGGCCTCCACCCTAATTATCCTCTGCAGATACTTGTATGTACTGATCATGTCAACCCTTTCCCTTCTTTTCTCAAGGTTGTCCATGCTGAAGTCCTGCAGCTGCTCCTCGTATATCTTGTCCCCTAATCCATGAACCATCTTGGTTGCCCTGTGCTGTACTGCTTCCACCATGGCACAGTCTTTCCTCAGGTATGGACTCCAATACCTTTAGCCGTATGCTAGGTGTGGTTGCACCAGTGAACTGTACGATGGCAGTATCACCTGATTTCTGTTTATCCCCTTCCTTAAGCAACCCTACATCCTGTTTTCTATGCACACAGCTCTACTATAACATATTGTGGATTTTAGGTACTCCGATATCATGACCTCTAGATCCTTTTCCTCCATTGTGCTTTCTTGCACTACTGCCTGCATTACATATTGCACTCTTGGGTTCCTCTTCCCAATCTGCATCAGGTTACAGTTTTGAGCAATGAAGCCCAGCTGCCTGATCTTTGACCAGCTGTCCACACTGACTCCTGAGGTACAGTACTCCACTTTTTAGTTACATTTCCTCTGACACCTCCCCATTAACCATTACCATTTCTGTCTTCCCCTCAGCCAGTTTTCCACCGAAGCAAAGATGATAGCTTTTCCGCTACCCTTAATTCCCCTATCTTCTTGACCAGCTCCTGTGGGGAACTGAGTTAAAGGCCTTGCTGCAATCCATGTATACTCCTTCTGCTGCCTGTCCCCTATCTACTGCCTGGTCACCCAGTCAAAGAAGTCAACCAGATTTGTCTAGCAAGACCTTCCCCCCCTTGAACCCATGTTGTCTGGGGTCATGTAGCCCATTTCCCAACAAGAAGTCCACCAGTTCCTTCCTTAGTAAAGATTCCACAGTCCACAAATGTTGAAATTGGTTGAGATGAAAGTCAGGGTAGAAGTTCCATTTGACACTAGTGGAATGTTTCTGGATCTGGACATATCTCTACAAATTATGGATAATGTAACCACAAATGTGTTTGTAAATACTGTTCTGATCAATGCTTAAAAAAAAGTTATGCTTCAATCAGGGCTTCAGTTAACTCCATTTTGGGAGTATTTGACTCCCCCAAAAAAGGCAAAAACTTCCAAAATAAAGAGGGAGGAAGTCATTGACTTCCAAATGTAAAAAACAAAACTGGATGACTTCCAAAACTGAAGGCAGAGAAGCTGGAAAAATATGGATTTTTCTAAAAGAAATTGTATTTTACTACTAAAATTTATACTAACATCCATAATTTGATCCTTCTTAGAATACTGGCTTTCACATTGTTGCATCTGGGAAGTATTTTGACTTCCAGAAAATTGAAATGACTTCCAGATTTTGACTCGTTGAAATATTTGACTTCCACAAAAAATAAATTAACTGAACTCCTGCCTTCAATGATGGAATGCTGTTAGTCTGCCGTCTTAAAAATAATGGTTTAACCTGATTTTGGACTCACTGAAATGAGAACCTATTATAGTATGGAGGGGACAGTGGAACATTCAAACCAGTTTTGGTTTCCTTTTATGGAAAATATAAACTTGAACATTTTAATGATTATAAATAAAAGGATTTTTTCACTCCCCAGCCCTTCCAGGCTGGCAATGGTAATAATGCTGAACACTATTTCTCTTCTTTTGGCATGACTTTTGAAGGGAAATAATGAAAGGCACTCTTTACCTGGAAGGGTAGTAGACTAGAAGTACTGTAGCACCTACTTTGTCTCCTCATGAATATAAATTATTTATGTTTCTGATCCCAAAAAGAAAAGAAAAACCTTTTGGGCCCTCCATTTTCATTACTGTAGATATATAAGGGGTATGCTACCCTCTACTGAAAATATTGTTGATAGTTTTTGTTTCAGTGCTGATTGGCCTGATGACCATGAGTGTCAAAGCTATATATGTAATATTTCCACTTGGGGGAGGGGTAGCATATTGCATTTATGCCATACCTCCAAAACACGAAGAAATAATTGAATTTCCTGCCATTTTTTGCTGATTTTAAAAAATCTAAAAGTTATCTATAAATGAAACACCACTCACGGTGTGTATATTTTTGTACAGAACAAGTTTTGTGCTCACCGTACCATGGAATTTATTTTGTTTCAAAGTTGTTCTCATTGGTTTGTCATAAAAATAAAAACATTTCAATTTTCTGCTGTTTGTTCACTAATTATAAAAAAACTTAAAGGTACCTATAAATGAAACAGAACTAATTTTGTAGATGTTTTTGGACTGAAAAAATTTTGTGATAACAGTACCATGCTATAATTTTTAGTTTTAAAGTTATTTGCATTTGTTGAAAAAGTGAAAAGAATATTGAATTTTTTCTTTGTTTTGATAATTATTTTTTTAAAGGTAGCTATAAATGAAACACTACTCATTTTGTAGATATTATTGAGCTGAACAACTTTTGTGCTCACAGTACTGTACTATCATTTTTTGTTTTACAGTTATTCACATTTGAATAGGGTTAGTATTGCTACTGAGGCTGAACATTCAAATTAGTTCTAATTGAGCCAATCAGAACCTACAATAGTAATATTTTGATCTAGAGTGGCAATATTTTTTATATTTTCAGTGTTAATCCACAGGAAGCAAAAATATCAGTGATATGAGCCCTGTAATACACACGCAGGTATGACATAAATATAAATATAGACCAAAAACTCTGAGCCTCAGAGAAGTAGACAAAAATGGAAGCATACTTTAAAGGAAGTGGCCATAGTCCAGACAAGAGCTGCAGCACACTAAGCAAAGATTGGAAATAACTGCCTGCTCACCAAGAAATTCTTCAGTACAAAATAATTTTATTTTCATAACATCTAGACCAACAATGTCCTGCGTTTCAGGAAAACCCTTCACCAGTGAGTCTGTTTATCAAGTTATATGCTTTCTTTCTTTCTTCCTTTTGTTTTAGATTTATCATCAATGTACTTTATAGTTGGTGCTTCCCCTTAGGTGCTGTATCAATTCATATTTTGAAAATGTATCCTGTCTTTAAATAGCTCCTTTAGTAAGTGCATCTGTTTCAAAGGGGAAGAAAAAATGTCCCCTTTGAAAAAGATGAAGGCCTTCATGTCTGATAGGATGTAACAATCTGGAACCTTTCTCACTGTGACCTGCTGCTATCAGTTGTGGGGTTCCTTGTGGTTTGGTTCTGTCCTTCATGCTTTTTAAGGTGTACATGTTGCCACTGCAGTGGGTTATTAGACAGTACATTGAGAGTTTTCACTGCCATTCAGATGATACTCATCTGTACTTGTTTTTGTACACAGGTAGGACAGGCAAAATGCATTCTCTATGCTGAAGCAATGTCTTCAAGAAAGTGCAGACTGGATGGCTTCCAGCAGGATCGGATGAAAACCAGCTAAAGTGGAGCTGTTACTAATTGAACCAGTTCCACATAGGTAGGAGTTCAGAATGCTGCCATGGGGTTGCCATTCCTAAATGGCATAGCTCTGAATGCAGTGGATACGGTGAAAAAAATTCCAGGAATTACTGTGCACTCTCAACTGACTGTTAAACAACATGTGTCAGCTGTAGTCCACAGTGGACCTTTCCAGTTGCAAAATATCTCCTGCATTAAACCTTATCTGATGCATGGGAATCTGCTGACCATGGTTTATTTCTTTGTCACTACAAGAATCCTCCACTACAATGCTCTGTACCTAAGGCTACCTGGAGGATTGTCGCACCCCCAAAAGCTGGTACAAACTGCTGCAGTCACACTGATTATAGGGCTATCTTCTTTAGAACATAACATGCCTGTACTGCAACATTTGCACTGACTGTCTACCAGATAGTGCACCACCTTCAAGATTACATTGTTATCCCACAAGGCCCTATGTGGTTTGGGTCCTAGCTTTCCTAAAGACCTCTTACATAGAAACATAGAACATCAAATTTAATGGCAAATAAGGACTGCTTGGCCAACCTAGCCTGCCCATTTTCCCCACCTGTTTCATATACAGTGAAGTTCACCAGAATTAAACCCAATTCTACAATACTTTGCAGCATTGTGGAAAACAATGTAATTTCAATGGCAATTAGTCCCTTTTGTCATGCAGGAAATTGACATTTTATTCATCCTGGCAGTGTCATGTTTTCCTGCATTACAATAGGTATTAATTCCCATTGAAATTATATTGTTTACTGCAGTAACTCTTCTGCAGCATACTGTCGAGTGCTGTAGAAGTGGGATTCATCCTGACGAGCTTCACCAGATCCTAAATGATCTGCAGCTTACCCCATATTTCCTATCGCTAGAGTTCCTTTGTGTCTGTCCCATGCATTTTTGACTTCCCCTACAGTTTTGCCCCTCAACCTCTGCCAGGAGGCTGTTCCATGGACCCACCATGCTTTCCATAAAAAACAATACTTTCTCACATTACCCCATCTAGTTTCATATCATTGCCCCATGTTCTTGAACGTCATTTTTTTTTAAATTCTACCCCCTTGTACCATATTTACACCCTTGAGATATTTGAAAGTCTTCATCATATCCCCCCCTCTCTCCTGTCATCCAGGGAATACATATTGAGAGCCTCCAGTTTCCCCTCATATGACTTTTGGTGCAGCCCCTACACCATTTTTGCCACCCTTCTCTGAATTGCTTCTACTTTGTCTCTATCATTCCAGAGATACAGCCTCCAGAATTGGACACAATACTCTAGATGAGGTCTCACCAATGTTATAACAGTGGCATCACCACCTCCTTCCTTCTGCTGGAGATACTGCTCCCTATGCACCCAAGCATTCTGCTGGGTCTCCTCACAGCCTTCTCACATTGTTTGATAACCTTCAGATCATCAGATGTGATTACTTCCAGGTCCCTTTCCTGTTTGGTGGCCATCAGTACCTCCCCCCATCATGTACTTCTCCCCTGCATTTCTTTGCACTGCATCTTAGCTGCGACACCCTTGTCCACTCCTCAAGCTTCCTTAGGTCCCTTCTCATTTGATCTACCCCTCCTAGAGTGTCAACCCTGTTGTAGATCTTTGTGTCATTTGCAAAGAGACATACCCTTCCTTCTAGCCTCTCTGCAATGTCACTTATAAAGACGTAGAAAAGAACTAGTCCAAAAACTGATCCCTGTGGGACCCCGCTGGTCACCTCCCTTCAGATTGAACTCTGTTTATCACCACCCTCTGTGTCCTATGACTCAGTCAATGTTTGACCCAGTTTATCACCCTGGGACCCACTATCAGGCTGCTCAGCTTGTTTATTAGCCTCCTACGTGGGACAGTGTTGAAGGCCTTGCTGAAATCCAAGTAGGCCACATCCTCCACACCTCCCTGATGCACCCTCCTAGTCACCCAGTCAAATAAATGTATCAGATTTGTCTGACAAGATCTTCCCACTGTGAATCCATGTTGTCTCAGATCCTGTGCCCTTTTAATTCAAGATACATCACAATTCTTTCTTTTAGTAGTAATTCCATTAACTTCACCACCACTGAGGCAGGCTGACTCCTATAATTGCCAACCTTCTCCCTGTTCCCACTTTGTAAAGAGACACTACATTCTCCTTCCTCCAGTCCTTTGGTACCACACCTGTTTCCAGCAAACTATTGAACAGGGCTGTCAGTGGTGCTGCCAGTACCTCCCTGAGTTCTCTTAATAATTTGGGATATATTCCATCGAGCCTCACTGCCTTGTCCACTTTCAGATTAGTGAGTTCTTTAAGATTCTCTCTTTATTAAATGGATTGGTGTCCACCTCTCTTCCAGTGGTGCTTCCAATGCCTAACATTGGTCCCTTCTGTTCCCCTTCTTCTATGAATATTGAACAAAAATACTTTTTTAGCATTTTTTATTTTTCTTGATCACCTTCTGCACACTTCCCTCCTTCCCTTTTTAATCTCACATTCCTACTCTTAGTCTTTTTTCTTTCACTAACATATCTGAAAAAGTTCTTGTCCCCTTTTGTTATTGCCTGGGCTATTTTTTCTTCTGTTTGCACCTTTGCGCTACTGACTGCTTTCTATGCCTCCCTCTGCTTTTCCAGATACAGTTCCCCATTTTCTTTCTTCTGTGTTTCCTAGGATCTCTTGAATGCCATCCTTTTTGCTGTTACCTTCTCGGCCACTTCTATTGACAACCATAGTGTTTTTTCCTTTCTTTTTGTTTTGCTTACTTGCCTAATGTAATGACTTGTTGCCTCCACTATAACTCCCTTAAGATTCTCCCACTGTTCCTCCATCCCCTTTTCTCCTTTCCTGCTAGTGATTTCCTAAAATACTCTCCGATCTTTGCAAATTTGGCCAGCCTGAAATCTAGGACCCTTGCTTTCATGTGGTTTGGATCTTCTGCTGTACTCACACTGAAGCACACAGTACTGTGATCAATTGATCCCGGATGGCTCTCATTTTGCATCATCAACTGGGTAACATAATTCCTGGAGTGCCTCAATGCTTATATTGAACAAAAAGGCTTTAATTTTTGTAAAGGAATATTTTATAGCTAAAATTCTTAGTATTCTATTGCACACATGAGGGTTTCCAGTCATCAATACAATCGTTCATAATACTGTCCAACAACATTCTTTTCCATTTGTTGTTTTATAATATACAAATGTTGACCAGAATAAAGGGACATAGTGGGAAAATATTAACTCCAAGGGATGTACTATTGACTGACAATTGTTATATTGCCTGATGCCAAAGACTGAGGGCAGTAAAACTATTGTATGTCAATAGTTCATCCTGAGGGGTCAAGATTTTCCCACTACTGTATATCACAAAAATCCTGTGAATATCTGCTTTATTAAACCTTCACGTTTAACACTTTCACTTCCATCAAAGTTGCCGCAGCATCACAGGCATTTATCTGTGCCATCTTGTTGATCTGAAATTACACCCCCTCCCCATCATCTTCACACTTACTTTCTTCAGTCACAATACAGCAGGAGTAAAGTGATTTATGGTGGCATCATAGGTCCTGGAATAAGGGAAGGAGAAGTTTCCCTTCTCCACTAATTTGATTAGAACTTCATGCCACCATTCCACCACTGGGCCCCACTTTTCCACCAACCCCCCATATACTCTGACACCAGAAGTCCCGAGTCCCATCTTGTTCTAGGAGTACTATACTGTACCACAAAAAATTTAAAAAAAATTAGGAAGTGCAAATTTGGCTGTGATACACTCTGGGACATTCAGTGACCCCCAATCAGTGGCTCCCATTCAGCTGGCCTCCTGCCATGGTTCACACTCAGCTCATTCCCCTGTCAGTGCCTCGCATCAGCTATGCATGGCATATCTCCATGTTTTAAAACAAGGAATTCTCATGTGCCAGTTTAGTGAGCAATAGTTTTGAACTATTTCCCAGTGCTAGGACTATTGCCTGTTGCCAAGATGAGGCAGAGCAATAGTATGCAGCTATTTATGGTCATGTAACTGCTTGAGCCACAACTTGCTCCATACTGCATCTCACAGGATACAGCCAAAAGTATTGGAAGACTGAGACCTGCTTAGTACAGGCAGCACATGTTTAGGGTGAAGGGGAGTAACAGTTGTAGTCTGAGTGAACCACAGGAACTGGCATTTGCCATGAGTGGGGAGGACCACTGCTTATGTAGTCTGTGAGAGGTGCCGCTGATCTGATGTGACATTAACGTGGTGGTTGGCAGCAGTTACTGTCTGTGATGGAGTTTTCTTGTTTTTTTCTTTCAGTCAACAGGAGACAGAATTGTGTTTATGGGAATGTACATTTAAACTTACTGCCAGCGGCTGTTGTGTTGTTCTGATTGGGGGTTGTCAAACTATGTGGCTGGCCATTGTGAGTATAGTGGTGATGTGTAGGTACAGGTGGATAGATCAGGATGAGATACTGTGACCCATTGTCTGACATCTTTTCTTAGCTGTCATTATATTGCTGAATATAATCATGGGTAAGAAGAAGAGGGCACAGCCAATCAGCTTCTAATATTTATAGTACTCAGTTCATAATTTCAGTTATTGGCTGCTTCCTCTTTTCCCATGTTTGGTTAGTAATATAATACTGTAATACATAGCTACCATTTTTCTCAACAGGAACTCCAGCAAAAGTAGAATTTGTAATAGTACTGGACTGGGGATTCCAAGTTATAATATCACCAATCTGACATCAGAGAAAGAATCTTGACAGCTGGTGCTGTGCAAGTGAGACTGAGAGGGTGCCTGCTTCAGATGCCATGGCAGTGAGCCAAATACTTAAAAAAACAGGGAATTAAAAAGAAACAGTTCTGTAGAGTCCCATGTACTACATAAAACAACACATGGGACATTATCTTTATGATTCTGATAACACCATTTTGGGATAATATGACATCATAAACCTCTAGAGCTTCACTCTCAAGGTTTATTTATGTCATGGAATCCCTCAATGGTGGTGCAGCACCGTAACAGATAGAGTCCCACATGTAATTCTGTTTATGATAGAGCTCCAGAGCTGAGCATTAGGAGCTTCCTTGCAAGGTCTTCTACAAGACAGATAGGCAATTTGGACTCATCCCTACACAACACAGGTCTAGGAAAGTGCTGTAGTGTTGGAGGAGCTGTACTTGAAATGATGCATTAAATGGAATTCCCTTTCCACCAGCTTCTGATGGCTGTCCATGTGAAAGTTATTGATTCCAAGGCCCAATACGAAACAGTAGTGTAGAACCCAAGAATCCTTGACAGTATTTTATTTAAAAGTGTCAGTTTTCTGTAACAGTATATGATGTTGCTGAATACATAACCTGTTCTGTTTGCATGCATGTTGTTACTTTATGATCAGTGTCTATCAGCCATGTTGAAAAACACTTTCTGAAACTTAATATGGTGAATTTTTAAAGTCAGCATTACATGGAAACATAGATAATGACAGCAGAAAGAGATCCATGATCCATCCAGTCTGCCTGAGTTTACTATTTAGTCCTGGGACCTTCTGTCCATCTAGGGTCTTAGCCCTTCCCAACTTCCCCAAATTCACCTCCTAGTTTCTGTCACCCCAAGCAATGACTGTACCCTTCATTCAGTCCCAACCATTCTTGAAACCACAAACAGTTTTGGCACCTTCCAGTTTGGCTGGTAGACTATTCCACAGATCCACCACCCATTCTGTAAAGTAAAATTTCAGCATCTTCCTCCTGAACCTTGTCTGTTAGTTTCCATTCATGTTCACATGGCCACAAGCTACTATTCGAGCTAAATAGTTCCCCACAGTTCACTTTGTTAACTGCCTTTAGGAACTTGGAGTAGGAACCATAAAAAGAGTGCAAAGGGAGTACAGATCATTGCACTGCACTACCTTGCTGCACTGGTAGGCAACTGTGCTATTCACAATCGAATAGCCCAGTGGGCTATCTGACTGCAAACAGGGGTCAGCTGGGGGCACCGCTAAACTAGACAAAGCAGAGTAATAAATGGTAGCATTGCCCCTACAGCCAGCCAGGACAATGGCCCAGCAGCCAATAATGCTCAGGCACTAAAGTGTAATTCACTAAGGGAGGCATGCAAATGAGCACATTGTGCATGCAAGGTGATAGAGGCCATTAGCATGCCCATTGTGGGCTCATTTGCATGTCATCAGTGAGGTGTGCCCAAACCACCTGCCCAACGCAGCCACAGTATCCCATAGCATAGTGCTTCCCACCACCACCACCACGATCACGGACCTGAAGGTAAATAAAAAATAGAGTTTTCCATAGTGCAGTGGTCCTCTTCCTAACCCTGATCACCCAAGTACCTACCCATTTGTTAAATAAAAAAAAATTCTCATAGTGTAGTTCCTTCCCAGTCCCCAATCACTGGTGTCATGAAAGAACCCCCACTCTTTTCAGTAGAATAGGGTCCTTCCCGCCTCCCCAGTCCTCAATCACCGGTATCATAAAAATAAAATCGCTGTTTCATAGCACAGTGGTCCCTCCCCAATCATAATTATTATGAAATAAAATCCCCGTTTCCATAATGTAGTAATCCCTCACCCCTCCCTGGACCCTGATCTCACATCTGCACTGTATTTACATACTTTCCATAGTGTAGTGGTCCTCCCAACCCTTCACCCACTCTGGTAACCACATCCTAGCCCACTCCCCCAACCACAGCACGTCCCACTGGTAGGCGAGCAGCACAGCCCTCCTCTCACGTCCACAGCTGCCCACTGACTGAACTGTCAATGACAGTTTACAATATACACTGCAATCCAATTGATTGAAGTGTAGTGGGATTTTTTTTTTACTTGCTATTTTTCAGTCCCCCTTTACTTCTCGCTGGCTCCCATCATCAGGGCCCCCCAAGGTGACCCCAGCACTATCATGGTGGGCTTGTCCAAGTCATGGATAACCCCCCCAGGAGGGGTAGGAGGGCCCCCAATCCTCCAGCCAACGTGCAATTTGTTGGGCAGCCCAACCATCCTCTGCCGTGACACCGGAGCCCATCCCCAGGAGCCAACGCAGTGTATTTTTCCTCTTTTTCTATTGAGACAGGGTTGTGCCATAATGTCAAAATGCATGCCGATGTCCACCATGCTCGTCGCACACTGTTGCAGCACCAAGCTGCCATGCCCAAAGCCTATGCTAGAGGTCAGTCCAGCCATGGGCCTTTCCCCTCACTCCCTCCCCCGACAGGAGACAAGCAGTCCAACAGACACTCAGTTCCCTCACCATGGTTGGCCCTCCAGTTCCCCGAGGTTGTTCTCAAACCTGTCATTGACGCGTGTTGCAGTACCACCGCCAGAACGGAGGGCCAGCTACCAATGAGATTGCAGTGTATACTGTAAACTGTCATTGACATTTCAATCAGTGGGCAGCTGTGGAGTTGCTAGGAGGGCTGTGCTGCTTGTCAACTGGCAGTGCGTGCTGTGCCAGAGGGAGCGGGGTGGGATGTGGTTACCGGAGTGGAAGAGGGGTTGGGGGGATCAGTACACTATGAGAAATATGTAATACAGTATGAGTGGGAGATCAGGGACCGAGGAGGGGGAAGGGACCACTACACTATGGAAATAGGGATTTTATTTTATGATAACGGTATTGAGACAGGGAGGGGGGTGGACTAGTACACTACGGAAACAGGGATTTTATTTTATGATAAAGGTGATTGGGGCAGGGGGGAAGGGACCACAACACTATGGAAATGGGAATTTTATTTTATGATAACAACAATCAGGGACTGGGAAGGGGGAGGGACCAGTACACAATGGACACAGGCATTTTATTTTATAATAAAGGCGATCAGGGAGGGGGAAGGGAGGAGGGACCACAACACTATGGAAACAGGGATTTTATTTTATGATAGCAGGAATCAGGGACTGTGGAGGGGGAGGGACCAGTACACTATGGAAACAGTGATTTTATTTTCTAATAAATGGGATCGGGGAGGTGGAAGGGACTACAACACTATGGAAAAAAGGATTTTATTTTATGATAATGGGGATCAGGGAGCAGGGAAGGAGGAGGGACCACAACACTATGGGAACATGGATTTTATTTTATGATAACCACGATCGGGGAAGGGGGATGGGGAGGGACCACTACACTAGGGAAACATAGATTTTATTTTATGATAATGGGTATCAGAGACCGGTGAGGGGGAAGGACCAGTACTCTGTGGAAACAGGGATTTTATTTTATGATCAAAGTGATTGGGAGGGGAACCACAACACTATGGAAATGGGGATTTTATTTTATGATAAAGGGGATCAGGGACTGGGGAGTGGGGAGGGACCACTACACTCTGGAAACAGTGATTTTATTTTATGATAACAGAGATCGGGGAACAGAAAGGGAGGAGGGACCACTACACTATGGAAACAGGGATTTTATTTTATGATAAAGACGATCGGGGAGGGTGAAGGAACCACAACACTATGGAAATGGGGATTTTATTTTATGATAACAGGGATCGGGGAGCAGGGAGGGAAGAGAGACCACTACACTATGGAAATATGGAGTTTATTTTATGATAACAGTGATCGGGGGACCGGGAGGGGATGTGACCCTATACTATAGAAGAAAGGGACTTTCATTTTTGTATTACGATGGCGACCAGAGACCCGGGGGGGAGGTGTCACTATACTATGGAAACAGGGGATTTTAGTTTTTATTATGACAGCAATCAACTAGGAGGGTTGCAGTACCTCCGCAACCCCCTAGGGGTTATGGGGAGTACTGTCAGTTTTTTACAGGTGGTAATTTGCCCACACAATTGCCTTTGGAACAGGTCATTGCATGGATTAAATGTTTGTGAATAAAATTGCGGGGCTATGCAGGTTCCATCTCATTCTTTTATATTGAAGCCCTCTCCCTACTTTTCCCAGGGGCAAACTGGGATTTTTGATACCAGCTATTCACAAAGCCCTGTTTCCCCCAGGCAAAGCTTTGTGAATCCTGCCTTGAAGTTCTTGATTATATCTTCCCTCTCTCTTCTGGTAAATGGCACGGGGTCATAATGTCACTAGACATTTTGCCATGTGGCATAACTCTTTTTTCTGTGGGGGCACCACCCCACACTCCCGTACAGGGGCTGCACCCCTGATCCACCCCACTAAGAATTCTCAACTCCGGGGGGGGGGTACCTCGGAGAGAGCACAATTTGGGGAAAAAAAATAAAATATCTCAGACCGGGAATTAAACCCAGTCCGAGACATAGCACCTGGGTTCCTGCTGCTGTGGTTCCATCCAGTGAGCCACTGCAGCTGCTTAGTGGGACCCAATCCCAGCAGCGGTCTTATCCTCTGCCTGGGATTGTGTGAATGATGCAAAACAGTGTACAGCAGTATACGCGGTATTGCACCATTCGCTGTCATGAACAGCGCTGCTTTGGGTTATCTATAATGTCATATGCTATTAAGCATACGACATTATGATCCGATAGGCAAGTAAACTGTTAATTTACTTTTTTAACAATGCATAACAAACTTGCACATTACTCAACTTATTAAAATTTGTTTTACATTTTTTTTTTAAATGCAAAGCTTTTAGATCTAAACATGTTGAACAGTCAGGTTAATTCTTACTGTAAGAGGGCAAAGCTGCTCTTCTGTGCTACTGTACATGCTGTCACAGTGGATTAATAACCATCTGCCTTTAGAGATTGTTTAGCTAGAAAGCAATGGCATAATCATGCATTCATCCCATAAACACATGCGTACAGACAAATGTCACTGTCTGTTATCTTCTTTTACTGCTGAAGTTATTTAATTTAACACCTCACACTCAAGAAAGAGCCAGTTTTAAAGTTCACTTGCATTGACTTCTATTTAAGTCAGGGATGAAGGGGTTACATTGAACAAAAAAGTACAGCCGACCTGCGCATTAACATTTCAACCCTATGTTGTAATTGCAAGGAGTATGTTCAACTACAGAGGGTGCAACCTCCAAGTCAAGGAAGAACTGATTTATAGCTGACCTTGGAATTAGTTTGTGGAATGCTGGGCCAGTGTGTATTACAGTTTGCTGGTTGCTGCCACAATACCCTCGAGTCACTGATGCTGTAGTCACCTGGCTGGTCTCCATTACTAGAGTCATCTCTGGCTTCAGGGAATAAAAGTACACTTTTTTTGCTAATTATTTAAGAGCCTGGGAAGACAAGCGCTTGGAGCAGTGGAGCAGTTGGACATATATAGCTGGTCTGGCAGTATAATAGCCTGGAGGTTAGAGTAACAAGCTGCAATTCAGCTTTCTACATCCAGCAGACCTGGGTTTGATTCCCACAACCTCCACTTGCATAGTGTGCGACTCTGAACAAGTCACTTAATCTCCCCAGTGTTCCCAAGACTCCCCCAAAATAGGCACTTGTGCCTAGCAGGCCTTACCTGGTTACCAAAGAATAGAAAAAAAAAGTTATTTTCTCCCAGTCTCAATATGTGCTTCACTATCTCTCCAGGTCATTGAAGCTGCTTAAGTGATCTGTAGAGGTTAGTAATGTACATGAGAAACAGAACTAGCCAAGAAGTTTTCATGCTTATAAAAGGGAGATTGGTGTCTTTCCACTGTATTTAATAATTGACTAATATCTACTGCATATTTACTTTTTTTATTCATGATGATCACTGAAATATAGTTTATACTCTGTTCTAATGCTATCTATTGTACTTAGGTGATATTATTTTGGGAGAGGGTACTTACGTGGCTAGGTTTCAATATTAATAATGTTCTGACTACTATTTCTCCTGATACAGTTAATAGTTCCTGTGGAGCCTGGCATTGCCACATCAGTGATAAGCACAAGACCAGGTGTTGTTTGAAATATATATTCTTTGTGTGACCACCCAGGAGTGAACATAGACAGAGTTAGTATATGATGCATGTAACCATTAAAGTAGTAATGGCTGTGAAGACTATCAACTTTAGCGATCAGCCATTTGGCCTTGTGTCCAGTCTGTTATGTCACCAGCTGGCTTTGAGTTAAAATATGGTGTAAGCCAGCTTGCAAGTGCAGTGGTAACTGAAGAGAGCCTAGGGTGCTGGATGGCCAGCCCGGGGGGGAGGAACTAACATCAGTAGGACTGCACTCCTCCTCCTCCTCTGGGATGGTAAAGAGCTCAGTGTCTGCCTGGTCCATGGTGGAAGCTAGGGGGAAAGGTAGCCTGAGCAAGAAGAACTGCCCGAAAGAGAGCAAAAATGCAACAAGCTGCATTTTTAAGAGGTAGCAGATGGCTGGAATGGGTGTCAGGAGTCCTTCCTCTGCCCCTCCCCAGACACAATGCACTGCTGACTCAAGTGTTGCAGTCTACCCCCTCCAAGGGATCTTGGCCATCTGTCACCTCTGGGTTTTGTGTGAAAAAATTGACTGGGGCTCCTTACTCCAGGGCTTTATTGCGTTTGAAATCTCAAATCTTGACTCAGTAGGGGAAGCAGTGTAGGCATGATTGGACCACAGACCTGCAAAGCCAGATGATTCCCCAGTTTTGAATTTGCCACTGTCACCGACTCACTGTGAAAATCACGTGACCTCCTTCATGCTCAAGTCCCTCCACAGCTGAACAAATGGGTAATTCTTGCCTCACTGTTAAATGGATGTGAGATCTCTGCTGGGAAGTCCTGGGCACAAAAGCTTAAAAAAAACAAAAAAACAAAGATGGACAAAGGAGGCACTGCTTCACACAAAGGGCCCCATTGTCAGAGCCAGATGGCTGCACATGCAAGCTGGTGCACTGTGAGAAAAAATAGGGCCAGCTGACTCTGGTGTCATGATAAAACAGATAGTGTGATCTGAACTGACCATGACATCTGTTTGAATATCGGACCCTTGTAGCACAGTATACAGCAAGCGGTCACCATGTTTGATATAGCACTACCAGGCTGCTGGGCTGAAGACTGCCCATGGGGTAAAGCACAGCGAACACTGGTTAGCACCATGGCCCCCATTGGTGATATTGAGCCCCAACATACAAATGAGCCCATTGCACATGTACAGCATGAAGGGGCCATTTGCATGCCCATTATGGGCTCATCTGCTTGCAAGTGCCATCCAAGTGCACCGGACCATGCCTCCCCCAGCTTCTATGCCTGGAAATAAATCATTGGTGGTTCAGTTGTCTCTGCCCTGCCCCGATCCAAGTTCCCATATATATAAACAAAAACACTGGCGGTTCAGCATCCCTCCCCTGCCCTGATCCCTGTCCCCATAGATAAAACCATTATCAATGGTGGTCTAGTGGTCCGGCCCCTTCCCCCATTCTCCAGTTGCCATCCTGATTAGAAACTAAAAAGCCCTGGTAGTCTAGTGGCCCCCTACCCCATCAGGTAGTGATCCATCACCCCACTGTCCATCCTAACCTGAACTATGCCAGTGATTGGCACTGGATGGGTCTACGCACTGTTAAGGGCTGGGTTTTAGAAGCATTAAACTGCGCCACTGCTGGCAGATGTTTAGCACTTCTGAACACTTTCAGTATTGTTCTGCACTGTCTACATGCATGAGGGAACCCTCATTTGCATAGGCACAGCACAATACTGTGCATGACGGCAGTTTCGGGGGTGCATTGTTCATCTATGTCCTTTAAATATGGGCGGGCCCCCGATAGCTGGCACTATTCCAGGTTAATGCAGCACAAACCCAGTTTGTGCCATCCTAACCTTTTGAAAATGGGGTCCAAAGAGCAGTGAGGAAGTATAATAGGCTTCCAGGTGAGGAAGAGGCTGGACCACTATATTTGTTTAAGACTAACTTTGGCCACGTCTACACTGCACTGAAAATCTATTACTTTTTGAAACTGTTACAGACTGAAAACATTACAGTGCTTCCACACTACTACTGAAAGTGTTTTGAAAATGTTTTGAAAACATTACAGGATTTTACTTGTATAGTGTAGACAGGGCCAAACAGAGTTCTGAAACCGTTACAGAAACCGTTGTTGAAACCACCTCACAACAGGTTTCTATAACAGTTACGAAAATGCTTTCCATAATGTTATTAGTGTAAATGCAAGCCATTACGGTAATGGTTTGGACCCTCTGTAGCATTACAGAGGGGATTTTCAAGAGTAGTTTAGACAGGGCCTTAGACGAATAGATGAGGGAGCTGATATCTAGTGTTATGAATGTTAACAACAGGTACAAAAGATTGCGCACTCGAAGGCTACTGAAAAATGTTTTCAGTTATTTTATTACATGCAAAATTACATCAGTGGGATTGCTAGGCAAGTCCCATATGAAGCACCTTGATTCTATATGGGACTTGTTTGGCAAAGCACTGATTATATTTTTTAAAGAATGTAATCAGTGAAAAATTTTGGAAAACTGCTTGAGGGTGCCATCTGTTGTATGCATTTTGTAACTTCCAGGTATATTCTACTCGGTGGAATCGTAATTTAATAACGCACAACTATCATTCAATGTTTGTTATTGCCATTGTGACTAGTGCAAAATGGAAGATGGTCTTGTGTGGCTAATTATTCTGATTTTGTCTATGAATTATATTTATTAAATGTGCCATGAAAATCCTGTAACCTCACTAGTCGTATGTTGTCACATAATCATTGATTATTTTCTGGCAACTGCATACCTCACCTAAAGTATATGCTTTTTAAAAACTAGAAACCCATTTTATAAGTGGACTAAGACACTCCAGGGTGTGTCATGGTAAGGAAAATAATGCACTTTCTTGCATGGTCTCAGAGTCACAGCTTCACATGAGTTTCATTTTTACCAATACACATGAGGCCCCATGCTTTTGTATAACCCGCTGAACATTTGGCATCTAAACTCAGATTAGCCTGCATTCAGGAGTTCAGTTTATTTTTTGTGGAAGTCAAATACTTCAACGAGTCAAAATCTGGAAGTCATTTCAATTTTCTGGAAGCCAAAATACTTCCCAGATCCAACAATGTGAAAGCCAATATTCTAAGAAGGATCAAATTATGGATGTTAGTATAAATTTTAGTAGTAAAATACAATTTCTTTTAGACAAATCCATATTTTTCCAGCTTCTCTGCCTTCAGTTTTGGAAGTCATCCAGTTTTGTTTTTTACATTTGGAAGTCAATCACTTCCTCCCCCTTTATTTTGGAAGTTTTGCCTTTTTGGGGGGAGTCAAATACTCCCAAAATGGAGTTAACTGGAGCCCTGCCTGCATTGTTTTATTTTTGGAATGTTACATATTGACTAGTTGTTTTCCTTACACAAAGTACACAATATAAACTGCAGGATGTAAAAAATTGCAGTCTGTTGGACCTCAAAAAAGTGTACTTGTGTTATTACATTGTGTGACATAACTTCTACACTTTGCAGTTTCATTTTTTGACTAAGTATATAATGTATGTTATATACAGTAAGTCAAAGCCTAGCAGAACATGTTAATGACTGCCTGCTTATTAAATTTATTTGTAGTGACTAGCGGGACATTAAGTCACTCAGGTGTTACCACCACATCATTGGTTTTTCTTCGGTTTTACATGTGCTGATTTTATATTAGTACTACAAATAACAACTTCAAATCCAAAATCATATTATGAAATAGTTTCCCGGCTTTTGTTGGAGACAGTTACACCAGTCAAAATTGACTGATACTTAACAAACATGGTCATTTTAAATCAATTCTAATTTTCAAGATCCTTGCCAGTGACCAGTAATCCTTCCTAAAATATTTGCAGGATCCTTGCCAGACCTGTAGCCAGACATCAAGTGAATACACTGTTGCAAAAAAAAAGCAGGTTTTCCTTGTATTGGAGCCTTGGGAATCCATTATCATGATATTTTATGTTAATTGTGATGTCTACAGCCTTCCTGTCACACTGTAATCAGTTTTTCCATTGCCCTTAATCTGGTGGTAGCACATAATGACATGATAAGAAAAACTTTAATCACACAATCGCATTTTAGTTAATCAAATTATTCCTACAAAATATAATGTTGCATATACTGTCAGGAATTGGGAACCTACATAGTGATTCTGTACATTAGGATTCATTATAAATTCATATATACTTTACTATGGAGATTAAAATTGAGGTGAATACCTTTATTCATCTAATTATCTGAACCCTCTAATTTGAATTGCAGTAAAAAGATGTCTCCATATACTGCAATAACACTTACAGAGTAAAGACAATTATATGCATCTTTGTTTAAAACTATTTAAAAAAAAACATAACTGAGGGATTTGTGAACATAAATGGAGAAGAAAAGTATGCAATGTATGAATAAATAAAAACATTCTGGCATGTATCTATAGGGCCACTGTTCTGAACATTGACATTTTAAATTATTATTCTTAAACAGCCATAAGCACTTGGTTACTATGCACTCACCCTATATTTTTGACCTATAAAATGTATTGACAAGTTATTTGGGGAGATTTTATTTGTGGTTTATTTTAATTTTTTTTAATCTGCACAGCCTCAACCTCCCCTGGCTTGGCTACTTTTTAGTACCACTCTTGAACTGGACCTCAGGGAGACACACTAGCTACCTGTGGGAAAATTGCCCTGGTAGGGTCTTTGGGTACTGTCCCCTCATCTGGTTTCTTCCAGGGTCAATGTCAGGGGGCTCTCGATGCTGGATGAGTGAAAGACACTGTGGCCAAGCATGCCAGTGTCATCCTGCTGGAGATGGGAGTTTGTCTGTATTCTCCCACCCAGATACGTTTCTCTGGATCATGCAGTGTATGAGGCAACAGCCATGTGTACCATAAACCCACTGCAGCCCCCCTTTCCAGCTGTGGTCCCCAACAAGTTCATGAATCCTGGGCACATCTACATAGTTCTTATGCCACAGAGAGTAGTCTACCACCCTCTCTAAGTAGAAGAGAAGATGAACATCCTGAGGGATGCTGTCATCCTCCCCTGCTGGCTCTCCATTACTGTGGTCTTGGGTCACTGGAATTGCAGGCAGTTCCCCCTACCATTGTGCCAAAGAGCAGCAACTATTTGAGGAGATATTTTTCATGTATGCATAAGAATTAACATTATAAAAGCTGTACTATACAGTGTGTATATATATATATATATATATATATATATATATATATATATATATATATTATGGTAGCACGGTAGTACTACCATAGTTAGGTTGGAGGAGCCATTTAGATGTTAAGCCTAAAATTTTGCACCTTTAATAACTTTGCAACTGTTCAACAGACTTGCCTGAAATTTGGAATACATGATCAAGAACTACAGATCTTGGGATCTTCCAACTTTTGTATTGTTCACTTATAATGGTTAGGGAGTATACGTGATTCGTTTATTTACTTACGCTTTTTGGAATTTTTTGGTCTTTTCTAGAGGTCGGATGGTTTGCATGACCAGTCCAAAATCTTCAGGAAATGTGCGGCCGGGGTCCCCAATGTGCCTTTTGAAGATTTCATGAAAAAATATTAAACAGTTCAAAAGTTATTCAAAAAACAAGTTCCCATTAAAAGTCAAAGGAAAAGTTAACAAAAGTTCGACAGTGTCGCAAATGCAGTTTTTACTTTCGCAAATGGCCCTTTTACTGTTGAAAATCCACCATTTTGTTTTCAGTTGGTCATCAGAAAAATGCTTGGCATTTAAATTTGGGACCCTCTAGCAAACTAATTGTTTCTGTATTCACCTAGTCGGACCCTGAGGATGCTAGGCATGTCTTTATTTTGGGGTAAAACACCCCAGAGATACGTTTTCAGATTTCTGGAAAAAGTACTTTCGGAAAGTACTTTCGCACTTGCGACAGTGTCGAATGAATTTGCAAAAGCTTTTGCAAAGTTCGACAGTACTTTTCCAAGCTGTGTGAAAATGACAGCAATTCTTTGGCACTCTGCTGCAAAAGAACAGTTTGGTCTTTTGGGCTGAAATTTGGAGAGAAGAAAGCCAACATCCCACTGATGTGCCTTTTACTGGTTTGTTGAAAAAATATTACAGGTAGCCAAAGTAATGACACTCTGAACTTCTCTTTTTTTCCCATAGGATAACATTACGGCATTTGCCACACCTTTCAGGGCCCGTATCTCGAAAATGGTGCGAGATACAGACTTTTCATTGGAAAACCCCAACATGCACCCTGAAGCCAGTTGGGGGTGTGGGCAGGGGGTCCAAGGGGAGCTCTCAACCCTAAAACCGAATTTCCTCGCTTTTGTCGCTGTGGAACAACCCTAACTAATGCATTAAACAGAGTTTTTTGCATCTAATATATATATATATATATATATATATATATATATATATTGTGTGTGTGTGCTTGGTTTTCTGTATCTGGGAATCTAACCTCTCCATTTTGTATGCTTCTTGGCCAGTTGTAACTTGACATCACTCTTGTGAATCCATAAGGATGTGCAAGCATAAATCCAATTGCAATTTTATACAGCCTGTCAAATAATTAAATACACATTTTAAGGGAAATGCTGAATTTGGTTCTATAAACTTTTTAAAATGAAAAGTGACAATGCTAAATAACCTACCTTGAATCCCAGAAAGTAAGAACAGAATCCCCACCAGGACCATGGCCTCTTTGGGTGTCATGGTTGTCCACAAAGGCAAGAGCTTTCTCAGAGGGCATAAAGCCCCAGCCTTCACCCCAGTTACTAAAAAGATACATATAAACAATTAGTATCCTTCATTTTTGTTTTCCAAATTATCTAAAAAGCATTTGATGTTTTTTTACTTCAGATAGCTCAGTTTTTCTCCATTCCACCGACGAATGACATAACCCAGTTTCTGACCATATTTGAATTCTGTAACACGACCAATTCCATAATACTGGTCTACTGTAATAGGTTCTCCCCCAAGATCAATAACCTTAAAAAATCAGAAAAAAAAATGAAGTTATCACGTGATGGTAAGACTGTATCTTACAGACTGGGGGGCCCCTAGACCACCATCTAGAGTCATTTCTATGTCTCTTTTCTCTATGTATGTTGAATGTCTAGAACTGAATGTGAAAGTTTTTTTTTTCTGGAATGTTAAATGGACACTATCTGCTTTTGGGGATTTTTGTTTGTACTTCTGCGTCTTGGTGCCTTTTGCTTCCTGTATTCCCATTGAATCCACATCTGGTCACCCCATTGCCATAAAATATTAAATAATGTTGTTTTAATGCAAAGTTGTATTTTAGTTTTCCCATCTGATTCTCCCCCCCCAACCTGCTGCTCTGATGTGTCCACATGTGTACCTGTTGTCGGAGTGCCAGCATGCTCATTTGTAACCACATTGTTTTTTTTCCCCAAGTTTACTGGCAAATGTAAATCTATGGTATACTCAAAGCTTGCCAATATAGGTTTTATCTCAAAATGAGCAGTTTGTGTACAAGAAACTTCCCTTTAAAAAGTGAAGCCATGACTCAGATCATTCCCATCAGCATCAGCATTGATGTGCATGCCTGGACTCATGGCTTCACTTTTCAAAGGACATTTTCTTTTAGCTATATTGCTTATTTTGTGATAAAAACCTATATTGGCAAACTTAGTGAACACCACAGATTTATTTACCAGTAAACTCTAATGCTTTTGGCAAAAAACAAATGCAGTCACTGTAATGAGCATACTGGCACTCCGGGGGCATGTACTCATGTGAATTGCCAGGGTAGCAGGTGGGGCAAATCAATTGGGTCAACTGAAATGCAACATTGCTTTAAAAATAGCATTATTTGAATATTTAATGGCAATGAGGTGACCAAATATGGTTTCAGAGGGAATACATGGAGCAAAAGGCACCAGGCTGCAGAGGTACAAAAAATAGTCCAAAAAAAGCTGAAAGCGTCCGTTTAAAGCACAGCAGCAATCTGTATACACTGCCAGTTCACAAAACTAAATATAACATGAAGAGGAGAAATGCTGCAAGTTGGCTGGATAAAGAGAAGTCTTTGAGCTGTGGTGATATCTCAATACATCATCTCAGTTCAAACTGCTGCTGTTTCTGACAGAGAACTTTGGTTTCAGAACAAGAGACAGCAGTCTAGAACTGCAGATTTTTTACTGATAAATCACTTCTATCTCAGCAGGAATCAGTATCTGTTTGGATTAAGCAAACAGATACTTTATTAGAAGAAGGGGGAGTCAAGTAAAAAAAGAGAAGAAATTAACTGTGTGTTTCTCTGAGGAAGGAGCTGTATCAGCTTAATTTACTGAGTCAGAACAGACAGTGAATCTAATTGGGGGTGTGGCTTAGCAGCTTAGCAGTACAAAAGCAGATGTCTCCAATTACAGCTTCCTGCTGTTTCTGACAGAGAACGCTGGTTTCAGAACAAGAGACAGCAGTCTAGAACTGCAAATGTTGTACTAATTACCCTCCTTCCCACCCAAAGCCAGTTTTAGTTTTATAGCCACTGTATTGGACTGACAAAAGGAACTTCCTGTTTGGCGGTAGGAAGGGAAGGATCACTGAGACACATTAGTTTCATCAACCTTGAAGGAACCTAAAAATAAGTCTTCCCCCCCCAGCTGCTGGAGGTCTGACTCCAAGCATGAAAGAAGGAGACTACTGAAGACTACAGGACGTTCCTGTCCCACAACAGGAAGGAGGAGAGTTGTAAGGGCACATAGGCAGTAAGAAAGTAAGTGTAGAAATACATAGAGGGAGGAGACAGTAAGCATACAGAGCAACAGGAGAGGGGACACAAAATAAGTCAAGATGGGAGTGGTGCAGTGCAATGGCTGTGGGGCAGCAGTGTTCTGGGAGACATTCTGGAGGCTGTGATGCTTCCCTGTTTGCAGGCACCTCTCTGGTCTGAGGGAGAAGGTTGCCTGTCTTTAGGCTAACCTGGCTAGGATTCATGAAACCTCTTCCCCACCCAGGGACCACCAGGGTCACCACCTCCTCCGAGGTTGCCAAGAAAGAGGTGTGGTTGGACCAAGGTGGGCTCAGGGAGGGAGAGGGTTGTGGAACAGGGTGCATCCCTCAGCTGTACCTCTCCACAATCATATGCTATTCTGGCAAAGAGTGGTTCCTCTATGGAGGCACCTGCAGTGGACACCAAGGAGGATGCTGGGAACCTCCACAAAGGAAACCCACAGGAGGGTGGCATGAGACCCCACAGGGGAGGAAACAACTCCTGGTGGGGGACTCAATCATTGGGGGGTAGAAGTGAGGGAAGAAGGGGTAGGTAAGGTGCCTGCCTGATGCCATGGCTCAGAGGGACAGGAAGTGAATCCTCAGGATCGTGGAAGCAGCTGCATGAGAGAGGGAGCTGGATTTCATTGTCCACCTAGGGACAAATGACCTGGCTGTGAATGGGATCAGAGTGGTGCAAGAGGAGTTTTTGGAGTTGGGGAGGGACCTTAGACAAGAAGCACATACGGTAACCTTCTCGGTGGAGCTGCCTGTCTATGGCAAGGATGATGCTAGGATATTCTGCACCATGGGATTTAATGAATGATTGACAAACTGGTGTGGAGCTTAGGGTTTTGGCTTCATTGGGGACTGGGGAGCCACCTGGAGAGATGCAGGTGTATACTGGTGTGATGGTCTGCATCTGTCCAGGGGGGAACCAGGATCCTAGGTGACAGGTTTAAATGCTTCATTGGCAAGCATTTAAACTAGCCAAGGGGGGAAGCACTGAAAAGGAGCAAGGAAATCCCAGCCTCCCCCAACAAAACACAGTAGTTAGAGTGGTAAACACCAAGGTAGAGAAGCTGTGTAGGGAGCAGGACAGGGATAAATGCATAAAAAGTCAGTAAGGACAGGGATGAAAGGGTAAGGCCATAAAAAATAAATAGAAGGTGATGAGTACCAATGCCCACAGTTTGTGCAACAAGCTCCCTGAACTAGTGGCCTTGATGGAAGATGGATGCCTGGATATTGTGGCAGTCACTGATACATGGTACACAGAGAACCATGACTGGGATGTCAACATGCCAGGATACACAGTCTACAGGAGGGACAGGGTGGGTAAAAGAGAAGGAGGAGGAATAGCTCTCTATATAAGGGAAGGGATTAAAGCAACAGAACTAAAAAGTAAACAGGAAGTTGATTAGTCACTATGGGTCACCCTGGAAACAGGAAATGGCACCACAATCCGCATGGAGGTTGTATACAGACCCCAATCTCAGGGGGAGGAAATGGACAAGGAAATGATAGAAGTCATCCTTAAAATGACAGAAAAAAGGGAGATATTGTTGATGGGGGACCTGAATATGCCATATGTTAACTAGAGTACCTTTGCTGCAGGCACATCCAAGAGCAGGGTCATTGATGCCCTACAGGGGGTATGCCTCAGACAGCTAGCGTTGGAACCCAGTAGGGAGGGAGCAATCTTAGACCTGGTACTCTCAAATGGGGAAGGAGAAAGGATCTCAGATTTAAAAGTGAGTAGCCATCTGGGAACAAGTGACCACCAAACAGTGTGGTTCACAATAAACACAGCCATGGAGTCAAGCCATACAAAAACAAGAGTACTGGACTTTAGGAAGGCTGACTTTGGGAAAATGAGAGAGTGCCTCAGAAAAGCACTAGCAAACAGGCAAGAAGGAGGGGAAGAGGAACAATGGGGAATAATCAAAACTGCCATCACAGAGGCAACAAGCCTTTGTGTGAAGGAAACAACAAAACAAAAGAAGGAAAAAACACTATGGTTCTCAAAAGAGGTGGTAGGGATGGTTAAGGAGAAAAGGATAGCATTCAGGAAATATAAGGAAAAACAGAAGGAGCAGGACAGATAACTTTATCAGTTAAAGCAGAAGGAGGCAGGGATGGCAGTCAGAATAGCAAAGACACAAACTGAGGAAAAAATAGCCAACCTGTTAAAAGGGGATAAAACCTTTTATAGGTACATTAGGGAGTGAAAAAGACCAAGGAGGATACAGAGACTTAATGGGGGAGGGATGTGGGCAGAAGGTGACAGTGAAAAGCAGGATACTGAAGAATGAATATTTCTGCTCAGTATTCACAATGGAAGAGGAGGGGAGGTACCTAAACCAAACAAGACAGAAACTCTGAATAGGGAGTTGATACCAGTCCATTCACAGAAGAAAGGGTTTTGAAAGAACTCTTGAAACTGAGAGTGGACAAAGCAATGGGGCCTGATGGGATTCACCTAAGAATTCTAACAGAGCTAAGGGTAGAACTAGTAATACCACTGACTACTCTCTTTAACAAATCATGGGAGGATGGGGTGGTACCTGAGGACTGGAGAAGGGCAAATGTGATTCTACTTCACAAAAGTGGGAGCAGGGCAGAGCCAGGAAACTACAGACCAGTTAGTTTGACTTCAGTGGTAGGGAAAATGATGGAATCACTTCTGAAGGAAAGAATTGTTGAGTACCTAGAGGCCAGTGGGGCACAGGACCCAAGGCAGTATGGTTTCACAGCCAGAAGGTCATGTCAGATGAACCTAATAGATTTCTTTGACTGGGTGACCAAAGTAGTAGTCCAGAGAGGGGCTGTGGATATGGCTTACCTAGATTTTAGCAAGGCATTTGACACAGTTTCACACAAAAGATTAATATACAAGTTAGCCAGCCTTGGAGTGCATCCCAATGTGGTAGCCTGTATAAAAAACTGGCTGGACAACAGGACTCAAATGGTAATAGTAAACAGAGTCCACAGTGAACAAAGGAGGGTAACTAGTGGGTACCTCAGGGTTCGGTAATGGGACCGATCCTCTTTAATGTCTTTATAAGTGACATTAGAGAGCACCTGGAAGGAAAGGTATGTCTCTTTGCAGATGACACAAAGATCTGCAACAGGGTTGAGACACAAGGTGAGGTGAAAAGAATGAAAAGGGACTTGGCAAGGTTGGAGGAATGGTCAAATATGTGGCAGCTCAGATTCAGTGCAAAGAAATGCAAGGCAATGCATCTGGGAAACAAAAACCAAGGGGAAGAGTACACAATGGGGGGTGATTTAATAACAAGAAAAATTGAAAGAGACCTAGGAGTAATTATATTACATGACTTAAAGGTGGGCAAGCAATGTGAGAAAGCAGTAAGGAGGGCTGGGGGAATACTGGGATGCATAGGGAGAGGCATCAACAGTAGAAAACAGGAAGTTGTTATCCCTCTGTACAGACAGTTAGTGAGACCCCATCTGGAGTACTGTACAATTCTGGAGACCCCATCTCCACAAAGACATAGACAGAGTGGAGGCTGTTCAGAGGAGGGCAACCAAAATGGTGAAGGGTCGGCACCAGAAGACATACAAGGAGAGACTAAAGCAGCTTAATATGTATACCCTTGAGAAAAGGAGGGGGGGACATGATAGAAATTTTCAAGTATCTCAAGGAAATTAACAAAGTACAAGAGGGTAGCATCTTTCAGAAGAAGAGATGTGCAAGAACAAGGGGGCACAATTTGAAGATAGAGGGGAACGCTCAGAGGTAATGTTAGAAAGTATTTTTTCACAGAGAGGGTTGTGGATGCATGGAACAGCCTTCCTGAGGAGGTTGTGGAGTTAGGAACAGTGGGAGAATTCAAGAATGCATGGGACAGCATAAGGCAATTCTAGTGGGGGCTAGGAGGAAGTAAGCTGTTGATTAACTAGAATCTGCAGCTTACCCATCAGGTAGGGAAATGGGCAGATTAGGTGGGCCAAGCGGTCCTCATCTGCCATCAAATTCTATGTTTCTATGTAAACCTGATTTTAAAGAGCAGTTGTTTCCTAACACTTTAGGGCAATTTTATAATCACAGAAATAAAATCTAGGGTGTGGTATATTATGAGATATGGTCACTTCTTGGGTGGTTGTGAAACCCAACATTACCTCACTATGAACCCATGGCATGACAATATATCATGATATACAATAATGTTGTGTATTATCACACACACACACATATGCACGCATGCATGCACGTACACACACATATATCTGTGACTAATGCCTTTTTATGATTATTGTTCATCTTCTCGCTAACTGGCCTTTCTGTTACTGTTCCTGCTTTTGGATTTGCAAACTAAATCCAAACCCATGATGCTTTTTTGTCTGTCGACTACCGCCTGCCCAGTCATCTGATTACCATAGCAAGGGGTCATCAAAGTCTACCATATTCATGCAAGTAATGTGGGCTACTTTCCTTTCATAGCTCCTAGTCAAGCTGCTCTGTAGGACTCCAAACAGACCAATTTTGCCTTTTTTTCCCACACCTCCACTGTCAGTTCTTTTCCCTTCCCTCTTCTGCTCAGCAAATAAAACCAGAAAAAAAGAATAAAATACAGCTGTTCTGCCTTACATAAAATAGCAGCATTTGTTGGGCAGTAGTGTATTAACCACAGTTCTTTGTTTGAAAAAAAAAGTGTTTTTCATTTTATTTTCTTAAAGCATGTAATTAGAATAATAATATACTAAATGGTTAAGACATAGAAACATATAAATGAAGACAGTGGTGGCAGAAAAAGACCAATGGTCAATCCAGTGTGCCCACGTTCCCTTTCTAGCCTTGGGACTTTATGTCATACATATTGTCAAACATATCTTTGTAATGATGCACCTTTTGAGGATGAAAACCTTTGCTTTGCTTCATGTCCAAAATATATTCTGGGTTATGTAGAGTTACAGCACAAGTCAGAATCAGATATGTTACTGCATTTAGATATTGTTGAATAAAATGCAAAGTAAAATACTCGCAGAAACACACAGACACACACACACACAGACTTATTGCTTGAGCCTTGAAAATGTTAAACATGACTGAACAGCCACTTATGCTTAAGAAAACTTTATACTAGTATTAAGGGATCCAATGTGCCTTGCACAAAAAGTGTTTACTGTAGCTTAGGTAAGCTTTATAAGTTATTGCAAAAAAAATAATAATTTAACCCCCCCATGCACACACTGTTCCACTATAAAGTAGCAGCTACATCTAATGACACAGAGTATGGTGAACAGCTCATACAGTACAGTAACATATCCAGATTAGTTTTTTAAACTATAATAAGATTTTTCTTACAGAATAATGTTTTATACATTTCTAAAATGTCATCTATGATATGTTTGCCTTGATTTTCAAGGGCTGATGTAGGACTTGCATCAGCCCTGTGACAAAGCCAGTTTTTGTGCAGCTGTACGAAACTGCTTTGCTGCAGCTCTATCTGATTTTATATTATCAGGTGCAGTTGCGACAGTTTATTCCATTTATGGCAGCTTGCACCAAATATTTGGTCAAAGCCTCATGAAAAGGGTCCCTGAGTGCTGCAAGTAACACCAGGGAAAAACTGGTCTAACTTTCTTCATTTGCTGCTCAGGACTGAAAATCCCAGTCGCTGGCTGGGAGAATCCTGCAAGCCCCATGAGTCAAACATTCAGTGCACACAGGGACTTGCAACATTTTTTGGGGCTTTAAAAATTGAACTCCTTATTTGAAATTAGGGAAACTACATTAAAACTAAGTACAGTACATAAAGAATAAATACTGGCTTAAAGGCAAGTAAAATAACAAAATATCTCCTAAAAAAGAAATTAAATGCAGGAAATAAAAAAAAAATAGCCCATTTACTTGGGGCACAGATTCCTGCTGTTATAAAGGTGACAAGCAATGGACTGTCTCAAAATAAGCAAGTTATTTTTAAATGTTAGGGGGGCAAGGCCACAATTCAAGAGGATTGGAGTCATGAGTGACTTATAATAGCAGTTATACTTGCCCATGTCCTCTCACAAGTAAAAATAAACTGCACATTTTAGAGTCAAGTCATTGTATATCTAGTTTATATATCATCACTTTGTGACTTCCAACTTTTAAACAATTTATGTATGTGTCAATTCAACTGTTTCTCTTTGATCTGAAATGCTGTCGTGCGTACATCGCATGGCTATTGCAATTTCATCTGCACAGTGAAAGCTGTTCTCTTACTGGTTCAGTAATTTACTGTGCAGTGGAAATTCGGAGGTGGGTAGGGGGTCAGACCACCTTTGTTATCTCTATTTTTATAAAATTAGCTGGTTCTTCCCCTAGATTCTACTAAAAATGTTTAAGACCCTTCCCTTTTTGTTGCATATCTAGCTCTGCTACTGCTGTGATGGATGAAATGAAATGCTGTCTTCAGTGCATCACAAGACTATTGCAATGTCATCTGCACTGTGAAAGCTATTCCTAACGGTTTGGTAATCTACAGTGCAGTGGCAATTCCAGAAAGGGTGTTAGGGGGTCAAACCCTTTTGCTATTCCTATTTGCACAAAATTAGCGAGTTCTTCCCTCAGATCCAACTAAAAATGTTGAGGACCCTTCCTCTTTTGTGGCATTTCTAAATCTGCCCTTGCTGTGATGTACTAAAACTTCACAATAGTGACTTGGTCGCTGTTTTCTCAACAGATAGAGGAGATGATCTCTAGTGTAAAACACCATCAGTGATCAAAAGCAAAGTATGGGGGTCAGTCTTCTGGTACCACCACACAGCGGAGACATCTCTGACAGCAACGTCCACCACAGTGATGGAACCATGGCAACATCCCCAACATCAATGCATCCCAAGAATGACTGGTAACATAGCAACACCAACTGACACATTTGTATGCAGTAATTGTGCCCCCCGCACCCTCTTACTCTAGTTATATAATTCCACATCACACAGAGAGAGGAGCTAGATGCATGTCCCTCGTCACAGCAACTTTGGTCTCTGTGCAACACCCAGTGTCGCAATGTCAGTCACCATTGGGCTGTTGCTGTGGGGGTTTCACTGTCTGCATGTCACTGTGCAGTCAGTATACCCAGTCTCCTCCTCTCTATGGCCCTGAGGAGTAATCAAATAAGATTTTTGCAAAGTAAAATCAAATGTCTGATTTGTGGGTATAATTTTTTCTGCCAGTCATTCTTTAAGAAACATGAGTTGATGATCACTCACGATCCCCTCAGGAAAACCTAGGATTTGGATACGAGCTAAACAGGCTTGATTTTTAAGGGTTTCCAGATGGGCCAGTAAGTGCATGTTTTCCTTAACCACCAAACTCAAGGCAGCAGAAGTCACTGTAGTCACCCTATGAACTTCCTGCAAGTGTATTTTAACCGTGTCCATGGATGTTTCCACAGTAGCCAACTAGGAGTTTAAACCATCCACTTTAGTATTAAATTCCATGATGGAGGAGATCAAACATTGCATTTTAAACCCTAATGTAGGAGGAGTTTCTTCCAGGCCTTGCACAGCTATGGTGGTGATGTCAGACCATGAGCTTAGTGTAGCAGGAACTTTCTTGCCCTTACCTCCATCTGTGGTTGCTTTCTCCTTCCGAGGATTACCCACAGCAGTCACTAAGAATACAGCAAAGGATAAAGGGCAAACAATCCACTATGCAATTGTTTAAAAGTATCATTTAGAATCAAGAGATCACGTGATGAGCCGAGTCTGACAAGACGTCTTCTGTGCTGCTCCTAGGCCCTAAAATGAGTAAACGGCTGTAAAGCCTCTTGGGACCGGTAAATCCTGATCAAATATCTTTATTTAGTTGGCGAGGTGCTTCTGGCTTGATATCTAGTGGAACTGCTGAGGGGTTAAGCGAAAGGATGCGGCAGTGATTTTCCCAACAGTGTGCTCTCGGCAGCAATAATAGGCCGCTCTGTAGCATCGGGATGGAAGCTGAAGCTATGGAGCCTCTTGCGGCCAGAACGCCAGTGACTAAATGACCGAAGCCACAATCCCCTATCCCAGATGAGCAGGAGGGTGAGCTGGATAATGAAGGGGGCACTAGCAAAACTACCAAGGACATACAAGAAATTAAGCAAATGCTGCAGGGGCTGGTGATCGATTTTGCAGCAGTCAAATCGGCATTGCACTTGCTAGCACAGAGAATGGGGGATGCAGAAGCTAGGATTTTCTCACAAGAAAGGAAAGGAAAATATCCACGATGGAACAGGAGTTGGTGGCTGTTTGAAAACAAGTAAAGAAATTCGATGAGAGGATGGAAGATCAAGAGATTTGAAGTCGGAGAAATAACCTGATATTAGCAGAGCTCCCAGAGAGGGCTGAAGGGTCGGACTGTGTTTCTTTCGTACAAGACCTGCTGCTTAAATTGCTGGGCCCTACTCTGTTCGCAGAGGCTTACAACTTGGAGAGAGCTCACAGAGCACTAAAAGAGATGCCCCCACTGGGAGCAAGACCTCAGGTCTTAATTATGTGTTTTCTGAACTATAAAGAAAAGTCTCATGTGCTTTTTACTGCTAGACAGAATGAGGCATTACAATGGAATGGTGTGTTTCTCTGGCTGTTTCAGGATCAAACACCAACAGTTAGGGAGAAACAGAAGAATATTCGGAGATCAAGAAAAAACTGTACCTTGCAGGAATTACATTTCGTTTACAATATCCCGTGACTTTGATGGTACGACTTCAAGCTGGGGAGAAGAGATTCTTGACTGAGCGGGACACCTTGGAGGGCTTGCGGTTGGAAATCCCAGAGTTATTTTAGTCGCCAACCTGAACCTCTGCAGGCAAGAAGGGGGACTGGTCTGATCTAAACAACTGGTACTTTGGAGACTGAAGGGATATGACAAGCTTATTTTGTTGTTCAGGTTCTGCCTTTAAACATTATAAATGTTTGGTTAAAATGTTCAGAATAAGATTGTTTGGTTATTGGGGAACAATTTGGGGGTGAAGGGAGATTGACTCCTGTCTAGAGTGGTAATGTTTGAATTAGGCGCGAGGAAGTTAGGTGGGAGGAGGACTGGCCGGGGTTATGAGGTAGGGCAGTTTGTGGTTGGATGTTGAGGGGTTCCTGTGGGTACAGCTCAGAGCTTTAAGGGGACCCTCCCTCTATGGGCTGAGTTAGGAAGGAAGGAGGAAAGAGAGGGACTTTTGGGGTAATAGTCAATTGATGGAAGGGGGTGGACCCCTCACCCCATGGTGGGTGACAAGAGTGGCATTGGGGTTGGGACTAATGCTCAGCAGGGTAATGTTAGCTCTTAATATGTAAGAAGGATTTCCCACTTAGTTGGGAAACAATGTTTGAGACATTGTTTTCTTCTGTTAACTCCCTGCCAAGCTGAAGCCCAGAGGATAATAGTTAAATATATTTACCCAGGCTATATATGGGCAGATTATGAATGGGGATGTGTGGAGAGGTGGAGGGGAAAGGTGGAGAAATGAGGAGAGCGGGGTACAGGGGAAGAGATGTAGATATATTTCAGATGCTTTTTTGTTATGGGCAGGGTCCTAGCAGCCACTCATTTAATTGGAGGGGCTGGGGGGGAGCACAGAAAGCGGTTCATCCATGAATCGATATCTTAAAGGAGGGCGATCTCAGGATCAGGGACGGGGGGGTTGAGGGAGTAATGGGATGTGGAAGGAGAGAGAATCCAATACAGTGTGAGAGTGGGAAGCAGACCTTGGGAGGGCACAGACTGATGGCTTAAACATAATACTTTTTATACCTAATAATGTCATGTGTTAAAATATTCTCATGGAATACTAAAGGTCTCAGGGGTAGATGCAAAAAAATGGTAATTTTGAGACATATTGGTCAGATGGGGGCTCATATTGCTGCTTTGCAAGAGACCCACTTATTGACAGAGGAGTTGAGTTTCCTTAAGCGGATGTGGGTGGGACAAGTCTTTGGGGTAGGTAAAGAAAGGGCATCGGGGTGTGTGGTAATCTTAATAGGGAAAACATACTGTATCCGTATAAGGTAGAACAAGTGATTACAAAGGAGGACAGCAGAGGGATTTATCTCTCTAGTACCCTGTCCGGTAAGGCACTTTCAGTAGCTTCTATCTATGGTCCAACTCCCTCTAACCCTGATTTTTTTGCTTCATTAGAGATGGACATTGCTGTTTTTTCTTCGCATTCCCTTATTTTGGCAGGGGACTGGAACACTTGTTTAATAATCGGGAGGATAGGATACCATCGTCCAGAGGGCCTTTGTCCAGGGCTCAGATTGCCTTGAACAGATTACTTGAGGTTACAGCTGTGGTAGATCCAATCAGGACCCATTCTACTGGGGGCAACAATATGACTTTTTACTCTGCAGCCCATAAGAGTCAATCTTGCATTAATTTTTTTTTTTGGTAAACAGGGAGACACTCAGGGAGGTTAAGGAAGTGACAACCGGGGATAGAATGTTCTCGGATCACTACCCTATTCAATTGATGTGGGAACCAAACCCTACCCCTCCTAGACCATACAGGTGGAGGCTGAATGATTCTCTATTGATGGAGACTTCAGTTCAGAACAAACTAGAGGAAGCCCTTCTAGAGATAATCCAGCAACAACTGCCTATGCTGCAGAATAAAAACTTGATGTGGCCAACTTGTAAGGTGTTATATGCGGGGCTTGTGCAGGGTTTTGCAGTGCAAAGAAATAGAATGAGATGGGCAAAAGAGGAATTCATTTTGGGGGCAATTGAATTGTTGACTCCACTGGAAGGGTCCCCCAGAGAAATAGATGCTGAACTTAAAAGTTTAAGAGGGGAAATGGTGGATATCCTGTATGGTAAAGTGGAATTCTGGTTAGAAAAGATTCAAGCTAAATATTTAATGCGGGGAGACGTGCCTGGGCACCTGTTAGCAGCTAGAGTGATGGAATGGGAAGCCAATAGAAGAGTTACTTCTATACAGTATGCTGGAAAACTTTTAATGGACCCTCAGGAAATGGCGGACGCCTTTGAGTCCTATTTCAAAGAAATATATCAGGCAAGAAACCTTGCAGGTGAGGAGGAAATCAGAACATTTCTGGAGGGAATTCTGCTTCCAGTCTTAGACTTAGTACAGGCCAGGAAGTTAGCAGCTTCTATAAGAGCATCTGAGATAATCGAGGTGGTGCAATCTCTGCCCTCTAGTAAAACTCCAGGGCCGGACGGTCTTATGGCTAAGTTTTATCAGGCACATATTCATACTATACTTCCCATACTCCAAGATTTTTTTAGCACTATAATGCAAGAAGGGGTGTGTCACCCTCCCTTATACCAGACATATATCACACTTGTTCCTAAACCAGATAAGCCCAAGGACCTACCTGGCAATTATAGGCCTATAGCCTTGATGAATCAAGATATTAAGATCTTTATGAGGATTTTGGCTGATAGAATAAAAAAAAAAACAGATAAGCCCAAGGACCTAACTGGCAATTATAGGCCTATAGCCTTGATGAATCAAGATATTAAGATCCTTATGAGGATTTTGGCTGATAGAATTCTGAGCATTGCCCCAACTTTAATTAGTCATAAACAAGTGGGATTTATGCCAGTGAGGGGTGCCCATGATGCCCTTAGTAAATTACATCATATGCTCAGTTATGCTCCGGAGTCTCAACAATCTTTAGATGCAGAAAAGGCCTTTGACAGGGTCACTCATCCTTTTCTTTTTGCTACAATGGAGAAAATGGGTTATCCAAAGGGCCTGCTCTGAGGTATCAAAAACTTATATGCAGCTCCAAGGGCCAGAGTATTGCGTAATGGCTATGTTTCCCAAGAGATTCAGCTAGAAAATGGGACCTGACGAGGATGCCCTCTCTCACCAATATTGTTTAACATATATTTGGAACCCCTGTTGAAAGCTATCAATATGGAAACTCATATAAAGGGGATTAAAATAGTGGAGGAGTTAAAATTTTCAGTTTTTGCAGATGACATACTTCTCCATTTACAAGATACGGCATTAACTTTTGAAAGAATAGTAGATTTAATAGGGCGATTCTCTAAAGTTTCGAATTATAAATTAAATTTGACTAAGACTCAAATTCTCCCTCTGACACAGCATGCTTGCAGGGCAGATTTTGCACCACTGCGATTACAATGGAGAACGGACAGATTAAATACCCGGGCATATGGATTACAGCTAGTATGGAGGAGGGTGCTGCAACAAATATGGAGGGGATCTTGTCAGCAATTAGAGGGGACATACTAAGATGGAATAAGCTTCCTCTGAACTTTGCAGCTAGATTGGGTCTCATTAAAATGAACTTATTGCCCAGGTTGTTAAATCCAGTATATTTAGCCCCATATAGCATTTCTAAAACCTGGTTCACTATAATTAGGAAGCTGCTCTCTGAATTTCTATGGAACTCTAAACCACCTTGGAAAAAGCATAATATTTTTTGCTTACCACATGCATGGGGGGGATTAAATTGCCTGATCTCCATGTATACTATGTGGCTGGGCAGTTGGGTCTCGTGATTCGATGGGTTAGAAATCTGGAAGGGGAGACCTATATACCAATCTGGCTACAAATAGAGAGGCAAATGTTAAAGGATTCCGGCCTCTCTCCAGAGGCATTGCTTTTTGCTAACACAGAGAAGGGCCTTAAAAAAGAATCATGTAATCCAATTGTTAAATTGCAAGGGCCTGGTGGTCATTCCTTACTCCTGCCCAGAGAAAGGACCAAAATGAAGGCCCGAGACAAACCTGTGCTAGGTAACCGTAACTTAGTAATTGGGGGTCAGGTAATTAACAAACGTTGGGCTGATCAGTTGTTGGGTCTCTGAAGCTAAAGGACATTATCAAGGGTAATAGAGTGGCTCTCCTGGCCCGGTGTGAAGGAATGTCCTTTTTAAGAAGGTTGCAACTCACATGAATGCTGGAGGGGATAGGGAAAGGGCTTGGGGATCTTATGGATAATTCTTTCACTTGGGACAAGTTAAAGGAAGTTGATCCTACATCTAATTCTCTCTCACAAGTATATAAGGTGCTTCTGGATTATCTTAGGCCGAACTCTCCTATAAAAGTCTCATATTGGGTCAGAACAATGGCCCCTCGGAGCCTTGCCTGGGACAATATCTGGAAGAGTAACAAGTATATACCTATACCCAAATGCAAGAGTATGCAATTTTTTATTGTCTCTGATATGTATTTAACCCCTGTGAAACTATGTGATAGACATCTTAGACCGACAAAGCTGTGTTTTATATGTGAAGTGGGAATAGGTGACCTCCTGCATGTGTTGCGGGAATGTAGTAAAATATCACCTCTGTGGGTTGAAATTAAACAGCATATGGACCCATTGTTGGACTATTCAGAATTTATAACACCAAAGATTTGTATTTTAGGTGACCTCTCCCAAATCTCAAGTACCACACCCAAATACCATCTCTCTTTAATGACAGCGATTGTCAAATTTTTTTGCTACAACATTGGAAAGGTGACCATGTGTATGCCTATGATCAGTGGGTGAGAGATCTTATTGGGGCTTTGGGTATAATAAAGAGGTATCTTTGCTCGGAGGGTGGAAAAGGGCTATATGCTAAAAGATGGTCGACACTAGAGGCAATTTATCTGCTGCAGGGTAGAAATACCCAAACACAGGCCTGTCTGTTGGGTTGTGATTAGCAGGAGAAAGTTATGCTGTAGTGAGATACAGTTCTCTATGGAACTCTTGTGGTCTAAATGGTTATATGAATAGCTTTTTGGGGGATGATGTGGTTTAAGCACAAGGGTAATAAGATGATGGTCTTGGTCTGTTAGGATTTATGGGGAGATGGGGACTCTCTTTACAGGGGACACAGCAGGGAGCCACCTCTTGGGGGGGACTGTTTCTTAGATTGAGTCTTTGGTTTGATACCTACTATAGGGAAACAGGATCCATGTTTTAGGGGTCATATCCATGTTGATTAAGTTTAGCTGCTGATCCTGTTGTTCTATGGTACAGATGATATAGGAATATATCGTTATTATGTAGGATGGTCCCATTAGCTGTGTATGTACAGTATGTATATAGGTGTTTTGTATATAGTTTACACAGTCAGTTTGGGATTGTGTACCCTGGTTTGACCAGGTATATGTATGTCTGTCTAAAGTTTGAAAAATGAATGGAGAAGTTTTAAAAAAAATATATTATTTAGAATCAAATTTTCAGCTATTGAGATGGAGTTGTGAAGTACCACTACCAGTCAGTTCAGGCTTTATAGCACTCCCAGTACAATTTATTTTAAGGGCAGAACCCAATGAGGTTAAACTCTCCAAGGATAAGACACTCAGCAGAGTAGGCCAAGGAGGAGACAGTGGTGAGAAGCTTAACGACTGAGGGTGGGGACAAGCCAGGACAGCAGTAGGCGACATCTACAAATACAGGGATGGAGAAAGGGAGGGAGGCCTTGAGAGGAGTAACTTGTTGGTGGAGGTTAGGTGGTAAAGAGTACAGTCTTGTATCAGATGCTAGAGAAGGAGGAGATAGCAACTACACAACCCCTTTTGGTACAATCCTGCTGGATGATAGTGTATCTAGGGATGGCAATCGAATTATGAAACTTGGGGGAGACCAAGACTACGAGATCACCAGCACATTATGTATGAGACTGACCATGAGCTGTTGCAACTGGTCAATCTTGGAAAGAGACTCTGGATATTCTTGTGGTCACTCTCAGCCCTTTGGGTAGATGAGTCAGAGATGATTGGACAGAGCTGGGATTAAGCTCAATATCACCTACTGCCATAAGCAACAAGGAGACAATGAGTTTGTGGGAGCCTATGAGTCACTTGTCTGGGGAGGGTGTGTGTGAGGAGGTTGAGAGGTGTATGAGGGAAGAAGGCATCTGAGTGCTTTAAGGTGAAGCCAGGGAGAAGGGATAAGACTGCACCCAGAAAGCCATGGGTAATGGGACAGGGAGGAGAGGATGGAGGTAGGGAGGGTACGTAACAGGGAAGTGGGGGAAGGAGAAGGAGGAGAAAACACAAGAATAAGCCATAAGAGGTAGGGTGGTGAGGGTAAATAGGAGGGAGAGGAGTTACAGGGTGTGAAGTAGTGTTATGTTGTAACAATAAGCAGTTATCACCCTGAACTTTGCCAAAATAAGAGTGGGACAGTGAGCTTCGCACCGGTAAGGAAGAAGACAAATTATGTGTACAATTATAATTATGTATGACAAATTATAATTTGTAATTTTCTGGGATATGAGGGATACCACCAGATGGGGAGAACACTAATATAACAAACAGATTAAACAAATGGGGGGGGGGGTTGACTTCACTCAAAAGCCAAAAATGAACAACTCGGGGGATTCACCAAGAAGGGGGGTAGCCTAAATGAAAGAATTGGAAAAATGTAGGCTTCACCCAGATAAGGAGGAAGCCTACATTATGCAAATTGGGAGGTATATGGTCTTCACTCAGCTAAGGAAGAAGCCTAATTAACAATTGGGGGATGTGAGTTTCATCCTGATTGGGACCAAGCCTAGTAAAATAAATTAGCAGGATGGGCTACAACAGGTGAGGAGGAAGCCAAAATCAAAAACATTAGGGATATACCCAGATAACTAAGTAGGTGGAGGAAGGTGGCAGCACACAATGTAGTAGGGCCCTGCAATTCTGTAAGGAGAGCTCAGGTATGAGGCAGGGTAAACTCAAGAAGACTGCTCTCTTATTTTGTCCATTGTGGCAGTGGAACAAGCAAAACTGATTGTAAAGGCACAGCTGAAGCCCAATACAGCTAGCTAACTAGAGTAGCTGCAGCTCATTATGTGCAATAGATAATACAACACAGCATATGGTAAGAATACAACTGGAGTTCAGCACACATACATAACTAACAGCAGTGCAATATAGCAGCTGGAAATAACAGACCAATGCATACTTAAGGTTAGCAGGGTGAAAGCTGGGCAGAGTACACTGGGGCCCTGGCATCTCCCCAGTGGTGACTTCCCTTGAGGACTCCCATTCTGGCTGGTCCACTCACACTGGGACCACTCACACGGGGTACCTGGTTAGAACAGTGTTACCAGAATAGCGCTGCACTATACGGCACTAGTTTGGTAAGTGCTGTCACGGACAGAGAACAGGGATTTACAGCGCTTCCTATAAGTGCTCCCCTGGTCACTGTCCATACTCCTGAAGAGAGGACAAGAGCAACAGGGATCAGGTTGCTGGCTGAGCTGCTCCTGTGGTGAGGAGGGCTGAGGCATGAAGCAGCTCAGCCAGCAGGAATGAAGATGAGGGTTGAAATCCTTGTTTCATGAATTTTGGCAGACATCGGTCTGTTATTGCAAGCTTGTTTTTAATTTTTTTTGCAGGGCCATGGAAACACTTTTCCACAGCCCCACATATTTTAACTTTCCTCATGATCCGCTGCCCCCCGGAGTGAGAATCTAGAAGTCCAGGGGTTGCAGGGAGTGAGAAATCAGTACCATTTTTGCCGCACACACCTTGCATGTGCTATTTTGACCACCACTGTTTGGACTCAGTGCCCTAACATGGGACCATTAGGACAAGGAGGAATGTAAAGGCTGGTGTCCAGTGCTAATTTTCAGGGCTCATGGACTTGATGGACCCCCACTAAAGTAGGCAGAAAAGAATTCTGCTTGCTGGGCTGATAAGACAGGCTGACAACTAAAGGCTGGAGGCAGTGGGGAATCTCTCGATGACATGGCTCATGATCCTCAGGTGGTAGGGCAATATGGCATCATCAGCGTCCAAGCCCCAACTGGACTGTCTAGTGCATGAGGCAGTAAAGCACAGTGGGTTAAGACTCTGAGCTACAGATCTAGAGACCTGAGTTTGAATCCCACAGCTGCCTAGGTGCATATTGTGTGATCCTGAGCAAGTCACTTAACTTCCTTGTGCTCCCAGGTTGCATCTGGAAACAAGCTTTGGCTTAGTGTGCTACTCCTGGTTAAACAATGTTCCCTTAAACAATGTTCCCTTAAGCAGCAAGTGAGAAAGAAGTGCAGCAGGTCAGCATATAAGGGATGAAGTCCAGCCCTAGTGTTCAAGGCTCATGCATTTGTTTGACCCCTGAGGGAGTAGGCAGAAAAGGATTTTGCTTGCTGGGCTGATGAGAAGGGCTGCTGACCAAAGGTTGGAGACAGTGGGGAGCCTCTTGAAGATATGGCTCACGACCATCAGGTAGTGTGATGAGATGATGGCCTCAGCATGCAAGCCCCAACTGGGCTATCCAGCATCTAGAATGGCAATTTGCATGCCCATGATGCTTTGTGATAAGTCTGAGGCTTTTAACTATATGTATGTTTAGAGAAACCATGCAAATTGTAAAGTATCTGCTTTCTTTTGTTATCTATGCATCCTACAAAGTGTTCTTTATGTTCAGCATTTAAATTACTCACCCATTTCCACTCACTAAGAAAATGAAAAGAGTTAAAGTATATCTTGACCAAGTAAGCTAAAGAAACAGTAGGTGTTCATCATTATTAGATCAGCTTGAGGTCAAAATGAGTTGTTAGTAATTTAGAAATAGTTTTTCATGAAAGTCTGACACTAGAATTGCAAATAGTGGCTGCAGTAAGTGGTTGCTATTGCCATTGCAGATTCCCAGGCTGAAGTGAATTTTTGTGGATTTTAGTAGGAGAAAAGACACACATTTTAAGAAAATTAATGACACCTTTTAGTGTGTATTGCTCGACTATGGTGCTATCTGCATAGTGACATGGTTTTTGGTTCATCGCAGTAACATTGAGGCTTTAATTATCTATTTGTAATGTCTGAACTAAAGAACAATATAGAATGTACATTTATATAGCACTGTTTATGTGCTTCATCCCAGAGTGCTTTACAATCAGTTTAGTTAAACAGGACAGCCTAGCTGAGATGCTAGGAAAGGCCAACCATGAAGGAGGATAAAGCAGTAAGCAGGTAAGCAGGTAGGAAACGTGTAATTTAACAAAGCAAGGCAGGATAAGAACACAGGAAGGGACAAAGTGCAGCAGTGAACAGCTAAGGGGGCCCATAGTAAAGTAAGAGGTAAGAGATAAGACCCTACAGAGCATGCAGTTGATGGAGAACCTGTGCACACATGGTGTAATGAGATCTGTTGCCACAGGCAGAGGATCTTAAAACCTTCGAAGTGTGGATATCCCCCAACAATGCACAACATGAGGCATCTTATTGTGTTTAGAAAATGGGCTGTGTTGGTCTGACACAACCCAGTTTCAAACCATGATAGGATGGGATTGTTAAGCATTGAGAGGAGCAGAGGCAATGGCAAGCATAGCAGAGGGCTATCAGTGTTAGCATAAGTTGCACTGTGTTTCTCAACAGGAGCTGTGACTGATGCCCTCAACCCTCTTGACTGCTGTAAGCAAATTTGGTTATAGGATTTATGCAATCCATTTACTAAAAGAAAATACAAGATGACATAGATACTAGCAAAAACAGGAAACCAAAGTAGAAGAGAGAGGGGCAGATGCTCCAAAACACAAACAACAATCAGAATGAACTGGCATCTCTGGCAGAGAAAGGCAGAAGCAGATGACAGAGGGCAGGGAGCGTGTGCAAAAAGACTGAGCACAGACTCAGCAAGCAAAGAATGTCAGCAAGGAATGCAAGCCAGAAGGCAGTTGAAGCATGGTCCATAAAAAGTGCTCAGAAGAGGCAAACCTTGTTTTCTGCCTTCCTGTCAAACCTCAGGCATTCCCTATCAATAAGCTATTTCACAGAAGTGACTGTTGGAAATTTTGCTAGTCAAGGGAATTAAAAGGTAGCATCCAGTGTGCCTACCACTTTGAAGTAGAAAAAGTGTGTTAACATGCACTTCCTATTAAATGAATGCATTTTTCTAGTGTAAAGGAAAAAAACTTGAAGCATAATAAGCAGACATAAATCAACTTCTGTTTGACTATTGTTCTGCATTCAAATTCCATCATTATTAATTATGGAGAAAACCTACATGGGTATCCCCCAGACTTCATCTTATCCTCCTGCTTCTCTCCTCTCCCACACCACTTAAGACATATGGCTCTGTTTATGATATTTCAATCAGTTGTGATTAATGACTATGATTTCACATACAGAGGATTATGATTTCAGCAGGGAGGAAAGCAAGAGAATGAGCAGTTTGATACACATAAATCTGGGGCAGGATTCTCAAAGGGTGATGGCGGTCTTGCATCAAGTCCTGCATCAAACCCTTGTGCCAACACCTTTGCCACTCACTGCACCTGATTCTAGTAGCTCTGGCACATTTATGGTCCTTTTCTGGAATTGCTGCAACTTTCATCAAATATTTGGCACAAGCCCTGTAAAAAGGGTATCAGGATTGCTGCAAGAAAGATCAGAAAAAGTTGGACTAAATTGTGACAATTGCTGCATGGGATTAAAAATCCTGATAGCCAGCTGGGAGAATGCTGCAAGCTCTGTGCACTGTATGTTCTGCACAACCGGGGGTTACAGTCTTCCCAGCCCTTTAAGACCCCAGCCCCATTGTTTTCATGCAAATGCCCTCCATAATCAAGAATGAAGGAAATAACTACATAAAATCATGAAATGCAATACAAGTAGAATTACAACCACTATGTATTTTTGAGTTTTCCTGCTCCTAAAAAAATTCCTTAAACTAGACTTTCTGGAAATTAAGATTCTACTGGCATTTATGCAATGCAATAACTGATTGAAGTTTTCATGGTGCATTTTAAAGGGCAACAGAACTGTTCTCTGGTTTTATCTTTTTGTCAGAATTAATAAGAGCAAACTTTACATTTTGTAAGCATTCATGGTGGCAGAACTAGCCTGGAAGCAACTCTTCTCATATGATTTGACGCTTCTTGGACTCCAAGGGGATACAAGACTAATAAATCAGAGTAAATTGTTGATCTGGTCACACATTATATATAACTTACCTCTTGTAAAATAAATGGCCTGGTACCATCAGGAAACCATCGAGTGTTCAGATTGTTCAGCCTGCTAGTAACTGCTTGTAAATCACTGGGCCACATGTGTTTGGCAGCATCGATTCTGAAGCCTGCTACACCTATGTCAATCAGCTTGTTCATGTACTCAGCAACCTTCCCACGTACATAGTCTTTTTCCAATGCAAGGTCAAGGAGACCAACAAGACGACAGTTTCGAACCTGTTCTCAAGGAAAATAAAGCAAAATAATTAGTAATTTCTGACTGTATATTTATAGAATTAATGCCAAAACAAGTAATATAGCTCCCTTTAAATCTAATTCTACATGCCCAGTAATAAATAAAACAAATGAAATTATTGTAAATGGTGTTTATGTATTTTGACTGGTATTTTAGTGCTGTTTAGATGGCTGCCTCACTGTACAATTACAAGCAGTAGACATGCATCATTAAGATAGATTATAAAATAGATAGGTAAAAGTCACAAAAATACAGAAACTTCATTGGCCAAATTGCATCGCCTGCTCATTGATTAATGCAATTCCTCTTCACACTACCCCTCAAAACTATAGTTAACCTTAAAAATACTTTGTGCTTACAACAAGTCACTATCCCCCCCAACTGAAACAATAGACACACACTGTACATCATGAGTTCAAAGTAGCACAACAGAAACTGTTTCAACAATCCATCAAAAAGAGTGATATACAAAAATCCAACTTTTCAATGTTTGAACATATAACAGTAAGTGACTCAGATGATTGCTAATTTAATAATAGCAAAGACAATATGAGAAAAAATCACCAGCGAAAGCATCATAAAACAGATAAAGCACACAAAGTGAAAGTCTCCATGTAAGAATTAAACTGCAGTTTACTTAAAGCAACAGTAGCAGATATTATTACTTTTCACTCCTGTTACTTTTATTTACTCGATTTAACATGTTCATGAACAAATGAAGTAGTTACAATACAATACCATAATAGACTATTTTACTGAGCTAGTAAAATGAAAGGAAACAGGATATATTTTTCTTTTCTTCAGCATAAAAAGACTCTTAAAATGTTCATTTTTTTAGGAGTTATCCATTTTATAATGGCATCAATGCACAACAGGACAAGGGTATATAAAGCATTAATGCACACCCTGGATGGCTATAAGGGCACTTAGATTTTGGTCTTGTGTCTCACAACAACCTGATGTGTGTATTAATGTTTGCTACACCATACCATATCATAGGTTACATCATACATATAACATAGTGGGTGTATAATAATGTACTTAGTTATGTAATGTAGCCTATATTTAAATTTTTGCAACCACTCTACTACTGAAATTTATATTTATAAAAAGATGAAACATAACTACAAGACCAAAAGCCATTCCTACCTGATTAACATCTTGGTAATTTTCAATATTTCCACTTCCTGTGTAACATTTATCATGATTGAAGTCGTAACCAGAATATGGAACAGCAGGGAAATCGTTCCATCCTGGGTTGTAAGTGCTCTCACAGGAGGACTGGGTGCCACCTGGAGCACCTGCTCCACACATGTGATTAATTACAGCATCTACATAGACATACACCTAAAAATAAATAAAAACAGTAACATTTGATGTTATCTTTTGGTTCACTTTTCTATCTTCTTTGACTTTTCATCTTTATTTGGAACTGCTTGGTTATTTCAATCATTATAACGTTTGAAACTTTCAATCAGACACTACAAACATGAAATTGCATTAATATGTTTGAAATGTTAACTGGCCCGGTAGTGTATTGAGGTGAGGTGCTGGCACTATACCTTTAGCCATGCTGGTGACCAACGTTCAGGAATGGATGAGGGTTGCTCGGGAGCCAGTCAGCTGATGGAGCACTGAGGTCCCAAGGATGGCTCCCCTCTTTTGAGGAGGGGGCACTCTGAGTCCTATGGCTTGCCTGCCAACCAGCATATGTGGGGTGACATATGATGATGTGACATGCATGTGTGTCACTACGCATGGGTGTGCATGCACCATTTGTAGATGACTCAGGTTAATAAACAGGAAAATGCCTTGGCTAGATCAGCATCACCAGCAGGCACCACACAAACCTATGTGGCTAGCCACCTGCTGATATTTCTTTGTGTAAGTGATGGATAACCCATATGTGCACAAGACGGGTCAATAACGGGGCTGTGGTGAGGCCACCAGAACCAGTGAAGCAGGCAGAAAAACAAATAAGGAAAATAATTGTGAAACGAAGTTTGCCCTTGGGAGGGAGGACACCTCTTGCTGATGTACAACTGTCTCCTGATAGCCTAGAATAAGGGATGTCATGTAGGAAGGAAAAATGTTCCCCAATGGAGCAGCCTTTAGTTAATGCAGAGGAATGCAGTGGAGACCTGGGAAACATGGTATTTTTCCCCATCTCCCGATATTGCTTTTTTTTTTGTTTTAGGTACAAGTTTTCTCTCCTCCCAAGGTTCTTCCAGTACCCAAAATCAACCCCCCATGGAACTGATTATATTAAGGTCAGGGGTGTGGGGGGCAGGGTGTGCTGGGCAGAGCCCCCGATATTGTGGGGGGGTGCTGGGCAGAGCCCCCCCAAAAATGTACATTTTAGTATTATTTCCATGACATTTATGTAGTGTCAGGGTTTTTCTTGGCTTTAACTTTGTTTTTGTGGTTTTGACTGCACGGATGTTGACTGCACTGTTTGTTGTTGTGTCATAGTCACCCTGTGCCAAGAGGGATACGAAGGTGGAGTTATAGTGCTACAAAATAGGGGATGTCTTGGGACAGTTGAAATTCCATTAGTTCATCATGTCCACCTTATCTGACTTGCACGACTCTTCTCCAGCTCACAGAAGCATAGAAACAGAATATCACAGCAGATAAGAACCACTTCACCCACCCAGTCAGCCCATTTTAAAATATGGCTGTTTTTCAATCTATTTAAGACCTTATTGAATATGAAACTACAGTCCTGAGCTGGCAGCTGGCAAAGGCCTTGGCCCAGATGAAAAGTAGTAGCCCATTTTGCACCTTTATACAAGTAAGCTATATATGTTACTGAAACTAAATATTTATATAATTTAGAATTCTGAAATCAATTTGCTAAGAGAAATATAAGGAAGATGTGTGTGTGTGTGTGTGTGTGTGTGTGTGTGTGTAAAATTCTACCTTACCTATATGTCTATATTGATTAAAATTCAGTGTAGAAAAAATAATAATATATTGTAGAAATATTTGAATACAACTTTTGAAATTACTTATAGCCACCCAGAAAAAGCCAAATACTGCAAACACTGGGGCATGAATTAATATATGAAAAATAAAGAAAAATGAACTTTTGAGAATTCTTTTGGTGTCGGGCTATTTTCTAGTCAGAGCTGGCACAACCCTTGCTCTTTGGATTTGACTTTACCACAAGCAGCCAAGCTGCACACAGAAAACCATAAAGACATTATTGGTGGTTTCCTGTGGGAGTTCTTATTTTGTTTGATAATAGAAACATAAAAACATAGACTTTGACAGCAGATAGGGACCACTTGGCCCACCCAGTCTGCCCATTGTCCTACCTATTGGACAAGCTATAGATTCTAGTTAACCAACAGCCTACTTCCTCCTACCCTCTGGCAGATCTCCAGGTGGGCTTTAGACATAATACCTCAACTACTGATCATATATTCATTTAGCTCATGTATTAGAAAAATATCTGATTCATAAAGAGTGCAACGTCTATGCAACCTTTCAAGACATTAAGACTGCTTGTGACTCCATAGTTAGGACACTGCTATGGCAGAAGTTAATTCAAATGGGCATTCATATGACGCCTCTGATTTCAATAATATAACTATATAGAGAATAATGGTTAGGTAAGTGTGTGTTATGGATTTTTTTTACACCCTTGAGGTGTGTGATGACCCATAAACTCGAGGCTGAGCTTCGAGGTTTATAGTTCATCAACAAAGAGTGTAAAAAATCATAACACAAACACTACCTATACTTTTATTTTTATAATCACTGGTGCAGGCAGTGAATAACAGCATATGTTAAGGCAGTTCTGTCATACTGCCAGAGACAGAGACTCTGTCTCATACACAAAAGCAGTTCTCCTGGCAGACACACACACCCTGTCTCTGTAAGGCTGCTTTTTTTTTTTTTTTTACTTTAGTGGTTGTATTTTTTTTTTAATTTTTCCGAATTACATGCCTGGAGTCACACGCAATTGATTCCCGATGGAACCACTCTCTTGCCTTGCTCATCAGGTATGAACGGCAGGGTTAACCAGATTTTTTTTCTGATGGCGGGATCAACCAGATAAAGAATGTAAAGTATTAAAAAAAATATGTACCTGACAAGCGATGGATCACTGTAAATCGGCAGGTGCTAGAAACAGGAGCCATGTTTATTTATGAGTTCAGCCTGAGTAATGGCCAATAAGGCAGCGCGCTTCAAAACAGTGACTCTCGAGCACACTGCTACCTCGAGAAAGTTTGGCCAAATGCCATAATAACTCAATTTCGGGTTATTACGGCATTTTATTGATCTAGCTAAACCGGTTGTTAAAGGGGGTCACCAGTAATTATATTCTGATAATTCCAGTTATGATAGGTATGACTTAAGAGGTAATCTCGCCAAACTATTTCATTCTAACTGTGATGTAAAACAAGGATGCCTATTGACTCCCTTATTGTTTAATTTGTGTTATGAATGAAATCCTCTAAAGTCTATACGCTAAAGAATTTCACTCCTTGGATATCCGCAATTGCTCTTGCCCTGGACTGACAGATGCAGATGATATGATTTTTATTACTGCTCTCTCCAGTTTGTTTACAACATAAATAAAACATATATTATCAAAATCGCCAAAAGCATAAGCTAATCATTAATTACAATAAAACAAAAATGTTTATCTTTGGAGGAAAAACAAAACATTCCTTCAAAATGCATGATACTGATGCTAAAGCTCTTAATGAGTATGTTTACTTAGAGAAGGTGTATTGTTTACCACAAATGGCAAATGGTCGAGACATGTAAAATGCTAGGTACAAAAGGTTAAACAAAACACAAGTGCTGTGTTGAGATGTGACTGTCTATATTGTGGGGCTTCTGTCATCCCTGTGATTATGGCAGGAGAATCAAAACAGAATCTAATAATAACCTAGGGTGCAGAGGTATGGAGATACTATGTGTCAAATGAGGTAGAGATCCCTTTTCCCCTTATTATACTGCTCACTTCTGAAACTTAGCAAATCCTGGCCAGTTTGGCATGTGGGAGCGGAGTTAGGCGGAGTTCCTATCAAAGCAATTATTGATTTTAGAATAGTTCTTTTTTGGTTAAGAATAATAAACTATAAGACTAATGTCTGAACAGCTCCCTGTCTGAAAGGAAACTTGATATGGCTAGAACACACAAATAAGACACCCAAGGGCCAGATATTCAAAACTTTGCCCTGGGCCTAAATTAGCACTGTCCGGTGGGCAAACTTAGCCCGGAGCACAAAGCAAGCTATATTCGAAAGGAAATAGCCCAGTGCTAATCCTGCTGAATATAGCAGTCTAAGGAAGCAGGGCAAACTGATCTGGGAGTGCAGGGCAAAAATAGCCCGGAAATAAGACAGCACTGAATTTAGCAACAGGGAAGTGCAAACTGCAACTGCAGCTCATCAGACTCTGTAGCAAGCCAGTGTTGCAGGTGGAGAACATTGTGTGTGATTGCCCAGAGACATTTCACAGCTGCTGCTAATACACCTCTCAACCCCCTGCCTCATCAATCAGGGACAAGGCTTAAAAACATCAGGGACAAAGGTTTAAAATCAGGGACACATCCTAAATATTGCTGATATCCACTCAGGAAGCTGGTAGGATAAATGGTGTAGTGTAGAATGCATTTACTAAGGAAGAACACATCAGTAACATTAATGTTTGACAGTATATTATGCTTACAACCCCCACTCATACCTCTCAACCTTTTGTCACTGAAATGAGGGACATGGACATTTTTGGACACTCATAATGAGGGACAATGAGGGACACATCCTCAAACATGGAGCTACAAGTTCAGAACACTGTGAAAACCATAATGTTTACTTGTACAAGGTTTATTTTGGATTTAGTATTTCAGAATATTAAGAGTTTCTGCTGTAAAATCTGAATATACAGCACATTCTCTCTGTGGGCAGCACCTTTTCCATGAGGGACAGATGAGGGACAGAGCAATTTTAAGGGGCAAAATGAGGGATATCCCTCGTAATGAGGGACACTTGAGAGGTATGCCCCCACCGTTTGGCCACAGAAACACAATGTTTAGTAGGGACAGAGTAAGATTTTGAGGTAAAATCAGGGACAGTTGAGAGGTATGACTGCAAACAATAATATAAGCCACACACTGCAAAACTGTGCTATGCTGAAGTGAGGCTTGCCTGGGGCTAACCTGATTGCACAGTGCTAACACATTGGCCCGGTGCAAACTGGTTAGCCTGGGGCAAACTGGAGCTATATTCAAAGCTCCCATGCAAATGAGCCTACTTAGGTAATCTGTGGGCAAACAGGTATATTTGCAACTCATTAGGTGCTGCTTAGCATAATTACCATACAATTTGCCCGGTGCTACTGCATGGAGCACAAAGCTCCCCCTTTTGGTCGGAATGGAAGTACAGGCTGGATGCTGCAGGCCAAGGCATGCCCACAGTATCCCCTGTTGGTTGGAATGGATGTACAAGCTGACAGCAGCAGGAACTGTGCACTGGCAGGTACCAGCAGTGCATACAACATAGCTATGTAGCACTGCAAGCAGTGCATAATGAGATATATAGATCCGTAGTGATCTATAACTATAGATTAATACAGACACACACATGCATATACATATATATATATATATATATATATAGCTATATACACACACACACACTACCAGTGGCCACACATGCCCTGGATGATGCCCCCACTCCACACGAACAGAGGCAGCCCACAGCAGGTGTGGTTGGAACACATGTATGCATGGGGCAGGCATAAGGCAAACCTGCTGGGGATGGGGGTGGGTTGTCAGCTGTAGAGTCACTGGGCTGTGCAGCGCAGCCATCCAACATATAGGGACCTGGGTAGACAGGCTGGGCCAGGCAGCCCTTCACAGCCATCTGGTCCCTGTTTCCACCTGTGTTGTTACCACTCCCTGGTAGTCTAGTGTTCCCCCCCCAAGCACCACTCCTGACCTGTCCTAACATACAAAAACTAATTTTCCCTGGTAGTCTAGTGTCCCCCCAAGCACTGCTCCTGACCTCCGTATGAGGTAACATCAATATTTTCCCTGGTAGTCTAGTGGTCCCCCACCCCCAGCATGACTCCCGACCTCCGTGTGTGGTAATATCATTATTTCCCTGGTAGTCTAGTGGTCCCCACCCCCCAGCATGACTCCCGACCTCCAGTATGAGGTAACATCATTATTCCCTGGTAGTCTAGTGGTCCCCAGCTCGACTCACTCTCCGTTGCAAATAAATTCGATGACTTGTCCTGGTAGTCTAGTGGTCCCCCACCCAGCAGTGACTCCACCACCCATCTGAATCTGACCCCCCACAGACTGGCCAAGACTAGCTCAACCCTCCTCTCACCTCCGCGACGTACCGACTGAGGTATGAATGGTTTCCATGCCAGAGGAAGACTAGGTCCAAGGCAGCCATAGTTATGGGTCACAGAGGTAATCACCTCTGTAAAGCCCAGTGACTTCATTAGCTGGAGGAAGTCTTGACCAAACTGCGAGAGTTCATTGTCGACCCAGGCATTGAAATCCCCAGAACCATTCATATGGAGGACTCGAACACCATGTTGATGATGAATTCCGCAACTTCCTGCAAGAATTGTTTCTTGCCCCTGGGTGGACGGTAGTCAAGTAGAATTCTGCACCTCACACCTGTGCCCATGATACATTCAAAGGATCAAGTCTCCCCAACTGGCATATCCACAAGGCTCAATTCCAATCTAAAATCAATGGCCACATCACCACCCTTATGATCCAACCTCGAGTGGTGTATCACCGAGAACCTGGCTGGAATTGCTGACTCCAAAATTGGGACAGAATTTTCATCCAGCCAGGTCTCAGTGATGCAGGCCAGGTCTGATGATCCAACAAGATCAGCAATGACTGCCATCTTGTTTTTAATGGACCTGGCATTGCATTACACCACCTGAATTGGAGAAGACCCCGAGGCCAGCTGAGTCATCTGCCCACATGAAGTGGAGCCCTTGGGTATGGGAACCAGACAGGGAGGACTCCTATCAGGGGCCCATTTCACCCCAGAGTGTCTTCTAGTCCCCACCAGTCCAATCTGGCCACTTGTCTCCACTCACCCTAGAGGTCCATGGCCCCTTCCCCTTACCTTCTCCTGATGATCCCCAATGCACAGCACTGGGCATAGACTTCAGCTGACAAGTGAGGACAATCAAAGGGGCGGAGGCCACAGAGCTCGACAGGAGAGGAATGCCTCAACTGGGAGAGACATCTACAACACATAACAAGACAACAATAAGCACAGCAAACAAAACAAAATTAATACACAACCAAAACCCCTGAACCCTTAAACAAGATAATTAAAACCAAAATCCACTCCTCAACCCACCCCAAACCTTCCCTAAAACAATAAAATATAATTAAGGAACAAATAAAGTAACAAACGAATAAATGACAGTAAGTAGCAGTTAGTAAATACAATCTTAACAGAGTTAATATTATAGGAACTAGTATAGAGGAGATGGAGCTCACCCCACCTCCAACTGAAAACAAAATCAAGTACTGTTCTCTCACAGCAGTACATAAGAAAACTAAAATGAAACATGAGAACCAGAGGCCCTCTCACGGCCACACACCAAGGAGCAGTCTAATATTAGCAAGACCTTAAATCACCAAAATACTTGGCTTTTCCCAAGTCCAGATGATCAAATGGAGACCAAGGTCAAAAGAGGAGAGACAAACAATCTATAGACAACAAATAGAGCAGGTTCTAACCAGGCCCCAGATTCAAGACTGGCTTAGTGACAGTCCAGACCGAACCACCCTCCCAAGTCAGGGTCCCAGAGCTAAGTCCATCAAAGACAGCAGTGCTCTAGGAACCCCCTAGGTGGATGATGAGCTGAGCCCTCCGCATGCTTCCATCCAGCCCCCAACCCTATAGAGTGTTCAGGAAGGGCTACTGCTCCCAGTCCAACCTCAGGGCCCAGTAAGTTCTCCAAAGTATTCTCCACTGAAGGACTAGAATGGTCACAGTCAGGCTATTCACCACCTCAGCCAATCGATCCAACCCGAGGTATCAAGAAAGTCCAGGAAATAAGTCTTGCTAATAGCCTGGGTGGGAAGTAGCAGCCAAAGCTGAAAAAGACCCCAAAGTCAACACCTAGCTTGGAGACTGCCTAATCAACATTCCTCAAAGTCAGGACCCCAGTCTCAGAGCAGCCCAATGGCTTCTCCTATTCTACAAGCTCCTCAGGGTGGACAGAAAAGCTCCATCCTCTGGTGAGCCTACTACGACTCACCCCCACTCATGGAGTATATAGATAGATACTACCTTCCCAGTGCAGCAATGAGCTCTGGACTGAGCACAGTTCTGTTCAGTCCTGCACAGTCTGCAAATGATAAAAGATAAACACCTTCTGGAGCAAACTCACCACCTCATCAGGATCGAACACTGTTATTAAAGAAAACACAGTCAAATAACTACCAACATTTTTAAACAATCTCCTGAAAATCTTCCTCCGGTGAAGTCCTCGGGTTGATCACAGGATGTCCCAGCAGATTAATGGCCTCATACAACCTCACACTACTGCACTGTTGCACTTTTGAGTAACTGACATCAGGGAGAGACAGGGAAAAGCAGGGCTCAAAACAGACCACCCACACTAGTAGTAATGAATTATGCGGTACAAATCCAAAACAAACAAACGGAGTCAGAAGGCCACTACATACAAAAGTGAAAACAAAAAGTCGGCACCTAAGTGTAAGAAATTAAAGCACTTAATTGCATCTCAGACCAGTGCTAAAGCCTGAGTGCAAAACCGAGTCACATAGCCACAAAGATAACAAAACAGTAACACACAGTAACAAACAATGGATGAGATATAAAAACCCGAAAACAAATAAAAACACAGCAGACAGTCTAAACTAACTCACTGAAAAGCCCTACATAACAAACTAATTGACAAACAAAACTAAACAAAAAAAGACAACAAATTATAAAAACTCATATAAAAGTTTAAAAAGCTATAATGCTGTTGCAGCAGAACTCATGGCAGACCCACACTGGTTGCCATCTTGCTCAACTGCATTTTCCCATAAGGCCTCACTCCCACTGCGATATAACAAGTTTCCAGTAAATTCAAGACAGAACTTGATGGGTTCCTAACATCCTTGTCTAGGAGTAAATGATGCACCCACTATGAGTAGGGAGGATAGTCCTGTTGGGCTATCAGTCTTCTGTCTTATATAAACTGAGCAAACTGAGACCACCAGGTAAAAAGGAGAGGAGATAAAGAATTTCTTAAGAAGAAATTATGAGGGGCCAGGAACAAGGGATCTATGACTGAGATACCTGGGAGACCAGGAGCTCCATGTTAGGCACTGTTAGACATGATGCAATATTGTCAGCTGGTGCAGCTGGTTGAGGGAACACACAGCAGGACACCATCCTCAGCTTATTAATTATTACCTCAGGAGGTGTGGTCGGCAGGTTGTCAGTCAGAAAATGCAGTCCAATGATCACAATTGCATGGTTTGAGATGGCTGTTGGGAACTTCTGTGGTCTTTCTTGTGAGTAATGTTTCTGGACCCTAGCAGGCAGATTTTACCTGAATGGGGAATGGGTCAGGATAACTTAATGATGGATCAGATCAAAATGACAGGGGAAAAGTGGGGAATGATAAAGTAAGCAATTCTGGAGGTCACCAACATTTGCACCAAGAATGTCACTAAAAGTAACAGGCAGAAGAGACCAGTCTGGTTCTCTGTGAAGGTAAGAGTATATGAGAAGACTAAAGAAGACCTTCATAAGGTACAAGGTAGCTAAAGGAGAGAAGGATTGGGAGGAATATTATGCACAGTTAAAAGAGGTGAAGATGGCTGTGAAAAGTGTTAAAGCAGACATAGAGCTGCAAATCGCTCAGGCTGTGAAGGAATTGGAAAGGATTTTTTAGATACATTTCAGAGAAAAGATGTGCTGGGGAGGGATTGTCAAGCTAGCAGAATGGGAAAGGGCAGTGGAAGATGATGAACAGAAGGCAAGTATCCTAAACAATTACTTCTGCTAAGTGTTCTGTAGAGATTAATGGATCTCTACTGGAAAGCAGGATTAGCAGTCACATGCTGGGTGCAGGGAAAGGGAGGTCATGATCATAGCTGAATGAGTAGGGAAAGTGTTACTGTCCTTGAGTAGACAAGACTCTGAGCCTGGATGACTTGTACCTGAGGTACCTAGAAACTTTCTTCTGAGCTTGAAGGCTCCTTGTCTCAGCAATTTTATGACCCACTGGAGTTGATATAGTCACAGGGGCCTGGAGAACTGTGATGTAGCTCCCACTCCACAATGGACGGGGATCAGGACCACTGACCACTACTGGATTGGTAAGCCTTAAACCCTTCATAAGAAAACTGATGGAGACCATTTTAAAGAAAAGCTAGTGACCTACTTCAAGGAAGACTGGTAGTGGTGGCGAAGTGGCTAATTCACCTCTGTGATCCACAGTGTGAAGAAGAATTCATGGGTGCTCCATGACAGAGTGGAGTACTGCCGTGTTATAATGGGTAACCTTGAAGTTCATTGAAAACAATAACTACATTACTCTGTCTTCCCAAACCACTTCTCCACCAATTTTAAGGTGAAGTACATTGAAAACAATTTACCGCTTCACTTTGCCTTGTTTTTAAGCTTCAAAGGTGAATTTTCCAGTGATTCACTGGATTTCAGGTCACATGGGCTCTATATTGTTCTGCACAGCCTCAGTTTGGGGTAGTGTGTGTATGAAGCTGTAGAAGACAATCTACTCTGAGAGCTCTGTGATTCAAACCTTCTAAAACCTGTTAAAAAAAGCCTTTTGGGGTAATTTGTTTTGCTGAAACTTTAGTTCATCGATTATAGGAAACCCTCCTGTGTTCATATGGTCAAGCATTTGTTGTTTGTGTGTGGATTTTGAATGTTAATGTACAATATTCAGTCTGTGTACTGAGAGAGAGTGGAAGTGTGTTTTGAGGGAGGGGTGTATCTGTGGTGTAGGTAGATTAACTTGGAGAAAAAGACAGTGCTTTCTGTTTTGATGCTATTTTTCTTGTATAACTGTGTTAATGTACACACAGTAATATTTTTCAATGATTCTTGCCATTTTTTGCTGATTGTTGTGGTGCAGCAATGCATAATTTTAGTTTATTTAAAATATGTGGTTATATTACTGAAGTTTTCAATTTGCTACATTATATTATTGTGTGATGATGCGTCATCAAATCAGACATCTTTTATTGTGCCATAATTTCAGCAATGTGAACCTGTTATCTACTGAAGCTGTGTGATTTTGTACTTCTTGTGGTATCTTTACTAGAACTAGTACTAGTGACTGTTACTGCAGCAGTGCAGTATACTGGTCTAATACCCACCCACCCGCAAAGGAATTATTTTCCAGATTTGAATTTCTGATGGTGAGCACTGGTTAGGTGTTGTGCCTTTGCAACTTCATCTCTTTAGTGTGCAGCGCAATCTTAGCTTGTCTGTGCATTTTCAACTCTTTAGGGCCCAATCTCCATCTCTAACTTAAGTCACAGTTGTTTCTATGGCTTCCCTTCAGAATACTGTACAAGTGTGGTGCATAATTCTGCATGAACATTGTACTCATTAATATACATTTTTAAGTCAGGAACATCATCATGAGTCACTCGTGATGCAAATCACCTTCTTCATCATCACGGTCACAAATGCAGTCATAAATCACGATTTATGATCATGTCACGAATCACAACATTAATCTTTTTTTAATAGTTACTTTTGGATGTATTTTAAGCCTGTTTTGTAGTATCTCTCCATGCTTCACCACATCACCATTGTAGCTCATTAATGAATGTTTTAAGTTGGGAGTTTTGTGTCACACCTCATCGGGGCCCGGGGAAGTACACCCGTAGGCATTGCATTTCTTCATCATCACAGTCACAAATGCAGTCATAAATCATGATTTACAATTACATCATGAATCACAACAAAACTTTTTTTACTAGTTACTTGGATATTACCGTGTGTACATTAACACATCCAACATGTATCTTGGGAAAAAAAATTGTATTGTAAGTCTGTTTTGCAATATCTCCCCAGGCTTCACTATCCCATCATTGTACTCATTAATAAGTGTTTTTAAGTCAGGGATTCGGACAGTGTCTGCAGTGCATACATAGACTGGAAAGAAGACTGACTGCACACATGCAGTTTAGCACAGTATACTTGCACTGCTCAGAATACAAAGTGTCACTCATATGGAAGACAACAAAAAAGGGCATAATTACATACAAGGGTCAGAGATGGTGGAGAAATACATTTTATAACACAGGAAGGTGTGGGGGGCACATGGTGTGAGGAAAAAAAAACTAATGTGGGATCCCATGGTGATCCAGCAGCAGTTCCGCATGGACATAATTTGCAACTGATGTCCCTCTATGCGATCTTGATGAGCAGCAGGTGCTGCTGTGACCTCCTCTTCTTAGTGATGCAGCCATGCACAGCTGCACCCTCTGCCATAGAATAGCCAGCAGGTGCAGGCATGGTCCGTTCTGTGGCAGCCTGCCACTCCAACTGGTGGTGATTGAGCATATGGGTGTTCTGGCCCTCAGTCCCTAGGTGAGTTCCCTGGGGGCCACAGTGCACCTCCACCTCACATAGGCAGCACTTGACCACACTGCTGTCCCCCCAACACAGTCACAAAACTGTCAAACAATGGAGGTGCATGGAGGACCAGGCACAGGCAGGGGAGGGCCAGATGAACTGGCAGTCGACTGGTCATGGTGCTGAACAGGAATGGGATCCACACTTGGGCCCGGGGGAACAGGCACATCCTGCTCCAGAGGACCTGGTGCTGGACTTGGTGGTGGTGGCTCAACTGTCTCAGAGTCAGGACAGGAGGTGGTGCTGGTCCTGCTTCCGGGTTGGGGGAACAAACAACTGACTACTTATAAAGGTAAGAAAAATAAAATTTACAGAAAGAATAAATTAAGTAAAAAAGAGTACAGAAAAGACTGAAAAAATTGTAGCTTTTAAAAAGTTGTTGGGTCTAAATCAAAGTTTAATTCTCCTCCTGTCTCTAACCTCAAAGTATCCTTGCATCACAAACACACTCTCTCTCTCTCTGTCTGCACAGGAGAAAGTAAAAGTGTCTTGTCTGACTCACTTCCTTCCTGCCAAGTTAACAGCATGTGACTTACAGTACTGTAAGCCATGTGATTTGTGGGGGCTGCCAAATCTGAAACACCAAGTGGATAACTTAGAATCATAATGAGGAATGTGAAGTCCATTAAAAACAATGACTTCACCTTTCTTCGCCTTGCCATTCTGCCTAAATGCGAAGTGATAATGACAAGGCGGAGTGAGCACTTTGCATTGCCCAATCCGCAACGCAAAGTGCCCACTTTGCGTTCACTTCACTGGCAGAATTTAAATTAGCTGCATCTCTAATGACTGGCAGCAGTACAGCAAACAGCATGTTTGTATCAAGAAGATAATGTTAGACCAACCTGACTGTGTTTTTTGACTTGGCCACTAGTACAGTAGACAGAGACCAGGCAATTTATTTGCTCTACTTTGACTTCTGCAAAACCTTCAATTTTGTGGAACACAAAAGCTACTAAAAAAACTGAGGATTTAGATTTAAAGGAGTCATGTGAAGCAAGGAATGGGCTACCAGCCTGATTCATCTGCTCCAGCCACCCGCCTCAATTAAACCTAAATTTTCCAAATAAAAGTGGCATTTAGAGCAAAAACTCCATCTTACCTAATTGTGGTTTATACCTGGGAGCTGTTTATCCAGGAATCCAGATGTTGAGATGAAGAAATCGCCTCAGAAACACAGACCACCTTCATCACCAGCAAAATCCGCAAAAAAATCCAAGGCGTCACCATCTTCCAGTGGCCTAGAAATGGACCCGAATGCTTCAGAACATGAACCACTCACCTTAGCGCAGTTCCTAGCAGAATTCAAACCCTTTAGAGAGGAGCGCTCAAAACTCTCACTGAGGAGCTGAAAGCAGTAACTATATCCCTAGAGGACCTTTCAATGAGGGCTAGTGACACCTAAGCCTGTATTGTGTCGATGGAAAAGAAGGTTGAAAAGCAAGCACTGGAGCTTGTGGCACTCAGACAAAAGCTAAATAAAATGGAGAGTAAGACTGAGGATCTTGAAAGAAGGAGTAGATGGAACAATGCTGTACTTCTTGGTCTCACAGAGAGAGAAGATGGAGCCCATCCCATTTTTTTTCACTCAAAAACTGCTCATCAAATTGGCAGGCCCCTCTTCCTTTGGCCTCAACTACGTAATCGAATGAGCTCATAGAACGCTAAGAGCAATGCCTCCACTGGGCACCCCACCTCGGCTCTTCATTTTCCACTTCCTGAATTATCTTGAGGGGCAGCATTTCTTTAATAAAATGAAAGAGATCCAAGAGGTTAAATGGAAAGGGGCCACAATTAAGGTAGCTCAAGATCTCTCAATCTTGGTACGTCAGAGAATGCCACTTACTACCCTCTGGTGGTTAAATTGATTGCTGCAGGAATTCGATTTCATATGGGCTACCTGGCACGATTACAAGATTTTTTTGTCCAGCTCCTGGAGCTGCTGCAAGGATGCAAGTTCTGCAGCAGAAGGGCTTAATCTGACCCTTCCAGAACTGTTTGAAGACTGATGAGAGGCCTTAGCTCTACATGAGGTAGATGGCCGGTCAAACATGTAAGTTAGACAAGATATTGTATGCTTGATGTCAAACTCTATCCATGATCTAACTGCTGTATCCGACATGTCTTACCTTTATGAACTCTCAAGCTTTGAATCGCTGTGAGGTGGTGGAAGGATTGGACTGTCTGTGAAAGGCATGTTTTCTGAAGTAGTGATTCCAGTGTGGTGGTTGGGATGGACAGCCTGTCAAATATGCCTTCTCCTACCCGTTTGTTGTCCGGCTCCCTCAAGGTGTAAATAGCTTTAAGATGGACCACTGATCTCTCATGCACTTGTGCAGCAATCTTCTTGTCACCAAGGTGGAAAAAAGACCTTTCATACCCACTAGAGGGTGCCAGAACATTATGAGCCTTATTGCACTGCAAGCATCTGTGGACAGCAGTATCTTTACTCTATCTGTTTTGGCATTGACATGATCAACATGCTTTAGTAGGGGCTCGGAAGTAAGTGTTCCACATTTATTTGCAACCTCCTTAGATTAACATGTTTATCTCATTTGGAAAACTTCTTTTTTCATACAGATTTGGTGACTTGAGAGTGGACCATAGCAAACTTCATTTTCAGGAAGAGCACCTTTTATCTAGATGTTTCAAACTCTGGTTTTGCTAGATTAACTTTGGGAGATGTTTGAACTTTCTTTATTTTATGTCATCTTGCCCCCCTCCCTTTTTTAATTCCTTCTTTTCTTTAGATATTATGCAAGGTTTAAAATATAATAAAAATTACTAACTACAAAAAAATAAATGTTATGCAAGGTACTTTATGCTCTGATTTTAACCAATACCATGGGAGCTTTCCCTGGATCTTTTGTTCGGCTCTTTGATTTGGATACGTGGCATGTTGAACTGCACAGGGGAATTTGGGTTTTAAAATAAATTGCAGCTTATGTTTTGGAGGAGATCAATTATACCTTCTAATTGATATTAATTAGTAGCTGTTGTTTGGGAACATTTAAATTGCAAACATTTCGAAGGATTATATTATTGGAAGCTGGGATTATTCGGTGATTTGCAGGATTGCATTGATGCGAGGGTTTACAGCCTTTAGGATGGGGAGAGACCTCTGAAGAGGCTAAAACATTGTACTAACCCTAGACATTTACTTGCAGAAGCTTACTAATGATTCAATTTACCCCTCTAGTGCCAAGAGCCAGGTTTATATAGTTGGTAAGTGGCGAGAGCCACGGAGCTGAATTAGATCTCGGATTCCTTAATTTGTAGTAGAGGTCCCCTAGTCTATCTAGAGTCACTAGTATGGAAAGTACCCTCCTTTATTTTTGCCTTGAGTCTGAAGACATTATGACCCCTATGTGGAAGGACCTATGGCACTTATGTTTCACTTAGGAGCCCATGGAGTTGAGCTTCACAGTAATTTTTAATAGTGGGTTACTAATTGGGATGGACACTAGTTTATTTTTTATTTCCTTTTTTTTGAGTGTCACAAAACAGGGATGTTAAATGAGTGGAGGTATGGAGTGCAGATGGTGAGTGGTTTTATCTGGTGATCATGGGCCATTCAGTGTTTGTGTTGAGGTGGGCAGGGGAGGCTACCTTTATAATTTCTCCTTCTTCCAGTGTTTTGCTTCAATATTACCTATGGACAGAGCTCTGGGATGGGGGAGGCAGTGACTGGATAAAATGGTCAGGTTTACTTGCTTACCGTTTAGGGGTAAAGGGTGTGAGAGGTAGGGATGGGGAGACAGTGTCTTGTATACAGTTCAGGAGTTGAAAAAAGAGGCACCATCAACAGGAAGGTACAATGGAACATAGGTCAAGAGTGTGTACCAGGTGCATTCAGAGATAATTATAGAAGAAGGAGACTGCACCATGGGAGTAACTACGTATGGATCTCGGAATGTCTGAAGATCCAGGAACCAAACCAAAAGGTATAAGCTTATTAAACATTTACAATTACTCAAAGGAAATGTGATCTGTTTGCAGGAAATGCATATGTTTGAGTCCAAGTAATCTCTTTGAAGACAGTTTGTGGCTAGGTATTCATGGCAGGGAATAGTTCAGCCAGTAGATTTGTGATTTTAATTTCTAGGTCCACCTGTTTTATGTGAACAAAGCGTAATAGATCCCATAGGGTGCTATGTAATAGTTGTAGGTCTTTTAGACAGAATGAAAGTATTAGTGGGTAGCATATATGGGCCTAACCTAGACTCGCCAGATTTTTTCATGAATCTGCTGGATGTCTTGTCCCATTTTGTAAACCTCCCCATCATTTTAGGAGATGACTGGAACCTTCCCTTTTCTTCTGATCTCAACAAGGAGGGAAAGAGACCCAGAGGGCTGACTCTGACTCAAATAGTGATTTGAGACAAGATGAGACCAGTTGTTTTATGTGATCCATGGAGGTTATTACACCCTACTGTGAGGGAGTTTACTTCACTCGCAGGTTCATAAAACCAGATTGATGATTGATTATTTCTTGTGAGTAATACTCTCTCTCTACCCTCCTCGGAGTGTGTTATAGATTCTGGAGTTATCTCAGACTACTCCTTGGTGAGGTGTTCTCTAGGCCTCAGCCTTAATTTTCCCAAACAATCAATTTGAAAGCTAAATAACCAACTACTTAGATCCAGTCAGATTATGTATGGAATTAAACAGAGAATAGACTTGTATTTTAAAGACACTCTTAACTCTACAAGGAGAGGGGATATAGAGTTGGGAGTCCTCAAGTGTGTTTTACAAGGGGAATTAATCAAAGTTGTAGCTGCAAGGAAGATGGACAGGAAGGGGAAAGCCTTGCATCTCATAGAACAAATTAATAGTATAGAAAAAACTCTTTCATCTACTACTCCAGCGGAAATTAGGGAACAGTTAATATGTCTTAAAAGCCAGTATAATGAAATTCTTAGGGACAAAGCAGATTATGCCATCCTTAAAACAGAAGTGACATACCTAGATCAAAGGGAAAAATTTGGGCTGCCTACTGGCTATGAGACTCAGAGCAGTGGAGTCTTCCAGAATCATACAGTGTATCAGATCTCAAAGAGATAACTCTGTTAAATTACTCCCCAGAGACATAGTGCAGGAGTTCAAAAACTATTAGAGAATTATATAGCCCTCTGAGCTCTCAGCCTAAGATAGAAGCTGTCAAGGAATATTTATCTTCCATCCAGATGCCTGTAATTCCAAATGACCTAAAAGGAGGGTTGGTTTCTCCCATCTCAGAGTCCAAAATATTGGAGGCCATTCAATCCCATTCCTCAGACAAAGCTCCGGGCCCAGATGAGTTTTCCTCAAACTTTTTTAAATGCTTTGCTAAGCAGCTGGTTACCAGACTGAAGAGGATGTTCTATAGCATACCTGAGTCCAACATAATTGATGGACACTTACTAGAAACCCTCATAGTAGTCGTCCGCAAACCAAGAAAGGAGCTGGATAGAGTCACTAGCTATCACCCTATCTCCCTGATCAATTGCAATGTTAAAATTCTGGCCAAAATTCAGGCCAAAATTTTAGTGAACAGGCTGATCAAGGTCATGCCTCACCTCATTCATCTGAATCAAGTAGGGTTCATGAAAGGGAGAACATCATCAGATCAGCTTCGTAAACTGTCCCATGCCTTCTCCGTGTCAGACTGTCTTTATGGGCTGATGTCCCTGGATGCAGAGAAGGCATTCAGCAGGGTACACTGGCAATTTCTGTTTGCTGTCATGCATAGACTGAAGTTACCCCCATTCACATCAAATGGGTTTCATCACTATTCAACCATCCAACTGCCCAGATTTACTGCAATGGACTCTTTTCCTACACTTTCCCATTGTTTTCAGGCACAAGGCAGGGCTGCCGTTTATCTCCTCTTATTTTCAACATATATCTGGGGCCTTTTCACTGCAGGTTCAGGTTCAATTCTAGGATACAGGGGGTGAAGATTGGTACCCAGGAATTTAAGGTGTCTGCATATGCGGATTATATCCTTCTGCAGTTCTGACACCCCAGGGAGGCTTTCTCAGTGGTCTTGGAGATCATAGAAGAATACAGTAAAGCATCCAATTATAGAATAAATGTAGGGAAAACCACAGTCTTTCCACTCAATGGGAAATTACAGAAAGCCAATATTTCTGAAATGGGTCTTCAATGGTGCCAGCACTCACTAAAATATCTAGGTGTCATACTGGCAAGAAGTGAGTCCAGGATGATTCAACTTAATTTAGACTCAGTCATACATGACATAAGACAGGGTCTGGACAGATGGCAGAAACTCCCCCTGTCACTCTGAGGATGAATACATTTAATTAAAATGAATGTCCTCCACAGGGTGTTCTGTCCCATTAGCATGCTTAATGTTTGGCTACCCCATTTTCCAAGACCCACTGAATAATCTCTGACTTCATCTGGCAGGGCAAGCCCCCACAGAGCTTACCATAAATTGGTTGCTCCCAAACCAATGGGTAGTTTATGGCTACCCATTTCAGAATATATTATTGGGCTAGTAGTTCTAGCAAATGTTTAAAGTGGCTGCTAGCACCAGGGAAGACATTTCTTTACCTATGTTCCCTCATGGTGAAAACTGGAAACTGGGTTGATTAGGAGGAGTAGGCCTTGAGCAAACTGCTCTTTTATACGTACAATCAAAATGCTCTTCCCAAGGAACTGGCACTCTCACTGATAGCTACTTCACTGAAAATTCATGCCCAATTATGCTTCTTTATCAAATATACTCCTGCAAAGATCAAAATCAGCCTCTTTGTGGAAATGCAATTTGAAGATGGGGCAAAGTGATCACTGATACATGGGTTCCCTCATTGAGCGGGTTGAGGGTCAAAGATTTGCTGCAGGAGGGAGTGTGTGGCTTGGTACAGTCAATTCTCACACGACATAGGGTGGGTCCTAACCAAATATTTAAGATGTTTCAAATAAGACACTTTCTGGCCCAAGTACAAGGAGGGTTTAAAACAGGAGGGGTCCCAGAGGGATTTTTTGAATCACTGTCCAAGGCAGTATGGGAACCACATTCTGTGTCTAGAGTATACTTCTCAGTATTTGACAAAGTGTATGTGGATCCTGTAGGGACTCCTAAATACTGGGAAGAACAATTCCCAGAGCGGGCATCTGAGTGAGCTATTATCTGGTGAAATACTTACAGATACATTACCCAGGCTCAGGATGATGCAATTTCAATTATTGAATAACATGTTCTGGACACCAGTCAAGCTTCATAAAATAAGCTGGATTTCAAGCCCTCGTGTAACAGATGTCATTGAGGGAGGTACCCTTCATCACATATTTTGGGAATGCCCACCATTGAAGGCCCTCTGGGACATGATTAAATCCAAGCTGGACCCACTGCTTGGCATTGAGGAAACTTCTCATTGGAAATTTGCTTAATTGGGATTACAACAGAATAGATGTGAAGTCAAGAAGGTATTACATGGCTGCCATATCCTCCTCACTTAAAAGGTGGCATTAAGACACTGGATAGATGACCTCCCATTAGTTACTCAGAGCGGCTTTGGAAGCTTCTGTTCGACATGAGCATGGAGAAAATGGGAGCTAGTATGAAGAACTGCCTCCCAAGATATTCCAGAACTTGGGAGACCTTGAACACTCTGTACCTGTTGCAAACAAGTGACTCTTCTTCCTGACGGCTTCAGGATAGCTACTTGACACGGGGTTTACCCAGTACAGTTTAATAAAGGCAAATGTGCCTCTATGGTGATTTGCACTGATGATTGTATGCAAGGCCGGGGGGTATGGGATGGGAAGGGAGGTGGGATGGGGGACAAGTTGGTTACAATCACTATCACTATTTGTATCCTGCTCTCATTGTATTATGTGCAACTTGCTCTGTAACTGTGAAACAATAAAACTTGAATGTCAAAACAAAAAAAGAATTAAAGAAAGGATTAGTCAAGTGGGTGAGAAATTGGTTAGAGAAAAGACAACAGTGGGTGGTCGTTAACAGGGTCAAATCTGAGGATGGGGGCTCATGAGTGGGGTGCAACAGAGATCAGTTTTTTGAGCTAACCTATTTAATATGTTCGTAAGTGATATTAAGGAAAGTATCCAAGGCAAGATGTGTCTCTTTCCTGATGAGCAAAAGCTCTGAAACAGGGTGGACAGTAAAGAAAAGAGATTTTAAGAGATCAAGAAAGGCTAAAGAGGTTGTCAAAGGTACTGCAGCTGAGATTCAATGTCAAGGAGTGAGTTGATGCACTTCAGAAATAAGAAAACATACACAGACCACTGGATGAGAGGGGTGAAGCTGGTCACTTCGGCAGAGGAGACCTATCTGACAGTACTCATTAGTGACTCACTTAAGCAAACAAGACTGTGCACTAAGGTCTATAGCAAAACATCTAGGATGCTGAGATGTATAGGGAGGGTCTTTGAGCATATGAGTGGGAAGTTGATAATGTCTCTATAGAGATCATTGGTGAGCTATCACGTGGAGTACTGTACCCAGAATTGGAGTCCTTACCTGACAAAGGACATGCAGCAGTCAGTGCAATAAAGGATCAAAAAATGATTCAGGACCAGCAAGTCACATCTTGTGAGGAATGTCTGAAGGTCTTAACCTTGCACTCACTGGAGACCAGACGAGAAAAGGGGGGCATGGTAGACATGGTAGTGTTGCTGTATTTTATTATTGATGTTCTTGTGCAAGATGCCCAGAGCCTGTGGGATTAGGTGCCTAAAAAAACTAATACTGATACTACTACTAGCAACAGCCATGGGTGGACTTAATGGGCGATTAGTAATTTCTGCCAGCAGATTCTATTTAGCTATGTTATGTTACTCCAACTTACTCCAACTGGAATAACCCCATGAGATACTGCTTCTTGTTTTCATGGGAGTCCCAAGGAGGGGTGGAGCATCAATAAACAGGTTTAAATAATCCAGCAGGAATAGTTACCTACAGGTTAAAATATAAAAAACCAAAAAACTAAATATAAGTACAGTACATCCAAACAGTAGTCAAAGCAAGATATCCAAGTGGGATCACAGCAAATAAGCATGAGTTATGTAAGCAACATTATTTTGCTGCAAGAGATTAGGTGCTGTGTCAGTGATGAAGGAAGCAGACAGTGGTAATGAGACTGGGAGTAGCAGTCATTAGGTGTGGACTGTGAATGTTGGCCCAGATTTTCATGTGAAAGTAAAAATTCACACAGTACCAGGGTGGTGACTTCTAACTGCTGGAGGTTGAACTATGTGGTGGAGTTTCTTTTTTTTTTAAATGGTAATCTTTAGTCAGTGAGGATTATGTTAGGGCTGGTCTGTGTAGCTGATCAGTTCCTATTGTAATCCATTGGAGGAGTAAGTGGTGACCTTTTGTCATTGCGAATGCATTGCAGGTGGAAGTTGTGTTAGGTGCAATACATAAAATGAGTGAGAGTTATGCCTTTTGTTAGCTCTCTTGTCAACAACAGGGGTAAACAACATGTATTGGCTGTCAGACTTGACAGAGCATAAGGGTTGAGCATGAATAAGCAGCACCCAGTTGTAGGATACCGTGACTGGAGTAAATAAACCAATGATTACCTACACTCTGTGCACTCAAGTGTAAATAGCCTCCACTAACATAGGCAGACACTTATCTGGTTGGAGGCATGACAGCCACGTGCAAAACTCAAGGCAGCACATTTGGGACAGAGCATGCCAAAAGCAAGGGCACTTCTCACAGTGCTCTCAGCTGTGTGCTTATTACTAGTGGGTAAGGAGCACAGTCTACTACACATATATATACAGAAACTTCTAAAGAGTCTAAAATTACAAATGAGCGGAACCATCTATTCATTCAGAATAAGTCTCAAAGTGTTTCAAAACATGCAGAGTAGGTCCCTTGCAGATATTAAAGATCTTGATAACCCCCTATTAGTGGATGAGGTAGCTGATGGCATCCAATCCACTCCCCATGGAAACCCACGGTGTTTGATGGATTCACATCAGAATTTTATTCTGCACATAGTGATCTCCACATCCCTACCTTACTGTGACATTTAAGGAGGCCTGAGACTAGGGTTCTTTGCCTAAAGCATTTCACCAAGCACTCATCATCAAGCTAATTCCAAAGGATGAGCAATAATGTTTGTTGTTGGCAGTGTCATCCAATAAAACCAATCATGTTTGATGCCAAAGTTGTGGCAGCTACCCTGGCTTGCACCTGTCTTTAGTGCTCTCTTACGTGATACACCCCGCGATCAGATAGGTTCTGTGGCTGCACAACTCAGACCTGACAACAGCCACTGTGTTTTGAATTTGATCTGAATTTTCTGCCACACCAGTTCTCACAGTTTGATATTTGTGATTAAGGTATGTTACTGTTCCACAACATTTTTTCACAGTAGGATATTCAGGATGTACAACTAACATATTTACCTGTGCAGTCATTCATATATAATGATATTTGGGGAACTAATTTTGAAAAATCCAGTTTTGGGGAAAACCTTGTGAAGATTTCAGATACAAAAATATTGCAGTATATTAAGGACACACCGTGGGGATTTAAATTTATCAGTTTCATAATTTGTTATAACTTTTAGAGGCAAATTAATGGGAGATCCTGTGGTAGCCATCGGCATGCATAACAATGTTGTGCTATTATACTGGGTGTCAAACTTGCAATGCCATGCCATTTACTTTTCTTTTCCTCTCTGACACTGGAAGTTTTAGTTCTCCATAGCTCCTTTAGTGGCCACCAGATGTCATCAGTCTTTATATGGTGTATGTGTTCCCTTTAGCACAGTGTGGGGCAGCACTATACAGCACCAGGTTATAGGTGACTGAGCGTAATAAACACTCCAATACACACTCTGTCTATCTGTAACATCCTATCCTTCATTTCCCGGCTGTAGTGCCTACAGTAGTACTATCTACCCGTAACAGCCTATCCTTCATTGCCTGGCTGCAGTGCCTACAGCAGTACTAGTTTTATACAGGGATTATTTGTCCTACCATTTTTCCTGCCTTAATGCCTTACTGCTGTGCCCTTGATCAGCATTAGGCTTTTTGGCATAATTGTTTTTTGATCTTTGCACACTAAGAATTATTATGAAATCCATGTTTTGTTCATCATCAAGATCTCATTCTACCATCTGATGAATATCACCTGGATTAAACACCTGGTTCCGCCCAAAGATCTTCCGACACTGGTTCATGCCTTTGACCTCCCATCTGGATTACTCTAACATTTTGTACCTAGGGCTTCCGGGGGTTGACTTTCACCATTTGCAGCTAGTGCAGAATGCAGCATCCAGGTTACTAACTAGGCTTTCATGATCTAGTCATATTACACCTGTGCTGCATGAGCTGCACTGGCTGCCAGTTCAAGGGCAGATCACTTTCAGGTTTGGCTTGTTGACCTCTAAAGCCCTATGAAGACTGGGACCATACTACCTGCAAGAGCATCTTTGCCCCTACTGCCCCTCCTGACCACTCCACTCTGACAACGAGGGATTACTAGAGGTTCTCCAGGGTCTGGTTGAAGACATCTGGGGACTGGGAATTTTCTTTTGTAGCCCCTACCCTGTGGAATTCTCTACCTCGTCGGGTTCAGGAGTGCCTGACTGTGGAGAGTTTCAAAGCTGCATTGAAGACTTATTTATTTAATACTGCATTCTCCTCAAGCTGATATAGATATGATTCTGTCTTTTATTAACTGAATTTTAACTATTTATGGTCTTAGTATATTTTAGTTGTTTAATAATTAAACACTTTGTTACGAGTGACTTGTGCTCTATAAATAAAGATTCTTTATAACACCGACTCAGTGAGTGTAAGACCATTTCCATGTAGGATGGATGTGGGGCACAGAAGTTTTATGGGAGTGGATTGGGACTTCTGTCATGATGTGGAATAGTCAAATTCTATGCTTGACAAGGATGGAAGACCTGTACCTACATGTGCACACAGATCAGCATCAAGACAAGCCAAAACAGCACAGTAAAAATCAATGGATCCTGCACATGTCAATCAAGCAATGTGGTTTACCTAATTCAGTGCAAGAAGTGCACAAATTGATGCTATATTGGCAAAACTAGGTAACCACTGAAAACCAGGATGAACCACCACCCACACACAATAGTAAACCAGATTACCAGCACACCAGTAGGATACCATTTTTCACAAACAGATCATTCTCTCTCTGACTTATCTGTCCTGATACTAAGAGGCAACTTCAAAAACACACAGGGCAGAAGGAGAGGGGAGATGAAATATATCAAACAATTTAAATCTAACATTTGTGGACAGAATCAAGACATTGGATTTATGACACACTGTTAGTCCAATAAAAGGTATCACCTGCAACATATGTGTTGGTTTTTTTTTCTCTACATTATTGACTGGACTAACACAGCTACCACATTTCTTTTTTTGACACACTATGGTAAACTGTCATTTTTATGTTATTATTTTTTTCTGTGTTTCTGCCTGCTCTGTTTTTTAATTACCTGCTCCTAACTTCTTTCCTGCCTGTCTTGCAAATTCTTACAGCTTCAGTCCTGCACACCCCCTCCTCCCCACCACTTGATTAGTTCTCACACTTCACTGTATATACTAGCCTGACACTGTTTATCTAGGCCTTTGCTGTTTTGCTTCTTCAAACTTCAAACCTTCTTTGCATTTCTTAGCACTTCCTAATTATTCTATCCTTTCTGCCTACTTTCAGCTCCTTGTATCTCAGATCTTTCTTATCTGTGTTCCGGTCTGGTCACTTTTTTATTGCCCCCTTTCTAGCTTCCTTTTAATTTATGTTTGCTTGCACGCATGTGCAAGAAACATAGTGCCACCATACGAGTTTTTGTAGGTGTGCCTCCCCCACTTCCAATGCCCTGCTCCATTTTGCAGGCATGGTCGCGCCACACCGATGAATGTCAGAGCTGTCTATGACAGCTGTTCAGATGCAGTGGCATACAGCTGAAAGTGAAAAACTGCTGCAAGCAGTGGTGGTAACATGTAGGCAATTTGCATACTGCCCAGTATGCAAAGTGCCTACACTCTGCACTGCATCTGTACAGCTGTCATAAACAGCTTTATTTTTGTCTACTTTCCCCCCCAACACTCAAGTAGCATGCTGGGAACCCACCCCAATGTGCTCATGCACTCCCCCCGCCACACACCTTATGGCCAATGGGGTGCCCAATCCCCTGTTGGCTTTATTGCCGCCCCCCAACAGACTTACAAGTGTCATGCTGGGAGCCCACCCCAGCATGGCAAATGTCCATTGGGGTGACTGGGGTGCTCAATCTCCCCCCAAAAAATAGAGTTCCATGCGCCATGCTGGGAGCCCACCCCAGCGTGGCAGAAGTCTGTATGGCCAACAGAGTTGCCCAATCCCAACGTGGCTGAAGTCCCTATCCCATCAGCTTCATTGCCACCCCCCTAACAGACTTCCAGGTGCCATGCTGGGAGCCCACCCCAGCATGGCAGATGTCTGTATGGCCGACTGGGGTGCTCAGTCCCCGTCGGCTTCACTGTCCCCCCGCAAAAAAAATAGAGTTCCACGCACCATGCTGGAAACCCACCCCAGCATGGTAGAAGTCCATATGGCCAGTGGGGGTGCTCAATCCCATATCAGCTCCACTGCCCCCCCAAAAAACTTCCAGCTGTCATGCTGAGAGCCCACTCCAGCATGGCAAAAGTCCCTCATACTGTAAACAAACATAAAAGCACCTGAAAAAAAATGGTCCCTCATTGACTGTCTCACCCCCTCCCCCGACCAGCACCCACCCTCTATGCACCCACCTTCCCACACACCCCCTACCCCATACTTACCTCTGGAGGCTACATGATCTTCGATGGACTGGGAGCACATCTGCACTCTTCAAAACCGACCACGAACTGAAAAATTGCTGGTAAGCTTATAATGGCATAAATGGTGTTTTTTCAACTTTGGTGCATATCTCAGCCATTTTGGGGAATTTTTTCACCAAAGTTTCAACATGGGGTTCTTGGGGCCCCACCTCATGAACTCAGTCACTGTCATTTTGTTATTCAGTCCTGAAAGGTGATTTTGCAGTCACTGTGCAGAACCACCTTTCAGGACTGAGTAAAGAAATGACAGTGGCACAGTTCATGAGGGACACCTCCAAAAATCCTATGTTGAAAATTTGGTGGAAAAAATCCCCCAAATTACTGTTTTATGAGGGTGCATTGTACAGCTCTTATGCAGGCTCGTAACTTTGAGAATTTTTAATATTTTCACTCCAGATTTTCCACATTGCCATTTTACCACACCTCCTTATGAACAGTCCAGCTGCCATTTTTCATATCTTGCTCAAAATGTGTTTGCGCACATGTACCACACATTAGTGCTGTTGGTGTGCAAAATCAATGTTCGGGACAGATTAAGAAAATCACAGTGACACTGGTCATGAGCAGAGATGTTAAAATGGCTATGTTGAAAATTTGGTGACAAAAGTCCATAAAATGACTCTGTTACAAATGTGCATTGGGCAATTTCCACGCACCCTCGTAAGTTCATGAATTTGCCATATTTTCAGTCCAGATTTTCAACACTGACATTTTTCCACACCTCCTTATGAACAGTACAACTGTCATTTTTCACACCCTGGCTGAAATGTGTTTTCGCACTTCCAGCGCAGAATGGATCGGGTCACTGTGGGAAATTAGTGTTCGGGATAGATTACGAAAATCACAGTGACACTGTTCATGAGCAGAAGTGCCAAAATGCCTATGTTGAAATTCTGCTGTAAAAAATCCTCAAACTACTTACATTACAGGTGTACATTGTGCAGTTTCTATGCACACTCGTGACTACACCAGTTTTTGTATATTTTCACATCAGATTTTCAACAATGCCATTTTTTACACCTCCTCATGAACAGTACACCTGCCACTTTTCACATCCTGTTCAAAATGTGTTTTCACACCTGTGGCACCAAATGGCGCAGTCACTCTGCAAAATCACCTTTCCTGTAATGAACTGATAGTGTCCCTGTTCATGCAGCGGGGTCACAAAAAACCCATGTGGAAAACTTGGAGTAAAAATACCAAGAAACTTCCAGGGTGTTAGGGTTTTTGAACATAACGCCCTACCCTGTAGGTACTGACAGGCATCAGGGGTGTGACTTGTGACTGTCGACAGTAATGCTCATGCCATTTCATCCCCACCCCCACCCCCAGCCTGCAGTCATTGACAGGCATCGAGGTGCTCTTGGACCCTTTGCCTCCAGAGTTCACCCCATTCTCCTATACTGCACCCATTTCAGCATATTTCCTTATGGAATGAGGTGAATGTAAAGTCCAAACACCCCAAGGCACACCTCAACACTTGTCAATGTCTGAAGGGTAAGGTGAGGTGAAAATGTCATGACTGTCATGGGCGATGACCCAAAGGCTCTCCCCAATGCCTGTCCATCTCTGTAGAGTGAGGGTGGAGTTGGCGTCAGTTCAGTACTTCACTGTCATTCCCATACAGCATCTGCCTAACTCCTGCACTTCCACTGCCAATGCCAGCAAGCAAACATTCGGCATTGACAAATGCTTGTTTTACTTTGCAACTTATACAGACTTTTATCTCAAGTCCTCATTGTTCTGTGTCCCTTTAATAACTTTCTAGCTACACTTCCTGTCATTCAACCCTTTAAGTAATTCTTTTCATTTTTTTTATAAAATGCTCCACGGTAGATATAAATACTGCCTTTTTTTTCTTTTTGTTAACTCTATTTATTGCTCTGGAGGAACCAGGCACCTCTCTGGAGTACCCCATGAGACCTACTGCTTCTACTCCCAGCCTGAAACCACCCCACCAGTCCCCCTTCTGATCTCACAGACTCGAAAATCCCCCCAAATCACCCCACTCCCCAGAGGAGGGCCCTCCCCGACTCCCAAGGGGAGGACCTGCCCCTCCAACCTGGTGGCCTTCTTGTGGTTAAAAGGACAGTCCCATGGCTGGGATGAGGGTCAGAAGACCTGCGAAGGGCTGATGCAGCAGCAGTGGAATGTGACATTGGTCCCCGGGTTCTCCTTCACCTCCACTGATCCACCATGGTGTTTCCTTGTTGCTCCCCTGTGGAGCACGGACATGCATTGATGACTGAGCACCAACGTGCTGAGTCTACCACTGCTCCACTCCCCCTAACATCAGCATCGCAATTGCAGTGTCCCTGATCTCCATCAAGGGTCGCTGGTGAGCAATGCAAGTCCAGGACCCACCCCGGGAGGGGACAACAGTCCTCCAGATGCTCAATCACCTCCTTCCCTTGCCAACCCCTGATGAATTGAGTCTGTTCCCCAACTCAGGTCACCAGCAAGGCTTGAGGTGTGGCATCCAGCAACTCAACCCTCAGTGCCACTGGGCCATCTTGATATAAATACTGGTTATGTTGCTCAGTTTTGTTATTCACCTGAAGAAGGAGCTTGTGAGGCACCAAAAACTTATGTATAATTCCATCTTTCAACATGACACTTGGTCCAATAAAAGGTATCAAACTTTCCAGTGTTTATGCCTTGACAAAGGGGCTGAGTACCCGACAGAGGGGCACCTATTATTGTTCATTCTTTTTATGCATTTCAGATAAATAAATGAGTTTCTCTCATTTGCGCAGTGGTGCTACAGTAACCACTACTGCAAAAAATGGTTTACAGTAAATACAGACTCTCCATTAACATGATTTTCCTTTGCTGTAACTGCTGTCATTCAGCATTAAACATGTCCTTCTTTGTCAATGCAAAGTAAAGGCCTGTTGAGCTACTCTGCATTGAAACAATATCCTGCCTTTCATGGTATTGCTCCTTATCTCACAAACATCCAATCTTACTAATGTGTTGTCACACCCATTGTATGAAACCCATTCTCAGTGCATTGGTAGGCATCCACAGGGCATCCACATGGAGGTCTGCAGGCCACAGACCACACTGCTCAAAAGAGGGCAGGTAAGGCTGGGGAAGAAAGGAGAAGTAGGTGGCTGTTCAATAGCAACTATATTAACTACCTGTGTAGGCTATGTTTCTGCAGGGGCAAAAGCTCCATAAGCAGGACCCTAGTTTTCTGTTTTTCACAGTAAAACTAGTAAAAATCATGGAATCCTGCTTTGTTTGTAGATTTTGAATTTATCCACTGGTGTCTCATAGAAATTGCCTGTGACTTCATGGAATTTCTAAGACTTCTATATCTTAAAATGATTACTGATCCACTATGCATTCTTTCTGCTTTTCTGCTTATAGAATCAGTAAGGAAACCACCCACACTGCATTGTTATAAACACTCATGGTTCTGGTTAGCCATTCATGCTTCCCTCCAACCTTTCCATCAATTTAGGACTAATTTCCATCCTGAAAGCATAGTTTTCATTTGGTATGCACCTAAACTTCTTTTATTATTTATATTACACTGGGTGATATATACAAAGGGAAAAAAATAAGTATTAGCAAACTCAGGGAATCAGGCTAGACTGTGGAGGTGTGGGGTGCCAGGTTTAAAGTTTAATAGCTCCTGCACCTAACCCTTTATTATACAACGGCAGAAAAGAATTCTGGACTCTGATTGGTCCACCTGGGACTGGACTCAGAATGTCAACCCAGCATAACATTCCAGCTCTAGTCCCAGCAGAATCGGAACCGCATTAAAAGTAAAAAAAAAAAAAAACAGTCTGCAGTTGTCACTTGTTTCCCACTCCAAGGCAAAGTGTAAGCCATAATTCTGATCGGCTTCACACAGTTCAATAAAACATAGCCCTAAAATCTTCCCCCAAACAAAGTTGTCCTCTATTATTTAAAAAACCAAAACAAAATGAAAGACATCTTCCTGATCGGCTTCACAGGAGTCCCCAGCTCCTTCCCTCCTACCCACCTCGCCAACAGTAAATCAGCTTCCCTTCCTGCTTCCAGCTCACTGACTAAAAATACCATGCTTGCTGTCCATTTATAAATGGAAAAAGCCATAGCCAAAAAAAAAATAATGACAACAACAGCCATGCCGAGAGACTTATCAATATGTTCTTAATCCCCCAATCAGACCCCTTTCAGAATGGGGGTGATGAAAGACAGAAAACTGTGTCTGGCTGTGTGAATATGTTTGGGGGCACATGCAAACAATAGAGAAGGACTACTTTTTTAATATGTACACCTATGCAAGAACAAAATAATAAAAAAACACTTTTGCATATACTTTTTTCATGGTTTTCTATCTTTATTCATATGAGCCATTGTATAATAGGAATAATGCCCTCCAAGGTGGGTGTTATGCTGGGATAACTTCCCTTCTTGGGTGTTGGATGCCCTCATCCCTTGGCCTGCAGCCATGGGGACCTTGCTCATGAACTTCTTTGACCAGCTGGCTTGCCCTTTTGGAGATGGTCAGCCTGTGGGCATGGTCTTTGTGGACCTGTCCAAGGCTTTTGATTTGGTAGAGCACAGCAGTCTTCTGATCTGCTTGGAAGTGAATGGAGTAAAGGACAAACCCCAGGCTTGGTTCAGATCATACCTAGAAAATCGCTCTCAAATGGTATCTACCATATCTATTGAAAATGTAAACTCAGATCTGGCACCAATTATCTGGGGCATACTTTAAAGATCTGTACTGGGCTCTCTAATGTTTTTAGTGTATATGAACAGTCCCCCTACATCTCTGTCCATTGTACTCAAATAACATTATATGCTAATGATACCGTAATAGTAATAGAGGGAATGAATTCCCAAGAAGTCAAGAATAAACTACAGGCTGATTTTGACAGATTGGAACAGTGATTCACATCTAAAGCACTGCTCATGAACTTAAAAAAGACTCAATGTATGTTATTCTGCCCAAACAGGAGAAACAAAGCAAATCAGCTTTAAACGCTAGAAGTTAGTGCAAGGGAGGGCTGGATCCTAGCTCCAGTTACTAAGCTACCAGTACCTGGGTGCAGAAGTTGACCATCATTTAAATTCTGAGCTTCATATCGATTTGTTAGCAAATAAGATGGGGAGGAAGCTGGGAGCCATGAGACGGACATCATATTGCTTGACTAGAAAACATCATATGACAGTGGCTAATCAGCTGTTGATTCCCCTTTTAGATTGATGAAGCCATATATTTAATAATAGTAAAAAAAAATCATTGCATATGCTAGATGTAACTTACCACAAAATAGTCAGAATTGCAATAAAGAACAGTTTTAATATTCACCACTGTGTACTATACAGTGACCTACCCTGGAGTTCACTTCAACAAAAAAGAGATAATATCTGGGCTATACTCCTCTTCAGAAGTTTAAAATTTGGTGAGCCCACTAGACTAGTTAGATCATTAGAGTGGACAAGTCATAATTTTTGCCTGAGGAACAACATGAGAATGAAGATCTCTAAGATTAGAAACAAATTTGGTGAGATGACCTTTAAATACTGAGCAGTGATTGCTTAGAACAATTTTCCAAATCAGTGGAGGGACTTGAAATTATCTGTAGACACTTATAGAAAATATACCAAACCAAATTTGCATCAGTGTCACTGTTATTAGGGTTTATATTAGTGTTTTTGAACAAATATTTTGTGATTATGTTGTTTGTACTGTAACTATTAGTTTGTATGTTGTATGTGTATTTTTAGTTTCTATTCCTGTGCCGTAATTTCTTATGCTAACTACAGGATTGCTTTGCAGACAGGGCTTTTTTGGCCCTATGGTGTATATTTGCTTGCCAAATACTTGCCTGTATAAATAAAGTTGTTTTACTGCTTTACTGCTACTACCACCCTGTTGGGCATTATTCCTTTATTTGATCAGCTGATGTGACTGCTCTTCAACCTGCAAGTAACATTTTTGAGTAGGAAAAAGTATATGCCTGAATGTTTTTATTCATACTAGATGATTTAAAACAACATCAACATAAACTTAACTCTCAGCCCACTCAGTTAATCAGGTTGGACAATATGGTGGGGGTTTCAGGTTTAAAGTTTAACTGTTCTGCATCTAACCCTTAGATCAGCTGAAGCAACTGTTTTCCATTCAGACAGTAAAGTTTTTGTGTAGAAAAGTTATGTGCCTAAGCTATTTTTACACTGCATGATTAAGTCTCTGAAACACTTCATATCAGCACACCTGGAGAATCAGGGGTGTGCGTGTGTGAGTGGGGGGTGTTCAGTTGGGGGTCCTTAATTGAATTTATTTAACTGTGAGTCTCTGGGAAGTTGAACTGTTAGCATTGCTGAGCTAGAAAGCTCAAGGGATGGTTTCTGATCTGGGTGCGTTTGTGTGGGATCAACCAACCTGGAGGGGCTAATGACACTGTCTGATCACCAGCACCATTAAGGCAGACCCCACTTCCCGCTGAGGTATGCCCCCCCCAGTCAGTATGCAGTAGTTCTGCATCACGCACTAACCTCACCAGCCCAGGGCAGGGGAGTCTGAATCAGCTTAGCTTATAAACCCAGATCTCTCACTTGCCAGTGTTACAGTATGCACCTCCAGCTGGTGTCACTATGTTATTTCTCATTTTGGGAGTCATTTTTAAGCTGGGTGAGTGAGCTGGACTGCTGATGCTGTAAGCGCTACCAGTTCTTCTTGCTGCTGTTGTTGGTTGTGTGCCCATGAGTGATGGGGGCTTAGCTTCTGTGTGCCCCTGAATTTGCTGCAGATGCACACAGCAGATAAGGTGCCAAATACTGTATTATGCCAATGGGCAAAGTGGGGCTGCTGGTGTTGCTTGTTGTGGTCCCCTAAGTGAGTAAGAGGACTTTAGAATCTTTGTGCCTTGGGTTTGCTATATGACACACTGTTTTGCACTCTACCTGCCACTGCATAATGCCATTAGGATTTAGTAGAGTGCTGCAACTGCAGCCAAGCCAGAAATCACACTCAGGAACACACATAAGTTAAAGCTTCAGGGACCATATGATGCCAGTGGGCAGAGTGGTGCTCAACTCATCTCTACGCTCAGATATAAAAAGTGAGAGACACCCTTTTCATGGAGACCAAGTAAAATAACAGAATCCACATGTTTGGGAGACACTTGATTTTCCATTAGAAGGTCCTCTACTAATAACTTGTGGATTTTTAGGTGAATGCACGCTATTTCAAAGAAGCCAATTCAGGCAGTTAAATGTTAGATAGGACCAAACTGAGGAAGTCCTTCTTGGCATCAGTTGGGTTGACTAAATTCACATCTGAGTTCAGACAAGCCCTTAGGGATGAGGTCTATAGTGATGCTCCTGTTGCTGTCTCTGCCACCCCTCAGAGATGGGGGCCATAATGCTGCTGCTGTCACCCTTGAGGGGAAAGGGGCAAGAGTGCTGCTGCTGCTGTCACCCCTGAGGGATAGAGACCATAGTGTTTCTGCTTTCACCCCTGAGGGATAGGGGCCATAGTGCTGCTGCAGTTAAGCTTAAGGGATAGGTGCCATAGTCCTGCTGCCATCACCCCTGAGGGGTGAAGACCATAATGCTGCTGGGTGGGAACCACAGTGCTGTTGCTCCTGCCATCCCTCAGGGATAGGGGTCATAGTGTTGCTTCAGTCATCACCCTGAGGGATGGGGGCCATATTGCAGCTCCTGCTGTCACCACTGCATGATGGGGGTCATAGTGCTGCTGTTGTCACATGTGAAGGCTGGTTGACTTCAGATGCCATATATGAAGTCAGCTACACACACCCACATACACATGCACACACATACACACACACACACACACACACACCCCTCCAAGATCTGCACACTCCAATCACTTGAACAAATAAGGTTCCACCATGTCTCATCAACAACAAAGTTGTAGAGCAACTTTTCATCAACACCACTTTGCAGCACAAAGTGCAGATGGCCCCCACAGCAGCAGAGCCCTTTGCTGTTTATGGGAGGCTTCCCCACCTGCAGCCCCTGGACTTAATGATTGTCAATTCCAGGAGGTGCAGATTACAGGGGGGGGGGCTTACAGAGGAGTTGCTGCATCCATACATCATTGCAACAACCCATTCAACACTGTGGATGTTGATTGGGATGTTGTCAATGTGATGGATTCGCTGTGGGGAGGGGCGTTGTTTTAATAGTATACCCAGCAAATAGACATTGATAATAGTGGGATAACTGTGTATACCTACAGTATAAGACACAAAACCAGTAAGGTAGGGGTTGAGTTTATCATAGAGTTTATTATTTTTTAATAACTGCAAGGACTGATGCACAATACCAGACAACAAAATTGCTAAAATACATGCTAGCAGAGAACAAAATTGCTAAACAAAGCTATCAAAACAAAACACAGATAAAAATGGATTTTGGCATTGTTGACACTGGTGACAGTACCACATTTTCCATTTTCCATTCCATAAAAAGGATTTTGCCCTTTTTCAATCTCAGTAACCCAGTGTGCATGTCCATAAGGGTAATGGAGATAGATAAAAAGCATTATTAAGGGGTGCCTAGAACATAAGATGTGGCAAACAGGCAGGCAAAGAAGGCAGGTAATGTTGTAGGGTGCAGAGGGAGTGGGGCCGGTGATATTTCTTGGAGTTTTGTGGAAGATGGGGGATGTCTAATTTGTAGTAACATTGGGCAGCTGAAGGCAGAGGTGCTCTAGTTGAAGCAGGAGATTGGTGCATTGGTGGTGGATCAATAGGTTATGGATGGGAGGCTCAGAGGAGTCAGAGGACCCAGATGAAAGCATAGGGGAGAGAACAGTAGGGGAGCCAACATGGGAAGGGGAGTCACAAAGGAGGGAATGAAGTGGGAAGGGAGTAGGCAGGTCCCCAGGGTCTATCTCCCCAATGGGAAAGGAGGCCCAAGGTGGGGAGTGTAGAAAATGGCATGGGAAATGAGCAAGGCAGGGAGGGGAGGGTGTCAAGTTGGAGCACCACCAGAGGTGCCTGTGCAAAACAGGTTCCTCCCACTGGATAGAGGGGAAGAGGGGAAACTTGGAGGGAATGAGGTAAGGAAAAAGAGATGGGAAGGAGGAAGGAAGAGGAAGGAATTCAGGGATGGTAGGGTGGGGGGTGAGAGGAAATAATTTCAGGTTAGAGGCAGGGTATGAAGAAGTAGGGAAAGGGTGGTATGGAAAGATGAGTAAGAGGACAGACTGAGGAAAGAGAAGAAGGGAAAGAATGGGGGCATCAGGGGGAACTAATGTTCAGGTGGAGGGGTTGGGTCAAGGGTATCTAGTGCAAGGGGTTCAGGTGGAGTACCGGATGTGCAGGACAGGAAGGAAGAGATGGATAGGAGTGAGAAGTGGCATAGGCAGATGGGGGAAGGGGACCAGGAAGATGGGAGAAAGGTGGGGATCTAGGGAGATTCAATAGTAAAGAAAGTGAAGAGGGGAGGGAAGGGGTCAAGAGCAAACAGTAGAAGGGAAGAATGTATGCAAGGGATGAAAGCAGGAAGAGTGGAATCCCTGGAAGCAAAGCATGTGGGGTAGGAGGGTAGGAAACCTCATGTAATAGCACATCTTGGTATGAATAACTTTGAAGGATGGAAGGTGGGGTGGTGCAAGAGAGGTTCTAAGAGGTGGTGAAAATCTGCAGCAAGGTGGGGAGTACAGTAGCCCTCTCAGAGCTGTTACCAGTCCTAAGGGTCAGCACTCTGAAGAAAGTTAGAATTGAGAGATGCAGTGTGTATGGCTCACAGGGTGTTGTGAGGCAGAGGCAGAAGTACGGAATAGCTGGTGACTGGGAAGACACCTGGGTGAATAAAGACCTGTATGCAGCAGACAAGCTACATCTAAGTAAATGGGGCACAAGGGTCCTGACAGGCAAGCTGGAGGAATTCATGCAGTAAGGCCTCAATTTAAACTGACAAAGGGGGCCCAGCAGGGTGAAATATACCCTCAGTCACCTGGTAGTGGAAGCCAATGAATTGGGAGGAACTACTGGAGAGGGGAGGAGGGAAGGAGGGACTGGAAAGGGGAGAAGGGAGTGGGACATGGGTAAGTGGGGCCAGAGAAACTAGGGAAGGGGAAGGGGAAGGAGTGCAGGAGGGGAAGATGGTGGCAGGACAGTAGTAAAGGGGGCCAGAGTCGAGGTATAGGGTAGTGCCTCTGAACTCCGGAAGCCTGGGAAATAAAATGGCTGAGATGCAGCTTCAAATGGCTGAAGGAGAGGTCAACATAGCAGCCATTCCAGTCATGGTCCAAGTTCAGGTTTATTTACAAGGAAAAAAAAACACCATTGAGTAAAATCTCATTTACAAGGTGGTCCTGTTATGACACATCAACAACATCAGTAACAAAAGAAAAAAAAAACAATGACAAATAGTACATAATAAAACCGGTAATGCAGAGTGATTACATGGCAGAGGAGTACTCCTATGAGCCTGACTATTACAACTACAGCAGCAATGAATAACAGTAACTGCATTAAAGGACACTATGGGTAATAAGGATGGATAGAGAAGTGAACCAGGGTAAGGAGACAGGAAACTCAGGCAAGAAAGAGGGTGAAGGAAGTAGAAGAAGGAAAAAAAAGAAAGGAAAAAGAAATAAGGAAATGTTTATGAGGCAATAGGTTGGGATTGATACGAGTAATGGGGAGAAAAGAAGAGCAAATATAACTGCAGAAAGAGGTGGAACTATATGAGGGGTAGTTACGGGGAAGACAAAAACGCAAGTGTTGGATGGTAAGTGCAGTAGGGTAATTGTGTTGAAGACAGGTTAAGAAAAGCAGTGGCAGTCTTCCTTCAATAGGTGTCCCAGCTGTGATTTGAAGGAGAACATCCCAATGAGTGTGTTAATTTTAGGGAGCATTGGAGAGCGTTCCAAAGGTTAGGTAAGGCATGGTTTAAGGTTGAGATGCTAAAGCGTGACCTTACCCTAGGAATGTCGAAAAATATGTAAGAGTGTCTTCTTAAAGGGTAGACACAGGTGGTTGATTTGAACAGGTCAGAGATATAATTAGGAAGTTTCTTCATGATGGCTCTATATGTCCAGATGGAGGCATTCTGGCACCTTCTAGTGGCTAGTGAAGTCCAACCTAGTAGATCATAAAGGAAGCAGTGATGGGTGCAAAAAGGAGCATTTGCGATGCATCTTAGAGCCCTATGATACAGCATGTCAAACTTTGCTAATGCTGAGTTGGGGCAATGGCTATAAAGAAGGTCAGTGTAGTCGATGAGGGGAAGAAATGTTATCTGGACAAATCCTGTTTTTCCATGAAGAGTAAGCAGATGTTTCACACAGGAAAAAAAGACCTAGTCTTTGTTGCAGTTTTTTTTTTTGCAAGTTCTTCTTAAATGCGTGATGAAGGAGAGCTTGAAATCAATCCAGAATCCAGGGTACTTCAATTTGTTCATGCATTCAAGAGGTTCACCCAAGATGATTGTAATTTGAAGAAGGGTGCTTGAAGAGGATGATGTTAATGCTTTAGACTGTGCGGAGAGAAGCATGACTTTTGTCTCTTTGGCATGAAGCAATAGCTTCAAGTGAAGCAGGTTTTGTTGTAAGATGGTGAATTCCTACTGCAGTTCTAGGCATGCAGACCATAGGGTAGGCCACATAATATTTAGAACAGTGTCATCTGCAAAGAGATGGACATTTGCTGTATTAGGATTTTAGTCAATATTATTGATATAGGTAGTGAATAGTAGTGGCACCAGGATAGGCTCCTGTGGAACCCCTCTCAGGACAGTTTTAATGGGGAAAGACCACCTTGGGCTTTTACTTGTTGACTACCTATGAGGTAGCAGGTAAACCAATCCATGGTAGTGTTATCCAGACCAAGATTCTGAAGCCTGAGCAGTAATAGGTCATGGCTGATGGTGTCAAATGCCTTGCTCAGATCTAAGAAAAGTGCACAAACATTGTTTTTAGAGTCCAAGGCAGATTGCCAGTCATTTGTGATCTTGGCTAGGGCAGATACAGTATTATGATTGGGCCTAAAGCTACACTGTAGTGGGTTGAGAATGTATGAATTTTCCAGAAATTCTCTAAGTTGAGAGTGCCACATCAAACCATGAATGGGACCTCACAGTCCCCAGCTATAAAATATATAGGAAGGATACAGAAAGAGGTGGAGGGGAGTGACTCTGTATGTGATGGAGGGAATAACCTGTGCCAGAGAGGAAGGGGAATATGGGAAAGCAGAAGCATTATGGGTACAGGTCAAAAACTATAAGGGGAGGAAACTAAGGATGGGAGTAGTTTACTGACCACATTCATAGGATGAGGACTTAGATAAGGTACTAGGGTCCCAAATCATGGAAATGGCAGGCAAGAGGGAGGTAGTAATAGTGGGAAAATTCAATCTACCTGTGTCTATTGGGAAATCACTGCTACCTTCAGCACCAAGTTACTGATGGATGCATTTCAGAGTGGATTCCAGTCAACAGGTGTCATGCCCCCCCCCCCGAGAAGGGGCCATACTGGATCTGGTCCTGTCCAACAGTAGACATGTCCAGCTTGTAATGGTTAAAGGACCACATGCAGGGAATGACCACCATGTGATGTAGTTCCACTTCAGCATGGGCAGAGGGATGGTCAAGACCAAGACAAGGGTTTTGGATTTCAGGAAAGCTGACTTTAGTAAGATAGGATTAATTCTGGTTGGAAATTTTGCTGGGATCAGTAAGGAGATGGTGGTGGAACAGAAATGGGCCATAATAAAGTAGGGACTGTTGGAGGCCACTAGTGAGTGAGTCAAAATGAAAAACAGGAACTCTAAGGTCAAAAAGCCCAGCTGGTTCAGAAAGGAAGTAACAGAAGTACAAACATTCTCAGAATGAGGAGAATAGGGAGGTCTATAATGCTAAATCCAGAGTGGTCAGCAGAGTGGTTAGATATGCAAAAGCTGCTAAGGAACTACAGCTGACATAAGGAATAAAATCATGTGAGAAAGCATTCTTTAAATATATAAGGGAGAAGAGGGATATTAAAATATACGATTGTCAGGATTAAAACAGAGAGGTTGGGCATGAGTAAGTGGAGAAATTGGAGGTGCTTAACAAGTAGTTCTGCTCCATTTTTACTAGAGAGAAGGATGGATCAGTGCCACAAGTGAGTGGAGAGGGGCAGGATAGAGGGGAGTTACCAGCAGCATAACAGAGGTGGACTGGGTGCAAAAGGGCCTAAAGACTCTGAAGGTGGACAAATTCCACAGGCCAGACAGAGTGCAGGCTACTAAGGGAACTGTTGAGGTGCTGGTGGGCACCTTGACAGACCTGTTTAACAGCTCTTTGGAGTTCACTAGTATGACCTATGATAGGATAACTATACATGTGGTTCCTCTCCATAAAAGCAGTTCAAGGAATTAAACAGGGAATTTCAAGCTGTGAAAGGGCTGGGCAAGACACTGTCCTATTTGTTATGCTGAGAGAGTTAAAATCAAGGATCTACTTTGTCCTCTCTTTTCTGTCTCTGTTCTGACTCTTGCTTGTCTGATTGCACAAGCAAAGTTTTCTTGTGGCATGTAGGAATTGGCTACTCTGCTGGTCCCACAATTTCACCTTGCTATTGCCCTTCTTCCTTTACTTGCTATTTCTATTTTTTCTTTCTCCCCTTGCTCCTCTGTGGTTAAACAAATATGTGAATTGTTATGTGAAACTGGGATCCCTTGGTCTGCAAATGGATATACTTATATTGTTGAAATGATTGCAGAAAACTATTTATGTTTCTTAAAAGATAACACTCTGTAGTACAGGTGGTTGAGCTAGAGGTGCATTTTGACCTCCACAAGCTTGTTTACAGAACTGTCAACAGGAGACCAGCTCTGGGTCAGATTGTTCTATTTTGTTGCACCTGTTGAAGACTAGATGTACTCTTCAGGCTGATCACAGGAAGGAAAGTGATGACACTTTGATACATTTTGTGGGAAACAGGAGATGTAACATACAATAACAGGATGAAGAGTTTGAACTACAAGGCAAAAACATCTTGTATAAAGAGAGCAATGTTTTGTTTAGGAATATTTAGAAAGACTGAGATTTAAATTATAAGATGATTTTTGTTTGTACTGCCTTTAGGAAGTGCTATCCAGTAAAGTTTTATTGTTTTTATTCCATTGTTATTTATAATACTAAAACACTACTTGCAAAATGTAAGACTTCTCATAGTCTGCTTATGCTACCTAATCTATGCCTCTATTTCTTAGCCCAGTCAGTCTTACCTCAATAGTGGAGAAACTGAAGAAGACTATCTTGAAGAAGAGACTGGTGGTCTTTCTCAAGGAAAATGGGCTACAAGATGAGAGGCAGCATAAATTTGTGTCTGGGAGGTCCAACTAGACTAATCTCTATGACATATTTGACTAGGTGATCAAGACAGTGGACATGGACCAAGCAGCTGATGTCTTATACCTGGACTTCAGCAAGGCCTTTAATTCTGTACATCATTTGAAATTGGTTAGGAGGCTGGAGGATCTGAGGGTGGGGAAAATCTCAGTAGTTTGAACAAAAACAGATTGAATGACAGAAGGCAAAAGGTGGTGGTGGAGTATTCTCAGAAGCTATGCCAGTGACAATGGAGTCCCACTGAGCTCAGTGCTCAATCCACTGTTATTTAACATCTTCTTCAGTGACATAGCAGATTGGATTAAAGGTAAAATCTGCCTGTTTGTGGACTACACACAGCTGTAAGGGAGGTTGGACACAGAGGAGAGGAAACAGGAGCTAAGAGAAGAGCTGGCTAGGTTAGAGAAGCGGTCTGGTATTTGGCAACTGGAGTTCAATGCTAAAAAGTACAAAGTTATGCACTGAGGGGCAAGAAATCCAGAGATCAAATACTTGTTGGTGGTGTGCAGGCCACAAAGTCTGAGAATGAAAAGGGTGATGTGCGGGTTACCAAGTCTGAGAGAGAAAACAACCTGGGTTTATCATTAAGAGTGGCCTGAAGCACTCAGTATACTGCAGAACAGCAGCAGCAAAAGCAAATCAGATGCTGGGCTGAATAGCCAGGAGCAATAGCCGCAGGAAGACGGAGGTCATACTACCACTGTACAGATCACTGGTAAGACTGCACCTAGAGTACAGTGAAGCAGCATTGGTGCCCTTATCTTAAGAAGGATGTTAACTTGCTGGAGACAGTCCAGAGAAGGGAAACCAAGATGACTGAGGGCCATCGGGGCAACACCTATATGGAGAGACTCAAGGAATTCTGCATGTACTGCCTGTAGGACAGAAGGGGGGATATGATTGAGACCTTCAAATACCTTAAAAGTAATAATGGAGTGTGTATGAGGGCCTCTTTGGTCTTACTGGGAAAAAGACTGCTAAAGGTAAAGTCCTAAAACTGGCAAGGGGAAGACTGAAGAGAATGATGAGGAGGCACATTGTCACAGAAGAAGTGGCAGCAAAGTAAAATGAATTGACATAGGAGGTGGTCTCCCTGAAAATGGTGGGTGGCTTCAAGAGAGGGTGGGACAGAATTTAGTTGTTTTTTTTACCAGGTGTAGCACACTAAGCTGAAAACTTTTTTACAGGAGCGACCTGGGAGCACAAGGAGGTTAAGTGACTTGCTCAGGGTCACACAGTACGCAAGTGGAAGCTGTGGGATTCAAACCCAGGTCTGGTCTGCTGGATGTCACCAGATTTGCAGCTCAGAGCCTTAGACCACTGCGCTATACTGCCTCCCTAAAGAATCATGGAGAAAGTTGCTATGGGGGATTGGGTACTGGGGATGGTCATGGGGTAGTTGGGAAGGGGGGCTGGTCCCACTGTAGACATGGGAGGACCTGCACAATCAAGCAGGTAAGACAAACCATAAGGTCTTTATCTGTTGGCATGTTTGTATGTTTATATGTTCATAAATTCAGCTTCTGCAGGAAGAATGAGTAACAGGTTCAATGCTATTAGCCCTTAAAGAATTCTGCTGGTTTTCTGTCTCTATCTATACATATACTTTAGCACTTCTTTTCTTGCTTCAAAGTACAGTGTTACTAAATTACTAAATAAAGTCAGACACAGGGTCGGACTTTCAATGCATAGCTAAGGGTTTGTGCCAAGCCCTGCAAGACAACACTTAGGTTCTGGCAGTGCACCAATCCCCATCACCACATCTGTGCCCAATTTTACAATCTCTGGCACAGCTGAGATAGTTTTCATGATTTATGGCAGCTTGCACCCAATATTTGGAGCAAGTTCTGTTAAAAAGTCTCCAGGATTGTCGCAAGTTAGACCAGTAAAAGTTGTACTAACATGTGGCAATTGTCACACAGGATAGAAAATCCCATTAGATTGCTGCAAGACCTATGCTCTTTATCTCAGCATGCCCGGGGTTTGAGGCAATCTAAGCCATTCAAAAATCCAGACCACAATATAAATTGGCACATATATTTTTGTATTTATTGAGTACTTTCTTTTATTGTAATATAGTGCACAAGCACATTTGCTGCAAGGTTTTCATATGAAACAGCCCCCCTCAGTACCTCAGGTTACACCCCACACAAGCACACATTTATTTAAATACAGTACACATTTATTTGTTGTATCTATTGTACAGTGTATCTTTTATTTTTACAAATGCTGCTGCTTTTACAGTGTTTTCCTCTGCCCAGGTTTCCTATCGTTACTAAATGCCTCCCATAAACACACCTTTACTTATTGTAATAAAATACACATATATATTTATTTGTTGTATTTATTGGATATTTCATTGTAATAGTCATACAAACACTGATGTTGCTGCAAGGTTTTTGTATACACCCACCGCCTCCCCTCTCTCAATGACAGGTCAAGGGGGAAGTGTCATTGTTCATGGATCACACCACCAGTCTTTGACCTGTGGTGGTTAGCTCTATGATCCCAGTCTCTGCCCCACTTTTATTACCATTTGAGTAGCTATGAAAAACCACACATCACCATACTCATCTATTAGTATCTCTCCTTGCATCACCCTTGGTATCCATAGCCCAGTTTGTGTGGTGCACACTACTGCCATGAGGTAATGTTAGTGGTGGTGGGTAGGGAGCTGGGGGGCATGGTGCCCTCCCACCCCCTGCCCCCCAGACAGGAGACTGCTGGGACATGGTGCACATCACCTGTCTCAGTCCACTAGTGGTACTTTGTGTACCATGTCCTCCCAGGCCCCTGCCCCTCCATGCAGTGGACTTCTGGGGGCATGCTGCAAACCATTGGTCCTCATCTACCAGTAGTTTGTACAATGTCCTTTAGTCCCATGCCCACCACCAGGGAGGGAACTGGTGGGGACACTCCAACCAAATTGACCTGCACCTCTCAGTACTACCATGTAGGTGCCACTGCAAGTGCTGGCTAACCCAATTGCTCTCACAACATCAAGAAAATGCAGTGCATACTGAAGGAGACACAGAACTTAGGGTTGCTTATAGCATATGAAATGATTATTAACATTTTGTTTTCTCTTGTTTTTCCTTCTCACCAGTGTGATGGTTGGTGTGGTACCGAGCAGTGCAAGCTGATCCCCAACATAATGCAGTCTTGCAAATGCAATTGGGGTGACTGCAACACTCAAGCAGTCCTCCTGTCACACCATTTCTATCTGCGCTAGGAATATAAAGGGCATAAAATGTAGTATAGAGCCAATTGGTGCAGTTTGTCCATAATGCAGTCATTTGGTCCCTTGAGGACTCTGTTAATTGCTTCCCCTTGGTATTTCATGAGAACATTCCAATGTAAGTTGTTGAATGCTTTAAATGGTCCTTATCTCAGTAATCTAAAATATTTAATATTCTTTGTACTCATATGGATTTTGAGAATTGTAAGCACTTGGTCATGTGTTTTGCATGTATTTTAAAAATATTCTTTTCAAGGTGCAAAGGGTCAAGCCATGGGGTCATCATGGCAACTGTTAAACTATAAACATCATTTTGGTGCACGATTATGATTTTATGCTTGATGAGTTTAAATGACGTTTTTTCAGCAAGTACCTCCACCCCCTGATGACGCTTTAACAAGTGAAGTGCCAGGGAAACCTTGCAGTTGTGTTCTGTAAAGGCTGGCACCTGCCTAAGTAAATAACCTAATATGTTTTATGTGAGCAAGCAGCCCTCAGTTCTAAATGTCTCCTTCAGTGAGCACTGCATTTCTGGATGTTGAGGGGACTGGTGGGGTAAGGTGCAAACCACTGGTCCCTGTCCACCAGTGGTAGAATGCGTACCTTGAACCCCATGTCCACTGCCCTCTGGCATTGCCTCAGGCTACTGGTTTGCCCCAGTCCCTTACAGCTCAATGCAGTTCAAATGACATACTTATCTATATACAGTAGTATCTGGCAACCAGCTCCTGGCCTCTAAAGAGTTGCATCACCCTCACCATCTGCATCCCCGTCCATATCACCAGCTCGAATTCCACTGAATGAGCCCTAAACAGCCAATGCCCCAGTCCCCTCCTCCCACCATTACCTCAGACTAGTGTCCCCCAGCACAGTTTAGTAGTGACATGCCATAGTGTGTCCTCATATTCCTCATAGAGGACCACTTATATTCAGCCTAAGACATGTCAGAGCCACTTCGACTGACTCTTCCCCTGCAGCCTGTTTGGTGTGGCTGGCTCACTGGCTCTTGCCACTCCCTTGTAGTCTGCACAATTCTTCTAATCCTTCTTCACAATCACCATGATGCAAAATGAATTGTGTCAGACCACCCACATACATGAGGTAATGTCAGAGGCCTCGAGCAAGGGACTAGTGAAGGCACTGTTTGAAGTACTGGTTCTTATCCACCAGTTGTATGCAGTCTGTCCCCCCAGTCCTCTCCGCCCCCCAACATTACCTCAGCCCAGTGTTCACACACCTAAACACCCGCTCACTGGCATTAGATAATATATCACCCATCTTCTATGCAGCATACGGCACATGGCAGTGCCAACCACTTCCGTGAGGTAATGACGGGGATGTGGAGGAAAGTGTGGGAGTGGCATCATGTCTTTAGTCCTCTGCCCCCACCCAAAGTCAGAGGACTGGTGGGGTCATAGTGCAAACCACCGGTGCCCTTCCACCAGTGATTTGCAACATGTCCCATCCATCCTCTGTCCACCAACATGAGGCCGTGGTGAGGGCAAGGTGCAAACCACCAGTCCCAAATCCACCATTAGTATGTGCTATTCTTCTCCAGTCCACTGACCCTCTGGCATTACTTCAGGCTAGTGTTCTCCAGTCCTCAATAGCACAATTCACAATGTTCAGTATGCAGTGGCTTTTATAGTGGTGACTCATCCATACGGGCCTCTCTCAGACCTCCAATCAAAGCAGCAATCTTTTCACCTAAATCTGCAGACACCCACCCTTTAGTATTAGGTAATGTATCACCTACCTTCTAACCAGCCTAAGGCTTAACACTGGGCCACCCAATTGCATGATGAAATGCTGGGGGGGGCATGGGTAGGAGAGGCATAGTTCCCCACAGTCTCTGCCCCCTAAAGCAGGGAACTGCTGGGGGCATAATGCAAACCAAAGGACTCCATCAACCAGTGGTATGCACCATGTTCTTCTAGTTCCCTGCCCCCCCCCCAGATATGTGACAGGTGGGGGCATAGTCAAGGCCACCATTTTTGCGTGATTCTGTGACAGTTGGAATTTCCTTGGAACATGGAATAGTTTTCTGCAGTTTACATTGATAAACTATTTTAAAACAACAATGTAAACCAAATTATTCCTTGGTTAATATATACCACAGAAAACTTGTTTGCCATTGATATTAAATTCTGCAGAATGCTTTTTGGAATTCTATAGAATTTAAAAGACAATTCCAAAAATCCTTTTGGAACTGCTCTTTCCCATTAGTTCGTCTGCTCATGCTCTGCCTTAAAAAGCAAAACATTCTGGGCCACCCAATAGCAAAGCAGAAGTGCTATGCACGTCCATGCTGACAGCCCAGGTCTGAGAATGAACTTGTGAAGTCAAGTTGAGGGCTATTGCGTTGCTGCCACATGGCAGTGCCTCCAGTCAGGGAAGGAAGGAAGGTGCTCAGGTTCCAGAGCTGTAGTGACCTCTGCAGTGGGTTGAAGTAGCCTGTGTCTACCACAAGGCATTGGGATGACCACTCAAGAAGCATGGGAGGTGTGGGTTACATGTCCTGTGCCAGCAGTAGGAGGAAAAGAGGGGAGAAAATGGGGGAAAAAACAATGAGCATAGGTAGACATATATGATGGAGTCAGTTCTTCCAGGTTCTATCCCATGTGTATCCCCACTTGCACAACAGTGGGAGTGGCGGGTAGGACTGGGAGGCCAGACAAAATGCCTGCAGCAGACACACAATGGTGTTCAGAGGTCAAAAAGCTTTATCACAAAATGAAAAATATACAGGTAAAACCCACCCCCTACCCAGTTCAACCCCAGCACCTTCCTCACAGCACCCACCCTGTGAGCCACCCAGAGTCACCTTATTTGAAGTAGTAATATTTTTATCAAGTCCCATGCTGTGAATCAATCCTCATCCTTCAAATTTCTGCACCATGCCTGAACTCTATTTTCTAGTCCCAAAAGTGCATTACATGTAGCTGCTCAAAGCATTGAGCCATTCGAAGTATTACTGTAGTGAAAAACTGGTGTTCTGGCTTACCAATGAAACTAGAAGGATGATAATCATTGTGCAGTGTGGGACCTGATAAAAATATAACTACTTCAAAAATGGTGAGCCTGGGGTCTCTCAGGTCAGGGTAGAGAGGGTGATGGGCTGAGATGGATGGGGTGATTTTTAGGGCTGCATTTGGCAGAGCCCTGCAGACCACTTCTGAACAAAAAAGGACTTGCACTCTGACTGAACAACAGTGTGGAGTTGCATCACAGTCACTTCCACATTCTGTGAAGCATTCAAATGTGCCAATGCAGCCTTCTTATATGCACTATTTTGTTGCTGTCTGGAGGTGTGGAGGTCACAGCAAAACATGGGACAGTACGTCATGTCCAAGATGGTCACCAAACTGTATTGCTCATGCATGAGTAGTTGAGCATGCACAATACAGTTCAGCAGCATCTTGGACACAGTGCACTGTGCAGTGTTCCACCATGACCTCTGCAAACCTTTTTATTATTTACTGCTATAGGATATTATTGGTCAGGAAAATGAGAGGTTGTCACTGCAGCAATTAAAATTGATATATTTCTGACCACCCAGTCTGCTGGCATAGTCATTATAGTGCACCCCTTCCCCACATCACCACTACCGATTGGCACTCTCTATTCATTGTAGCAGGTACAGGGAGAGATGACCAATGAATCTGACTGGACTCTGATCCCTGGCCCTATCTGCCTCTTGAAGTTACACTGAGACCCATAAGCTGCATGGAGCTTTGCTATGATGACTTTGTTACATTACCAGATGTTCCCAACTGGTTTCATTTCTGGGAACCTGTCTTGTACTCTGCATTTTTCCCCCCAAGATGTACTGTTGCACAGTTACATTTGTTAAAAATAGATCATCGGTCTAACACACACACACACACACACACACACACACACACCCTCTGTCTCTATCTATATTGTCTATTATAGGTTATGAGTTCAGTGCTTCATCGTTCAGTAGATTTTGAGTGCTGGTCCATGTGCTAGACTGTAAAGTTTATAGGCTTTTGTTGGAAAGTGTAAAGGTTTCTTCCAACAGTAGCCTGTGACATGCCCTATTGCGAATGAGTGAATAGTAAAACAGTGACTCAATCACGGGGCATATCATGGGGGCTACCGATGAGGTAGGATGACCAAATGACGCAGGATTGTGCATGTAGCGATAGTATGTCGCTACACATACATGTGCAGCAGGGGTGGGAGCAATCATGTTCAGCAAGGGGTGGGAGGGGTTTTGAGGGGTGGTGGGCTGCTGAGCTGGCCCCATGGCATGGTGCGTGGTTCATAGTTTGGGTGGGTAGGGTGCTGGGTTTGGGTCTGGGTGCAGGTGCGCTTTTGTTGCGCCTGGTCCAAATTTGGTTTTCACTGTTTTGCACCCCCCTGACATGCCCCCTCCCAGAGCTGAGAATCCTTAAGTAGGGGGATGTGGGAGGCACAGTCCCCCTGCATAAAACTTTAAAGATGCAAGTCCACGGCACCGTTTTGCTGTGTACAGGGGAGTCAGAGCACTGAAATTGGTTTTCAGTGCTGTGAGTTCACCGTAATGGCGATCACCTTGCGGCAGTCACCGTTATGACATAGAACTGGTCCAACAGGTACATCACAGTAGAAATCATTGCATACAGGAAGGGAGGAAGAGATAGAACGTAATCTCCATTCCTTTGGGACCATGACATTACTGAGCACACTTAAAATACGAACTCTTGGGCTTGTACCCCAGCCCCAGCATCTTTTATACATTTTAAGTTTAGTCAGATTCATATGCACCATTATTTGAATTAGAACTGAATGGAGATGGCCCCTACATCTTATCTAAATAGCCTCCTATATAGCTGAATTGCAAAAGACAATGCTTGGCTGTTATAAGGTGTCACAAAGTGAATGAAAAAGCCTCTTCCTCAACAACACCTGACTCCTATGCTGGCACCCTGTATTATGGGTGGATACAAGATTTATACGGTAGTGATTATTGTTGTCTAGCACCGATTTATACACTGTCTTTGACAAGCAATCTTCTTATGGGCTTTGCCTTCGCCTGTCATTTCATAGGATCAACATACCTGCTCAGTGTATGTTGTACACACTTCCCTCCTAGTGTCTTTTTCCAGCCTTAAATGTTTTTTAATAGTTATGAGACCGTGGTGTTACCTTGTAGACCTGCTCATCAAAATATGCACAGATACTGTACACAAACACACTGGCAATGCTAAGTGACACCTCTGGAACCCCCGTTCTATTTGAAATAAACAAGAAGGGATGGTGGGCTGGTGCCTCAACTCTCAATCACGGTTCACCTTGAATTAATCGCCTTCATTTAATGGATCTTTAAGATTTCAATGCTTGATGCAGTGAGGAGCTGCAGCTTTTTTCCTTGCTCAAGCCGAGTCCAGACCTCAGATTTGTTTTGTGGTAGAAAAACTGACTGGGTTTGGTGATGGTCGCCAGGCATCTGGGGGGGCATGGTGAAACCCAGCAAGACAGGGATCAGGGCAGATTCAGAGACCTGGAGACCCCAGTATTGAACAGACATAGGTGAGAGGTGCTTTGGAATGTGACACTTCAGAAAATGGAGTTATATATCTCTTGATTTTTATCTGTGCCACAGTACTCAGGCATCTATATCTATGTATATAGCCCAAGGCTGGTGTTTGCACATGTATCACTATCTAGCTGCAAATGGCATAGTTACTTTCAGTGCAATTCTATACAGTCTGACAGTCTATAAATTCTGTTTTCTAAAGAACATCATGGGATGTAGTGTGCATTTCAGTTGCACATAAAAATAAACTTGAAACTGCTTTTCAAACAGTACACTTGTATTTTTAAGGGAAATAACTGTACTGTTCTTAATTTTTTTATTTTTTTACTGACAGACTAAAAAGTTGTAAAGCTGCATGTGTGCACATGGGTAAGGGGCAAATTGCCTTTGAATTTTGTGCAATTCTATTTGGATTTGCTACCACCACTTGTTTGCATTTTCTGGATTAAAACATCCCATGTCACTCTGATGTGTAGTACAGACAGCTTGGTGGATGTGGGAAATACATCTTTGAAAGTTGCATCTGATGGAAGGTCAGTAGCTGCTAAAAGTATGGTGATGAAAGTGCTAGAAATCATTGCAATTAGAACACAAAAGGATGGTAGACAATTGCAGCCACCTCTTGAGAGAGAATAAAAAGTGCCAAGAGATATTCAGCAACTCTGGGTGCTGCTAGGACTGAAATTTCTGCACCAAGGAATGTTGGACAGCTATCAGCACTGTTAGGATGAGCCTGAGATAGCTAAAGGAATGCTGATAGCATGGAGCACCATTGGGGTAAGACTGAAATTTCAGCACCAAGAAACGCTAAACACCCTTAAGTGCTGCTAGGGTTCCACCTGCTGTGCTGGAATGAATCAGAAATGTCAGTACCAGTGAATGCTGAATAGCTCTGGTGCTTCTAGAGTAAGACTGAGAGCTTAGCATCAAGGGATATTAGGCAGCCCTTGAGGCCTCTGGGGTAATCCAACATTTCAGAACCATATGATGATAGCCCAAACAACTGGGCAAAGACTGTAATTTCAACACCAAGAGATGCTGGACAGCTTCAGGTGCCAGTGGGTCAGCCTGAAACTAGTCTGCTTCAGTACATAATGGACAGGTCTAAGTACCGCTGGGATAAACCCAAACTTCCAGCACCATGGTGCAGGAAAATTCCAAAAGCAGCCGGTGGAAGCTTGAAATTTCAGCAGCAGTCAGTTTGTTTTCCTTTTAACTATAATAATGTTTAATATTTTACTACTTATAATAATAATACAGATATAAATAGTCCATTGATTAGTGTTGTAAACACACTGACAACAAACACATTTGCATGGACTCAGCAGGATTATTCATTGGTGGCCTACTGATGTACCAAAGTGATGTAGTTGAAATTAATACTGTACAATAGTGAGAATACACATGGCATTATGGTCCCTTTTTTAAAATGCATTCTCACTCAAGTAATGTGCTGTTTCAACGAGACATAGTAAGTGAACTAAATGAAAAAAAAAATCACATTTCTCCTTGTAAAGAGGAGCTAGGGAGCTGAGACGCAGAACCGCTGGGACTGAATATATACTTAATGAGCTGTTCATGCATATTTATGAACACTATTCATGACCAGCTTGTTATTATGCGTATATTCAGTCCCAGAGTTGTAAATGGGGCTCTTTAAACAAATATTTTTGTGGTTTCTGCACTGTGGCCCTTGTGTCTCTGAACCCAAACTAACTGAACTCGGGGTCCAGGAGCACTGGGGGAGCTACTGATGCACCGCTATCATGGTGATAAAATGGATATGTGCCAATGGGCATGTGTGGACCACCAGCTCACACATTCTTACTGCAGTTACAAGCAGTTCCACATCTCTGCTCTTCCGGCTCCTTTTCCATGACATCATCTGCAGCTCCATCAGCTCTGGCCAGTTTGTTTTACTTTCTAACACTGCATGTGTTAGTACTTGGGAGTAAACTGACAAAGTGTCCTAGTTTGTAAGTCTCCTCACCAAAACAAAAAATGTTTCCCATATCTGGGTTCTGGAAGGACGGTATCTGCTTACAATACTCCCAAATGCCACTGCAGAATCTCTGCAGAAATATGAAACTAATGCCACAGAAACTCTACAGCAACAAAAGAAATTGCTGCAGAACTTGGACCTAAATTGCTACACAGATATTGGAGCCTTGGTTAGAGTGCAAACCACCAATCCCCATCCACCAGTAGGAGGCACCATGTCTCCCAAGTCTTCTGTCCATCCCAAGGAAGGAGGCAGGTGAGGCATAGTGCAAACCACCAGTCCTCATCCACCAGTGGTATACACCATGTTCCTCCCAGTCCCCTGCCCCCCAGAATTACCTCAGGCTAGGTGAACTTTCCACCCACCCTTAGTCCCCAAAGAACAGTGCTGTGTGATGATGAAAAATAAAGTATTTGAATCAAAATTTATATAAGACATGATTAAGTTTTAAGTCCAGTATTTAATCCAAACAGTTCACAGATGCTGGTTCAGTTACACCCTCATCTGTCATGAGAATGGCACCATAGATGGCTCCACCATTGTGAAGGCAATAAAGCGCAGTGGTTTAAAGCTCTGAGCTGCAAATCTGGTGACATCCAGCAGACCAGACTTGGGTTTGAATCCCACAGCTTCCTCTTGCATACTGTGTGACCCTGAGCAAGTCACTTAATTTCCCTGTGCTCCCAGGTAACTCCTGTAAAAAAAGCTTTCAGCTTAGTGTGCTACTCCTGTTTAAAGAACTAAATAAAAAAAAATAGACAACCATTAATGTCACATGTTCTCTTTTATTCAGTGGCTTTCTTGGAGGTAACTCATCCACATGGAACTAATCCAGCCCCTCCTGTCACAGAAGCATTCTTTTCAACTGAACTCACAGACACCAAGCAATTGGCAAGAGGTAATGTATCACCCACCTTCTGCCCAACCTAAGGCATAATGTGGGGTTACCCACTTAAATTAGGTAATGCCAGGAATAGTGGTCTGAAGGCAGTTGGACATGGGAGTCCCCCAAGGCCCACCCTCTCCCAAGACAGAGGACTGTTGGGGCATACTGCAAATCATCAGTTCCCATCCACCAGTGGTTTGCACAGTACCCCCCCCCAATCCTTAGTTGCTCCTGGTAGAGATGATTGGCAGGTTCACAAGGAAACAATTCAAAGAACTATTGTCCAGTCTTGTAAACTATTGAACAGGGGTCAATAGTTCAAAAACATTCAATGTCATGTGATTAGCTCCGGACCCATCACAGACTGGGATTTTTTAAGGTTTCATAAAGAGATAGAGATAGAGACAGAGCTAGAGAGAGAACATGAATGCTGGAAAGGGGTTGTGTTCAAGAAAATACCATTGAGTGGCTAGTGAGCTTGTAAAGCCTGAGCCCAAAGAGTTAGTGGCCTTTATGAAACTCATTAACCCTTGAGATGGTATTATTTCACAAGTACACGGGTCTTTTCTAGGGGACCTGGACACCCTGGAAAGCTGGGCTCACACATGGAAATTAAATTTCAATATCACCAAGTGCAAGGTGTTACATCTTGGGCAGGGAAACCCTAAACACAGGTACACCCTGGGAGGGGAGGTGCTGGAGGCCTCAATAGGGGAAAAAGACCTAGGGGTCTTGGTGGATGCATGTATGAATAACTCTGAGCAGTGCAGGAGGTGGCTAGCAAGGCAAACAGGATGTTGGGATGCATCGTAAGGGGGATCACCTCTAGGAGCAAGGAAGTGATTCTGCCACTGTACAAGGGACTGGTTAGACCACACCTTGAGTACTGTGTACAGTACTGGAGACAACACTTGAAGAGGGACATACAGCTCCTGGAGAGGGTACAGAGGAGGGCAAGTAAGATGATACGAGGGCTAGGGGATTTGATGTATGAGGACAGACTTGAGGAGCTCTGCCTGTTTTCATTGGAGGAGAGGAGAGACGGGGGGACATGATTGAGGTCTTCAAGTACCTCAAGGAATAAATAGGGTAAACATGGAGGATCTTTAAACTAAAGCAGGAGGTATCACCAGAGGGCATGGTTTGAAGTTGGAAGGTGGAAGGGTGGGGGAAGAGGAGGAGGTTTTCACTGAGAGGGTGGTGGACCCTTGGAATGCACTGCCTGGTGAGCTGGTTCAGAGATCCACAGTGGAGGGCTTCAAGACAGGGTGGGACAGACACAGAAAGTGGATGTATCAGATGATGGCCTGTCCCAGGGGGGTGGGGATGGATGATAGGGGTTTCTGGAACACAAGGGGGAAAGGCCTTGGCACCCAACTAGGGATCTGAGGTTCGAGCAGACTCGATAGACCATAAGGCCTAATCTGCTGGCAAATAGTATGTTAGTATGTTAGTATTATTTTATTTATTTATTTATTGAAGTAATCAGTTTTACAACCTTTGAGTCAGAGACTCGTTTACAAAGGTACCTTGTCATGTGGGTGGGGGAGACAACAATAAGTGCAGTTATAGACAGAGGTTACATACAGGTGAGATACATACATACGTTGAGTTACACGATCATTATATACACACAAGTTATTATATACACACAAGTTATTACAGCTGCAGTTGCTACAGTTGCCCAGTCGTCGGACTTGGGGGGCTGTTTGAGACAGGGTTGTGTTCCACTACAGGCAATTACAGCACCGGCTGTTGATGATATGTTTTCGGAGGGCTATTTTGAACCGTCCAATCCCGGGGATCTTTGATATTCCCTCAGGAAGGTTGTTAAACCAGGTCGGAGCTTTATGATGGAAGGATCTTTGGCAGAGAGAGGTCCTTGCCCTGGGTACCAGGAAGGTGGCTTTGGTAGAGTTATGGGTATGCACCGGTCGGACGGCTGGTTGCAGGGATGCGGAGACCCCTGATGGGCATAACCCAGATAGTGCTTTTTTTGCCAGAAGGCAGGTGTGGTATTTCAATCGTTCTTCAAGAGTGAGTATGTTGGTGGCAGTGTAAAGCAGGCAAGTGTGAGTTCTGCTGTGTGCGCCGGTCAGGAGCCTACAGGCTTTGTTAATAGAGGTCTGGACTTTAGTCAGGGCGGACAGGTCTGCTGCTGCATATACTGGAAGGCCGTAGTTGTGAGACAGCACAGATGAGGTGGCCAATTTAGAGCAGGCTCACTGGGAGGCAGTCTTTGTGGCGGTAGAGGAGCCCGATCCTGGAGTTCATGGCTGAGGACAGGGTTTTAGGTGGGCGTGGAAAGTAAGCCTGCATCAAAGTGATGCCCAAATACTTATATGTTGTTACCTGTTCAAGTGGGAGGAGTGTGCTAGGGTGATGAGAAGGGGAGTGTCCTTGGCATTGTTTTGCCGATGTGCGAACAGCATTGATTTTGTTTTTTCAGGTTCAGGACTAGCCGATGGTTACTGGAACCATTTTCAGCTTGAGGAAGGTGCTTGCAGCGTGCTTTGGAGTTGGAGAGGGTCTGAGTGTGTTGCTAGGATCACCGCATCATCCGCGTAGCAGTATTTTGTTGGAGCAGGAGCTTGGGAGGGTGTTTAGGAAGAGACTGAAAAGAGTGGGTCCAAGGATGGAGCCTTGCGGACCCCTGAGAGTACCGGTAGGCTGGTGGACAAGGTCCTATTTAGCTTAACTCTTTGGGATCTGTTGTGCAGGTAGCTTGAGAACCAATTTAGGGGCCAGATGAAAATCCCAGTTGGCTAAGGGAGTTTAACAGCAGGGGCACACAGTATCAAAGGCCTTTGATAGGTCGATGAAAACTGCCCCTGCAAATTGACCTTCATCAGCTTAGAGTGTATATGGTGGGAGAATTCCAGAAGGGCAGTGGATGTGCTGTGGCCAGGACGAAACCCATGCTGCTCAGGACATAGGATGTTGTATTTAGATAGGTATTCCATTAGCTGGGTGGATACTATTTTTCCAAGGCTTTGGAGAGGGGAAGGATGGAGATGGGTCTGTAGTTATTTGTATTGTATGGTCCCCAGACTTATGGATGGGGGTGACTTCGGCCTCTTTCCATGCTTCCGGGAATTGGCCAAGGCATAGGGATCTATTAATGACACACGTGAGGGGGAGTAACATGACCTCTAGCGTGAGGCGAAGTATCCTGGAGTCAAGAGGATCATTACTTGGATTTTGCGAGGTGAGAGATTTTAGTAGGAAAGGTTTGGCATCATGGGGTGAGATTGTCCGGAAGTGGAATGGGGGCCGGGAGGCGAGTGTGTGGGAGGGCAAGGGGACAGGGTCAAAGAATTGGGCAGGGAGAACTGCACTTAAGTCGTGAAAGTTTTATTAAGGCAATCTGCGATATATGATTGGTCTGTCGAGACTGCCCCATTTGAGGCAATCTGAGACGGAGGGGAGGCGGGTTTTGCCATTCAGTTCTTAATATTGTCCCAGAAGGTTCTGGTTGAGCCCCAGGAGGATGTCAGAGCAGCCTGATAGTGTCTAGCTTTCGCTTGCTTGACGGCCCAGGTGCATTGGTTGCGAGCTGCTCTATAGGCTTGCCTGTCTGCCACCCTACCAGACTCATTTGCTATGTGCCAAAGATTGTCTCTCTGTTTTAGTTGCTGGATCAGTGCAGGGGATATCCATGCTGCGGCCCGTTTTTTCTTTCTAGGTGTGGTGATGGGGGCAAATAGGTCGCAGGCATTGTTGAAGGCCCTGGTGAGGTAGGTTAAAGCAGAGTTTATGTCAGATGCTAGGGTCATTGGAGTCCAATCGACTTGTGCGAGGTGATGTTTGAGGTTGTCAAGACCCCTGGGAGAAATTCATGACGAGGGTGCTGCAGTGCTCCGGCTGTGTGTGGAGGAGCACCAGAAGCAGATGACAGGGAGTGGTCGCTAATGAGTCCGATAGGACTTCTACAGAATCCAACTTGTGTGGCCGGGTTGGAAAGAACTATGTCAAGGAGAGAGCTAGTTCCCTCGCTTGGTTAAGTCTGGTGGGCTGGGTGACCATTTGAGACAGGTCAAGGGCTGCAAGCTCGCCCTTTAATTGTCAGATGAGGGGCTGAGCCAGTTGGTGTCTAGGTCTCCCAAGATCAATTGTTCAGCTTTTTGAGGTAGGGTGGACAGATAGTCTAAGAGGGAGTTGATTGCAAAATTTTTGGTACTCGGGGGTATGTGAGCCGTGCTTAGGTATAGGGGGCCACGACCAGGGTGTGGGGTGATTTTTAGGGTAATGGCTTGTGCCCCATATTTGAGCTCAGGGATTGGGAGTGCATGACCTAGGACTGAGTTACGCAAGTAGATTGCACACCCCCCTCCACGCTTGCCCATCCTATCAGCCCTGAAGAGGGAAAAACCTGGGAGGGAGACAGCTGAGTCAAGTGTAAGCTGGGAAAGCCAGGTTTCCACTAGCATAAGAATGTCAGGGGAATATTGTGTAACCCAGCATTGGAGTGCTGCAGTTTTCTTGGGAGACTACATATGTTCATAAAAGCAATTGGAACCCTTTGCCAGAGGATTGCGACGGTATGGCAGAGTTGCCAGGCCCAGGGTTTGGGTGCACATTCCTGAGAGCAGGAGAAGCAGGGCAATAAGGCGCCTCATAGAGGAGCAGTTGCTGTGGGAGGGCGCTTTGCAGCTGCCCTGTCATAGTATGGGTGGTGCACGGATGGGGAGAGTGTTTAGTGCTGGAGACACTACAGAGAGAGAGACCAATTGTGACAGAATTCATGAGACAGTGGGTTGTGTGTTGGTGGTGGGTGGGTGGGGGTACAGTGGTATTCCAGAGTTCGGGAAGGATTTGGGGGGATGGATTGATAGGTGGACAGGCAGTAAGCTGTGCGGAAGACAGGATATTGTGTGTGGATGGACTGGGGTTCGGGCATTGGCACGACAGTGGATGATATAAAGGGTTCCATAGTAGACAGTGGGTGTTGTGGTACTAGGAGAGCCAGCATGGCAAGGATCATGATTAAGTGTGATTTTTCAGTAGAGAGAATAGGTTTAGAGAGCAGGCTCCCTCTAGTGTTAGAGAGATATAACCTGCAAATGGAAAAGTTGGCTGATTGGTTCTGGCAGCCCATGTGATTATAACTATAAAAGGGAGTGCCGACCAAGGGTGGTGGTGGGGGCGGCGGGGCTAGACCTAGTGCCGAGAGAGAGAGAACAGAAGCTGGTTCCCTTTTCTCTGGAGCAGTGTGCAGGTACAAGAAAAGGCGCCAAATACAGGGTTTCAAAATGCCACAAATGTCCACAGTTAGCTCGCCTCACAGGGACCAATGGTCGCGAAATGCAGCGGAGCTGTTTCTCACTTTAATTACCTAGCAGCACTCGGGCTTTCAAATAGCAGGAGGGCTTCACAAGCAGCCCTCGCACCTGGCCTGGGGGTTGCCTCAAACCGCAGCCTGGCTTTCAGCTAGCAGGGAGGGCTTCAGCAGGTAGCCCTCTCGACCTCCGGCCCTCGGGAGGGGGATCGATCCAGCAGCCGGCTTTCAAACAGCAGGAGGGCTTCACAGTAGCCCTCGCGACCTCTGGCTCCTCGGGGTTGCCTCAAACCGCAGCTCGGGCTTTCAGCTAGCAGGAGGGCTTCAGCAGGTAGCCCTCTCGACCTCCGGCCTCGGGAGGGGGATCTGACCTAGCAGCACTGGCTTTCAAATAGCAGGGAGGGCTTCACAAGCAGCCCTCGCGACCCCTGGCTCCTCGGGGGTTGCCTCAAACCGCAGCCGGGCTTTCAGCTAGCAGGGAGGGCTTCAGCAGGTAGCCCTCTCGACCTCCGGCTCCTCGGGAGGGGAGTTCGATCTAGCAGCACTGGCTTTCAAATAGCAGGAGGGCTTACAAGTAGCCCTCGCGACCTCTGGCTCCTCGGGGTTGCCTCAAACCGCAGCTTCTGGCTTCAGCTAGCAGGAGGGCTTCAGCAGGTAGCCCTCTCGACCTGCTCCCTCGGGAGGGGGATTCGATCTAGCAGCACTGGGCTTTCAAACAGCAGGGAGGGCTTCAAGCAGCCCCGCACCTCTGGCCCTCGGGGGTTGCCTCAAACCGCAGCTTCGTGCTTTCAGCTAGCAGGGAGGGCTTCAGCAGGTAGCCCTCTCGACCTCCGGCTCCTCGGGGGGGGGATTCGATCTAGCAGCACTCGGGCTTTCAAATAGCAGGGAGGGCTTCACAAGCAGCCCCTCGCGACCTCTGGCTCCTCGGGGTTGCCTCAAACCACAGCTTCGGGCTTTCAGCTAGCAGGAGGGCTTAGCAGGTAGCCCTCTCGACCTCCGCTCCTCGGGAGGGGATTCGATCTAGCAGCACTTCGGGCTTTCAAATAGCAGGGAGGGCTTCACAAGTAGCCCTCGCGACCTCTGGCTCCTCGGGGTTGCCTCAAACCGCAGCTTCGGGCTTTCAGCTAGCAGGGAGGGCTTCAGCAGGTAGCCCTCTCGACCTCCGGCTCCTCGGGGGAGGGGGGGATTCGATCTAGCAGCACTTCGGGCTTTCAAATAGCAGGGAGGGCTTCACAAGTAGCCCTCGCGACCTCTGGCTCCTCGGGGGGGTTGCCTCAAACCGCAGCTTCGGGCTTTCAGCTAGCAGGGAGGGCTTCAGCAGGTAGCCCTCTCGACCTCCGGCTCCTCGGGGAGGGGATTCGATCTAGCAACGCCGGGCTTTCAAATAGCAGGAGGGCTTCACAGTAGCCCCTCGTGACCTCTGGCCTCCTCGGGGGTTGCCTCAAATCGCAGCTTGAGCTTTCAGCTAGCAGGAGGGCTTCAGCAGGCAGCCCTCTGACCTCCGGCTCCTCGGGGGAGGGGGGGATTCGGCTGAAGACTGTTTGCTGTGTCCACCATGTGGTAGTGTATTGTTAGTTGCATTACTTAGTGTAGTGACGGACTGCCTGTACTTTTCCTTTAGTGTTTCCATCATGCAGGGGCCTCCTAAAAAAAGGAGGCATGGCTCTGGTGGCCTTTCCCTTAGAGATGGATGGCACTGCGTATGTGACTGTCTCAGGTACAAATGCAATTGGTAGCATTGTGGCAATCAAGTGTATTCTGCAGGTGTTCTTTACAGTCAAGAATGGGCTGCGGCAGCTACTTTTGCATGTATCAGAGTGGTCTTTAGGATCAGGGTACAGCACACACTGGGAGCAGACTGGCAGCAGCCTGGAGGGTCTTGGAGTCGGAAATTAGAAGAACAGTATGCTTTGGTAAGTGATATGAGATAGAGGATATTCAGTGAGTTTTTCTGTAGTGCAGGGTAGTATTTTGCAGGTAGCATTTGAAGGGATTAGCATGGCTGTTACATTTATTATTAAGGTATGGGGTTTGTTACATGTGTTATTAATGAGCTTGTTACTTGTGTTATTATGGGATGTGTTACATGTGTAATTAGGGTGGTTTCTAGTGCACTGGTATTAATGTGTTATTAATGTGTTAATAACACATTACTACAGTGTAATTGGCTAACTGGTGTCATAATACAGTAAATGGCTGCCATCATTTATGGGGAAATATACAATGGCTATTTCAGTAAGGACAAGGACTGAACCATGGAATATATTGCACCACCCACCTGCTTGGCCAACTTGCTTACTCACTAAAATCTCACCAGCACCCATTAAGCACATTTTTTAAACTGCACACTGTTATTTTAAACCACATCTCATGCATTTTCTTTCCTCCCAGTCCACTCACTTCATCTGTACCATAACAGAAAAAAATATCTTATTTTTAAACGTAAAACAGTTGGCCCAGGACCCATGAAACTTCTAACTTCAGTCAGCAGTGCTCAATCTTGCTGAACATTCGGATCTTTCATGGTACCAACACATGCACTAAATAATTTGCCCACATTTTACAAAAAAAAATGAATGGCAGAAACAGTGATTTTGACCGCCTCAGTCCCCTTTTCACCCAACTCACTTGCTAACAACTGCATCATGTTTTCGCAACACTTTTCAAAACACTGCTGGGTTAACCAATCATCAATAATGCAGAAACATCAAGCATGCCATCATGGTGGGTTTTCCATGGCATCGACCATGGCGATGGTGTTCCTTGGAAGTGGGGGAGTATTCTTCATGAAAGAAGGCAGGAAACATAACATCTAGAATAAAACAGCAAAGCCGAGATTAATAATTAAAAAACACACAAGGTCCCTGACTTTTGCATAAATTAAATACACAACAGGAATCTTTTGGAATAAATCATTTGTTTTCACTTGTGCTGCTTGATCTTGGGCATGTCACTCATGTTTTATGCCACTCATGAGGTTACCCAAGGTCAAACAGCAAGAATGGAAATAATTTATTCCACACATACACAAACCAAACCAAAGGGTGCAGTGCTCACCAGTATTAGGATGTGTGCTAGTCTGGGAGTATGTTTCCCACAGACACAATGCAACACAAAGGCCATCACTCCCAAAGCCACACTGTAGAAGTTTCAATGCAAGGCACAGCAAAATAAGGAGAGAATGCTCTAAATGCAAGGCTAGTGCAGTTTATTATATTGCATCACACCATATGTAGATGCAAAAATCACTGGGTCAAATTTTACACCGAATTTGACCAGTTGGTCCATTACCCAGGTGCCCTGGCACTTCACCGAGTCAGAGCTTTCACTTAATGAAAGCTTCATTAGGGACTGGGGTTCCACCTGGAGGGATGCAGGTCTATACAGGCACGATGGTCTGCATCTATCCAGGAGGGAAACCAGGATCCTAGCTGATAGGTTTAAATGCTTCATTAGCAAGCATTTAAACTAGCCAAGGGGGAAAGGCACTGAAAAGGAGAAGGGAAATCCTAGCCCCACTCCAAAAAAATCAGGGTAGTTAGTAAGGTAAACACCAAGATAGGGCAGTTGATAGGGAAAGGGGCAGGGGTAAATGGGAAAAAACATAAAGGCAGTAAGGACAAGGATGGGGCAAAAAGAAATAAAGCCATAAAAAAATTGAGGGTAATGAGTACCAACTCCCATAGTCTAGGTAAAAAGCTCCCTGAAATGGTGGCTTTGATGGAAGAAGGATGTCTGGATATTGTGGCAGTCAGAGAAACATGTTACATAGAGAACCATGACTGGGATGTCAACATGCCAGGGTATACAATCTACAGGAGGGACAGGTAGGGAAGAAGAGGAGGAGGAGTAGCTCTCTATGTAAGGGAAGGGATCAAAGCAACAGAACTAAAGGGTAAACAGGGAGGAGAGGAGGCACTGTGGGTCACCCTGGAGACTGGAAATGGCACCACAATCCGCACAGGGGTTGTATACAGACCCCTGTCTCAGGGAGAGGAGATGGAGAAGGAAATGATAGAAGACATCCTTAGGATAGCAGAGAAAGGGGAGGTATTGCTGATGGGGGACCTTAATATGCCAGATGTTAACGGAAGCATCTTTGCTGAAGCCACATCCAGGAGCAAGGCCATTCTCAATGCCCTACAGGAGGCATGCCTCAGAGAGCTAGTTTTGGAACCCACTCAAGAGGGAGCAATCTTAGACCTGGAACTCTCAAATGGGGATGGAGAGAGAGAGGATCTCTGATCTTGAAGTGGGTAGCCATCTGGGAACAAGCAATCACCAAACAGTGTGGTTCATGATAAACTTAGCTGTAGAGTCAAGCCATACAAAAGTGAAGGTACTGGACTTCAGGAGGGCTGATTTTGTCAAAATGCAAGAGTGCCTCAGAAAAGCACTAGCAAACAGACTAGAATGTGGGGTAGAGCAACAATGGGGAAACATCAAAACCGCCATCACAGAGGCAATAAGCCTTTGTGTGAAGCAAATAAATCAAAATGAAAAAAAAACACTATGGTTCTCGAAAGAAGTGGCAGGGAAGGTTAGGAAGAAAAAGATAGCATTCAGGAAGTATAAAGAAACACAGAAGGAGCAGGACAGAGAACTGTACCAGTTAAAGCAGAAGGAAGAGGGGAAGGCAGTCAGAATAGCAAAGGTCGAAACCAATGAAAAGATAGCCATGGGGATGTTGAGCCCAATCCTGGACCCACAGTCGCTAATGCCACCTGCCAGTACCCCTCCAATTGTTGGCCCCAGTCACCCTGCTTCATCTTTGCCCACCTTAATATTAGGAGCCTTACTGCTAATCTCCCTGAGCTCGAGGCATGGGTTACTTCAAATAATTCAGACATCCTTGCCCTGGCTGAAACCCTCTATTGCTGATCCCCTGTGCTCATTGCCAGGATATAGTATGCTTCGGGTTGATCACTGTAACGCCAAAAGAGGGGGTGGCTTGGCACTGTTCTTCAAGTCTCAAATCAATGTGTCTCTTATACAAGGTCCCCCTCTGGTTAATTGTGAGGTGCTTCATGCTATCTTATTACTCGGGGGAGTAAAACAAATCCACATCTTCTGCATTTACATCCCTCCTAGAAACGCTAGGCTGGGACTGGAAGATTTTATTGAGCTTGTGCCTTCTGTGTCAGGGAAAAATGAAGTAATATGCATGGGTGATTTTAATCAGGACTGGGTTGGGCCCTGTTCCTCTATCTTATCCACCCTTATCAGCAAGGCAAACCTCACTCAAATTATCAGTAACCCCACCAGAATCTCCTGTCGTGGATCCACTACCACCCTCATAGATTGAATCCTGATTAATAGGAAGGAGAACTACCCCTCAGTGGGTGTTCTACCTGATGTAATAAGTGATCACTGCCCTGTCTACTGCATCTGGGACACCACACCCCCTTCCTACCCATCTAAGGTCTTATCTTTCTCTAACATCTCAAAACTTAACCCTGCTGCATTTCTGCATGATCTAAACATGGTGGACTGGTCCCCACTCTACATAACTAATGATATAACCATAGCGGCTGAATACTTCAACAATACCCTACTCTCCCTCCAAAACCTTCATATTCCGGTCACCACACGTTGAGTTAAAGGTAAAGTTACCAAATGACTTAAGCACCCCTACTTCAACTGCTTAAATGTAGGGATAAACTCTGGTCAGTATGGAAGTCCTCTTTCCTTCAATCTGACTTTGAGACCTTTAGGTCCTTACGCAACACCTGTAAAAAAGGAGATCGCTCAGCCAAGAGCACTTACTACCGGAACCTTCTCAGTTCTTCTGCCAATAACCCAAAAAGGTACTGGCAGCAAATTAAGGAAATTCTTGGGAGCAACAAGCCTATGAATCCAAATGAAATGCTAATTAATGACATCCACTGCAATAACCCCCTTACCATAGCTAATGCCTTTAGCTCCCTGTTTTCAACGCTCCCCTCCCCTCCCCTCCATCCACCATTACCTTCCTGGTACCTACATCCACATCAGCCCTGGTCCTTGTGCTGTCTTCAGTCACTTGTACAGATGTATTTAAACTACTAAAGTATATCCCCGCGTATGGTAGTGCCAGCCCTGATGGTATCCATCCTGGCATTTTAAGACAATTTGCCTCTTGTCTTGCTGTACCTGTAACCAGACTTTTCAACCTCTCCATCAACTCTGCCTCTGTGCCTCTGGCCTGGAAAGTTGCCAAAATTATACCTATCTTTAAGAAAGGGGATGCAAGGATTATGTCAAATTACAGGCCCATTTTCCTTCAGCCCACTCTCAGCAAGTTGCTTGAGATCATGGTGCACTTTCTCAGTTTCAACCTACAGTCCCCAGCACAACATGGCTTTAGGGTGGGGCATAGCACAACCACTGCTCTGACTCAGTTTACCAGTGATGTTAAAAATAACAAGGACAAGCGTTTACTTACAGGGGTAGTGTTCTTCGATCTCTCTAAAGCATTTGACATGGTTCATCACCCACTACTATTGGCCACGCTGCACTCACTCAGTGCCTCTGATGCTACCCTTTCCTGGTTTGGTGGCTACCTAGAAAATCAGTCTCAGGATGCCTCCTTCTGCAAGTCTCTCTCCTCCCCTGTCTCGATCACCAATGGCATTCCACAGGGATCAATCCTTGGTCCCCTACTTTTTTTCCCTCTTTATTGATGATATCCCTACTACCTCTTCTCACTGCAATATTGTCATGTATGCTGATGACCTGGTGTTTTACTCAGCATCCAAGTCTATTGTCAACATCAACAAACATCTCTCTCCCACTTTCCAGACCCTCCAATCCTGGTTCTTTGCCAACTACCAAGTCCTAAACATATCTAAGACCCAGGCCATGCTCCTTGGGTCCACTAGAAAGGTAACCTTTGAGTCTCAAAAGCTTCAGGTGTGCTGCTGCAGTGGGACTGCTGTCTCCCACACTTCATCCATTAAGTATCTTGGGGTAACGCTGGACCTGGTACTTGATTACTCTATACATGTCAACGAGGTGTGTCGCTCGGTTAATGCCAAAATTTGTGTGGCATAAAGAGTGCTTCACTCACTCACTCTGGCTGCTAAGATTTCAGTTGCGAGGGGTGTTTTACTCCCACAACTGCTATATGCCCTGCCAGTGATCTTTCATGCTAACATGGGTGTCCTGCGCAAATGGGGCATATCTTACAACAATATCTGTAGATTTGCCCTATTGGCTCCCCATCTGCCCATCACTGTCTTCTATATTCTGCCCTAAAATGGTTGTCTGCTGATGCCATTCGTTCCTACACCCTATGGTGTTTTGTTAACTCCCTAACCAGATCTCCTTGCCCCTTCTCTCTGGGCAACATGCTCACCCCTGTCTCTCACTCTCGCTTCCTTAGATCCTCTTCCTCTCCTCTGCTATCTGTTCAGACATGCTCCACTAGAATGGGAGAGCAAGCCTTCTCCTACTTTGCACCTAAGTTTTGGAACTCACTCCCTGTTCATGTCAGACACTTCTCATCTCACATTACATTCACGTGTGCCCTCTCTTCCCATCTCTTTGCTCTTGATATCTGTGACTGCATGTAAACTGCACTTATCTTCCACTATGTCTCATTACTTAGACCCTGACTACTCTCTACTTTGACAACCAGCTTGTAATCTCCTTTCCTTTCCTAGTCCTAAGGTCTTGTCTACCTTCTTTCGCGTATTTACTGTTGTGTTCCCACCTGCCTGTTTTTTCCACAGCTAGGCCTGTCAGACAGGTCAATACTGCTAGTTTTGCTAAAGTGTATGGAGCAACAGCTTCACTACTGTTGGCGTTTCATCAATGGGTTAATTATCTTTTGCAACTGCCCTTTGTCACTGTATTTGTTGGACAGTAACCACCGCATTATGTATCTGAATGTTTATCACTGCTGTATGTAGTTATTGTAACCTTGTGTTTTTTTTTGTATTGTTATTATTGTTACCTTGTTGTATGGTTGTATTGTAATATTTTACTCTCCCGGGTCGTGCCTGAAAATAGGCAGGATTGTTTGCCTAGTGCACCTACCCAGTTACCAAAAGCAGGTAAATAAATAAATAAACTTGGTTAAGAAGGGGGATAAAACTTTTATAGGTACATTAGGGAGCAAAGAAAGATTAAGGCAGGGGTACTGAGACTGAATAAAGAGGAAGGTGGTTGGGCAGAGAGTGACAGTGAAAAAGCAAGGATACTAAACAGATGCTTCTGCTCAGTATTCACAATGGAAAAGCAGGGGGAGATACCTAATCCAGTCAATAGAAGCACTCTGGATAGGGGGGTTGATTGTTGAATGCCTAGAGGCCAACAGGGCACAGGACCCAAAGCAGCATGGATTTACAGCAGGAATGTCATGTCAGATGAATCTAATAGATTTCTTTGACTGGGTGAGCAAAGTAATAGACCAGGGAGGGGCTGTGGATATGGCCTACCTAGACTTTAGCAAGGCATTTGACACAGTCCCACACAAAAAATTAATAATCAAATTAGCCAGCCTGGGAGTGGGTCCTAGGGTGGTAGCCTGGGTTGCAAACTGGCTGTACAACAGGACACAGAAGGTAATAGTGAGTGGAACACATTCCGAAGAAAGGGGGTCACTAGTGGAGTACCTCAGGGCTCAGTACTGGGTCCAGTCCTCTTTAACATCTTTATAGGTGACATTGCATAGGGTCTGGAGGGAAAGGTATACCTCTTTGTGGATGATACAAATATCTGTAACAGAGTTGATACACAAGGGGGGTGTAGAAAGGATGAGAAGGGACTTGGCAAGGTTGGAGGAATGGTCAGACATATGGCAACTTAGATTCAATGCAAAGAAGTGCAAAATAATGCACCTGGGAAACAAAAACCCAGGAGAAGAGTACACAATGGCAGTGAAGGTACTAACAACAACAAAAATGGAATGGGACTTGGGGGTAGTCATATCAGATGATCTAAAGGTGGGTAAACAATGTGAGAAGTCATTAAGGAGAGCCAGGGGGAAACTGGGATGCATAGGAAGGGGCATCACAAGTGGAAAAAGGGAAGTGATTATCCCTCTGTACACACAGTTGGTGAGACCCCATCTAGAGTACTGTGTGCAGTTTTGGAGACCTCATGTATGCAAAGACATAGACAGGATGGAAGCAGTCCAGAGGAGGGCAACTAAAATGGTGCAGGGTCTGCATCAGAAATCATATGAACAGAGACTGAGAGAGCTTAATATGTATATCCTTGATAAAAGGAGGGATGGGGGGACATGATAGAAACACTCAGGTACCTCAAGGGAATCAACAAAGTCTAGGAGGGTAGCATCTTTCAGAAAAAGAGATGTGTAAGAACAAGGGGACACAATTTAAAGATGGGGGGACGGCTCAGGGGTAATATGAGGAAATCTTTTTTCATGGAGAGAGTGGTGGATGCGTGGAACTGCCTTCCTGGGGAGGTTGTTGGGGCTAAAACAGTGGGGGAATTCAAACATGCATGGGTCAGACACAAGGCAATTGTAGTGAGGGGTGGCAGGAAGTAGGCTGTTGGTTAACTAGAATCTGCAGCTTATCCAGTAGGTAGGGAAATGGGCAGACTGGGTGGGCAAAGTGATCCTTATCTGCCGTCAAAGTCTATGTTTCTATGTTTCTTTCACAGAAGAAAGAGTTCTGAAAGAACTCTTAAAACTCAAGGTGGATAAAGCAATAGGGTCTGATGGGATTTACCCCAGAATTCTAAAAGAATTAAGGGAAGAACTAGTAACACCATTGACTACCCTTTTAATAAATCATGGGAGGATGGTGTGGTACCTGAGGACTGGAGGAGGGCAGATGTGATTCCCCTTCACAAAAGTGGGAGCAAGACAGTGGCAGGAAACTACAGACCTGTCAGTTTGACCTCAATGGTAGGACAAATGATGGAATCACTTCTGAAGGAAAGAATTGTTGAGTACCTAGAGGCCAGTGGGGCACAGGATGCAAGGCAGCATGGTTTCACAGCAGGAAGGTCATGTCAGATAAATATTTTTTTTTTTTTCATTCAAAGTTTATTAAGATTTTTAATACAGAGGACAAATCATGACATTATTAACATATTACAAACAGTTCAGATACAAAAACTGTGATGATTCATTCTCACCCTACCCTTCCCCCCTCCCTCCACCCTCACATCCCACCCCATCCCTCCCAGCATGGCATTATATGTTCTAAGCCAGAACTTCTGATGTAGTATTAACATACCTTAAACTTGCAAAGAGTACAGGGTTTGTAATGGGCCCCAAATCCTATTAAACTTCTTAATTTTATTATGAAGGTTTGCTATAGTTCTCTCCGTTCTGAGATTGGTGAGAATTTCCTGGAGCCATTCAACATAAGTTGGTTCATCAGTATCTTTCCAATGTCTAAGAACCACTTTCTTAACAGATAATGAAATTAATGCTATATAATATTTCCTATTCACCACTGAAATACAGGAAAAATCTCCCAAAAGACATATTTCAGGAGTGAACAAGTCGGACAGCCCTAAAAGAGGGTCAGCCCTTTGTTTGATAGTGGTCCAAAGTGAGGCAACTTTGGAACAGCTCCAGAAAATATGAAGAAGATCCCCTCTTTTGCATTTGACATCTTGTACAGAGAGGAGAGGACACCAAACCTAATCTAGCCAATTTCTGTGGGGAATAATACAGTGGCGTGAAAAAGTATTTGCCCCCTTCCTGATTTTCTCTATTATTGCATATTTGTCACACTGGATGTTTTCAGGTCTTTAGACAAAATATAATATTAGATAAAGGGAACCTGAGTGAACAAATAACACTTTTTTTTTTAGTTATTTCATTTATTTAACGAAAAAGTTAACCAACACCAACTGGCACTGTGTGAAAAGTAATTGCCCCTAGTTAAATCAACCTAATTAAAGGGATAATTAGAGTCAGCAGGTTAAACACAGCCAGGCTTGATTACAGCCAGCCCTGCTCAATATAAACCTCACTTATTTTGACCCTACCATCAGAGTCACGTTGCCTGCACAAAGATTCAACAAGCACAGTATGCCATGATCAAAGGAAGTTCCTGAAAAGATCAGAAAAAATTTGTTGCCCTCTATCAGTCTGGAAAGGGTTACAAAGCTATTTCTAAAGCTCTGGGACTCCATCGAACCACAGTGAGAGCCATAATCTCCAAATGGAGATCACTTGGAACAGTAGTGAATCTTCCCAGGAGTGGGGGCCTGCCAAAATTACTCCAAGGGTGCAGCGTAAATCATCCAGGAAGTCTCAAAGGATCCTAAAACAACATCTAAAGAACTGCAGGCTTCTCTTGCCTCAGCTAAGGTCAGTGTTCATGACTCCACAATCAGAAAGAGACTGGGCAAAAATGGGCTTCATGTGAGAGTAGCAAGGCAGAAACCACTGCTAACCAAGAAGAACATAAACGCTCGTCTCTCATTTGCCAAGAAGCACCTGGATGATCCACAAGCCTTTTGGGAAAATGCTTTATGGACAGATGAGTCCAAAGTGGAACTTTTTGGATGACATGGATCCCATAATGTCTCGCGTAAAGCAAACACAGCATTCCACAATAAGAACACCATACCAACAGTCAAACATGGTGGTGGTAATGTGATGGTGTGGGATGCTTTGCTGCCTAAGGACCTGGATGACTTGTCATAATTAAAGGAACCATGAATTCTGCTCTGTACCAGAAAATTCTTAAGGAGAATGTCCGGTCATCCTTCCATCAGCTGAAGCTGAAGCGTAGTTGGTCATGCAGCAAGACAATGATCCAAAACACAAAAGCAAGTCCACATCAGAATGGCTAAAAGAAGTAAAATTAAAGTTTTGGAGTGGCCTAGTCAAAGTCCAGACTTAAACCCAATAGAGATGCTGTGGCAGGACCTGAAACGAGCAGTTCATGCTTGAAAACCTACCAAATGTTACTGAATTAAAGCAGTTCTGCGAGGAAGAGTGGGTTAAAATTCCTCCACAGCGATGTGAAAGACTGATATTGAATTATAGGAAGTGTTTGGTTGTAGTCATTGCAGCTAAATGTGGTAACCAGTTATTAAGTGTAAGGGGCAATTACTTTTCACACAGTGCCAGTTGGTGTTGGTTAACTTTTTTTCATTAAATAAGTGAAATTAAAAAAAAAAACAAGTGTTATTTGTTCACTCAGGTTCCCTTTATCTAATATTACATTTTCTGTAAAGACCAGAAAACATCCAGTGTGCCAAATATGCAATAATAGAGAAAATCAGGAAGGGGGCAAATACTTTTTCACGCCACTGTAAATGTTGTGCAGAATTTTAAATTGCATTAACCTGAGTCTATCCTGTTGCAAAAATTTATGACAGTTTTGCCACTGAAAAGACCAGTCCCATTCCTTGCCCGGGAAAAGAGAAGACCAAAAAGTGACAGGGGAAAAATTATCAGGGTAGGCCCAAGTCAATAAGACACTGTATATCTTAGATACAGCATGAGGTGAACCAGCCAGCTCCATCAAGGTAGCTTGAAAACTAATATGGGTAACCGGAGGGGGAATTATACCTATTACTTTAAGCTGGAGAGTCTTAAAAATATTTGTACGAGGTATCATAAACTTGTGCATAATTTCTGCTGAAGAGCACCATTGTCTATCAGGTGTGATAAACTCATCAAGGTGACAATCTCCTATCTGAGGAAGCCAACTGACTAAAAGGGGCTTGTTATCTAATTGAAAATTGGGATTACCTCTCATGGGTTGGGATAAATCCTTGAGATTCTCATATTTCAGAAATGTGCACAACTGAGAATGAACCCTAATCGAGACTGCTATGGGGAACTGTGTAAAGATTCAGGAAGGGAACTAACTTTGGTATATAACAACGCAGTGGGGGAATAGCTATATTTTTTTATGGAGGCTAACTCCACTTCTAACCAGATCGGAGTGTATGAGCACTGGGCTGAAATCTGTTCCGTGGTCAGCCACCAGAGATATTTATTGGCCTGACTGGCCCAGTGATACAGCCCAATATGAAGAAGCCTTAATCCTCCTTTTGCTTTAGGTGCAGCTAGTTTATGGAATGCCATTCTTGATTTCTTATCCCCCCCATATAAAGGTAGTAATCATACTGTGCACTTTTTTGATCCAAGACAGAGGAAGCCAGACATTCAACAAGTTAAGGGGGTAAAACAGGTGGGGAAAAACATTCATTTTAATTAAGTTAATCCTGCCCCAGAGAGAGAGAGAGGGGAAGTAAGGTCCACCTGAGGAGATCTTGATCTATTTTGTGGACCAGGGCATCTAAATTTAACTGCCTAAGCCGGGCTATGTTCTGAGTTAGAATGAGCCCAAGGTATTTAATAGAGTCAGACTTCCAAGCAAGCCCAAAAGCAGTAACTTCTTGTTTATAAACCCTGTGATTGAGAGGGAAAACCACTGTTTTTCCTACATTAAGTTTGTAATTTGAAACCTTACTAAAATCATCTATTGTTTTGAAAATGGCAGGAATAGATGTAAGTGGATGTGTTATCTGCAACAGGAAGTCATCTGCATATGCTGCCACTTTGACAATCTGCCCACCTAGGGAGATGCCAGATATATCCTGGGCACTTAGCCACTTTTGAATAAGGGGCTTTAGATATATATTAAAGAGAAGGGGGGACAGGGGATACCCTTGCCTATTTCCCACGTGCAATTTGAAGGGGCTAGAGATTATCCCATTACGAGAAATTCTAGCTGAGGGAAACATACATAGTGAGCTAACCCAGTTCCGAAATTTCATGGGGAAACCAAATACATCCATTACTGCAAATAAGTAATCCCAGTAGACCCTGTCAAAAGCCTTTTCAGCATCCAGTGAGACCAGGACCATTGGAAGAACAGCATCACTGGAGGCCAAAAAGACATGAGCCAGAGTCCTCAGATGATCCACTGAAGATCTCCCCTTCATGAAACCTACCTGGTCTGCCCCGATTAAGGAAGGAAGGACAACATTCATACGATCGGCCAATAAGCTGGCTAAAATTTTAATATCATGATTGAGAAGGGAGATTGGCCTATAACTTGAGACCAAATCAGGTGGTTTATCTGGCTTGGGCAGCAGAACAATCAAGGCCTCAAAAAGGGAGGGATCAGATGCCTGTCCAGAAAGGAGAGATTGAAAAAGTGGTAAAAGGATGGGAGTCAGTTGTTTGGAAAAAACTTTGTAAAAATTGGAGGTAAACCCATCTGAACCAGGGGATTTGTCAGATGGAAGAGATTTAATTACCATTTCTATCTCATCCTCAGAGATGGGAGACTCTGATATATTCTGTTGGGACTTTGTGAGAGAAGGTAATTGTAACTCCCTCAGATATTCATAGAGTCCTTCCTCCAATGGAGGATTAACCATGGGGCCATATAGATCCCAGAAGTAACTGGTAAACTCCTCAGCTATGTCTGAAGGTAAGACTTTAAGGGAATCATCTTTGGGAGAATGGACCGCCGCAATAAATCTAGCAGATTCCTGTTGCTTAACATGTAACGCTAACATTCAACCAGCTATTTCTCCCTGATCAGTATATGCTGCTTTTGTTTTTAAAATTGCAAATTCAGCTTGCTCCCCTAGCAAAGCAAGGTACGCTTCCCTCAGTTTAACTAGGTCTTGTTTGAAAGACTCCGAGGAGGTTGGAGAGAGGGTGGTCTCCATACCCCTGATTTGAGATAGGAGACAGGAAACCCGAGTTTCTCTCTCTTTTTTCCATCTTGACGTTAGGCCAATTATAATCCCTCTCAAATAAGCGTTAAGAGCCCCCCATTCCATATCGGGCCGTCCCGTAGAATTATTATTTGTAGCAGTAAACTGCTCTATTTGGGATACAATATATTGAACCATTTTCGGCTCCTTCAATATTTGATTATTCAGCTTCCATCTGCTCCCTTTGTTTAGTAAGGATGACACTGATAATAAGCAAGTGACTGCTGAATGGTCTGATGGCAGCCCTGATACAATACCAGAATCTAAGACCCCAGGTAAGAGAGTTTGGGAAATGAAGATATAATCAATCCTCGAGGAGATTCCATGCACCTGGGAAACAAAAGTGTACTCCTTTATTTTAGGATGAAGCACTCGCCACACATCACAGAGACCCACAGAGTCCAGCAGGTCCCTGAAGGTCCTTTGAGCTGGGGAGAGGCCTTGACATGACTGACCTGACCTATCTAGAACCTGATCAAGAATAAGATTAAAGTCGCCCCCATGACCATAGGGATATCCAAAAATGGGGTTAGGGCTTCAATTATCTGAACAAAAAACCTAGGAGAATCTATGTTTGGGCCATAAACAGTTCCCAGGACAATATCCAGAGTATGCAATCTATCTTTTAAAATTAAAAACCTCCCTAAGGGATCAGAGACAATTTGAAGAGGTCTAAAATGGACCAATCTATGCAGGAGGATCATAACCCCTCTACTCTGGGTACTGCCTTCTGCAACAAAGATCTACTCAACTTGTTGACGTCTCATTTTGCTGGCTTCCCCATTGAGCAAGTGTGTTTCCTGCAGAAACATGATTTCTGCTTTCAAGTGATTTAAGTGCGTCAGAATTTTATATTGTTTAGTTTTATGTCCCACCCCTTTAACATTCCAACTAATGAACTGAATATTCTTAGCCATCACACTTGTCATCAATCAGAGACCTTTTAAAATGCCACCTGTACTCATATATGGCATCCTTACTACACTAGATATGATATGTGCTGGGCTTTCCTAACATCCCCCCTTCCCTACCATTTCTTTCCCCTGACCCAATAACAACTCCCCAGTAAACCCCGCCAAAGAACCTCCCATAAACCCCTAACCCCCTCCTCCCACTCCCATCTCCATTTTACATGGTACATGATGATCGACAACCCGAAAAGTCCCCCTCCCTCCAACCCCCCGCCGCCGAATAAGAAAACTGATTCAATGCTACCCCTTTGTGCACTAAACATTTCACTTCCATTAATGAACAATGTGCTAAAACAACCTTAAAATATCCGCATTACATTTATATCATATACTCCGCTTGGTAAATCAAAAAAGTTGTCTAGAAATAACCACTGTGTTTAAATTGTACTCCCCTCTGAAGATCCAGCAAACCATATTGGGATGAATACAGTGGGACAAGGGGCGTTTAACACAACACCACAACAGAAAATAACAAGCTCTGACGCCCTCCTCTGGCACTGCTTGAAAGCTAAGAACATCTCAAGCATAGTATAAGCAAACAAATAACACCACCTCTAAAAATAAAAAACAAATTTGTGTCCTTCCTCCTTACTATCAATGCTGCCTACTTTAGCTCCAGAAAGAAACTTAAACCCTCTTTAAAGCTAGGATGAGGAACGATCCCCCCAAAAAAGCTAGGTTGCAACTGTGTTATTTTCAATCAGCTGATTGGGGCATTCGAGCATCTCGCTACATATCCCTGTCTATATTATCGAGGCCTCAACCAAGTAAGTGAGCTTACCACATAAAAAGCTTGATAACATTTGAAGTCAGAAAAAACAGTGGAAAGGCATGAAATTATTGTGTAAACCAGGACAAGACCTTATTTTTAAGCAACACCCCTTTTACAGCTCTGGCTGACCTAAATGACCCCCCCATCACCACGTTACAATCGCAATGCAAAGAACTAAGGGGACTGGCAGCTGCAAATCTAAAAGATACAGCAGAACTTAACCGCTAATGTGAAACCCGAACATCCATTAACTGAGTTACAGTCTGGCTAGCCAAATGCGCATGATTGCTCCTCATTTCCATACCAGGAAGCAGGGCTAAGCTTGCAATTAACAGATACATTCATAGTCTGCAAAATGAAAATCAACCCTAGGATTAACAGCTCAAGTAGGGAGCAAAATGTTTCTCTTAAGTCGTGGAGACTACACTCCGTGGAACTTTATAGTCTCCATGGAACTTTAACACTGTGAATGAGTAACCATTCAGAGCAACTTGTTACAGGGCTGTCCCGAGAAACAATGATGAGATCTGTAAGTTAGAGGAAAATAAACAATTACACCAGATGACAGGGCAACATAACAAATTATCCCAGTCTAAGTTTCAGGTGAGTTTAAATAAGTCAGGAAGCACTTCTTTGAGCCCAGCTGTTGCCGACTCCACATCTTCATAGGTCTCCCAGGAACCATTTAAAGAAACTTGAAGCCTTGCAGGGAAACCCATTCTGAACTTGATGCCAGCGGCGATTAATTTAACAACCAGTTTGTGAAACGTGGCTCATTTCTGGCTCACAGACAATGGCAAATCTTGCGCCACCCTCAGCTTTTTGCCTTCCCATTGCAGATCATGCATGCCTTTGGCTTTATAAAGAAAGTGCTTCTGCTCCTGTAAATTCATAAATCTGAATATAAACAACCTGGGGGGGCTCCATCAGGAGGAGGGGGTCACAGTGCACGATGAGCTCTCTCTATAATGTATCCTGTAACATAAGGAGAAGGACCTGCCACCTTTTCCACGAACGTCTTGGCAAACTTAATAGGATCAGAGCTCTCTTCTCTTTCAGGCAGGCCTATAATTACCACATTATTGCGGTGACTGTGACATCCAAATCCTCAACCTTATTTTCCATCTTCGCTAGTCGTTGCCTCACGGCTACCAGATCAAGCTCTGCTTTACTTTGTTTCCTCTCAACGGAGCATAAGCGAGCTTCGTTGTCAGCTGTTTTCTTGAAGAGATCCTCCAAAGCATTTGAAATGCCTTTTATCTTTCCTGCCATGCTCTGCATTTTGGCCTTAAAAGGCTGAAATTCCTCTAAAAATCTGCAGAGGGTAAGGGGATCTGTATCGGAGCTCTCGGTAGTTGTAGACTGTGAGGACTGCAAGGAAGAGGCCCTGTCTTTCTTTGAGGCCTTCTCTGGCATTGTCGGAGGAATGTGTTTGGTTGCAGTTTTCCTCATCTCTTCTTCTTCCATTAACACCTTGTTGGGAGAGTACCAGCAGTTAGAAAACTAAATATCACTTATTTGGCAGTAAACTTCAGGAAAAAACTGAGTTTTTAAAGTATTTAAGTGGGCGGGAGGTCGGATCTCATGGAAAAGAGTCTTACTCAGCACGCCGTATCATGTGACTCCCATGTCAGGCAAATCTAATTGATTTCTTTGACTGGGTGACCAAAGTAGTAGACCAGGCTGTGGACATAGCCTGCCTAGACTTTAGCAAGGCATTTGACACAGTCCCTCACAAAAGTTTAATAAACAAATTAGCCTGCCTGGGAGTAGGTCCCAGGGTGGTATCCTGGGTAAAACACTGGCTGGACAACAGGACACAGAGGGTAATAGTAAATGGAGTACACAGTAAAGAAAGGGGGGTTACTAGCGGGGTATTGCAGGATTCAGTACTGGGGCTGGTCTTTTTTAATGTCTTTATAAGTGACATTGCAGAGGGACTGGAAGAGAAAGTATGTCTCTTTGCAGATGACACAAAGATCTGCAACAGGGTTGATATGCAAGGTGGGGTGGAAAGGATGAAAAGGATGAAAAGGGACTTGACATGGTTGGAGGAATGGTCAAATGTATGGCAGCTTAGATTCAATGCAAAGAAGTGCAAAGTAATGCACATGGGAAACAAAAACCCAGGGGAAGAGTACTCAATTGGGGTGAGATGCTGATAACAACAAAAAAGGAAAGGGACCTGGGGGCAGTCATATCAGACTACCTAAAAGTGTGCCAGCAATGTGAGAAGGCAGTAAGGAGGGATGGGGGATAGTGGAATGCACAGGGAAAGGCATCATCAGTAGAAAACAAGAAGTTGCTATACCTCTGTACAGACAGTTGGTAAGACCACATCTGGAGTACTGTGTACAGTTCTGGAGACTCCATCTCCACAAAGACATAGACAGGGTGGAGGATGTCCAGAGGAGGGCAACCAAAATGGTGCAGGGTCTGCCCCAGAAGACATATGAAGAAAGACTAAAGGAGCTTAAGATGTATAGCTTCAAGGAAAGGAGGGAGCGGGGGACAAGATAGAAACTTTCAAATACCTCAAAGGAATCAACAAAGTCCAAGAGGGTAGCATCTTTCAGAAAAAGAGATGTGCAAGAACACGGGGGCACAATTTGAAGATAGAGGGGGAATGGCACAGAGGTAATGTGAGGAAGTATTTCTTCACAGAGAGGGTTGTAGATGCATGGAACAGCCTTCCAGAGGAGGTCATAGAGTCAAAAACAGTGAGGAAATTCACAAAAGCGTTGGACAGACATAAGGCAATTCTAGTGGGGGGTAGGAGGAAGTAGGCAGTTGGCTAACTTGGATCTTCAGCTTATCAATTAGGTAGGGAAATAAGCTGACTAGGTGGGCCAAGCGGACCTTATCTGCCATCAAATTCTATGTTTCTATGTTTAATGAGCATGTACTGACTACAGTACAATGCTCATTGAGAGGCCAGTTGGTGTCTGGCTGTGGTGGTGAGTGGTGGGCTGTACCATTCACTGGCTTGGTTTGGGGATGGGAAGCAGGGTTATGGACAACAGCCTGCTAGGGTTGGGGTTCCACTTTGCCACCAGTGACTGGGGTATTACTGCCTAATGGGGAACCAGGAATCAGGGAGGAAGGGCCACTAGACCACCAGGTATACTTAAATATAACAACATAGTGACATCAGGGACTGGGAGGCCACTAGAATACCAGGGATTGTTTAATTTTTATAATGGGAAATGGTGCTGGGGCAGGGGACTGTGGCACATTGTCACATTGTGCTCTACTCAGCAAAAGGGTGAATTTCTAAGTACCCTTAGACCAGCCTTAGGAACTTAGAAATTCACCTTCTGTGTGTTTTTTGAGAATACTGTTTGTGGAGCTTTGGCAGACTGTGTCTGCCACAAATCCCTAGTGCCTTGCTGCAGCCCATTTTGTGGAGCATTGGGGTGCAAGCCCAATTTGGTGCAGGCAGCATGTCATAGATGCAGGCTTCCTTTGTGAATTGCTCCCCGGGCATTGTTTGGTCAAGCAGCACTTATCACCAATCATTGGGACACAAACCCCTTGCGCTGCCCCAGGAGTTTTGAGAAGTGGGCCCTAGATCTTTTAGATCACTGTCATGACACAAGAGAAAATGCTCAGCAACTGGGTTATCTAAGTTGCATTTTCTATACATCACATACATGTTTCTGTATTCTAAGCTTCAGCTATCTGACCATTTTGCCAAAAAAAAACTTTTGTCAATCACACCGTGAAGCATATATAATGACATCTGAGGTGTAAGAAATAACCTGATGAGTGTTCACTTTTTTGTCACCAAGTGGTGATGCAGAAATGACACCTTGTTTGCAAAGATCACAGATATTGCACTTACTGCATCTAAACATACCAGGGGGTCTCACCAGAAGCCAGGTACCCCTAGTGTTTTTATTGTCTATGTACTTGCTTTTAACTAATTTGTCCTCCAGATTGGAACTTCTCTTGATAGTTACCCTATGTTTAAGTCTGATATAGGGTACCAAATCAGTATCACCTAAAAGGATTGACCAGTATCTGGTGATTTTATTGTCCACTTGCCTAGCTAATAAGTATTTCGTAATGAAACAAATAATGCAATTGGAACTCTCTGACCTATACCTGGGTTTCAGTAAAGTTTTACAATCTAGTTAATCAGCCTTTCTCAGGGCTGAATCAAGAGTCACCACATTGTAGCCCCTCTCTAAGAACCTGGACCTCAACTCCCGTGCCTGTTCCCAAATGTTACCTGCTTGGAGCAATTTCTTTTAAGCCTATGAAATTGGCTGTAGGGAACTGAAATTTTTAAGGAGCAAGGGTGACAGCTAGAAGTTAATAGTAAGCTATTTGTCAATCTAGGCTTTCTGAAAGCTTTCATATGTGTTTCATTGTTATTCTCCACCATTAAAGTTGTATCTAAGAAATCAGTTTCTATGGGATTACTCTTATGGGTAAACCTCAAGTTCAGATTATTGTTGTTAAGTCAGTCCAAGAATTCACTAATTTCTTGTTCATTACCACACCAGACGTATATGATGTCATCAATAAATCAGAACCATTTGACAACCTTGTTAAAAAATGTATTGGCCAGATTATTGAGTATGAGATTCTCCTCCCATGGTCCCCAAAACAAATTTGCATAAGAGGGTACCATTGCAGCCCCCATTGCTGTACCACATTGCTGGACATGGAATTTAATTAACCACATTAGCCATACATTTGGAGTTTTCTCTCCTTATTTTATTGCATCTTGCAGTCAGGCTTCAACTGTGTGGGTTTCAAAGTGCTGGACTTTGTGTTTGATTATCCCACTGGGTCCCAGTTGTGTAATATATCTATATCTATATCTATATCTATATCTATATCTATATCTATATCTATATCTATATCTATATCTATATATTTATACATATAGATATAGATATATATCTATATATATATATATATTCATGGCAAAAAACTCTGTTAATGCATCAGTTGGGGTTGTTTACACAATGACAAAAGCAGGGAAATTCAGTGTTAGGGTTCAAAACCCTAACTCCACATTTCCACCCACCACCACCACCACCACACACACATACATCTAAGTCGGTGATGGACCAAGGCAACACAAGCAATCACAGACAACCAGCAGGAGGTGTATACCTCTGTTACCATAGCAAGCAGGGAAAAATGTCAACTTCGGGTATCACACAGTACTTCCAAACTTGTTTCAGCAGGTTAGTTCGCTTAAAGGTGAACCAAGGTGCCAGTATTGAAAACTCTGTACTTTGCTTCATTTTTGACATATGGGTGCCAAAAAGCATTATGAGCACCGCCGTGTTAGCCTATGGGAAATTGCTGAATTTCAGAACACTATAACTTTGTGATCCTTAGCTATTTTTGCATCAAAGCAGCAAACAAGCACATCTATGGCACCACCCTGCAAATTTCAGCCCAAAGTACCCAACCATTTGCTAGCAGGAGGATGGCAAAGATGTGCAGTTATCAGGTGCATAGTTTCACGAAATACTTTCACAAGCATGAAAATGTCACAAATGTAAAACACGACTCTTTCGCATTTGCGAAAGTGTTTTGCGAAACTAATTTCAGGAAATGTCCAAAATCCCTGTTGTGGGGCTTGTAAACCCCAAAGAAACATATGTATGGTCTGTATTTTGTGTTGGTGGCAGCATGGGGCCCAAGATGCCCAGTTGTCTGTAGTGATATGTGTTTGGCAGACCATGAAACTTCTGGGATGACAGTTAGCAGTGACAACCCCATGCCACACCCTGACATCTGTTAGTTTGTGGAAGATGGGAACATGGGGATGTGGCTTCATGGTTTAGATAGTTGTATGTTATTTCTGTTACCTGCTACTGGTTGTGTGTGATTAGTTGTGTTGCTTTGGTCCATCCCCTACTTGCATGTATGTGTGTTTGTGATGGTGGGGGGGAATGGGGGGTTATGGTTTTGAACTCTAACACCAAATTTCCCTACCTTTGTCACTGTGTAACAACCCTAACTGATGCATTAACAGAGTTTTTTGGCATGAATTTCTCTTTCTCTTGAGAATGTGAACTATAAATACTGAAAGATATGTCTTGGTGGGAGCACGGGCCTAGCTGCCCATTCTGTCCTAATCACATGTGTTTGTGTGAGTGCAGGCCCTCTGCGTCCCACGATCCCAAGTACGCAGAAGCAGAACACCATAATGCAGCCCTGTAGTGTAAGTAAACCTTGTAACAGTGATTTGCCATGGTAAGGGTGACAGTGACAGTAACGCTAACACTAATAATAACGTTAATGTTAACAGTAAAGGTAATGCAAATGGTAACAGTAATGGTAACACTAACCCTAATGGTAGCAGTACTGGTAACGCTAATGATAATGGTAACACAAACGCTAATGGTAATGATAATGGTAATGCAACCAGAAATGCAAATGGTACAGCAAATGGTAACAGAAATAGAAACACTAGCAGTAATGCAAACAGTAATGCAAATGCAAGCTGAAATGGAAATGCAACCAGTAACGGTAACGTAAATGCAAACTCAAACGTGAACAATAATGGAAACACTAACGCAAATGCAAATGCAACAGGTACCGTTAACGGTAATGCTAATGGTAGTGGTAAAGGTAATGATACCAGAAATGCAAACAGTAATGGTAATGGCAACAGTAACACTAACAGTAAAGGTAAAGTTATCGATAACATAAACGCAAATGGTAACGGTAACACAAACGCAAATGATAATGGTAATGCAAACAGTAATTGTAATGCTAATGTTAATGGTAACGGTAATGCAAACACAAATGGTAATGAAAATGAGAATGCAAATGTAAACACTAAAGGAAACAGAAAACAAACTCTAACGGTAAAGCAATTGCTAACGGTAATGCTTACAGTAACGCTAACACTTATGGTAACGGTGACGCAAACAGAAACATGAACGCAAATGGTAATTGTAACACAAATGGTGACCTAAACACAAACACAAATGGTAATGGTAATGGTAACACCAAAACAAATGCAAACATAAATGGAAATGCTAATGGTTATGGTAACGCAAACACAAACAGAAATGCAAATGGTAACACAAACGCAAATGGTTATGATAATGGTGATACAAACACAAATGCAAAATTGAACGGTAATGATGATGGTATGGTAACAGTGACACAAAAGCAAATGGTCACGCAAAGACAAGCACAAACAGAAACACAAATGGTAATGCTAATGGTAATGGTTCCAGAATTGTAAACAGTAATGTAATGCTAACAGTAACACTAATGCTAATGGTAACACTATTGGTAATGTAAATGCAAATGCAAACAGTAACGGTAACACAAATGCAAAAGCTAAGGGTAACGCAAACAGAAATGGTAAATGCAAACACAATCAGTAACAAAAATAATACAAACATAAATGCAAATGGAAAAGCAAACACAAACACTAACAATAACACAAGCACTAATGGTAACCCTTACAGTAACGCTAACGGTAACAGTGACGCAAATGCAAACACAAATGCAAATGCTAACAGTAATGGTAGAGCAAACATAATGGTAATGCCAATGATGACGCAAATGCAAACACTAATAGTAACGGTATCGCCAATGCAAACATAAACAGAAATGGAAATGCTAATGGTTACAGTAATACAAACACAAACTGAAATGGAAATGCAAATTGTAATGCAAATGCATACAGTTACGGTAATGGTGATGCAAATGCAAATGCAAAAGGTAATGGTAAAAGGTAACGTAAACACAAATGCTAATGATAATGGTGACACAAACGGAAACACAAATGCAAATGGTAACTCAAACACAAGCACAAACGGTAATGGTAATGGTGATACAAACGGAAATGCTAATGCAAATGGTAAAGGAAACACAAGCACAAATGCAAACGGTAACCATAACACTAATGTTGATGAAAACGCAAACCAAAATGCTAACAGTAATGCTAATGCACATGCATTGTATATGAAAGAGGTGCATCAAGAGGCACAGTGAGTATGAAGAATGTGGGCATAATAATGGGACTCGGACAGGAAAATGAGCACTTGGAAAACTAAACTGCTTATATCTCAGGAACCGTATGAGGTGGAAACAAAATAAAAATGTCATTATTTAGGGCTTTCCATGCTAGTTTAGTACTTGGCTCCCCAGTGGGAGACTAAGAATTTTTGTGATGAAAAGTCCATATCTCGAACTGTTTCTGAGATACTTGACCTGAAAGGTGCAGCAGATGCCATAATGTTATCCTATGGGAAAAATAGTCAACTTCAGAGTGCTGTAACTTTGGGGCCCTGTAAAATTTTGCCACCAAACTACCAAAAAGGCACATCTGTGGAATTTTGGCTTTCTAGCCTGCAAATTTCAGCCCAAAAGACCCAACTGTTATCTTTCAGGAGGGTGGCAAAGATTTCCAGTTATTTTGCCCATACTTTGGCAAATTACTTTCATGATTTGTAAAAGTTTCACAAAAAAAATCATGAAATATTCACTTTTGCAAAAGTAATTTTTGCAGAAATTAAAAAAAATGTATTTCTGGAGGGTTTAATCCCTCCAAAAATATATATGCCTAGTATCCTCAGAACCTGGCTAGATGAACATAACAAGAATTGTGTTCCTAGAAGGACTCAATTTTAAATGCCAGGCATTTTTCTGAGCTCTAACTGAAAACAAATTGGCCTACTCGTGAAAGTAAAAGGGCCATTTGTGACAGTAAAAATGACTATTTGTGAAACTTTTGCATCTGTTGTTAACTTTCCCATAGACTACAATGGGGAACCTTGTTTTTTGAATAACTTTTGAACCTTTTAATATTGTTTCATGAAATCTTCAAATGGCACATCAGTGACCTGGGCTGCATGTTCCCTGAAGCTTTTGGACAAAACACACAAACCATGCGGGGTGTAGGCGCGAGCAAAGAAATGAACAAAAAGTAACATTTTTTGCATTTTTGGCATTCTGTAGCTCCACAACTGTACATCCAACTGAAACACAACTTGGCAGATCCAGAGATCTATGGAGCCAGACTACACATGCAACATTTCAGGCAAATCCATCTTACAGTGTCAAAGTTATTAACATACAAAATGTAAGGTTTTGTACGTAAGTGGCTCCTCAACTCTAACTATAGTGGCACTACCGTGCCACTATAATATAGCAAGCAATAATGCCAGACAGGATGGGCAGTATTGGGCAATACCAGACTGGCCAGGGGTATAATGAGGCCTGACACCACAGGTGGAGGGCCTTATAGCCCCTGGCCAGTCCTATATTGCCCATACTGCCCACCCTGGAGGGCATTATTGGACTTAGAAAATGGGCTAACTGTTGAAAAATAAATAGACAAAATCTTAGTTTTTGTTTCAAGAATAAATAGTTTTTATTTCTTTAAATTGTTAACTGTTACTGTTAAAAACAGGAAAAAAATAGCCCCTTTTTGGGATACTTTAAAATAAACTGAAACGCTTAGGAACCATGTTTTTTTAAACTTTTAATGCTAGGTTGGCAAAAAAAATTGTGAGGCTAGCATTTATTTTTGATAAGTGATGAAGTTTACTGGAGAATTGAAAGTACAGTTGCTAGGCTGGAAAATGTTTTGGGTTGCAGTTTGTGTGAGATCGTTAGGTGGCAGGCTGCTGCTGCTACTGACGTTTTGCTGATCTGTGTTCTGCTGTGCTGTCTCGTTCGAGGGTTGTTGTTTTTCACTTTGCTTGCCTGCTAGTATGCTAGTATGGAGCTCCATAATTTTCAATAAGTAGTTGAAGGAGCCCAGTATGACTCCAATCTTTGCTGTGATTGATGTCCTGTGAATGTGACAATCTCCTTGTCGGTATGTCCTGCTCTGGATAACAGCTGGACCATGGTTGCACTAATGCTGTGGTTAGTGCTGCGGTTAGTGTAACATTGGGACAAATAAACTTATTTGCTCAGTCAAGGCATAAGGGAACCCAAGTAATATTTGCCCATGGGCTCTGTGGAAAACCAGTACCTCTGCTGGTTCAGGATGTCATGTAGCAGCCTCTTCAGATGAAGATATAAACTTGCTGCTCTGGGTGGACATTTCTCAAGGTATTTACAGAAGGAGCTGACAGGGCACAGCAAATTATTTTTTGGCTCCGAAATGTAGCCGCACATGTTCTCTTTATTAAGCTCCCATGGGTCTTTGTGGTTTTTGGTTTGCCAGTTATAACTTAGGGTGATATAATTATGTCCACTGTCATCCTTTTTGACTGTGAAGCTGTCCCTGGTTAGTTCTCGGATCCCCTCCTGACTGCGCCTGGCCATGTGAAGCTGGATATCGAACCAGACTTTACGACTAAGCCAGGTGTGGTTTCGGGGTTTAGTGCTGGGCTGTTGCATAGTTTTTCTAGATCTGCTGGTGTCATTGCAGGATAGTGGGTTGTTGTGTCTTTCTGTGCTTTACAGAGATGTTTGAGGACTGTTGCCTGCATGTTGTTCAATGATTTGAAAGCTGGGCTTGTTAAAAGAAATAATTGAATGTGACTTCTAATACAATGCCCAAAGTATCTACACATACTACCCAGGTAGAAAAGTGAGATAGTAACATACAATTGAAGGCTAATAGTACTGAAAAAATAAAATATTGAAGGGTACTGAAAGGATTGACTTTCTTTTTAGGGATTGACAATAAAATAAAGAAATAAGGAATTGGAAACAACGTTCAGCACAAAAGTGAGTAAAAAGTGTTAAAACCAGTTATACAGGCAACAATAAATTGCAGAAGTGTTCAAACAGTTACTAAGAAATTTGATTGTATTAAAACTTTAAATGTATTAAAAACAGAACCTAAAATTGAAGGAAAACAGAGAACAAAGGAAACTGAGCGTGCTGAGATGAAAGATAAAACTGCGAAAGGTAAAATTTAGCTAATTAAGATCTTTTAAAATGGTACGTTATAATAGAAAAGGTAGCAATAAGGGAAAATGGTTTGATTACTGTATTGAAAATAACCTGTTAAATAAGGTTGCTGAAGGCATTTTCACATATTGTTTATATTATCATAGTTAAGACACAAGTTTGGTGCAATTCCTTGCCATGAAGAATCAGTAGAACAGGCAAAGGCAGAAGTAAAAAGCGTCTGGCCAGTGCAGAAACAAAGCACGAATACAGGGTACATATTCTCTATTACTGTATGTTATTTTTGTATATTACTTTTGTTAAGTTTTAATTATAAGAAGAGTGAATAGAGTAAAGAGTGTGTACTATAAGTAGCATGAGAAAGAAGCACAGTGGTAATGATGTATAATAGAAAATGTTAACAGAAGAATAATGAAAATAACTGGAATCCAAAAATGCAAGATTTATAAACAATATTTATCTATTATTCTTACAGAATATATGAAAAGCCCTTTGAAAAAGCACAAGAGTGTGAAACATCAGGGCAATTAACATAACTAAAGAACTTTGAGAAATGTTACAATAGCTCAAGTGGAGTATTTTTGGTCCCCCTCCATTTTCGAACATTAACACTGACTTAGTCCAATAAGGGGAACCATTCAACAAACTGTCTTAACAGTACCTCATTACCCATGGAGTGAAGCATTATAGCTACACACATCTTGCCTTGTTATTATGTTGACAGGCTGACAGACCTCCGTACTGCCGAGGTGGCAGTTGATGCCCCCCCATAAAGCGCAGTACTCAGCTACTGAGTACTCTGTGCTACTGCTTTTCTTGGACCTCGACGTAGAATCACCTGAGGAGATTATTTAATTCTTCAAAACTGATGATGAATAAAAATTTCAAATTTTGACATGTCATATCTTGGACATGGTTTGGTCCATTTACTTGAAATTTGGAGGGGGTGATGGCATGTCCTGTAGATGTTAATAGAGGTGTTTACATGTTGAACAATATATTTTTTGTAGACATATTGTGTGACACACTTTACATTTTGTGGACAGCGTTTTCCATTGTTCTACTAGATTAACATTTGTTTGGTGGCTGGCCTTGCTGTTGTGAATGTACTTTTTAGTCATTGGGTGTGTAATTTGGCCTGACACTTACAAGTTGGTGGGATCGCTCTCACCAACTTGTGCAACTTTCTACTTTTCAATTCTTTCTTAAAAAGTAAGGAAATTCAATGCAAAAACTTTGTTAATGGCCTCATATTCCCTGATTGTCTATTAGTGGCCCCACCCTAGTGTAGCCACCAGCCATCCAGCACCCCTCACATCCTTCCCCAGTTGACAGCTGACAGTTTTACCTCTCACCTCCACAGTCAGCTGCTGATTGTTTGCATTATGATCACTAATGCAAAGAGGCACTCAGAAATATTTTCAGAGTGCCTCTTTGCATTACCACTCATAATGGACACAGTTGGTGGCTGGCCATGGAGGTGAGAGATGGGCTGTGCCAGTCATTGGATGGGGAAGGGTGGGGGTGCTGGGTGGGCTGGCATGCCTGGGTAGGGGACCACTAGACTACCAGAGAATACACATTAAGCATATATTTTATTATGCTGGAGGGGGGCTGCTAGACTACCAGGCATCTCTACAAATAATATTATTTAATACAGATTTGGGAGGCCACTAGACTACCTGGGATATGAGCAATAAGAATAATTTTATACAGCTCGAGGGGGGCCGCTAGACTACCAGGGATATAAAACAATACACATTGGGGGCACTAGACTACCAGGGCATTGCAAATGACTATTTTTTTATTATGATGGGTGGGGCCACTAGACTACCAGGGATACATAAAATATTATTTTTGTTATTCAGATGGGGCAGAACGGTGCCCCTGAGCAAAACCCAGCCTCATTTTACTTAGTAGGGCACCCCTGGGCTGATAAAAATCATTTTAAAATCTGTCCATCTCGTCCCTCATCTTTGATTGCGAGCGTGCTATTTCTTTGATCGCGAGCCTTCAAAGTCTTTGATCGCGAGATTCTTTGATTGCGATCATGCATTGTGAGCGAGGGATGAGAATTTTATCAGCCTAGAGGTGCCCTAGGAAGTCAAATGAGGGAGGGTTTTACACAGAGGGCTTCGTTCTGTTGAACCAAGGTAGTGGTTTACCACAATTCCTTCAATTTTGTGACTTAATTAATTCTTTATTCATGAGCCTGCAAATTCTTTGATCGCAAGACTGCAAATTCTTTGATCATGAGATTCTTTGATCTTGATCATGTATTGCGATCAAGGGATGAGATGGCCCAATTTAAAAATCAATTTTCTCAGCCCAGGGGTGTCCTAGGGAGTCAAATGAGGGTTGATTTTACTCAGGGGGCTTCGTTCTGTTGAAACATGTGGTGGGTTACTGCAGTTCCTTCAATGTTTTTATTTATAAGGTTTTAAATTCTTTGTTCATGAGCGTGCAAATTCTTTGATCGTGAGCCTACAAATTCTTTGATTGTGAGATTCTTTGATCACCATCTTTGATCGTGAGGAAGGGACAAGATGGCCACATTTTTGATAATGGAATAGATAGGGAAATTTTAGTATGCTTTGATATTGAATATCTAGGAAATGGTTTGGTCTTTTTACTTGACATCTGGAGGGAAGAAAGGCAATGTCCCACAGATGTGCCTTTTGGTGGTTTGGTCAAAAAATATTACAGGGCGGCTAAGCAACAGCACTCCAAATTTGATGTTTTTTCCCATAGTATAACATTATGGCATCTACCACATTACAGGAATTGTTTGCCACGCTGCTGCAAAATAATGTTTTGGTCTTTTGGGCTGAAATTTGGAGGGAAGAAAGTCAATATCCCACAGATGTGCCTATTCATGGTTTGCTGAAAAAAATATTACAGGCCGGCTAAGTGACAGCACTCTGAAGTTGACACTTTTTCTAACAGGATAACATTATGGCAACCATTGTACCTTTCAGGGCCCATATCTCAGAAATGGTGCAAGATACAGACTTTTCGTCACAAAAATGCTTAGCACCCCCAAGTGGGCACTAAGTAGAAAATTAGCCAGGAAAGTCATAATTCATACAAAATTTAAATTTTTTTTCTACATCTTATGATTCTTGAGATATAGGCAATTTAGTATTTCTAGTCCTAATTTTGTGCTCCAAGGTCCATTATTATGCATACAGTCTTTGTTTTCACTGTGTTTTTCAATGCACTTTTTGGGGAAAAGAAGGGTGTGCCCTTTTGTTACTGTGCCACTTAACATTTCCAGCTGTGCTTCTGTTACAGTATGCATCACCGTTTCCATCTACACCATGATGTGCATTACGGTTTGCGTTGTCGTTTGCGCTTGCAATTCCATTTGTGTTTCATTTGGTGCTATTGTTGCTGTTACCATTACCATTTGCATTTGCAATTAGGTACCATGAAGTACGTTTGCATTCGTTATTGTGTTTGTGGTTTTTCATGCTTTTGTTTCCTTTGGTTTTATTGTTGCTGTTATCAAGTTACTATTTGTGTTTACAATTACGGTACTATGACCGTGCATGTAACGTTTTGCATTTCTGTCTGCACTTTCGTTTGCATTGCTGTTACTGTTACCATTTGCATTTACAATTGTGCTTCCGTGACCGTGCGCCTTACAGTTTGTGTTTACGTATGCGCTTGCATTTGTGTTTCTGTTTCTGCTTCCGTTGGCTTTATTGATGATGTTACTGTTACCATTTGTGTTAACAATTGTGGTACCATGACCATGCATGTAACAGTTTGCGTTTCTGTATGCGCTTGTGTTTGCATTTTCATTTCTCTTTCCTTTGGCGTTATTGCTGCTGTTACCATTACCATTTGCATTTACAATTGCGCTTCCATGACCGTGTGCCTTATGGCATTCGTTTTTGAATGCTTTTGCATTTCTGTTTACTTTGGCATTATTGTTACTGTTACCATTTGCATTTACAATTGTGGTACCTTGTCCATGCGCATTATGGTTTGTGTTTCCGTACGCGCTTGTGTTTGCATTTCCATTGTTTGTCTTCTTTGGTGTTATTGATGCTCTTACCGTTAGCATTTGGATTTCCAATTGTGGTACCGTGAACATGCACATTACCAGTTGCATTCTGTGCGCAATTCCGTTTGTGTCTGCATTTCCATCACTGTTTGCTTTGCTGTCACTTTGTGCTTGCATTTCTATTTCCGTTTGTGTTACCATTTACATTTGTGGCACCAAGTGTGTAATGGTTTGCACTTGCATTTGCATTGCACTTACTGTTACTATGTCACACAAAATCACATGGTGGGGTCATGGGGCCCAATGGGCCCCGCACTGCCTCAACTCAGCTTTCTACTTTCTATTCTTTCTGAAAAGTAAGGAAATTTATGCAAAACTTCATTATCGCATCAGTTAGGGTTCTTCTACAGTAAATGTAGGAAATTGATTTGGTTCCCCTTGTACTCACCCACACTTCACCTAACAACAGCATCGGGTGTGCTTTGGGGTCCTTGGCCCTATCTCTCACCACATTCTCCTACACTACACCACCCCAGCTTCTTTACACATGGGATGGGGTGAGAGTTAGGCCAAGGAACCCAATGCACACCACGATGCCTGTTGGTGGGGGCAGGCTGGGGTGGGGTGCAAGGGTGGGAACCGTGAAAATCGAATTTCACTTTTTTTGCTGTAGAAGAACCCTAACTGATGCATTAATTAAGTTTTTGCATAGAATATATATATATATATATATATATATATATATATATATATATATATATATGGGATATAACATGGCCTGACTGAAGCTATCTTATTTATCTTCATGAGAGGCCAATGATATCATGATATCTCATAAGTGGTGAAGCCACAAGTGAGATATCATGATGTCATTGGCCTCTCATGAAGATAAATTTGATATCTTCAGTCAGGCCATGTCATGTTCTGCTTACATAATGTATGTTTTGGGCTGCACTCAACAAAAGCTCCAGATGTCCACTTAATACAATCCCCTACATAGAGGTGATGGCTATTTCAACACAAATCTGCAGTATCTCTACCAACACAACAGATACCATATGTTGCTTAAAAAATATACATGTGGTTGATCCTGCTACTTTAAAATTATTATAAAAAAGCTTGTCTGGATTCTGATTGATGTATTCATGGCTACCCCCAACACAACTCTCCATACCCCCTGCTCCAAAACAGCAGATTACAGATATTATGAAAATAAATATGCTATTGCCTCTTTAAAGTTATTTTCATAGTACACATCTGGTTGATCCTGCCTGCATTTTTAAACAAATTAATTATTGAAAAACATACTTTATCTTGCTGATCCTGCAACTTTCTTTTATCCTTCTGCAACTGTAATGTAGTGTGACTGAGCACTATGCCCTGAAATGTAGCGTGACCGAGTGCTAGGCAGATTCAAATGTAAAGCACCGTAAGATATTTTTAATTAGGGAACCTGTGCTTTAAAACTTAGAAAATGCATCCTTTTCCTAATGCTGCCTGTATTTTGTGAAAAGAAGCTGCTGACTGTATTGAGGGAAGAGTGAGATGGAACCTTCACTACACCAGACTCCCAGTCAGAGAAATCAATTAGATTCGTCTGACATGGCCACTAGACTACCAGGTATATTATCAACTCACTGTTTCTTTCATTATGCTGGAGGGGCCACTAGACTACCAGGTATATAAAGATTGACATATAATAACATATTATAACAACAATACAGCTCGGGGGCCACTTGACTACCAGGGATTAAAAAAAAACAGGCGGTGGGGGCACTAGCCTGCCAGGGCATTACTTCCTTGAAATATTTTATTGGAGGGCCACTAGACTACCAGTGATGTACATATTTTATTGGGGGATGCACTAGACTACCAGGGATCATTATTACATTATTTTGGGCATGCAGATGGGGCACAACAAAGCCCAATGAGCAAAACCCAGCTTCATTTCACAGTCTAGGGAACCCCTGGGCTGACAAAATAAATGTTTAAATCTGGCCATCTCGTCCCACATTTGCGATACACGATCACTATCAAAGATTCTCGCGATCAAAGAATTTGCAGGCTCATGATCAAAGAAATTGCATTCTTATGATCAAATAATAAAAAATGGTGAAACATAATTTTATTGACTGATTTGAAGTGTACCAACACCATGGTTCGATAGAACGGACCATCCTGAGCAAAACCCACCCTCGTTTGTGTCCCTAGCCCACCCCTAAGCTGAGATATTTGTGTTTTTAGGTCACGATGCAAAATTGTGATCAAAGATACTTGCGATCAAATAATTTGTTGGCTCGCAATCAAAGATTGTTAGCGAGTCACAAATAAAGAATTTAAAAGCTAAAAACTCTATTTTTGGACCTATTTGGATGGAACCAAAGCCATGTCTCACTAAATCAAGTCTCCTAAGTAAAACCTATTGAAGTTTTACTTCAGAAGTGACCCCTGAGCTGAGATATTTGTGTTTATGCAATCGGAAAACTGAAAACAAGATGACGTAACTCACGGTCAAATAAGTTTTGAAATTCCTCGTGATCAAAGATTCTTGAACCATGAGGCTGCAAATTCTTTGACTGCCAGGTGGGACGAGATGGCCAGAACCCCAATTCTTTGATTGAAAGATATACATATACATTTTCACATTGACTTATAATGGGAAATTAAAAGTGCCATAACTTTTGAATGCCTTAATATTTTGTCACCAAACAAAAAGCAGAATGTTTGGTCCCCAAACCTCTTTCAAACAAGCCATCAACAGTGGCATGCCACACAACAGCCGTGCAGGACCACATTAAAAATGCCAAAAGGTGCCTCTAAGAATGGATAATTTTGCATTTTCAGCGCTTTTGTACATGAAGATCGGCACTCTGACACAATTGCAATTTGGCAAATCAAGATATCTAGTGCACCCCAAAGCATGTTCCAAATTTCAGGAAATCCAATGAATGGGTCTAAAGTTATTAACTTCCAAACTTTTGACTTTAGTATGTAACTGGCCGCTCAACCTCAACTATAGTGGCATATCTGTGCCACTTTATATATATATATACACACACACACACGTATTATGGTAGCACGGTAGTGCTACCATAGTTAGGGTTGAGGAGCCATTTCTATGTTAAACCCCAAAACTTTGCACCTTAATAACTTTGCAACCATTTGATGGATTTGCCTGAAATTTGGAATACATGATCAAGACCCATAGGCCTTGGGATCTGCCAAGTTTTGTACTGGTTGAATATACAGCTACGGAGTTATTAAGCATGATCTGTGCGCATGTTTACGTTTTTCTGGAATTCTATGGTCGTGCTTACAGGTCGTACGGTTTGCGTGACCGGCCTGAAATCTTCAGGGAACATGCATCCGGGGTCCCTGATGTGCCTTTTGAAGATTTCATGAAAAAATATTAAACGGTTCAAAAGTTATTCAGAAAACAGTTTCCCATTATAAGTCAATGGGAAAAGTTAACAAAAAGTTTGACAGTGTCGCAAATGCATTTTTACTTTCGCAAATGGGCCTGTTACTTTCACAAATCCGCCATTTTGTTTTCAGTTGGTGATCAGAAAAATGGTTGGCATTTAAATTTGAGACCCTCTAGCAACGTAATTCTTTTTGTATTCACCTAGTCGGGCCCTGAGGATGCTTGCCATGTCTTTATTTTGTGGTAAAACACCCCAGAAATATGTTTTTCAAATTTCTGGAAAAAGTACTTTCCACAATCACTTTCGTGCTCATGAAAGTGTCGAACTTTTTTTCGAAAGCTTTAGCAAATTGCGACAGTAATTTTCTAGTCTGTGGGAAAATGACAGCAATTCTTTGGCACTGCACTGCAAAATAACCGTTGGGAGTTTTGGGATGAAATTTGGAGGGAACGCAGCTGACATCTCACAGATGTGCTTTCAATGTTGTATTGAAAAAATATTACACGGCGGCAAAGTTATGGCACTCCAAAGTTTACAGTTTTTCCCATAGGATAACATTACGGCACCCAAAGCATTATAGGAATCCTTTGGCACCCTGCTGCAAAATAATGGTTTGGTCTTTTTTCCTGAAATTTGAAGGGAAGACAGCCAACAGTACACAGATGTGCCTTTCAGTAGTTTGGTGAAAAAATATCACATGGCGGCAAAGTTATGGCACTCCAAAACTGACGGTTTTTCCCATAGGATAACATTACGGCGCCCGACACTTAACAGAAATCATTTGGAGCCCTGCTGCAAAATAACGGTTTGGTCTTTTTTCCTGAAATTTGGAGGGAAGACAGCCAACAGCCCAAAGATGTGCCTTTCAGTAGTTTGGTGAAAAAACATTACAGGGATGCAAAGTTATGGTGCTCCGAACTTTTCTTTTTTTCCCATAGGATAACATTATGGCGTTCGGCTCGCCTTTCAGGGCCCGTATCTCGGAAACGGTGCGAGATACGGACTTTTCGTCTGAAAACTTCTTAGCCCGCTCTAATGGGGCTAAGATTCAAATTAGCCAGGACAGTTGTAAATAATATGACTTTTAAATTTTTTTTCTACGTCGTACGGTTCCTGAGATATAATGTATTTAGTATTCCAAGATCTCATTTTCTGCGCCGATACTCATTATTTTGCATACATTATTTGTACTCACTGTCTTTCTCAATGCAGGTTTTGGGGAAAACCAGCCTGTGTGCTTACATTACTGTTACTGTTGCCTTTTCGCTTGCGAATCCATTTCCGTTCACTTACCATTGGCGTCCTGCGCCACCATGCGTTATCCTTTCGTTTTCATTTGCGCTTGCGTTTCTGTTATTTTTGCCATTTCTGTCTACGTACTGTTTATCTTACTGTTTCACTTTACATCACCATGCCCATTGACATTTCTGTTTGCAGGCACCATGTTACTATGTGACAACACATCACGTGGCAGACCATTCCGTCTACGCCACCATGTGTGTTACCCTTTCTGTTCTCATTCGTGCTTGTGTTACAATGTGCGCCACTGTTAGCATTTATGTTTGCGTTGCTGTCCCTGTTAGTGTGCCACAACACATCATGTGGCGGGAGGGCCCCGCGCTTCCGCCGCTGCATTACATTCACTATTTCTTGTTATCATTCTCAAAAAGAAAGGAAATTAGAGGCAAAAAACTCTGTTTAATGCATTAGTTAGGGTTGTTCTACAGCGACAAAAGTGAGGAAATTCGCTATTAGGGTTGAAAACCCCCCTTGGACTCCAGTGCCCACCCCCCCAACCGGCATTGGGGTGTGGATTGGGATCATGGGTCCTAATTCTCAGCCCATTCTATTGTACTTCTGTTGCTTTACTCATGTCATGGGGTGAGAGTTAGAGCTGATGATCCCAATGCACACCCCAATGCCACCACGTGCGTCATCCTTTGCGTTTTCATTTTCGTTTGCGTTTCTGTTACTTTTTAGCCATTTGTGTGTACTGTACTGTTTCGCTTTCTGTTTCACTTTGTGTCACCATGCCCATTGACATTTCAATTTACAGGCACCACGTTACTATGTGACAAGACATCACGTGGCACACCATTCCCGTGTATGCCACTGTGTGCATTACCCTTTCTGTTCTCATTCATGGTTGTGTTGCCATGTGTGCCACTGTTATCATTTCTGTTTGCTTTGCTGCTCCTGTTACTATGCCACAATACATCATGTGGCGGGAGCGAGTTACATTAACTATTTTTCAATATCATTCTCAAAAAAGAATGGACATTGGAGGCATAAAACTCTGTTTAATGCATTTGTTAGGGTTGTTCCACAGTGACAAAAGTGAGGAAATTCGCTGATAGGGTTGAAACTGTAACTGTGAGTTCACCCCCCCAGCACCACACACACACGGACACACACACAGGGGTGTGTGTTGTGGCGTGAGAGGTGTGGCTGTCTGGCACATGTCTCTATAGGGTGATTGACTGACCATTAACATAATTCTTGGGAGTGACTTATCGCTATAATAATGGAACATGTTTTTAAACAGTTGTAAACCTTGTTCAGTATATTGTCAACCTCTTCATGTATGGTAATAAAAGATTAACATAAGGTTGTTAGGATGTTTGCAGCTAATGAGAAATGTCATTTTGTCAGACTCTGAAGTACACATAGTGGTGACTGAATAGTACAGGTATAGTCACAGCTGTGACCTGTTGGGTGCTGATGTGTGGCACCGTGGTATAGTAATAATGACTGCTTAGGCACACGAAAAGTAAGTACATTGCTGAGTTTTTGACACTCTTATGAATTCTGTCAAATGTGACATGCAATGTCTCACATCGCTGCATATGCTGTGATACTGACTGTATGTCATAGGTACCAAACAAATAGATGGAGGTATAGTTGTAGCAGTATAGTAAACATTGATTTGTATGCTTAAGTCATAGACACTTATTTTATGTGTCATAATGGTATTTAAAGTAAGGAGTCGACACAGGTGGTTATGGTTTCAAAAATTTATTGCCAATTTGTCAAATGGAGAAAGGTCCAATCAAAAGTTAAATTTCGTTAACAGAAGCAGTCTCACAATACAATCTTTGTATGTGTGCAATCATTGCTTGTCAAATATGTAAATGTGTAAGAATAATAATAACTGTATAATATGGATTGGAGTAAGTGTGTGATATTATATGAAACTAATCAGGTGTTGTGTGTTTTTAGTTATGTTTCAGTACTCACTTCTGTTTATGTGAGGAGGTAGTTTCTGGCATTCAACCTGAAATTCTAATAGTCAGGCTGAAGCTGTGGCACTTCATTATATTTTTGCTATTGAATGTGAATGGAGTTTGTAAAAAATGTTACTTTTTAAAAAATGGTTGTATGTTGTAATTATGTGTAGTGCATTACTTGTGTGTTATGTTAATAAGGGAATGTCAGTCGGTTGTGAAGTGTGATTACACATGATAGACAAGTGTTTGTTGTAATTGTGTGACTGCTAATGTGGATGTTCCTGGGGTGGGCAAAAACCATGCTGACTGTCTAAGTAGTAAAATTACACAAATGTAAGTTTGTGACATTTGATTGTTATTACTAAATAATATGTCACTGACTAGGTGCAAATGGAAAATTCCACCGACCCCTCAATTAAGGTGATCATAAATATTGTCAGAACAGGTATGCAGCTTGTTGTGATCAGCAACAGTGCCTGATTTACAATTGTCAATATTTTTTACATACGGTACAATTACTTATGTGACAAGTAAAAAAAATAAAATGTTTTTACATGAACAAATGACATGTTATCAATTCTTACATTGGCTTCTATGTAAATTCTTAACTTGTAAATACTAAAACTGTCATGGAATGCATTTTTTAACAAACTTATGGTTAGTTAAATGTTGTTACTATACTGCTGAATAATATCTAAAACATTCACTTGTACTGTAGTGCTACACTGCTATTTTTAGTTCAAGTATCAAACTAGTTATTAACAATGTACACTTGAGAACAAATGTTTCTATTATGTACAAGTAATTTTAAACAGTTGTAAGAGTCACTAAATTAGATTCAGTAATTAGTTATATTAACAGTTACGTAACTCAGCTTCTTGCATTATCAATAAAGGTAGTTGTTTTTACATGTACAATACTAGTACTACGCATGAAAGCGTGATAGTTCTACACTGTTGCATGGTGATCGAATGATGTTCTCTATATGTGAAGAGTCACTAGACAAATTGAAGTGTTAATAGACTACTTGTGACAGAGTGCAATGTTTGTTGAATATATTATAAGGGTAGCTCAGTAATCTACGATAATAACTGAGAAGTTCTCTTTGTTTGCAAAGAGTAAGAGCTTATAAGTCATATCAATTTGTTGTTATATATGAGTTGATACATGTATTTTTAAAGAGATGTACAGAGGAGGAGAGTAGTAAGTCCTCAGTTTTTAGATGTACAATCTTTTATAGACATGTAATCATGGTTTCTCTAGTGACTGTGAATATTGTTGGCGCCGATTGAAGCCACTACAATTTTCATGTAGTCACTGATCTACCCAAGATCTAACATGTCACAGTGTATGTAATGTCTGTATTAGAATTCCATTTTGTTGAAATTGTATTGCTCATTTACAGTTGTAAATTTTACAACGTTGTAACAAGTTATGAATGTTTTTTTGGACAAAGTAGTCATCTTAAAATGCTACATGTTTTGTCCTATTCTTCTGAAATATGAAGGTCGTCATAATTCTTCAATATTAGAAGATATGCATTTTTCAAGTGACGCAGTCTCTGTTTAAAAGTCATTGCAGAGTCGCCTCACTCTAACCATCCAGTTGTGCACCTTAGTAACGAGGTGTATGCCCAGAATTCATGGATTGACCATGGTGATAGATTATACTGTGAGTGTCAAACAGTGATTGGTTGAAGACTATTCTACTAGCTGTGTAATCTGTGAGGAGTATCAACTCTGAGCCGTTGGGAGGTCAAATCTGTGCAACATAAGCAACAGATATTGAGATGAACCCTTAGACGTATGGACTGAGTGCATCTGCCTCTGCACCTTCCACAGGCATGACTACATTCAGCATTAGTGAACAGCTGTCGAAATTTGACACTTTTGGCTTCAGGAACAAAGAGTTATCCACAGCATGTCTTGTGTGGTTTCACGCTGTAATTGCCACATGAAACACATACATATTTTGTAACATATGTTACTGTGAAGTACTGCCGCATTGGGTGCCGTCTTTCATCCAGGTTGTTTTATGACAGCCATCATAAACTCAGTACTGTCTTGCTGTATGTCTGCAGAAAATGTACTACATCCAGCATATGTAGATAACACCTGTAGTAGTGGTGTTAGTGAGTGTAAATGTTAGAGTGGTCAGAAGTCATGTTGATAATCTGCTTCAAAGCATTTGATAGGGATTGTCTTGAAACAGATATTGCCTGCAAAACTCACATGTAGAAAAACTTGCATAGCTGAGTTAGCATAGCAGTTACCTCTACTGCTGTTGTCAAACAGTGGTACAGCAGCTTCACACCAACTGATTTCTGATGAATTGCTGGTTGTGAATGTTTACTTGAAGTTGTGGCCTTTACTGAACCCTTTTTTTTATAATCACTTTGGGAAGCTTGCTGCTGTTTGTTGCTCCATCTAGCTGTGACTGAATTGTGTGAGACAGACAGATATGTAGGCAGTGGTATTAAAGACATTTGTGGCTGATGTAGAGTACGAACCTGTTGTACTAAGAATACATCAACTGTCAGCCATATTTTCTGAGGTGCATACTAATGATGTGCAATCCAGAAAGGCTTCAGCATGTGAAAGTGCAACGCAGTTCATGCCATCCTGAAAATGTCTGTACCTATGTTCACTATTGCTTGAATCCAAACTCAGTCCCTGAGATTTGTGAATGGAGGCAGCATATGCAACACATAATGGGAACTGTTTCTGTTTACATGAGATATCACTTAAAACCCTGGAATTTTACGCAGGTTCAATCTATGTGTACAGAGTGTTGCATGTTGTCAAACTACACTACAAGTGTCTGAATAAATGTCTTCTGGACATTATAGACAAAGTCAGTGATGTTTCCCATGGCACCATTTACCATGCCTTGTTCTACATCTAGATTACGTCGTAGCATGATACGTGCATTCTTACAAAGTGTGAGAACAGTTTCTAGGCCAGCTGTTTGTGAAACATCTGACTTCAGTTCACTTAGTCATTCAGTCATCTTTGCTACTAGCTTTCGACTAAGAATAATGCCATCAACTGTATCAATTGCATGCAGAGTTACAATCTCTTGGTTCTCTCTTTGTCGCATTAGATTGTTGAATTCAGTGCATTTCTTTAGTCGTGGCATAAGCCACTCTATGTGTCTGGCAGTAGAGTATATATTGCTGAAGACATTACATGCTGTTTCTATGCATGTACTATGTACTGTGATTTTTCGATCATTTGACATACAAACATGTTCTGGTGATAGAGAACCTGTGCGAGCTTCATCTAAAAGTGATTTGTAAGCTAGATCACCACTTTGGCGCATGTTCTCAGACAACTCAACATAGGTAAATAATTCCCATATGTTATAGCCTGCTATGCAACCGAGGATATTCTTAACTTGCTTGGCAGTCAGAGTTGTGAATACATGCTCTGCCATTGACTAGTAACAAGTTGTAAAAAGATCTCCCAACACAAGTATACTTTTGCCACCAAATGGCACTCCATCATCAGTAATTCTGCGACTGCTGTAGACGTAGATGAATACAGGCTAGCATGACATTGGAGACCATGCTGATTTGGCAACAATGAGTAACTGCATCTTTGTGAACATGGAACGGAGCTGAGATGCAAACTCGAATGACAGTTCCGATACTCTCCAGTTCTCCATGTTCGAGCTGGCAACATAAAAGGCGGTGTAATGTTACTCACCAATATTGTATACTGCTAGTCCCGTGGGAGCAGTCACAGCAACAGACATTGAAGAGCCTGTCACACTCCGTACTTCTGCAGTGATAGCTTCAATCAGGAAACTCTTTCCTGTGCCAGCTGAACCACTAACAAACATTAGTAGTGGTTTGTACTGAGTGCAGTCACATTGTTTTGTTTCATGTAGTATACCATGTTGTACAGCTCAACCACTTGGCAGTGAACTGTATGCTGCAGCTGATTTAATCTTTCTCTTACATCAAGCTGGGTTGACCTATAGAGTGTGCCATGTTGCATAGCTGTCTCAGTTTCTGAGATTAACAGTTCTAGGGCATTTAAGGGCAGAGGGCCACCTAGAACACCTTGTCCTTCTGGATCAAGGTTGTCTTTGAACTAATCTGGAGTGTCTTCCTGAAGTTGCTTCTCTGCCTGCTCGAGGCTCTGTTCTTTCTCAGCTTTTAGGCCTTTTGTATATATGTTTGTGAGTACTCAGTTTGGAAATTCTTGTCAAGTGAGATTGAACTGTTCTTGAATGTGTCAAGTCACCTTTAATTCAGACTCACCTCCAGGGTCTAAATAGGAACAGAAGCAAAGTAGTAATGTTCTGTGCTCTCTGATGTGCCTAGATGCAGTTTGCAGTGATCTATAAGCTCATGGCTTGTTCCTCTACAAGACACCCATCTAGTCCATTGACCTTGTAAATATGTCGTGTTGAGTCAGGTGCTGCACCTGTCTTGTAGTATACACTTAGCCAACCTCAAACAGACACACATCATTCATCTCGTTGTGTCTACGTGGGTAGTATATGTCTATCAGGTTATTCTTCAAGATATGTTTTGAAAGAAGGTGATTAACAACAAGCTCCTCAATTTCGGCATGAGGAATTAGTACACGCCTCCGCTTGTCTTTGTAGTTTACACTGAGGAAACGCATAGCGCCAGACTTCCTGCAGACAGATGTGTACCCATTAACCAGTCACTGGCTTCTAAGCTCCACATTCTCTGTGTGAAGAGTCTTCAAACCCAATGACCACAGCTGAGATGTCAGGCTTTGCTTGAAGTGGCAATATCTTCCCAAAGATCTTGCAAGCCTAGTCTGTTCATGTTTTGTTATGTACGATGACGCATGCCAACCAGGGCCAGTGAGTTGTCAGCCACAAACTGAACATCTATGTTTGCTTGCCACATTAGGAGAAGAGTTGGGTTGTAGTCATTATGATGTACACCTCTTTTCATGCCTGGGTAACTCAGTATACCCTCTTGGTTGATTTTGCCTTCAAGTGGTGTCGCATTGCTGAGAAAAGGTCATTCATGGCACCATTCTGACAAACTCTTCTAGGAAATCCAAAGCGACATCGATGTGTACCAATTACGATTTGTTCTTTACTGCTACTTCGGCAATATTTTGAGCAATATGTCGCTGGAACTTTTGAACCAACTTCCAGTGGACTGTCATACTTGTTCGAATGTGACACGATATATTTTTATGAATGATAGCACTTCTGCTGCTTCATGTTCACCAATGCGTGGCGCAAACCTTGATCCACAATAAATATGGAGAGGCACTCGTGCTTGATATTCTGTCCTCCAAAGTAGTGTTCTACAATACCTAGAGGAGGATTGTCCTTGACAAGATGAAAGTGAGAATGTCATGGAACCGCTTAAAAAAATGTCTTGTGACAGACACAGGATCAAGTAACACATTTCTCGACAGTCATTGATGGATGCCTTCGACATCGGAATTGCCCACTTCAACAGTTCAGTGAGTTCGTCCCAGGCATATTCAGCACAACTAAGTGCTTGACAAACCATGTGACTCGCCATACTCGTAACGTTGTCATCACTCCCGAGTGTCTGCGATACCAATATTCTTTGGTGCCACATGTAGACTAGAATGGAAGACAGATTCACTTGCACTTTTCATCTTTCGCTTTAATTTCTCCAGAAATTGAGCAGCTGTAATTCCCATCTAGTGGAGTTGTTAGTCGAATGGTATGTGCTATAGATGCAGACAGAATGCTAAGCTCACTTCCTAGAGCAGATGGAACAGGTACTGTATGTTATGTCTGGTTGCCATCTTTGCTCAGGACACAGCTAGGGTACTCAGCACCCTGCACCCGCACTTCTCTTTCATATAGGCGTCCGCTGACCTTTTGGAAATAGGTCTGGGAAGCAGCGTGCTTCTATTGTTGCCTCCCAAATGCCGACAGGCTCACCTTCCACCTGCTTCATTTTGATAGAGATCAATGTTGTCTCCTAATGGATCTCTGCCATGTAATGGGTGGATTGTGTACTGTTCATACACGTATGCTTGTCTGTGTGCAAGCTTTCTCAATGATTGGCTTACTTTTCCTAATAGATCATGTTGCACCAGAGACTGGCCATCTGATCTATGTCAAGTCTATATAAAAGGAATTGTTCCTCTTTAAATAAGCCAGAGCAAGCTTTACCTTTTGCACATTGACAACATCTTGCCAGATGACCTTGGCCTTTGTAGGCACACCATTTACTAGAATGACCAAGCTATTTTCTGTTGAGATAGCTTGAACATTTTCCTGTAGAGGAAGTGGTAGATACATCACAGAACCTTTAGAGATCTAACAAGCTCTTCTGTGGAATCTTCCTGTCTTGTGTTCAGACGTAGAATCGTTTGGAATGGTTTCATTGTCTGAATTAGAATACGCTCAAACATATTCAATGTTGAAATCTCAGTTGGTGTAACATCTGTTTCCATGTTGTTTAGCACTGACCTTGCTGGCAAAGTGTTGCACTTCAGTTTTGAAAAACAGTGTTTGCATAGCATAATGGTGTCTTGTGGATGAAAGTCAGATTTCAGGAGCAAGAATGCTGTGAGGCGGAACCACATGTCATTGTATGGTGACCAGGTTTCTAGGTTGACTGTGACAGTTTGTTTCGTGTAGCACAAATGGTTGCATGACACACATACAGAATCAAACTTCTGATACTTTGCAACCTCAAACTTAGCAATTTCCTTCCTGTACTGTTTCAGAATGTCATTTTCTAACACTGAAACAGATTTTTCTGTTGAAGTGTGACACTGGAAATTACTTGTTTCTGGTCCAGAAGAATATGTTACAGTTATTTTAGGAAAGTGATGGCACCTGCATGTCACCTGACTGCAATAAGTCATTTAAACAAGTGTACTGATGTACAGCTTCGCTGCACTTCATATATTCTGTAGACAAAGTTTTGCATGCCTGTTTGCTGATCAGCGAGCATCCATGTTGTGAAAAACTATCACAAACACCAGTATTGATACATGCAAGTGAGTGACCCATGAGTCCAGTATGTAGCCGAGTTCACAATGGTCAATTTCTGTAAATAGTTTATGTCTCTCTTTGCGATCTGTTATTATGAATAGGTTAACAAAGTGTTCTACTTTTGAAATGATGAGCGCTTACGGTTGCAGGTAGCATCACATGCACCATGTAAGACAGTGTCGTTTATTGAAGACTATGGTTTGATCGACAGTCATCATCATTATCCAATTGATTGTCATCAGAGATACTGAGGACATTTTTATTTGCCGGACTCATCAATATTGAACGTCTGTTCTTTGGTAGAAGTCATGATAAGACTCTTCCCAGAAATATCTTCTGAGTGATGTGTGGCCAGCCACTGTCCTGTGAAGACATGGCAGAAGTTATCAACAGTCAAACAAGGATACTGTTGAAGCCTTTTTAATGCCATATACAAGTTTCCTGAATTGTTCAAGGACATGAGACATCTTACGCCACAATCATTGTAGTACAAACAGTGCTCTGTTGACAAAAGTCCGTACTTTCAGAAGTAAATTCATCAGAGAAGGTGACTCTTGCTCTTTTGCGGGTGTGCATAAGCACAGCAGCGGTAAGTCTTTCGATCTTAGCTTTACTTGCTAGTGATCGAAATACTCTCTTTCTCAGTTGTAAGTCACAATTTTGTATTTTTACGGTGTTGTTTTGACGCTCTGTTGATGGTTACACTCAACATAGTTGTGTTCATCTTAGAGATCGACACAACATTTGTGATGCTACATTTTGTTTGTTTTTTTGTTATGGATTTTGTTTCTTTGTGCAGTGACTTGATAGGGGTCACTGTTGCAGTAAAGGTCTGTCGATGTTCATTTTTGGGTGCCTTTACTGTTTTGTTTGTTGTACTTATACAACAGTGTAGTACTATTATACCGCTCTCATTTTGAGACACATCACATCTGCATTCCAGTTGGCATTTTGGGTATTATGATTTGACAGTGACAGTAAGCAATCCACAGAAGTATCAGGCACCTGTATGAGAGAGAAAAAAAAGTTTTAGAATAGGCTTCAGTAAATTTCTTATAACACTGTGTATTAATAGAATAGTACGCTAAGAATGTTAACAATTTGGTAAAAACATAACTAAATGATAGTTGTTATGAATGTGCATTGCGCAGCTGCTACGTAATATCAGAAATTTGTTCATTCTCAATATTTTTGTGCACATTTAAAAGATTTTTTCTTCATGTGTTCTTATGATTACGCTAGCTGTTATTTTTTACCTGTGTCGAACATGTGTTTTATACCATGTACGTGTCATGGGATCAGTATGATGATTAACTGCATGGTAGAGCAAAATTTGAGAGTGATAGTGTGCATTACCAAATCTGTAACAATTAGTATGTTTACAACTGAGGAGGACATGCCACTATTACAGTTGTGTGAGTGTGTGTGCCACAGTTGGTAGGTATGCTTGCATGTTAGCGAATTTCAATATCGTCGCTGCATTTTAGCAACATTGTATTTTTTGTACTCTGTGTATCGCCATTGGAGCTTGTAATTTTTCACAACATGGGAAAAAAAGTTTTCCTGTACATGTACTGTGCAATGATGCAGTTCATTAATATGAAATAATCAAAAAGGGCCTACTAGCTCACAAATTAACATAGCTGTGTTTCTGGAACAGATAACTTAAATTGAATATGTTGAAAAATGTGTGAGAATTCTGAAATATTTCTGATTTACAAGCTTAAGTGCAGTTCACATGTACACTAAATAAGTTTATGTTGTGTCATACTTTTCAGTTGAGAATTTACTATTTTGCTTTCAACCCACAACGTTGTGAATAGTACAGATTTCATTAGTCACATCTTAACAATACTGTGCTTTTATTACAAAAGGCGTCGACGAGTTGATGCGGAGAAATGACTATATGGTAGAAATTTTAAACACAAGAGTGCAACCGTTATGAGCAGAGGTCATAAAAATGGATATATGAGGACATTTGAGAGTGAAAATTACAACAAATTAGTGTTTTGCAAGTCTACGCTGCACAGTTATTATACATGTGTGGAACATTGTAAATCTAAGATATCTGCACTGCATTGAGTGCTCTGAGGCAGCCAAGCAGGTGCAGATTATGTGTTTAAAATTGATAACTGAGTTATTTTAAGCATAGAACGTAAATTGTGTCAATATATAGACAGTCTTGGAAAACAGCTTTCGTGAGCATGAAACTTGAAAAAAATACTTCGTGCATGTCAAAGTGTCTACAATTGTACTTTCGTGCATTACGAACACAATGGTCAAAGCACTGTCGAACTTCGACACGACCAGAATGTTACTTTCGTGCTATCGAAAGTGTGCAAATGTACTGTGCATTCAAAGTGGTAAAGTTAATCTAACACTTCTGGGAGTGGCTGAAACATTCATTACTCGAATCATTAAACAGTCTGTTTGAGTGACAGCTAGCTCTACCAATGAAATTAAAAGATTTGTCAGGCCACTTCTGAATATGGAATCAGAGACGGACAACACTGAAGAAGAAGTAAACAGGATCCATTTTGAACATTGCTGAGAAAAAAGCAGATGAAAATGTAAGTACAGTCTATGTTCACATGATATTTTCTAGTATTTGAAAAACTTATTAGAACATGTACATACTATTAATCAAAACTTTTTGTGTTTAATCATAATGTTAATTGTTATTGTGTAGCATGCTATATTCTAGAGAAAATAGTTTAAAAGAGAAAGCATTTTAGTACTAACTTGTACAGATACAGCTAGCAAATGGAGGGAGATAGGAAGGTGCACATGGGTTGTGTGACAAAAATGGAACCAATCAGACTTGTTTTCTGATGTTGTAATTGTTAAAACTGCCTATGAAAAGGATGCATTTTTTTCAGTTCTCAGTGGTTTCAGATTTTGCAGGAACATACTACTAGTAATACTAGAATGCATAAGTTACATTGGTTCATGAAGCCACAGCAGGAGGGAATGTTTTTTTATTTGTGTGTTTCTGAATAAACTGAAGCTAACGAAATAAGGAGGGAAAATATCAGTTTGATTTTCAGTGCTGTCTGGTCACTGCAGGGTGAACAGTCCCTTTCTTAGTAACTTTCTGTAGAGTTCGAGTAAAAAACTTAGAATGGCAGAAAATAGCAAAAAGTTTTGTGGATGGTTGGAAGCAGTTACATAAGGCGAGCAGCTGAGTTTGCAGTTCATACTGATTTTGGGAGGATTCTGCAGCTCCCAAGTGCTATGTAAGATGGTTTGGTCATGGTGGAATGAGATGAGAACATCTTGTGCCAACCATGTACACAGACTTTAGAACTCACTCTCCTCGACATACTGTAATACATCTTGGGTATTGATTTGGGCTCAAAAGCGGCTGGGTAGATTTAATAACAGAAGCAGGTGGACCTTGCTTCTATATTGCTGGACAATGGCTGTGAATATGAACCATGAAGATAACAGTGTAACTGATCATTACAGTCATCGAACCCTAGTGTGATTATAACTGATGACTAGTGATGAGGATAAGCCCTGCTGTCCTGGTACATTTACCCTATTATGAGTTAAATCAATACTAAGTGACATTCTGTTATATCTACCATACCTGATTCTGTTGTAGCAGATCAATATAGTTATACTGATAGCATCAGTGACAGAAGTGGCAAACTCAAACAGTAGGTATACAGCCTGAGTCTGAAACAACAACTGTTAAAAAATCACACTGTGTCCATATGGGCATAGATCACTCATTGCAAAATAAATGTATTATTTGAATAAGTTGTCATCACAGATGCAATGGGAGATTGTCTTCATCGTCAGGTACAACATACCAGTAAGCGCTTCAGGAAAATTCATCTCATACACATTCGATACAGGTACATCATTAGTTGTCTCACTGCTATGACATTTAGAAGTTGTTTGGCCTGATCCGTGCAATTACACTTTCTTACAAAGAATACTTACTTCTTTAACATTGAAACACACTGAAGGTCTGTGTGTATATCACAGTACACTCATCAGTAAGAATGCATGTGATATGGTAGTACCAATTTCACAGCGTTGAACTGGTTTTTCTTTTCCATATGTACATCAGCCTCTATGTTCAGTAAACCATGGCAGTAATGTCTACTATGTAAATCACCTACTAAATCTATCACTACTTATCTTGAGCATGTTAGTGTCTTGTAGTTAATTATGTGCTTCTTAATTAATGTATACTCAGTAGTGTTGTGTCCTCTACAACTGTCATCATGCACCTTCAGTATTTATATGGAACGCACAGTATTGTTGGGTGGTGGGCTGTAGTGGCATGCAACTGCTAAGGTGGTATCTGTGCAGCTGCACCAGATGTACGCTTGGTGTACATAGCCTCAACAGTTTTAAAGGTTGATCTCACTGAGCATTGTACCGGTCAGTGGGTGGGATGTCTGTAGTATATTTAGATAATTGGTTATTTCTGTCACCTGCTGGATGTCTGTCATTGGTCAGTGCTGGACTTGTCCTCCATACTTGAATGTGTGTTCGTCTGTGTGTGTGTGTTGTTGGGACTTGAGAGGTTTTCAACCCTAACAGCTAATTTCCTCACTTTTTGTCGCTAGGAACAACCCTAACTGATGCATTAAATGAGTTTTTGCCATGAATATATATATATATACATACATATATATATATATTATGGTAGTACCACTGCACAAGAAGTTAGATTGAGGAGCCATTTTATGTTAAACCTCAATTTTAATCTAATAACTTGCAACCTCTGACAGATTTACCTGAAATTTGAATACATGATTAAGAACCATAGGCCTTAGGATGCCAAGTTTCGGGCACTAGCCGATATACAGCTACAGAGTTATTGTGCATCGCGATGCTGACGTTTTTCACTTTGCTGTCACTACAGGTCGCATGGTTTATGCTGATTCGACATCTTCAGGAACATGGCTGGTCTCAATGTGCCTTTTGAAGATTTCGAAAATATTAAACTGTTCAAAAGTTTTCAGTGCCATCATTATAAGCCAAGGAATGTTAATAAAGTTCGACAGGTCTAAATGCACTTTTACTGTCGCAATGGCCCTGTTACTGTCAAACCACCATCTTGTTTTCAGTTATATCGAAAATGCTTTATTTAAAATGAGACCTCTATAACCTAATTTTTTTGTATTCACCTAGTCGGGCCCTGAGGATGCTAGCCATGTCTTTATTTTGGGGTAAAACACCCCAGAAATATGTTTTTCAGATTTCAGTACTAACAAAGTAATGTTCACTCACAGAAAGTGTTGCAAATTTTTTGGGTGTAAAGCCGCAGTTCATGGCACTACTTTGCATGCACACTATGCCCCGAATAACAGTAATTTTGGCACCACTGCAAAGAACGGTTGGAGTTTTCACTGAATTTGTGGAACGGTTATATCTCGCAGATGTGCCTTTCAGTGTTGTATTGAAAAAATATTGCAGCGGCATTGTTACAGCACCCAAAGTGACGTTTTTTCTGATAACATTACAGCACTCTTCAGATACAGGAATCCTTTTTGGCACCCTGCTGAAAATAACTGTTTGGTCTTTTTTCCTGAAATTTGAGGAAGATACAACAGCCCACAGATGTGCCTTTTCGGTTTGGTGAAAACATGGTGGGGAGGCACAGTTATGGCACTAAACCTCTTTTTTCCCATAGGATAAATATTGTCGCTCACTGCACCTTTCAGGCCCGTATCTCAGAAATGGTGTGGATATGGACTTTTCGTTAGAAAAATACTTAGCCCCTAATGTGGCTGGTACAAACTAGCCGGATAGCTGTAAATCATATGTGACTTTGCATTTTTTTTTCTACGTACAGTTCCATATAGTTATTTTAGTATTCCCGTCCTCGTTTTCGTCTATACCAGTATTATGCACATTTTTGTACCACTGTCTTTCTGTGGAGCTTTGGGAAAACCAGCCTGTGCCCTTACATTACTGTTACCGCTGCTCTTTATGCTTGCGGTTCTGTACCCGTTTTCACTTATCATTGGACGCTCACGCCACCATGTGGTTATCCTTTGCGTTTCATTTGCGCCTGGTTTTGTTTTTTGCCATTTGTGTTTACAGTACTGTTTCTCTTTCTGTTTCACTTTGCACACCATACCCATTGACATTTCTGCTTGCAGGCACCATGTTACTATGTGACACAAACTGGGCAGACTGCTCTGGCTCACGCCACCATGTGCTACCTTTCTGTTGTCATTCGCATTGTGTTACGTAAGGCCACTGTTAAGCACTTCTGTTTGCATTGCTGTTCCTGTTACTATGCCACCAGACATTGCGAGGGGTGAGCCCTTGAGGGCCTCAAGGCCTCCCACCGCTGCATTACATTCACTATTTCGTTATCATTCTCAAAAGAAGGGAATGAGGTAAAATCTTGATGCACGTATTAAGAATAGTGAAGTGATTCGTGTTGAATTGATTTCGCCACCCTCACCCAGCATAAGCGATTGACCGGCCGCCTCAACTCTTCACCCCATTCTCCTATACTTCTGCTGCTTTACACATGTCATGGGGTGAGAGTTAGGCTGATGATCCCAATGCGCACACCAATGCCAGTTGGGGTGGAGTGGGGCCCAAGGGGGGTTTCAACTTACAATCGACTCTCTCACTTTTGTCGTTGGAACAACCCTAACTAATGCATTAAACAGAGTTTTTTGCCCTCTATATATATATATATATATATATATATATATATATATATATATATATATCTGCTATAGTTAGGGTTGAGCTGCCAGTTACATACTAATATCAAAAGTTTGGATGTTAATAACTTCTTACCCATTCAATAGATTTGCCTAAAATATGATACGCATGTTAGGGCTCACTAGGTCTCTTGATCTGCCAAATTGTGTTTCTGTCGGAGTGCTGGTCTTCATGTACGAAAGTGCTGAAAAATGCAAAATTATCAATTTTTGGAGGCACCTTTTGGCATTCTTAATTTGGTCCAGCATGGCCATTGTGTGGCATATCACTCTGTGAGTTGGCTCATTTGAAAGATCTTTGGTGACCAAACATGCCTTTTTTTTTGGTGAAAAAATATTAAGGCATTCAAAAGTTATGGCACTTTTAAGTTCCCATCAAAAGTCAAAGGGGAACCGGCGCAGCGGTTGGATTTCTGCATGCGACGCCGGAGACCCCGGTTCGAGAACGGACTCGGGTCACTGGAGGGCCGGCCGGGGGAGAAGGATGGAGTGTCCTAGGGACTGCTCTCCTTCTCTAGGGGGAGGAAGGGGAGGTGTCCAGAGCTTGGATGACCCCTGGTGGAGGCCAGGAGTCACACAGCTGCTGGCACAGGCACGTACTGGAGGTGGGGCAAGACACTGCGCGTCATTACATGACCCCACCTCCCCGAAAAAGGAAAATGGATGCAGCTGCCAGCAGCCCTAAATGAAGCTTGCCACGGCTTTAATTAGCCCCCCAGGCCAGCCCTCCGACCTAGTCTGATGACTGCGGCATGCAGCCAGAGTGCCGCAGCCCCACCGTGGGGGGTAAGCCACGGGTATCGGAGGGCCTGAGGCTGATATGGGGGGTGGAAGTCAGTGGTTCGTGACCAGGCTGAAAGTAACGGGCGGCCAGCAGCTAGGGCAGGCGGAGAAAAGAATAAAATGGAAAAAAAAAAAAATAAGTCAAAGGGGAAAATTTATTTGTATATCTTGCGATCAAAGAATGGTGGTTCTGTCCATCTCGTCCCACCTGGAAATCAAAGAATTGGCAGCCTCACGGTTCAAGAATTTTTGTCCCTGAGGATTTTCAAAATTCTTTGATTGCGAGGTCTGCCATTTTGTTTTTTATTTTCTGATTGGAAAAACACAAATATCTTGGCTCAGTGGTCACTTCTGAAGTAAAACTTCAATGGGTTTTACTCAGGGTGCTCTGATCTATCAAGCTATGCCTTTGGTTTCATCAAAATTGGTCAAAAAATAGAGTTATAAGCTTTTAAAATCTTAATTTGTGGCTCACTAACGATTTTTGATTGTGAGCCTGCAAATTCTTTGATAGTGAGATTCTTTGATCGCGTTCTTGCATCACGACCTAAAAACACGAATATCTCGGCTCAGGGGTGGGTTAGGAACACAAATGAGTGTGGGTTTTGTTCAGGAGGATTCGTTCTGTCGAGCCATGCCATTGGTTCAGTCCAAATCAGTGAAAAATTCACGTTTCACTATTTTTAATTCTTTGTTTGTGAGCCTGCAAATTCTTTGATCGTGAGATTCTTTGATTGCGATCGTGCATCATAGGAGACGGACGAGATGGCCCAATTTAAAAATTAATTTTCTCAGCCCAGGGGTGTCCTAGGAAGTCAAATGAGGGTGGATTTTACTCAGAGGGCTACATTCTGTCGAACCATGGCAGTGGTTTACCCCAATTCCTTCAATTTTTTTGATTTATAATATTTTTAATTCTTTGTTTGCGAGCCTGCAAAGTCTTTGATAATGAGATTCTTTGATCATGATCATGCATCATGAGCAAGGGATGAGATGGCCCAATTAAAAAATCAATTTTCTCAGCCCAGGGGTGTCCTAGGAAGTCAAATGAAAGTGGGTTTTACTCAGGGGGCCTCATTCTGTTGAACCATGATGGTGGTATACATCAATTTCTTTATTTTTTTTTTGTTTATAATATTTTTAATTCTTTGTTTGTGAACCTGCAAATTCTTTGATTGTGAGATTCTTTGATCGTGAGGGGGGGACAAGATGGTCAGATTTTTTTGTAATGGAATAGATAGAGGAATTTTAGTAATCTTTCGTATTGAATATCTTGGAAACGGTTTGGTCTTTTTACTTGAAATTTGGAGGGTGTTTTTGGCATGTCCTGTAGATGTGAATTATGGTGTTTACTTGTCAGAGAATATTTTGTTATGAAGATATTGCATGACACACTTTACGTGTTGTGGACAGTGTTTTGCTTGTGGTGGCTTGAAATTGATAGGATACCTAGCTTTAGTGTCATGGATGTAGTTTTCAGTTGTTGTGTGTGTTAAATGTCAACAGGTGCAGAACTGGGCCAGTCTAATGAATGAAAATCTCATAGGTTAAAATGTTATATCTCGGACGCGGTTTGGTCTTTTCACTTAAAATTTGGAGGGCATTGACAGCATGTCATGGGGATGAAAATTACAGTGTTTCCATGTCAGAAAATATTTTTTTGGTGCAGATATGGTGTGGTGCAGTTTATGTTCTGCAGACAGTGTTTTGCTTGTGGTGGCTTAAAATTGATAGGATACCTAGCCTTAGTGTCATGGATGTAGTTTTCAGTTGTTGTGTGTGTTAAATGTCAACAGGTGCAGAACTGTGCCATTCTGATGAATGAAAATTTCAAATTTTGATATGTCATAACTTGGACACAGTTTCATGTCAGACAATATATTTTTTACAGACATATTGTGTGGCACACTTTACATTTTGTGGACAGCATTTTCTATTGTTCTACTAGATTAACATTTGTTTGGTGGCTGGCCTTGCTGTTGTGAATTTTTTTTTTAGTCATTGGGTGTGTAATTTGGCCTGACACTTACAAGTTGGTGGGAGTGCAGGCCTTAAACAGAGTTTTTTGCCGTGAATTTCCCTTCTTTTTGTTAAGGGTATAAATGTTAAGCTGCTTTAGACTATCCCAGTATCTTTTCTGCTGCACACCCTGCACCATTTTGTTTACCCTCCTCTGAACAGCTTGCACTCTGTCTATATATGTCTGTAATTGGTAGTATTTCCTTGTACTGCCCCCATAGTTGTGTGTTGTGTGTGTGTGTCTATGTTTCTGCCTGTGTGTGTGTGTGTGTGTGTGTGTGTGTGTGCCAGTGGGGATGGGGGTGGGGGAGTGGTGTGGTGTTGGGGAGGAGCTGGGGTTAGGGTTGAAAACCCTAACAATGAATTTCCTGTCTTTTGACGCTGCAAAAAAACCTAACTCTTGCATTAACGCAGTTTTTTGCAATTAATTTCCTGACTTTTTGAGAAATAAGAAAAAATTTTGTTTTACTGACTACACCTTGAAAAACAGTATCCAAGCTAGACATAATACTTCTGATATACCTTTCCTATCTTCAGAGGACATCTCTGCATAGCAGTATTGCATCATGCAATTGTACTCACAGACATTGACACCTGTTTGTATATATTTCAAGAAATTATTGCACCAGTAATCTCTCCTGCCTCTACTATTTAAATGCATAAAGCAGAAGATATGTAAGTAGTAGTAGTAGTAAAAAATTTTTATTCATACAAAAAATGAATAAGGATATCTCCACTGAGCCGAAGTTCCTTTACAGTGAGATCCAGGTGTCATTTCCAGTTACTCTTATAAGTTAACAATATATAACGAAGGAAAACACATATACACTATAATTATACATCAATAAATATAACAGTTCCAAAATCATAAAACAAACTAGGACAAGAAAAACATACAAAAAAACAATAATTAATTCACAGTATACATTTAATACAAGTTACAATCTACCATCCTAAGATTCAAACTATTTCCCATCATAACTAGTGTTCTCAATAAGCCATTGGTTAATTTGGTGCAACTGAAAATTTCCCTTGAGGGGTCTAAACTTCCCAGGCAATTTATTCCATATAGAAGGTCCAATATTAAAAAAAATGCTTATCCCTCAAGCTGTTCTACAACTTGGGACTGCACAGACCAAGTAATTAGCAGAATGCAGACCCTCAATAGGTCTTTTTATTTTAGTGGACTCAGCCATATATTTAGGGACTTTTTCTGAGATACATTTTAACATTAACATAATTGTACTAAGAGCCCGCCTTTGATACAAAGTATGCCAGTCTAATTCTTTATACATATCTACTCTGTGTGTGCTCTTTGCAGCTCCCAGTATAAATCTAATTAATTTATTATACATAACGTCAAGCTTATGTAGTTGCTCTTTAGACTCACCCATATATATCAAATTACCATACTCCAATATGGGTAGTACAACAACAGTTACAACCAATTTTCTAATTTCCAAAGACATACTATTTCTTACTCTATATAATGACCCCAAGCACTTACCAGCTTTAGTCAAGGTACTATCTGTATGACTGTCCCATTTAAATTTTGTATCTAAATACACCCCCAGATATTTATAACTAACAACTTGTTGCAAAATTCTTCCTGAAAATGTTTTAATTTGTAACCCCTCATATTCAGTTTTAGGCCGAACCCTATGAAACACCATTACCTGAGATTTTTTCATTCAAAACCAATTTAGATCTAAGCAAAAATTCCTGTAACTGATCAAAAGCCTGTTGTAATACTATTTGAATAGTTCTCACTGATGAATCAGCAAAATATACAACTGTATCATCAGCATAAAGATAGTATTGTAGCTTTGGTTGTTCAAACCCAAATCATTCATATATAAATTATATAGTATAGGACCCAAAATGGATCCTTGTGGGACTCCTGACAATCAATTTCAAATCAGATGACCACTCTCTAATAGTCACTTGCTGCAATCTTGAGTCAAGATAATTTGAAACCAATTTATAACCAACTCAGACATACCACAGGTTTTAGTCTGGACAGGAGGATGCCATGGTCCAGCATGTCAAAGGCCTTTGAAAGGTCTACAAAATTGCTCCACTGGCATCCCCTGTCCACACTCTCCATTATATCTCCTGTAACCTTTATAAGGGCAGTGTTTGTTCCATGCTCGGGTCTAAAGCCGGATTGATAACTGTTAAGGATTTCATTATCTTTCAGATATACCTGTAATTGTTTTGCAACTGTTTTCTCCAAAATTTTAGAAATTGTTGGTAAAAGAGAAATTGGTCTATAATTTTCTAATAATAACCTAGATCCTGTCTTATAAATTGGCACAATCTTGGCAGTCTTCCAAGTTTGAGGTAGCTCCACAGAGAGAAGAGACAAATTAAATAAGTTTGCTAAGGGTAAATCAATAATAGGGGCTGCATACTTTAATAAGATATTAGGGATACCATCCATACCTTCTGCTTTATTAGTATTAATTTGAAATAATAAATCCCTAACATCTCCTCTAGTAATAGAAGTAAACTCAAACTCAGCTTGTTTACCAGATTGTACATAAACTCTATCTGTATCATTTGCCTGGAAATTTCTCTGTAGAACCTGATTTACATCTCCTCCACCCAATTGTAATTCATTAATACCCATATTTGTAAAAAAGGTATTAAATTCATTAACTACCTTGTTTCCCAAATCCATCTTATTACCATTAATTAGGAAATAATTAGGATATCCCAAGCTAAGTCCCTTATGCATCTTATTTATTGTGTTCCAAAATACTCTTGAGTTTTCCATCATTTCTTTAGACAGTTTTTTGTTACAATAGGCCAATCTGGCCTTTCTAATTTCCTTTGTATATAAATGTCTTAATTGCCTATATTTATGCCAATCCTGGTCTATCTTTGCTAATTTAGCTTGTTTCCATGCCTGATCTCTAGCTCTTTTAATTTTAAACAAACCTGAGTCATACCATGGTGCTTTGTTTGATTTTATCAACCTAGTTTTTATAGGAGCATGTTTATTGCAAATTTGTATTAAATCCTGTTGAAATATGTGTCAAGAAATCAGAGAAATTTAACAAATAGGTAGCACTGTGTGTGGCTGTTACTGTAAAACTAAAATTATAACCCAAAAAAACCAACATCATTAACACTACATTACTTCCATACCAATTAAGTTGTCGTGACAGTCATCTTTACTATACTGTCACGTATTTATTACCTCAAGCCTCTGTAACCAATAGAGTATTATATACATATGTATAATAAAGAGACAAGCAAATTCTTGATAAAGTATAATATTTACTTTTAAATTCTTATAGAAAAAATATAACATTTTCATGTACAAAGATTTTTAAAAACAGAAATACAAAAATAAATACATGTTTAAGTCACACATTCAAATAAAGTATAAATAAATAAATAAAGCATGAAATTAAACTTTTGATAAATAAAAGTGTTCCAGCACACTGTAAAAATTAATAGTTGGTGGGGACATATAAATAAATAAAAATAATTATTTAAAGTAACTATTTACAAGAACTGGCCAGGGAGTGATAGAGAGGTGCTGGCCACACAGGCTATAGGGACTTGGGGAGGCAATGGTGCCGAGGAAGTGGAAGGTTGCTCGGGAGTAGGTGCAGCAACGTGCCCCTCTTCTTCAGGCGTTGTTGATGTTGTTGTTGGAGGGGCATTTCTGAGAGGCTCTTGCTGAGGTGCTTTGGAGGGCTGGTCATCCTCTAGGTGCTGCAGGTCCTACTGCAGAAGCTGGTGTATTGCTTCTGTGGCCTCCAGCTGGTTCTCAACCAGCTGCACCATGAGACCGTGCATGGACTCGAGTGAAGCAACAGAGGCCTCTTCCAATTCCCTCAATGAAATTATGGCTTTGGTGAGACCCCTGTTGCTCTGTTCAAGCATACGAGTGGCAACTAAGGTGGCATGACCCACACACCCGTGATGCTGCAGCAAATCTATGATCTCTGAACCTTGAGAGATAATTTTGCTAGCTTGCCCCACAAGATAATTTAATTTTGATGCAGTGTCACGGGTGTGTTCATCAGCAGCCCTGTTCCCACTCCACACAGTCTCCAGCAGCTGGCTGAGGGTATCACCGATGGTACTGAGAACGGCAAGTTGCCCTGTGGAGACAAAGCAAAAAAAACATGTGAATAGATGAAAGTCTTCTGTAGTTGTCTGAAAATAGACTACACAATAGTCTGTTTTTATAATATTGATAATAGCTCAGATGTATTGACATGTATGGTACTTAAAAAAAATGGTATTGACTTAAGAATACTGTTATCTCTGTATGTTGTTCACACAGCTACCCTCACTATTAAAGATACTACAATGGCAGACACGTTCCACCAGAATTAGGTTCTGTGAACCTAAGAATAGATGCCTACTAATGGTGTTCCTTAAACACTTTATTTATGACCATTATCAGCATGCGTAAATGTAGTTCATAAAATGGAAAGATCAGCACCTGCACATAATACCCATTGTACCACCCTACTGTGCAATTCTGTCTTCTAGAACCACATCTCAGAACTGTGGCACTATAGTAACTATGTAACATGCTATGATACACAGCACAGCACAGTCAGTAATACTAGTTAATGCTCATTCTGTTTGAGAAAGTGTTCAACAAGACAGCACATTTGTAAGTTGAATTCTTAAGGCACCTGAAATCCCCCCCATGACACAGCTATACAGAAATACTCTATTTCACTCACACAGTACAGCACTGTTACAGTCCATACCATCCTATGTGTCTCTGCACCATTTGACAGTGGTTCTCTTAGGGAACGGTGTAACTGAGACATTCTACCTAAACAGAACAACTAGTAGAGATATACCATATTGTGAAGAACCATTAGCGCACAATTGTTTGACCTCTTTACACCGTATGAGATCTGTCACCCTCATACATGACACTTGAAAATATTACACTGTAACAGCATTTCATGGCATATATCACAGATTAAACCACTATAACTGTAATTCAACACTACATTTAAGAGCAATAAAGATTAAAAAAATAGAAAACCATTGTATACTTCCTTGTTCTGCACAGTTGCCCATCCAGTATTCTCTAAGTGATTCAACTTCTTGAGGACACACATATACAGATAGAAAAGAAATTGATAAAAGTCACACCCATCAGCAGCAGGCAGTCAAATAAGATGACTGACCATATCAACAGATAATGTACTCCTTATTATATACTGCAGAAGAACACATTCAGCTCCTCATGTAACACAGTTCCATGTAAGAGTAGCTATCACCACAGTACACATTACCTATATAAGATTTTCCTTTTACCCTTTTCCATGCACAGTTTTCACAGAGAACAAATGTTAATATCTGATACATAATATTATCAATGCTGATTCATCATTAAATAATGTTAGCACGTACAACTGTGTCATGAAATACTGCTATCTAACTCTTTCATTACTGCATACTCTATAGTGTGTGTCTGTCTGTGTGTAACTTCTACATTTTTAAAAACATCACTGAACTGGGACAAGAGTAAATCAAGGCAGTAAATCCAGTCACAATGTATCATGAGTTAATCAAATATGGATCTGCTACTGGTTGACTGATCACCAGTTTTAAGCAGGAAACACGAATCCTCTAAAACCAAGGTAACAAAGGTCAGAGCAAATGTAGCACACAACTGGAGCCCCAGACTGCAGAGTTAAGGGAAGTGTAGCAGATATGATAAACCCACACAGAAGACACTGCAGAGAACCATGCATGATGAACAACTGTGCAGAGGATGTGAACAACATGCAGCAGGTCTTGCTAGCGCAAGTCATAATATTCTTATAACTAATCATGGGAACACCCAGTCATAGCTGAGGAAGACCATATCACCTGGGGTTGGACACAAAGTGCAGTACAAACACCAGTGAAAATCAGAATACTGACCACCCTGTATTGCTCTTTTAAAAGAAATTCAGAAAGATAATAAAAACTGCTTACATTCCTCAGTTGGAGGCCCACCTGGACCTGCAGCTGTTGAAGGATAACCTAATGCTGGAGATTCTGTCATAATCTCCACAGAGGGCTCCATCTCTATGATCTCAATGCCCTATGTGAAGTCTTCTCCTCCAGCAGCGCCCTCTGTAGATGGTTCGCCCTCTGTGAAAACATAGTAAAAGAAAACAAATCACTGATCTCTCAATGTTAGTATAATATATATATATATATATATATATATATATATTAGAGGGTAAAACATTTAATCGTCAGAGTTATTGTTCCATAGTGAGTTAGGTGAGGAATTATGTTAGTTGAAAGCCTTTGAATCTTCCTATGCCACCTCTTCATTGGCATTGGAAGCGATTAGCATCGGGCCCAACTCTCACCCCATCCATGCTGTAAAGAAGCAGAGTGTATAGGAGAATGAGGTGAGAGTTAGACCGATGACCCCAGTGCGCACCCCCGATGCCGGTTGGGGGGTGGGCTGGGGGGTCCAAGGGGGGCTTTCAACCCTAACACTGAATTTCCTCACTTTTGTCGCTATGGAACAACCCTAACTGATGCATTAAATGGAGCTTTTTGCCTCTAATTTCCCTTCTTTTTGAGAATGAGGAGGATAAATAGTGAATGAAATGCAGTTGTGGGAGCGCACTCCCGCCACATGATGTCATGTTACGTAGTAACAGGAACTGCAAAGCAAATGCAAGTGGCAACGGTAGGCAAATTGTTACAGTAGCAGCAACAACAATAAAGCCAGCAGAAACAGAAACACAAGTGCGTACGGATGCAAACTGTTACACGCAAGGTCATGGTACAACAATTGTAAATGTAAATGGTAACAGTAACAGCAACAGCAACAATAAAACCAACAGAAATAGGGATGCAAAGTGCATACGAAAACACAAACCATAACGCGCATTGGCACAGTACTGCAATTGCAAATGGTAATGGCAATAGCAACAATAACGTGAAAGAAAACAGAAACACAAGTGCAAATGAAAATGTAAACTGTAACGCATATAGTGGCGTAGACGAGAATGGTGATGTGAACGGTAACAGAGGTGCAACTGGAAACACTAACTGACACAGTAAAAAAAGGGCACACCCTTCTTTCCCCCAAAAACTGCATTGAAAAAAACACATTGACACTCTGTTACTTGGAGGAACATCCTACACAGCTCTATACTAATCATTACACCAAAGCCATAAATAATCAGTACTTGTGAAAACTGTTTCTCATTAAATATTTGTCTTGCCACGTGCCATAGTCAAAAAACGTGTTACATTTTCTGTTGTTTTTTCTGTCTCTCTTTTTACTAATAAAACTAACTACTGAAGTCTCTACACCTTCTATCAAATTTGTCACCACAGAATAAATTGAAGGAATCACCAATGTGTCAGAATTACAACTGATTTTGCTGTAGAAATGATATCATTACTGCAACAGAACAACCATTTTCCAGACATGGAATGTCATGCATAACAACTGCCCCAATACACTATTTTAATATAAATCAGTACATGCCTTCAGTAGTCACCGTATATGAGACTCTGAACATGAAGAATAATATGTATAGTGTATTATAAGAGACTGTTCTTGCTAGAATAGCCTAATCTGAGGTGAAATTAAAAAATCACATGGTACAACATAGATACATAAATAAATTACCTCAACAATGATATACATAGAGTATTCTCATACCATATGACAGACATACTACTTATTTACTTAAAATACACACATCTGTACATTATTCAAACTCAAACAGCAGAGACGAGCGCCAGTAGCTGCTCGACTGGTGCCCCTCAAGCTGCACCTTCCGGGAGTGGTTGCAGCTGCACAGGATGGGAGGATACAGGTTCCATTGCTGTTGTGGCTGAGTGTGAAAACAAAAATAAAAATAATTTTTTAGGCATGTAAGAATTAACATAATTATCTCTATATTGTTTTTGTACTTTGATTCGCACAATTACTTTTTAACACTAGTTTTTCCTATCTTTACTATAAAATAATTTGCCCTGTGTAAATCAACTCAACACCTCAAACCTACGCTTGACATTCTAGAATTGCAAATGTACTGTGACTGTACTATCTTGCCCTCTGATAACAGTCATGCCATACTGCCACTTACGCTAATCATCAAGAGCTGTGAAATGATCACATTTAGTGCCCTACCATATGACAGACAATACCCCACCCGTGCTATCTAAATAATACTGCAGAACTTCTATAATTGAAAAAAAACACCCTCACCTTGCAACCTGATCATGAACATTGTGGAAAACATGCAGTATGCTTCAGACTGTCTCCTACTGTAGTGCTCTAATACATAGCCTAAGTACTAATTACATGTGTCTATGTTTCTAAATAATATATTAAGAGTATTAAAATGTTACTACATGTCATGTCTTCTACATTTCATATATAACCATACCACTGGACAAGTTTCATTACCTGTTTTCAAGGAACAAAAGAAATGTTTGGTCTTAGCTCTCAATTAAAATACAGTATCACAACAGCTACAATCTTCAGTTTTACATAATTTAACTGAACTTGTGGTACACTGTATCTTTACATATCACAACTTCCAGAGGTATAATGCAACACACCACCTGTTTAAAATGTTTTTAGGAATGTGAATACTTTACTTAAATTAAATATTTAACCACCTTCCAATTACACAACAACAAATAACACAAACAGGATATTAGCCTGCATAGTAATATGACAACATTTACAAATATAGACTCACAAGTATGATGATGATCTCCAAATTCCAGTTTCCCTGCATCCTCCCACATAGCATACACTATGTCGTACCACTCCCGGACACTCCATCGCAGATCACCCACCACTGACCTAGCCTTAAAAAAGGTCTGGTGGGTGAGCTTCCACTTCCTGTGACACTTATCTGGAGATTTTCTCATCTCCAGTCTCCTCAAGGCAGGACTAAACCTAAAGAAAAAAAGAAAAAGATAAGTATGTTCAGTATTCTTTCTAATATAAAAATGTATAACTTTTCAAATACCACTACCTCAACACTAACTCACTAAATCTAACAAAATGGAGACAGATGAGCAGAATTTTACATATTCAAGTAATTATACAGGTTTGTTGCAGTGCTGTAATGACAGACATCTGGGTTAAGGGGATGAGACTGTGCACACGGTTAAACTGCAGCTCCATCCAATACACCGGTATAACCATTTTTCAGAAGAAGCTACACCCTTCAGTTAATTGTTTCACACAACAGAACACACTGTTGGTATATATATAAAACAATATAATTGTTTAATAAATGTATTTATATTAATATTGAATATGTTTTTTTCCCTTTTGTATTGTGAACAAGACATCCTCCATATATACACCTACATGTTACCACAATGTTAACAGGAAATGTGTCTCATAATACTTCAATGACAACATGCAACAGATATTTACACTGCACCAGACTGAAACGCAAGCCTGGGTGCACTGCAGCTGGGATGTGTTGTGTCATTGTCTGCGCGATATTCAATAGTGCATCGCTATGTCACAGTAACACTGAATATGGCATCTTGGAAGTCTGCATTGTACATGCCACACTCTCATTCACCACTGCAAGTGCCAAGACAGCAGCATGGGGATGCGCCAGCTCAACTGCAGTAGCAATATGTACACAACGTGCAGCATTTAGTGATAGATATGCACATGGGTCCATAATGCACGCAAGCCACAAATGGTGAAATCTGCATCTCATTATGGGCCTAAGTACATACAGCTGAATCAATCCCTGACAAGTTGTGCCTGACACCCTGTCAGGCTTCAGGTATCACTGAGTAACAACTCTTGCACCTTACCAGCAAAGCAGACCAATACCTAAGTATGAACATATGTATAATACTAAACAAGCAATGATATCTATCACTCATACTCCAGTAGGACATACCCATCTCAATGATGAGCATATGTATAATGAAAATACAATAAATTTATCTATGGTGATCCAGTGAACCGCTCCCAGGCTGATTCGATGCTTTGTAAGAAAGACTTATGCCAAGCAGTGCACTGAACCACCACCAAGTCCAATTGCAGACAGTGTTAAAACAAAAAAACTGGTGGTACAATGGTACCCCTCTCCACCTACACACTCAGAGCCACCACCCCTCTCAGACCCACTCAGTAATAAGCCACAGCTGCAGACACAAATAGAAGACCTACCTTGCCCCATGTGTGTGTCAGGCTGAGGTTAGTCACACGCATGATAATGCACACATTTGTATACTCCCTAACAGCCTGAACAAGGGCCAGCACCCCTCTGTCACTCCAGGATTTTGGTATTTTCTATCTGTAATAAAAAAAGATGAGAAGATATGTCAGAAAAAATAATTAGAAATAACATTAATAGTGCTGAATCTAACAGCTGCTTCTAGTTTTCAACACTCAGAATGACACATGTGTAATAACTAATGAATTCTGAAGTTATAATGACTGTATTATTCAAACACATCAATGTGGTACCCTGCCGAACATCAACCAAACAATATACAAATTAATAATTGACAGTTGCATTCACAGCTGCTGTAGTATCTCCTTTTTAATAATGTAACCAGCACTATTAATATGATGATCACACACTGTCATAGGGAGGCCAAACACCTGTGCAGCATGCAGCCAGACTGAAGGTAATTCCCACTATTACACATACAACAGAAATACTCCTACAAACAAGTATTAATACCCAACAGGTTAACCAATATTGCAAAATGCCACACCACCCATGTGTGTAATTATGCCCAACTGGCCATCCTGTAGGAGATAACAGCACTCTGAAAATGTCCAGTGTGTGAAATGCATAAAAAATATATGTATTAGTAACTTTGCATAGTACCTTTTCTCATTTACTTGTATGTACATGAAGTAATCCTTCCACCAGTATTTTTTTTAGCTTTCTATACATAATGTTTATTTTTATTTATTTATTTATCAAGTCTAGGATTACAAATACCTTTGAGCCATGGCAACTCCCCCCCATTGTTGCCACACACATAGACATAGTATTGACACTTTTTCTAATGCTTTTGCAGATGGGCAGCAGTTAGTCAGCAGCATCAGAGGTTGTAATGGTTACACTCACTCCCCTCCCCTTCCCCTCCAGCACACGGAGACACAAGCACTAGAACAATTTTAAAATATTATTTTCAATGCTTTTGAATTTTGTTTCTTTGCAGCTGTTGAACAGGCAGTAGTCAGCAGCCAATGAAGTCCCTGAAAGTTCACAATATGTTAATAGAACATAACACTTTGAAAATACACAAATGAAGCTGGAAGTCACAGGAGTTGAAAGAAAATAATACTATACTACAGAAACCAAGGAACCACAGCTAGAATTAAGAAACCTACGTTTGTGAATCTGCGCAGTGACATAGCAGTTGGAGGAAACTGTGACATTACATAGTACAGATATTGGACACCTAAGTCACTAACAATCCAAAAATGGTGCCACATCAGTACACCAATCCAGGGTACCCAAATATACTCTTACCTAATGTGGCACCTTGGATTTACAGTTTTGTTCAAGGTGGACATCTTTTGTAAATTAATGTACCCTCACTGCTATACACATGAGCCAATCAGTTACGTGGCAGTGCCGACATCATTTTCTAATAGCTCAAGAGGTAAATGGTGGACAATACAATGGGGACCCATAGAATACATCCTAGGATACTAAAACATTATTCACTTTATCATCACTATAGTAATCTGTTGTACATACAGGTAATGCATTTAAAAAACAATACTTACTTAACAGTAACGTATATGAGTGAACTGTAAAGCTCAATATGTATCTGTTGAAATAAAAAAAGAGAATATATCACAGAACTGCCATGCAACATACACATTTATCACAACAAAAAACAATCTCTGAGTTACCCAGAGAATACGGTCCTATCACCACAGTGGTAGTACATCAGTACCATACATGCATTGATGTCATAACCCTACCCTTTCTTAGCAGTCCACCTTTACAAACACAGATAAATTGTCATCCATAGTCTGAAAATGCATTCCCCCTTAAAAACAAGCAGTCAATCATCACTAAAAATCTACATTTCCCAGAAATGTTAAATACTAACAGTACACAAATCCCACATCACATGAAAATTTCAGAAAACAAACACTCTTTGTACATGTACACCCAAGCAATACTGCACATAACCCTCACCCCAAAAACACGTACTACTGACCAAGTACAAATGAACATCACAATGAGCCGATAACAATTACTATTACACCTGTTTGTTGAAAAAGAGCCACAGAATCTCAGTTCCACACACACACTGACAGTGTAACATACAGACAACAGTGCAGAAGATGAAACTTGTTCTAATGTCTGACCATTGATACTGGCTCTAAAAAGAGCCATTTTTGTCAGTGCATATGTGATGCACTTGAGAGGTACACTTGTACAGATACACAATCATAGAACTGTAAGGATATCATGTCAACGGCCCCCAACTAAAATGTTATTACCACTGTTAGAGAGGTGCACACCATCTTTTAGATATAGCCAATATTTTTCATAACTAATTTGGGGATGACAAATGGTATGCATTCCCATAACATGAAGGAATCCAGATATTTGTATTTTCACCTTCCTGAATGATCTTTCAAGTGCAGGACAGTAATCCTTACCTTTCCAGACCATGTGCTGTGTAATGTCTGAATACAGAATTGTACAAGCTGGCAACATACTGATAAGATGCTGCAAGTCAGATTGTGCAGCTTCTATTAAATCTATTGCCCTTTTGTTCCCCCAAATCATTGCCTCCAAGATGGATAAGGAGTATGTCTGGTTCTGGGTGTGTCTCCTGCAAGTGGTACATGGTTGGCATGAGTTGCTCCCACCTCATGCCACCCTTCCCAAACCAAGAAATTGAGCATCCAGGTAGGTGTAAATTATTGCCAAAATGACTATGTCTACTGAACACTGCTACCCATCTCACCAAACTTGATTCCACTATCCATACAGTCAGTGTAGATTTTTCTCCCATGCTGAGTAAGAAATCTCAAAATCTCAGATGTAGAAATATCAAAATTGTGTCTGTCTGATTACCAAGCACTACCAAGTCTAATCAGCACAATGACCAGAATTCTGTTGTATCATCCAGATGAATATAGTCAAAACAATCACAAGTAATAACTTGTTTACAGATTGGCTCATACAGCCTAAAATATCTAACTATGTATGTAAAGCCTCTTTCTATTGCATTATGTTTATAAAACATTCTTTTTTGTTTTGGTGGGACAATTGTGTCTTTTCATTGGCTCAGTTCATGACTTGCCAGCAACACAAATTTTCATTGATCTAACTTAGTGGCCATAATTCTCTGTCAAAGTAAATTCCCTCTCTTTCTCAGCCAGCAGCTTGAGTGGTGAGTGAACCATACCTTAGTACTTAATAGACATAATGTACACAAGTTTACAATTGTGCTATGTTAATTAGCCTGTAATAGTCTTATTAGTGCAGTAGAATTTAACAGTTAGCAATTCCTACTAAGAATTATTGTAATTCCAAATGTCAAGATAAATATATTTATGTGTGTCTGTGTTTAAACAATTCAAATGTACTATCAAATTAACCTAGATGGTACAGAAATTTTTTTTGAGATGGGATTGCACAACTGAGAAAACACACACATATGTAACCAAATATTCCTAATGTTGTCAGATTATCAAGTAATTCTCACAAACTACCAGACCACTTAAATGCAGTACATCTGCTTTCGACAGTAACTGTTAAGTTCTCAGATAGTGTCACAGAAAAATGAGAAATTGTTATAGCCAATACTAAACCTAAAGCACTATTTCCAGCCACAAACAATAACTCTAACAGTAACAAACTTGACAAAACTCCTAATCAGCAGTTAAAATCATTAATTTTCACAATAGAAATATCATAATACAACCTTTTAAATAATTCATTGGCAGTTTTTTCCTGGGGAAATTCTATTAAACCATTTACATGTTTTTTTCTAGAAATATTCTGTGACTAAAACAAATGGAGTGAAATACCATGTATTGCAAAATGTATAACACTTTTCTGAGCATGATGCAATGATAGTTTAAGACTGAAAGAAAACCCTGTACATCACACCAAAGAAAGCAGTATGCAGTATGAAAACCAAGCAGTAAACATGGCACAGTCCTTCCTAACTTGTAAATTTGTAAACAGCCCACTTCAAGTAACAAAAAACATAAGTTTTAGCAAGTTTAATGTAAGTCACCAAAAGCACTCACTGTTGTCTCCTAGAGTATGTGCTGCTCAAACACAGAGTCTAAAATTGCCCCCAGAATGTTGTTCTTTGATTCTATTGGCTTAGAAAAGTCACATGACAAAGTTAGCTGTTTCTTTGATCGCAAGCGCAAATTCTTTGACCACGACTCAGTTTGACCGTGATGATCGATCGAGAGTGTGCAAAATCTTTGATCACCAGAATAACATGAGACTTCATTGAGAGAGTGTGCCTGACTGAAAAAACAGTAGTTTTAATAATTTCTGAACACAGTAAGCCCCGATGCTGTTCCTAGGACTCATAACTAATGAATATAGTTAAAATATCTATTTTTTAAACATTTGCAAATAATTCCTGCATTTTTTATGATCTTTGACCACGAGCTCGCAAATTCTTTGACCGTGACTTGGTTTGACTGTGAGGATCGACCGCATGCGTGCAAAATCTTTGATTGCGAGAATAACGTGAGACTTCATTGTGAGAGAGTGTCTGGCTAAAAAAAAACAGTAGATTTAATATTTTTGGAACACAGTAAACCCCGAGGCGATTCCTAAAACTCATAACTAAGGAAAATAGTTAAAATATCTATTTTTACAATGTTTGCAAATAATTCCTGCATTTTTATGATCTATGACCATGAGCGTGCAAGTTCTTTGATTGTGAGTCAATTTGACTGCGAGGATTGACCGCGTGCATGCAAAATCTTTGATTGCGAGAATAGCATGAGACTTCATTGTAAAAGAGTGGTTGAGAAAAACAGTAGATTTAATAATTTTGGAACACAGTAAACCTTGAGGGCATTTCTAGGACTCACAACTAAGATATATAGTGTAAATATATATTTTTGAAACATTTGCAAGTAATTTCCATATTTTTACAATCTTTGGGAGTGTGCAAATTCTTTGACCGTGACCTGGTTTAACCGCGAGGATCGACTGTGAGCATGCAAAATCTTTGATCGTGAGAATAACATGAGACTTCATTGTCAGAGTGTGTCTGGTTGAGAAAAACAGTAGATTTAATCATTTTTGAACACAGTAAACCCGAGGGCATTTCTAGGGCTCATAAGTAAGGAAGATAGTATAAAAAGCTATTTTTAAAAGTTTGCACATAATTACAACATTTTAATGATCTCTGACTGTGAGCATGCAAATTCTTTGATTGTGATCGTCTTTACTCATGAGGATCATTCGTGAGGCGACAAATTCTTTGATCGTGACAAAAATTTCAAATTTATCATTTTAAACTCATGCAACTTTCTATTGCTTCACTTTCCCACACAACTCACATTATAAAAATATTAATATGTCATCACAGCAAGCAAGAAACCTAATATTATTCCTCCAACACAAGATTATTAACACCATTAGCACCTTCATACACACCCATATCACTATCATTACCACAACTGACTAATAGCACCCTGCCTATCCCATCATTATAATATGTGAACATAAGTGGTTGGAAAATGTAACAACTAACAATTAACTATTGTGCAACTTGCAACTTGCTAGTACCCAAATGCAGCAACCAATGAAGTTGCACACATATTGTTTTTCCAAGTATTACTGTCTGGCAATCTCACCCAATATTCAGACCACACTGCAGTGCAGAGAACAACTAAATGTTTTCACACAAAGTGATAGAACTCTTAGCATAGAAAATAGATTTTTTTGTAACTATACTATGCTATCAATTCCTTATGCAGTATATGTTTTTTATTACCGTATGCTGCATGTTTCTTACTACTCTATATATTCTTTTTACTTTTTTAGGAGACTACAGTCACAAAGAGATTGAAGAAATACTTGAGCTCTTTCATCATGGCCATTTGCCGTAAGCCTAGAGCACAAAGAAAAACTACTAGCTGTACTGCTTGTTCATCATTATGCCATGTAAGAACCAAATGTAAAACTTGTCAAGAAGCAAGAAAAATTGTCTTCTGTTCAAAATACACACATAATTAAACATACTCATTTAAGCAAAGAGAAATCCTCTTCTAGTAAACTTACAACAAGTAGGCTTCCTAGAGAAACATTGCAATCACAATGTCCAGCACTGTCATCAACAAAATGTACACATGTGAGACAGAGAAAAAATGCTACATGTGTGAGTTCTGCTACTGCACTACACAGCAAGGCAATTTATTTCAAAAAGCTGGTCCATAGAGCTAGAATCAAACGTGTGATCTCCAAAATAGTGAGATGCAAAGGGAACAAACTGCATACTAAGATCTCATTGATGATACTGCGCTTAAGAGTAAGACAGTTTGTCAATGTGGCTCTAGCAATGCATTCCCAATTATGGTCTCAAATGATGTCAACCATTGATAAATTGAGTGTAAAGACTGAGGAGATGAGAAACAATATATTGCCTTTTGAACACTTAAGCAGACAAAATATCTGTGTTGTGCTTCAAGGAGACTGGTTCATTCAGAGAACTCAGAAGCACTTCTGGGAAGAGACATACCATGCACACAACAGAAACATCACTTTCACAATTGATGAACAGGGAAAAGTGCAGAATGTGTTAGCTCTATTTCATGAAACCCTTCACTTGGAGAATCACAATCAAGTTGAACAGGTTGAAAGTGAGCCAAAGTTGTCAGCTAAGAAATGGGCATGTGACAACACATGTAATATTAGAAAAGAATCAATCATGTCTATTAAAAGTCTCCTCTCAACATTTCTAACACCCAAGAGCTCTGAATGACATACAGAGCTTCACACCATTGATAAGTGTGAGATCTGGCTGCACAAAGGCCTAATGGGTCACTCCCTTGCATTTTAAGACAGCATGAACTGTGACAGCACATTTCATCACTTTTGTATGCTGGCAGTGCATAACTCTGGCATCCAAAAATGTGTACAAAGGTTATATCGAGTGAGATCTGTCATTTGAGATTACGTGCCATTCCAAGTTTTGCTCAATGATGGAGATGTGGAAGGACTTACGGACTGCATAAAACAGTTGCAAATAACACACAGATTGAGGTGTAATGCTACTGTCCCTCAACAAACAAACACAATGCACACATCACTAGTGCATGAAGCTCAGCTTCCCAAAAAGTTTGGTCGTGAGTTTGCTAAATTTGAAATTAGCAAAACACAAAAATTCGATGTAATCTGTGTATCATGTGAATGCTTGTTCTGCAAACACTCATATGTCACAGTGAACCTGCAGAACATTCCATGCTGGAATGTAATGTGGGGTCATCTCCATGCATACCTTCTCTTAAAGTCTGACTTTGAAGAAGTTGCAATTGTGTCACTCTGTTCTTACTGTCATAACAAGATTAAGGGTAATGGTTTGCCTCCTCGGTCTGTACTTAATAAAATGGAAGTTGAACCAACTCCTGATAAGATAGCAGTCTTGAACTTGTTTGAAAGGATTCTCATTCAGACTATGAAGCCATTTCAAACAATCTTCAGGCTGAACACAAAGTCGCGAGACCTGCCGAATAAAGAACTGGTACGCTCTCTGAAAGATTCTGTTGTCTACTTGCCTTTACCTTTGCAAGAAAATGTCAACACTATTTCTCAGGACAACAGTGTACTAATCTTGGTGAGTGGTGTAACAACAAAGGCAAAAACAATATGGCAGGACATAGTCAACGTAGACAAGGTCAAGACAAGACAAAGACAAGACATGCTTTGCAATACCTAAAAGTGTACACTTGTTTTTATTCTGATATTGACATCGATGAGTTTGCTGGTGTTTCTACAGATATTGCTGCAGAGCACACTGACAAAATAATACTGGAGAAGGCTTTACATCGCAACTGTACACAATGTGTATGAACAATTCACCATACACCCATTGCATGGCAAAGACACAGTAATGGATAACACTGATTTATATGAAATGAAGCAAGTGGAGAGAACCTTGAAAGTATTTGGGAGGCTACTCAAGAAGCTCGTTGTTTCCCTGATCTATTTCCACTTGGCTCAGGTGGTGGATTAGATAAGCGTGAACTCTGAGTACCAGGAGCTGAGTACAGAGACTCATGAGTACTACATAAGGATGGCAAATTTTAGAGAAACATTGCATACCTGTTCCACCTTCTATGTGGAAGTGAACTAAGTGTCCTATCTGCTAGTATTGCTCATACATTGAGACTTGGAACAGAATTCAACAATATGACAGCTGCACAGTTACTACAGAAGTTGCAGACCAAAGATGAAACACTGAAAGTCATTCTTTCCTCCATTTTGTCTAGCATGCATGGTACTAAGGAATATTGGCACAGAGGACACTCTGAGGTAATGTGCATGCTGAGAGAGTTTGGACCTGCAAAATGGTTCATAACACTGAGTTGTGCTGAATATTATTGGGATGATCTGCTCGATCTTCTCAGTTGGGCAAACTCTGATGTTGAGAACATGCAAACTATGACTGTCAATGAACTATGTTCACTTGATCCAGTAACAGTCTCAGTTTACTTTCACCACCGGTTCCACAGTCTTTTAAAGTTCATACTGTCTAAAACAAATCTCCTCTCGGCATTGTCGAGAACTACTTCTGAAGGGTTGGGTACCAAGCTCATGGAGCTCCACACATACATATGTTGCTGTGGATAAAAGATACCCCATGTACTGGAGGCAACGACACAACCAACATTCTAAGCTTCATATTGAAATGTGTCACATGTCAGATACCAGACATGTATGACAGTGCAACACTTTGGGAACTGGTTCAGAAATTCCAACGACACCTCTGTGGCTAATACTGTCATAGGAAAGTAAAGAACAAAGGTCAGTCAAACACCTGATGCTGTTTTGGCTTTCCAAGGTGAGCTTGCCTAGATGCTTCTCTGAATTATGTATTTTCAGCCATGTGACACCACCTGAAAGCAAAGTCAACAAAGCAAGTCTATGAACTACCTGGCATAGAATCAGAAGTCCATATGAATGACTATAGTCCTTCTATTTTGTTGATGTGACAAGCAAACACTGATGTTCAGTTTGTTGCTGACAACTCAATGGCTCTTGTAAGATATGTTACATCATACATCACTAAACACAAGCAAACAAACCTGCAAGAGATGTGGGAAGAGTTGTCTAACTGTGATAAGTCAATGTCTTCCAGGCTTTGGTCCCTGGTACTTAAGACTCTGCCACACCATGAGTGTGGAGCCTGTGAAGCAAGTGACTGACTCACAGGTGTATGTCTATATGACAAGTCAGACTCCATTTGGTTCTTGAATGTGAATCACAAGCAGAACAGGTGCTGTGTCCTTAAGAGCCATGAAGAGATTGAGGATCTGGCTGCTACAAGACCAACATCCACAAATATTCTCAAGAGCAACCTAATTGACAACTACTATCCACAATGCCACAGTGCTAAGGACGATATGTGTCTCTTTGAAGTTGCTCAATGGTATGATTACAAGTGGGGTGTTTCTTATGACCCAGAAAAAGGCATATATAAAGTCACTGGGTTTGATGGCGCACTGGTAAAAAAGCACAAACCATGGCTAATTGACTACTGCAAACTCACCTTGAACACAACAGAAAGCAAAGAACATTATTACTTTGCTCTATTGTTTCTGTTAAAGCCTTGGAGATCAGAATCTGAATTAAAAGGATTATCTGACACATATGAACAACAGTTCATGGAAACATATCATACTTTCCAGAGTCATGTCTCTGAGACTTACATTGCAGACTTGAAATGGAAAAAAAAGAGCTAGAGAACACAAAGAAAATTCTGGATGATGACACACCAGTAACATCACAGGAAATGGTTGATGTTGAAGGAGAAGGGACTCTTGGTGCTCCTCTTCCTCCTAATGACCCAGCTGTGCTAATGTCAGATGTAGAGGGCACAATGCAACAAAGCATGCACTAGTCAGAGTCAGCTACAGACATTGTTGACAAGTTGAGCTTGCACTAAAGAGTTGTTTATCACTCTGTGATACATGCTGTGAGACATGCTGTTCAGCACAGTACCAAGCAGTGTGTTTGTGAGGAACAGACACCAATCAAGATATTTGTTAATGGTGCTGCTGGAACTGGGAAAAGTTTATTGATCTAAGCTATAAGCAAAGGTGTGCATGAGCTTTCCAATGCAGCAACATCTGTTATTGTTGCTGCTCCTACAGGTTTGGCAGCTTACAACATAGGTGGTATCACACTCCATAGGTTATTCATGTTGGCAGTTGAGCATGAGAAGAGTGGTAATTATAGGAAATTGTCATATGACGTTGCCTCTGAACTGAGGTCAATGTTTGACCAAATGTATTTGTTGATAATAGATGAGATCAGCATGGTTTCAAATGTTCTCCTCACATATGTTCATCTACGTCTACAGGAGATACTAGGGACTGATGATGACATACCATTTGGTGGTAAGAACATTCTTGTTCTTGGAGATCTCCTTCAACTGGCTCCTGTAAGTGGCAAACATGTTTTCTGTAGTCTTTCCATTGAAGAGGCAAAGAAAACAATTGGATGTATAGCTGGAGTCAATCTGTGGCAGTTATTTTCATATGTTGAACTCTCTCAGAATATGAGACAGCAAGGTGACATGTTTTACAAAGAATTACTTGATGAGGCGCATATTGGTATACTGTCACCCACCCATGTAGAAATGCTAAGACAGTGCATGATCATAAGAAATGAAGCTCCTATTCAGGATGCATGTGATATCTTTTCACATGTCCAAAAATCTGGGGTACATGTTGTATGTCTATTCCCAAGACTTAAGCAGTGTGCAGAGTTCAATGAGATCATGATGCAGAGAGAACAGAAACCTACTGTCAGTTTGTCTTGCATAGATACCATAGACAGCGTCATCCTATCATGAACAATGGTATAGAAAATGGTTGAGCATCTCAGAGAGCTCACAAGTGATGTGTCATGCACAGCTGACTTGGAAGCTGTGCTACCACTATATAAAAATGCATGTATCATGCTTCGCAGAAACATTGACATTGAGTGAGACCTCATGAATGGAGCCATGGGACATATCCATGAGTTCCAGTACAATGTGCAGAGCACAGCTATGGACTTTGTAGTTGTTAAGTTTGACAACTGTGAAACTCCTTACCCAATAGACAGTGTAACAGTCAAGTTTGAGCTTGTTAAAGACATATATGCGACAAGGAAACAATTTCCATTGTGTGCTGCTTATGCAGTCTCTATACACAAGTCACAAGGGCTCAGGCTTGATAGTGCCATTATAGATATAGGCAGTGGTATATTCAAGGATCGGATGTCTTATGTTGCCTTGTTTCATGTAAGACAATTGTCAGGAGTACACATAGTGAATCTGGCAGAAAGCAAAATATGTGCTGACACAAAATGCATAGTTGAGAACAACAGATTACGTATATTGTACCAACCAAATGCTCCTTTGCTACCAGTTCACAGATATCCATCCAGTACAGCTATCTCAATTGATGAAGCACACAAAATAAAAAGAAAGCACATTAAAACTCCACAGTTACCACCGCAGCACTCCATTACAGAGCACTCTCTGCAAAAACAACTTGCATCTCCGCCTGCGGAAAAATTTATTGGAGTCAACATACTGCCAATATTTGACAACAGCACAGGAGTAAACTGCTATGCAAACACCACTATGCAAACACTTCTCCACATACCTGAGTTTGCCAATGTGTTAAACTCAAGTCAGTCGACACCTCTGTCAGAAGCATTAAAGAGAGCCATTAGAGGTACTCAAGACCAGTTCCCTATTTACAAAGCTTGACTCCTCTATGACTAACTGTTGGACAATATGCAGGACAATCAATGTTTGCTGACAATGCACAACAAGATGTCACAGAGTTCCTGATGGGAATGATAAACAGTTCAGCAGATGATGGCATTGATCTGCATCAACACTTTAAAGTTGACTATGTGTCCAAGTACACATGTTTGTCATGCAGCCACAAAGAATCACAGACAACTCAGGATATGCTCTGGCTGTCTGTTTATGTCCCTGAACAGAAAACTGTGAAATTTCACAAGTTATTTGCAAGTGCAGAAACTGGATGGCTGTGCCATAGATGTGGTCGTTCTTGTGCTTGCTCTCTGAGAGTTACATATTCAAGTTCATACATAATTATTGTATTGCAATGCTTTAACTCTCAAGGCATGAAAGTCACAATGCCAATTTTACACTTCATTGCTGGGAGAACTATGTTCTCAGGAAGTCAATTTGACACACATGCAATAATCTTCCATTATGGCCTATCCATTCACTCTGGCCACTACGTTATTTGGTGAAGGTTCAGAAAGGGATGGTTGGAGTGCAATGAAATAGTATGCACTCTGAGAGAAAGACTCCCAAGGAATCTGAAGGATGCATATGTCATTATTTTCCATTGCACCATTGTTGCACAACATACGGAAGAGCGATGCTATCTAATCACAGCATCTCAGTAAACCACTATCTCTGCAACAATAACATTGCATGTGCATATTCCATCCAGATGTAATTGTCAACCACCAACATACAGATGAATTTTCCTTACAACTTCATCAGAAACTATTAGTCTGTAAAGCCACCCATGGTGACCTATGTGTTCTAAATGTTGCACTACATCACCACAGCCCATGTTAATTGCTCTGACTCCTCTGTCATTGCAGAAGATACCACAACAGTACAGCAATGCAGCTACCTGTGGTACACAATTACTTGTTTATCACACTGGTATCCTCATACATTGGATACAAACAACACTTTTCCCATAATTCATTGCAATGCAATTTCCACAGACATTGTATTGTAATATACAGCATTTGCAAGTTTGATATACTCACTACAAAAACTGCATTGTTACTATTCAAGTAGACTTGAGGGTATTTAACTGTAATCAATAGACAGTCAGTTAGTGATATCTTTTTGCAGATGCCTTACTTAACACTCAGTGTCTCAGCAGATATTACTGTGTATTCAGTTGTTTCATAGTACACTCTTACATGGCAATGACAAACTAATTTATTTAATCACTTATCAGAGATGCAACTACTGTTCTCCACATATTGTGTTGAGAACTCTACTAGTTTCAACAATACACATCAGGTTAAGTTCTCACTCCTTCTCCTGCTGTTGTCTACATTCTTGACCTTTACTATAATACTTACTAACTGACTTCCACCAAATCCAAGCAGACTCGAGGGTGTTGGATATTACTCATTGTCAGTTAGTAAGTTATGTCTTGGTAAATGTAGTTATCACACCCACTTTAAGAACATGACTACCTACATGATGGTATCATCTCTAGTACTATACTGAAATTGTTGACAACAATCTGATAGAATTTTCTGCCAGTGTTCTTGCACTCTGAATGCTAAATATGACAAACTCTGACAAAAAATGTGATTCAGACTTGTACATATGTATACAATGCTGTGCTCCAAATAACATGTACATAACTTAAAAAGACTTCCATGTATAAATGTGTGTTGTAATATAAGAAAATATATAAATCATACAAGTACGTCAATTATCTTTGCAGGATTATCTTCCACTGTTCTTGCACTTTGAATACCAAATATGACAAACTATTACCAAGAAAAGTGACTCAGACTTGTACTTATGCATATCATACTGAGCTTCCAATTGAATGTATATAACTTAATTAGACTTAGATATGTGAATGTTTGTTTAAGAAAAACAATACACTAAATTCATATTATTTCTTTATTACTGTTCCAAATGTACTCTATCCATGCATTTAATGGTATTGCATTGCATTAAGTGCAACTGTTTATATGATTAATAGCTTCTAATAGAGATGTATACATGTAATTATCTGGCCTATCACCACTGTATGGTGCATTTCTATATATCTATGCATGATGTCTACAACTCATGACTGAGTGCAAATTGCTCACAATGACTGTGTACTTCTGCAACCCAATGCAAACTATTGGTGTGTTCTTGCTTTAACAGGATAGTCCATATTTTTTAAGGTCAGATGAGGAATTTTTCCCAGTTCAACAAATAAAAAACACCTGGAAAAACTCATCAATTTGCAGTTTGACCAACAATCTCTCCATATCAGTTAAAAAATAGATGTGAAATGAGTAGCCTCACCACACCATGACATACTCAAAACTTAACAAATGTGTGTAATACTTCCATCTTTGTTTCACTTCTTGATATTGTTAGATCTACCTTAAAATAAAAAACTGCAACTTTATCAAAAGTCATGGCAACACATAAGTAGATATCACTAATAACTAATATAGTACTCAAATGACAAATTAAAAAATGTCTGTCATTTGACAAAAATACAATAAAAACATAACAACAAATTAAACTTCACAATATGATTATTGAGATCAAACTATACGTCTATACTCACATGTAACATATTGCCACCAACTTTCACATTGCTAGAAAAATCTACACATGTGGTCATCCTACAGGGAAATGTATGAATACACTTATGGTAAACAGTTAATGTTTCTTACTGTCTCATGTGAACATGTAGTCAATAACTAAATGCTATCAAACAGTGATTAGGTGAAAAACTAACAATATTCAAATCAGTTGCACAAAATACCAGTAAAATGTTGAGAACCACATGTCAAATAACATTTTGTTAGTATCCATTCTCTTAATATCTAAGTGGTCACCGAATGTGATAATAAAATACTATCAATTGACACATAACTAATACCACTCAGCAATAAATGTAACAAAGGTAACTGTTTGCTAACTAAATATTCTATAATAATAACACCCATATAAACCACTTACCAAACATATACAGTACACAATCTTAACTCTAAATGCTATTCATATGGAAAAGAATACATATACAAAAGAAACAGCGTAGATAAAGTCTCTAAAATGCCAACAAACAAAAAAATCCTCAAAAATGATCATGGATATATACAACAAACTGTTTTTTTGCCCATCCCAAGAGCAACCAAACAATTTGTACTAAATAAATATATAAATAGTTAAATAATAAATTAACTATCAACCTTATGCTATGTCTCCTGAGTTTTACTTTTAAGCATTTACTGTTATAGAGTTGTTATGTTGATCTAGATGTCTTCTATTGAACTGTGACTGCATAGCTCTGACCATGCAGACAAAGTAGAACACTAGAGAGAGGATCTCCTGGGAGGGGTCGAGGGGTTGGGACAGGTACCTAACTAAGTGGGTCATGTAACAGATTTCACATGGGTGCAGACTCACAACAGTATCAATTCTTGTCAAGTTATTCCTTCCATTCTCACTCACCACCTCACAGATAACAGTAAGAAATTGTGAGGATTATAGTGTAGTCTGAGGATCAATCTGCAATGGAACATCTGTAGTACTAAGGTTTTGACTACACCTGTGGATCCAGTCATTGCAGATCTCACAGAAAGGATGTTAATTGTCCTTCTTGCCTCTATGAATACATGTGGAGATGTATCTCACTATGGCTTGTGACGTGGGCCACATATTGAGTCCAGTTCACAATGACTGAAACTTGCAATCTGCATAGTCAGTTGTGGATGTGTCTAGTCTCTGTTAACCACAACTTACATCCAGGTTCTTGCAATCTCTGTTCCAGATGCTGCATACTTGCCACATGTACCCACAGCTCACCAGACCTGGTTGCATGTAATAACACACATTACAACTGTGCCCCATTCCAAGATACCCTCAATACCTCACCCACACAACACCCAACAACAAATAAAGTGTGTGGTGTGTGTGGTAGTGCAGATAGCACATGGCTACTATGCCACAATAGTATCAGGTGTTCTCAACTTATTTGTTCCATCTCCAGTCACCAATTGGTGGGGAGTGGGAGGGGTTTTCGACAGAACTTACAATGCTGAGAGTGCACTCTCACCACCATTTTGCATTGCAACATCCCCGGTATGAAGTCTGTAACTACCTCTATGGGGGCAGTACCAGCTCACATATAACAGAGAGAAATAGGGAGGATGACAGTGTACTCTCAGGATCAATCTCAAATGAAGCATCCCTAGTACCAACTCTGTGACTACATCTGTGGATCCAGTCATTGCAGATTTCACAGAAAGGAGGTTAATTGCCCTCTCTGGCTCTATGCATACATGTGGAGAGTCTTTTGCTATAACTTGCCATATGGCACAGATATTCAGCCCAGCTCATAATGGCTGACACTTGCAATCTGCGTAGTGAGTTGTGAACATGTGTACTGTCTATTAGCCACAACTTGTCATGCCAGTTCTTGTAATCTGTGTTCCAGATTCTACATACAGTAGCAGCCACAGACACTATCAGCAAATTCCCAAAATCTCTCTAATATTTCCAGATATAGCTAATGCTTACTCCATTTCTACAGTAGGGGCAGCAGAGAGAGAAACTCTTCAGAAATTTGGTGAAAAACCTGGGAATATCTGGCAATGTCTGTAGCTACAAGTGTACTTGCCACATTCGCCTACTGCTCACCAGACCTGGTAGAATGTGAGAACATACATTGCAAGTCTGCCCCATTTCAGGATACCCTCAATACCTGACCCAACTACAATGAACAACAGATCCAGTGTGTGATGTGTGTGGTAGTACAGATGGCATATGGGTGCTGTGCCACAATAGTATCAGGTGTTCTCAATTAATCTGTTCCATTCCCAGTAACCAACTGAGTGTGGGGGGTGTAAGTCATTTAGGGGACAACTTATGATGATGAGAGTGCACTTTGAGCATCATTTTGTAATGCAGCATCTCCAGTACTAAGACTGTCAGTATGTCTATGGGGCAATCATTCACATTTTGAAACAACTAGGTGGCAGCCCTCTGTGGCTCTATCCATGCATGTATAAGTGGCACTTACTGTGAATCACCATGTGGGGGGCACCTATTCAGCTAGCCTTGCAATAAGGGCAATTGTTACCTAAGTTGTATCTTGTTGACATCTGCACTACCTATTGACAGTAGCTTGTATACAGGTTCTTGCAATCTGTTTTCCAGATTGCAACATACTTGATCCAAGAAATATGAAACAATACATTATCACTGAAAGTTTCATCCACAAGACATACTGTAAACACCCTCCAAATTTCAAGTTAGAAGACCAAACCGTTTCTGAGATATTCAACATAAACATTGGTGAAATTTAGCTATCTATTCCATTATAAAAAAATCTGGCCATCTTGTCCCTCCCTCCCTCGTGATCAAAGATGGTGATAAAAGAATCTCACGATCAAAGAATTTGCAGGCTCGCGATCAAAGAATTTGCAGAGTCACGACCAAAGACAAAAAAAGTTTTAATTTTAAAAATTCAAAGAATTGTGGTAAACCACCACCATGGTTCATGAGAACGAAGCCTCCTGAGTAAAACCCACCTTCATTTGTCTGACTAGAACATCCCTGAGCTGAGAAAATTGATTTATTTATCTGCCCATCTCATCCCTCACTTGCAATGCAGGATCGCGATCAAAGAATCTCGCGATCAAAGAATTTGCAGGATCAAGATCAAAGAATTTGCAGGCTCATGACCAAAGTATAAAAAATGTTGTAATTTCAAAAATTCAAAGAATTGTGCTAAGCCACTGCCATGGTTCATCACGACGAAGTCCCCTGAGTGAAACCCACCCACATTTCTCTTTCTGGTACACCCCTCGACTGCAAAAAAATGATTTTTAATATGGCCATCTCATCCCTTCCTCGTGATCAATGATGGCAGTCAAAGAATCTGACGGTCTAAGAATTTGTAGCCTCGCAATCAAAGAAATCACATGCACATGGCCAAAGAATGACAAACTTTGATACAGATTTTTTCTGACCAATTTCAACTGAACCAATGACATGCCTCGACAGAACGAAGCCCCCTGATCAAAACCCATCCTCATTTATGTCTCTAGATCACCCCTGAGCTGAGATATTTGTGAAAATAGGTTGTGATGCACGATGGCGATCAGTCAATCTCGTGAATAAAGAATTTGCAGGCTCATGATGGAAGACCATTAGTGAGCCATGAACTAAGAATTTAAAAGCTAATAACTCTGTTTTTTGACCAATTCTGAAGGAGCCAAAAACAATGGCTCAATAGATCGGGGTCCTCTGAGTAAAACCCATCAAAGTTTTACTTCAGAAGGGGCTCCTGAGCTGAGAGATTTGTGTTTTTGCAATTGGAAAACTGAAAACAAGATGGCAGACCTCGCGGTTTTTTGAAATTCCTCAGGAACAAAGATTCTCAAACTGTGAGGCTACAAATTCTTTGACTGCCAGGTGGGACGAGAAGGTCAGAACCGCCATTCTTTGATCACAAAATAGATATATATAAATGTTCCCATTGACTCATAATGGGAACTTAAAAGTGCCATAACTTTTGAATGCCTTAATATTATTTCACCAAACAAAAAGCGGCATGTTCGGCCACAAAAGCTCTTTCAAATGAGCCATCTTACAAGGTGGCACACCACACAAAGGCCGTGCAAGACCACATTTAGATTGCTAAAAGGTGCCTCCAGAAATGGATAATTTTGCATTTTTCAGCACTTTCCTACACAAACACTGGCACTCCAACAGAAACACAATTTGGCAGATCAAGAGATCTACCATGCCCCAATGCACATACCAAATTTCAGGCAAATCCATTGAATGGGTCCAAAGTTATTATTGGCCAAACTTTTGACTTTAGTATGTAACTGACCGCTGAACCCTAACTATAGTGGCTCAATACATAATTTAGGATGCCATACAGCGTCATCTGGAAAAAGAGGTATGTTTTTTACGACACCATATGGCGTCATCAGGACATAATGTATTGCTGCTAGAATTTATGTTCTTATGACCCACATAGCCTCTTAATCAGTTGTCATGCTGTGAGTTGTACATCGTGGTTTACAACAAAATAAAATAGAAAAAGTGCTTGATATAAGTGTGGATTATGTGACGTTTGATGTAGTTTGTTTTCTTATTGTTTATATTGCTGTGCGTAACTTTTTTCAGTTTTGAAATTCTATTTCACATTTTTATTACCATGCATGATATCATACAGGTAAATTTCATTACATTTAACATGCATTGCCATGGGGGAGGGGTAATCTTGTAGGTAGGTAGCTATAGCATGTGTGCTCTACAAAGACATGCAGGTGATGATAATGCTAAACTACAAGCAAAAGCAGCTGCTGTTGCTAGTTAAAAAGATGGAAGGTTCCTTACTGTGATCACACTGTTTTTCACATGGTTAGATGTTGGTGGATAAAGAACTGAAAGAATATGTTACTGAAATGCATGATCAATTCTTACATGAATATATTCAATTATCATGTGATAGCAAATAATATTGTTATTGATGTATTCACATGATAGTAGACATTGTAATATATTGTGTTTTGTAGGACCAAGTGACATAGGTCCACTGTGCAACTGAACCTGGTTTGATATTCAAAAGGTGCAGTAGGTGATAAGGATAAAACAACACTAGAAGCAATTCAACATTGCTGTTTGTGAAGATTCTGCCTTTCTGGGGGGGTGCCATGTTAGCTCTGTGTGTATCAGATGTAGTGCAGGCAGTGAGGCACATTTCATGGGCTTCTTTTGTTATTGTCATGTACATGGGGTATAATATCATTGAAATGGTGACATTTTAACATTGTGTAAGTGATGCTTTGATTTGCATGCCTTTGTCTATATATGTTGCACATGTACTGTTCCAAGTATGATTATGATGGGGGATTTGCAGTGTTGCTTGTCTGGGGAATCTAGCACAGCTTTCTGTAGTTTTCATACGAAGGCCCTGATGTTGCATTGTATAGTATAAGTATTCATACAGATAAAGACTGCTTTGACTTTGAATTTCCCATATTACAGAATGACCAGTACTACTGTACAGTGTTGTTACCTGGCATGATTAGTATGTGTTATACCTGTGGAAGAAAATAGCACAAGAATATTCAACAACAAGCATTTGTCAATGCCGAATATTTGCTTGCTGGCATTGGCATTAGTAGTGTAGGAGTTACAGAGCTGCATAATAGGAATGGCAGTGAAGTATTGAACTGCTGCCAACCCCATCACCACCCTGCAGATAGTGGCAGGCATTAGGGTGTGCCTTTGGGTCATCAGGCATAACAGCCACACCATTTCACCACATCCTACTCTGCAGACACTGACAAGTGTCATGGCATGCCTTGGGGTCTTTGGCCCTTATGTTCACCCCATTCCATCAGGAAATACAGTGAGATGGGTGCTGTTTAGGAGAATGGGGTGAACTTTGGGTCCGAAGAGTCCAAAGCACACCTCGATGCCTCTCAGTGTCTGCAGGGTGTGGGTGGGGGTGGAATGGTATGAGCATTGCAGGCAACAATCCCAAGTCACAGCCCCGATGCCCGTCATTCTCTACAGGGTGGGGCGTTATGGTCAGAAACCCTAACGCCTCAGGCATTCATTGGTATTTTCACTCCAAATTTTCAACATGTTTTTTTTGTGCCCCCCACCTCATGAAGAGTGGCAATATCAGTTTTTAGCCGAAAGCTGCTTTTGCACAGCCACTATGGCATTTGTCACCACAGGTGCAAAAACACATTCTGAACAGGATGTGAAAAAATGACAGCTGTACTGTTCATGGGGAGGTGTAAAAATGGCAATGCTGAAAATCTGCAGTGAAAATATTAAAAAACTGGTAAAGTCATGAGCATGCGTAGAAACTGTGCAACTCGCACCCGTAATGTAATTAGTTTGGAGATTTTTTACAGCAGGTTGTCAATACAGGCATTTTGGGACCTCCGGTCATGAACAGTGTCACTGTGATTTCATCTGTCCTGAAAAATGATTTCCCACAGTGACCACGCATTTCTGTGCTCAAAGTGTGAAAATACATTTTGGCCATGTTGTAAAAAATGACAGCTGTACTGTTCATAAGGAAGCATGAAAAAATGCCACTGGTGAAAATCTGGACTGAAAATATTACAAATTCAAGAACTTACAAGGGTGCGTGGAAACTGCGCAATGCTCACTCATAACACAGTCATTTTATGGACTTTTGTCACCAAATTTTCAACATAACCATTTTAAGACCTCTGCTCATGACCAGTGTCACTGTAATTTTCTTAATATGTCCCAAACATAGCTTGCGCACACCTACTGCACCACTGTGCGCTACATGTGCGGAAAAACATTTTGGGTGAGATGTGAAAAATGGCAGCTGTACTGCTCATAAGGAAGTGTGGTAAAATGGCAATGTTGAAAATCTGGCATGCAAACATTAAAAATTTGCAAACTTGTGAGCGTGTGTAGGATCTGTGCGACGTTCGCTCCTAAAACAGTAATTTTTGGGAATTCTTTCACCAAATTTTCAACATAGCCATCTTAGGACCTCTGCTCATGAACAGTGTCACTGTGATTTTCTTAATCTGTCCCAAACATTGATTGCACACACTGACTGTGCCATTGTGCACTACATGCACACAAACACATTTTGGGCGAGATGTGAAAAATGACAACTGTACTGCTCATAAAGGCGTTAGTGGTAAAGCGGCAATGTTGAAAATCAGAATGCAAATATAACATTTGCAAACTTACAAGATGTGTGTAGGAACTGCACAATGCATGCTCATAAAACAGTCATTTTAGGATTTTTTACCAAATTTGCAACATAGACTTTTTGAGAGCCCACCTTATGAACACTGGCACTGTCATTTCCTTAATCAGTCCTGAAAGGTGATTTCACACAGTGACCGCGAAATCACCCTTCGGACCCGATTAACACCATGACAGTTCAAGAATTCATGAGGAGGGGTCCCAAAAACTGCATGTTGAAAATTTGGTTCTAAAATTTAAAAAAATGTGTAAGATATGCATCAAAGTTGAAAAAACCCTATTTATTGCATTATACAGCTTACCGACATTTCCTCAGTTCGAAGTCAGCTTTGAAGAGTGCAGACGTGTTCCCAGTCCACCGAAGATTGTCACACCAGACTCTGGAGTATGGGATGAGGGGGAGATGTGGAGAGCAGGTGCACAGCGGTGGGTGTGGGTGGGGGCAGGGAGACTACGAGGACTGTTTTCTTGTTTAGAGTTTTTTTTCCAAGACAAAGCGGGATGTTTGCAATGCTATGGTGGGCTCCCAGCATGGCAGCTGGAGGGCTGTTTTGGGGGGCCTGGAGCCAATGGGGGATTGGGCACCCCCATCAGCAATAACAAATTTTGCCACGCTGGGGTGGGCTCCCAGCATGGAACTGGAAAGCTTTTTTTTGGGGGGGGGCCATGAAGCCGACCGGGGATTGGGCACCCCCATCGGCCATACAGTGTGTGCGTGGGGGGAGAGTGCATGAGCACACAGTATGCATGAGTGTGTGCGTGCATGTGCGTATGTGGGGAGGGGGAGCATTGGTCACTCAGGCGGTGCTCTCCCTTTCAACTGTACGGCACTGCATTTTGGATGAATAAGATTAATAACTGTTCAAATCAGGTACTGACACGATGCTGCCTAATTGGTAGGAAGACAAAAATGTTACTGTGATACAACTTCTAACACATATATAGAGTTGGAAAAACAGTTTGGATGTTTACACTCTGTATCATACCATTATGGCAAGTGGGTGACTCAATAAATGCAATATGGCTGGCATCAAAGCATAAACTGGGTATCTCTTGTTGTTACACCATACCATGTGTGGTTAGTATTTCAATGTGTCATGTCTGAGCTGCATTCTGAGGTAGAATGTGTCAGGCCAAGTGCCTCATACATTGAAGAAGTAATGATATTTGATGATGTGAGAGATAGTGGAGTATATTGTGCAAATCAGAAAATAGCATTGAAGTGTTTGTAAATGGTAAATTTTGCTTGAGTGTGGTTTGTTACAAATCATACAAGGAATGGGTAAATGCACAATGACCCAGAATGTGTTATTTCTTATTTCTTCAATAGCTCATAGTTTCTTGTGCCCTGTTGGTTAAGTGTCAAACAGAGGAATACTGTTTCAAATGGGTGTGTTAATTTTAGTTACTTATGTTCCCCAGTTGGAGGCCCAGACGTACCTGCAGCAGCTGTTGACTGACCTGCTGCTTGAGCTGTTGATGTTTCCTCCACAGAGGAATCAATGGTGACAAGTTCGACCTCCTCTGTGGGCTCTTCTGCTCCAGCAGCACTCTTCATTGTTAGTTTGTCCTCGGTGAAAAACATAGAAAAAGGGAAAACATTATTTGTCTGTATATTTCCTTATGTGTATGTGTACCTCTGTGATACCAGGTGTAGTAAATTTATAAGACTGAGGAGTTGCATCGCCTCAGTCAGGCAATGCCCCTAGCCTCCCAGACCAAGTAGTGGATTGAATGGAGAGCCACTTCTCAGCTGAACCTATATAGTTCAATCTTATAGCTCCCTGAGATGACCTGCACACATGTTAAGACATTGAGGAGTTGAATGGGGTCAGGTGGCAATGCACCAACCCCTCTCAGACCAAGTAATGGATCCTGAGTGGAGAGTCACATCTCAGATGAAGCCATAGAGTTCAGTGTTATAGCTCCTTGATTCCAGCTGAACACAAGTTAAGAGATTGAGGAGTTGTACACCCTAAGCCAGGCAATGCCCCCATCCTTCCAGACCAGGTATTGCATCCTGACTGCACAGCGACAACATAGCTGAAGCTATACAGATGAATGTAATACCTTTCTGATACCAGTTGCATGCAAGTTAGGACTCTGAGGAGTTGCATGGTCTCAGGGAGGCAATGCCCCACCTACCATGACTATGTATTGGACCCTGACTGCAGAGTCACATCCCCACTGAAGCCATAAACAGTAATGTTATACCTCTGATACCAGCTAAATACAAGTTAGGACACTGAGGAGCTGCACAGCCTCAGCCAGGCAATGTCCCCACCACCCAAGACTAGGCATTGGACCCTGAGTGCACAGCCACATCCCCACTAAAGCCATAAACAGTAATGTTATACCTCTGTGATACCAGCTGAGCAAAAGTTAGGATGCTGAGTGCTCACACCGCCTAAGCCAGACAGTGACTCTCACCCCCACAACACCAGGTACAGGATCCTGAGTGCTGAGCCACATCCCAAGTAAAGCCATAAACATTGATGTTATACCTGCCTGATACCAGCTGAACACAAGTTAGGACACTGAAGAGCTGTACAGCCTTAGCCAGGCAATGGCCCCACCACCAAAGAGCAGGCATTGGACCTGAGTGCAGAGCCACATCCCCACTAAAGCCATAAATAGTAATGTTATACCTCCTTGATACCACCTGAACACAAGTTAGGACACTGAGAAGCTGCACAGCCTCAGTCAGGCAATGTCCCCACCACCCAAGACCAGGTACAGGATCCTGAGTTCAGAGCCACATCCCAAGTAAAGCCATAAACATTGATGTTATACCTGCCTGATACCAGCTGAACACAAGTTAGGATACTGAAGAGCTGTAGAGCCTTAGCCAGGCAATGGCCCCACCACCAAAGAGCAGGCATTGGACCCTGAGTGCTGAGTCACATCCCCACTAAAGCCATAAACAGTAATGTTATAGCTCCCTTATTGCAGCTGAACACAAGTTAGGGCACAGTGTAGTTGTGTTGCATCAGGTAGGCAGTGCCCCCCCCCACAAGACCAGGTACTGGATCCTGAGTGCAGAGCCACATCCCAGTTAAAGACATAAACATTACCCCCTTGATACCAGCTGAGCACAGGTTAGGCCACTGAGGAGCTGCATGGCCTCAGACAGGCAATGCCAGCATCCCCCCAAACCAGGTACTGGATCCTGCGTGTACAGACACGGCACAACTGAAGCTGTAGACATCAGTGTTATAGCTGTGTGATATGACCTGTACATGAGGTAAGACACTGAGAAGTTGTACGGTCTCAGCCGAGCAATTCCCCCCCCCCACAGCAGACTAGGTTTTGGTTTCTGAGTGCAGAACTATAGCCCACATGAAACTAGAGACATGAATGTTATACCTGTCTGATAGCAGTTGCATGCAAGTTAGTACTCTGAGGAGTTGCATGGTGTCAGGGAGGTAATGCCCTCAGCCCTCGAGAGTAGGTATTGGATCCTGAGTGAAGAATTACAGTTCAGCTGAAGGCATATATATCAATGCTATAGTTCCTTGATATGAGCTGCCCACCATTTTAAACACTGAGGAGTTGAATGCCTGAGATAGACAATGCTGCTACTGTTCCACACCAGGTATTGGATGATGAGTGTAGAGGCCCACCCAAGCTGAAGCTATATACATCAATGTTATACCTACCTGATACCAGCTGTACACAAGTTAGGACTCTGAGGAGTTGCATGGTGTCAGGCTGGGAATGCCTACATCTTCCATGACCGGGTGTTTCATACTGAGTGCAGAGGCACATCCCAACTAAAGCCGCAAACAGTCATTTTACACCTCCCTGATACCAGCTGGAGATAAATTAGCACACCGAGTACTTGCACTCTCTTAGCCAGGAAGCGCCCCACAACCCCCCAACACCATGTGCAGGATCCTGAGTGCAGAGCTACATCCCAACTAAAGCCATAAACTTTAACATTATACTTCCTCGATACCAGCTGAACACAAGTTATGACACTGAGGAGCTGCAAGGCCTCTGCCAGGCAATGCCCACACACACCCCTCCCAGACCAGGTACTAGATCCTGAGTGTATAGGCACAGCCCAACTGAAGCTGTAGACATCAATGTTATAGCTCCGTGGTATGACCTGTACACAAGTTAAGACACTGAGAAGTTGTACGGTCTCAGCCAGGCAATTCCTCCGACAGCAGACTTGGTATTGGTTCCTGAGTGCAGAGCTATAGCCCACATGAAGCTAGAGATATGAATGTTATACCTTGCTGATTGCTGCTGCACACAAGTTAGTACTCTGAGGAGTTGCATGGTGTCAGGGAGGTGATGCCCCAGCTCTCAATAGTAGGTATTGCATCCTGAGTGCAGAGCTACAGTTTAGCTGAAGGCATACATAACAATGCTATAGCTCCTTGATATGAGCTGCCCACAAGTTAAAACACTGAGGAGTTGAATAGCCTGAGATAGGCAATTCCCCTATGGTCCTACACCAGGTATTGGATGATGAGTGCAGAGGCCCACCCAAACTGAAACTATATATATCAATGTTATACCTACCTGACACCAGTTGTACGCAAGTAAGGACTCTGAGGAGTAGCATGGTGTCAGGCTGGAAATGCCCACACCCTCCATGACCAGGTATTTCATACTGAGAGCAGAGTCACATCCCAACTAAAGCCATAAACATTGACATTATACCTCCCTGATACCAGCTGAACACAAGTTAGGACACTGAGGAGCTGCACAGCCGCTGCCAGGCAATGCCCCCACCACCCAAGAGCAGGTATTGGACCCTGAGTGCAGAGCCACATCAGCACTAAAGCCATAAACAGTAACGTTATACCTCCCTGATAGTAGCTGAACACAACTTAGGACACTGATGAGTTGCACGGCCTCAGCCAGGCAATGCCCACCAGACCAGGTATTGAATCCTGAGTGCGCAGGCACAGCCCAACTGAAGCTGCAGACATCAATGTTATAGCTGTGTGATATGACCTGTATACAAGTTAAGACACTGCGGAGCTGTATGGTCTCAGCCAGGCAATTATCCCCCCCCCAGCAGACTACGTATTGGTTCCTGAGTGCAGAGCTATAGCCCACATGAAGCTAGAGACATGAATGTTATACCTGCCTGATAGCAGTTGCACGCAAGTTAGTACTGTGAGAAGTTGCATGGTGTCAGGGAGGTGATGCCTCCATCCCTCGAGAGTAAGTACTGCATCCTGAGTGCAGAGCTATAGTTTTGCTGAAGCCATAAACATCAATGCAATAGCTCCTTGATATGAGCTGTCCACAAGTTAAAACACTGAGGAGTTGAATAGCTTGAAATAGGCAATGCCCCTACTGCTCTACACCAGGTATTGGATGATGAGTGCAGAGGGCCACCCAAGCTGAAGCTATATACACCAATGTTATACGTACTGTGCCTGATACCAGTTGTATGCAAGTTAGGACTCTGAGGAGTTGCATGGTGTCAGGCTGGGAATGCCCACACACTCCATGACCAGTATTTGATCCTGAGTGCAGAAGCACATCCCAACTACAGCCATAAACAGTAATGTTATACCTCCCTGATACCACCTGAACCCAAGTTTGGACACTGAGGAGCTGCAAGGCCTTAGCCTGACAATACCCCCACCACCCAAGACCAGGTATTGGACCCTGCGTGCACAGCCAAATCCCCACTAAAGCCATAAACAGTAATGTTATACCTTCCTGATACCAGCTGAACACAAGTTAGGACACTGAGTACTTGCATGGCCTCAGCCAGGCAGTGTCCCCCACCCCCGAAGACCAGGTACAGGATCGTGACTGCAGAGTCACATCCTAACTAAAGCCATAAACATTGATGCTGTACCTCCCTGGTACCAGCTGAACACAAGATAGGACACTGAGGAGCTGCATAGCATCAGATAGGCAATGCCCCTACCCCCCACCTCCCACTTCTATGGTGACTGTAGATTTCTAGGCTAAGTAAAGCCACTACCACTTATGTTACAGCTTGCTGATATTGGCTGTATATAAGTTAGGACAGGGAGGAGCTGCAGAGTGCCAGCCAAGAATACCTGCAGCCCACAAACACCACATACTGTATTCTTACTGGCAGACACATCCCAACTAAAGCCAAAAGCATGAATGTTGAATCTTGTTGATAGCACTTATAAACAAAGTAGGAGTGTGAGGAGCTTCCTGGTCTCAGACAGGCAACACCCACACTTGCTAAGGCAAGGTATTGTATTCTAAGTGAATAGGCACAAAACAACTAAAGGGATAGATAGTAATAGAGAGTAATTCCTTTTCATCAAGTTTTCTTCGTTTAAATATATTTCATTGTCACTTACCAGCAGAGTCGAGCACTAGCAGTTGCACGACTGGAGCTACTCTGTCCTCACCTTCCAGGAGTGGGATGAGCTGGATGAGGTGGTTGGAAGCAGGGAAGGTGGCTTCAATGACTGAGGGAGAAAGAAAGAAATATTAAATGTTTTTATGTGTGTATGCTGTGCAATTTTACTTTAGTAGTAGTCAATAGTGTGAATTATTACTGAACTATTCTGTTGCACTATATTATGTGTTACATGTTGATATAACACAGTAAGAAATAACACACACTACTATTACATATGGTGCTATTTATCATTGAATGCTTTTAGACTGTTAGCTTATAGTTTAGGAACAGTATGTTTTACGTCACCTGTCATCTTAGCAGAGTGGTACAGTTAAAAGTTACATATATAGAAAAAGAGGGTAAAGATTAGACATTTCATAATGGAGATAAGGCAGTACAGAGGGTGTGTCATGATGGGATAACAGTCTGTGAGGTACTGTGGTTTGTGGTAGAACATATGTAAGATGTGTTGTTATTTCACCATGACACATCTACTATCATGTCTTATTGATTTTATAGTATTATACACTTAAATAACAGTTTGGGAGGGTTAGGTTAATGACTAAGCAATTCAAGAGGATAAACAAGGTCTATCACAGCCTTTCAAAATGTGAGAAAAATGAACTTATGTATGTGACATTGGGCCAGATATTCAAAACATTGCCCCTGGTCCAGGTTAGCCCTGCCCGGCATGCAAACATAGCCTGGGCCAAAAAGGCAGCCATATTCAAAAGGAATAGCCCGGTGCTAAACTGGCTGAATATAACAGGCAAAGGAAGCCAGGCAAACTGGTCCGGCAGTGCAGTGCAAATATTGCCCTTGAGCAGGACAGCACTGAATATAGCAAATAAGACAGCACTGAAAATTCCACCCAAGCAGTGCAAACACCCACAGGAACACAGTGCAGATGGAGCAGCCATGCTCTGGACCACAGGCAAAGGAGCACAGGCTGAAAAGGGAGCCCAGGAGCAGACAGCAGTGCAGAACCCATACACTGAAACACACGCAGCCAGGGGACTGGCCAGAGGGCACCAGGACCCAGGGGCAGGTCCAAATAACAGAACAACCCTGTTGTCAAAGCCATGCACCCATAAATGACACAGGACACAGTGCAAATTTGTGAAAGAAAAGTACAATGTGACAAATGTACAATAGAGGAAACAGGTATATAACAACAGAACAATACTTAACAAAACAAAAGCAATGTAATGAAACACAGAATGCAAACACATAAAAGGAAACCTACAGCACACACCACTAGAGTGACAAACACTATATACAACAGGAACTGCGACGACCACTACAACCACTACTATGACTACTAATTTGGTGAACACTAACGCTACCACTACCACTACAAAACAGACTAACTACAGGAAATGAACAATGTGAACTGCAGAAACAAGGGATGGGATATGGACAACAGAGGCACAGGAACAGAAATCAAACTGGAATGCAAATGAACAGGAGGGGACAGGGAGGTGGACACATACAATGGGTAAGAGGCCAGTAAATGGCAATACAGTCCAGGAAAGGGGGGAAGGGCAGGTCAGACGGTGGCCACAGGAATGCATCATGGCTGGGATCCTGGGGGAACAGGCAGTCATGCCTCCAGTATGGTGGCTACCCTCCTCGTCTCCAAAATGAGCACTGCCAGCTGCACAATGATGGTGCGCTGCTGTCACTCGAGTCATCTCAGGAGGTCCTCGGAGTCTTCAGATGCCTCCAGCAACATTGTCCACAAGGAGGATCAGAGTGGACCTACAAGAGGAAGGGGGAGCATGTGAGGATGGAACACCAGCCAGGAGTTATACATCAGCCACAGGTGTCCATACAGTGATGGACAGCATGTCTCGATGAACAATCCTGAGTGGAGGTGAGTGCCACACTGGTAGGTCAACCCGGAAGGTGCCCACACAGCAGGCCAGGGCAATACAGGCACCAACCCAAATAGCAGTAAACACGGCGATGAGAAGCCCGACAGCACCATGGCACAGGTGACACTGCCCACCCCAGCACAGCACACAGCCAGACAGGGCATACACACTGCTGGGCCACCAGAAAGATGTGTGCAAGAGCCACGCCACAACACGCACAAGGGCAGCCACACGTTGGGACATGCTGCTCAATGACAAATGGCAATGTACCATAAAGCAGAGCACAACAATTGCAGCAACAGAAGGGCATGCCAGAGCAGCACCGGACCATGACAGTGGCCTGCCAATGAGTAACCCAAAATAGGGAATAACAGATACATAGGGCACAGGCATTGGTAAGGATGGTCCGATGCATGCCACCACGCAAGGCCCCTGAATGCATATTTTACAACTGTACTACAGGACATGGAACGTTCCCCAATCACCAGGTCAAACGTTCCCTGTACCACCCTGTGAGGACAGGTACCACAGCCCAGGCAACTGTGTGAATCAACAACCCATATTAAATGATGCACCTAGTATAACAGCAATGGAACAATGGACAATCTGAACAGACATGCATCAGGGTACCTGTGACATGAGCAACATAGGTAGGTATCCCAGTACATGAACTGCAAACTGCCAATAAGTACCACAGTATGACAGGCAATGAACCACAGTAGGTGGACATTAGGAGGAGAGGTATGCCTGGGAGTCCGGGCGGTGGAGGGGGTGGAGTGACAGAGCACACTGCACTGTAGAGGTGACCATGGCAACTGACAGCGTATGAGCCCCACCGAACACCCATCACCAGAGCCCCCACCACCAACTGGCACCCTCACAGCCATGCAAGCCAACAGTGCCCCATAGCCCCCCCAGGGCACAGCAGATGCACAGCCAGCACCCAGCAGGGGTGTGCAACACAGGTGTGCAGCACAGCACAGTGCCACTGGCCCAATGCCATCACAGTATAACAGCACACAGTATAAAGGATGGGTACTCAGCAACAGGCCCCTGCTCTCAGAGCTGCTCTTCTGAACCCGCTGCGGCATCTATGGCACCATCAGGCTGCTCCTCTGCTGCTACTGGTCCATGACCTGGCCACCATCTCTGGTCCTGGGCTCCTCGATCCACTCTACAGAGAAAAGGTGGAACAATGGCGTTAGTGACTGACACAGCATACACCACGTGCAATACAGCAAGATGCACATGCAACCCCAACAACGCTGCACATGCAGGGACACCCAGCATCAGTGGATGAACATGGAGGACACCCACACACAGTGTGTCTTGGCTTATGAAACAGTAGCCAGGCACAGGCGTCATATTGTCAAGGCGGTGCCATGGTGTGACAGTGCCAGTCACAGCAGTCATGCATACCCATGTGTGACGGTGGGCCGGCTCCCAGGAACAGGTCCCCTGCACCACAGTGCTGCACCACGACTTGCCACCAACCACATTCCAAGCAGACACTCACACCCGTGACACCCCCATGGCCACAAGCATGCACCGTGCCCCTATAGTTTGCACCACCACACACCCTGTACCAGCATGCCCCCTTAGGGTGCCATCATGTGAAGTACCACCCCTGCCACATGCGCGCAAGCACCATGCAGGTTGGCACACGCATGTGAGTACACACACAGACTCACTGACACACAGACACAGAGACACGCAGTTACACACAGATGCACACACACACACACACACACACACACACACATATACACACACACACGGGCACTGGTGCTGCCCAAAGCACACATGGGAGCAGGCATCAATGTGCATCGCCACTTACCTGGCACAGGCACATTGCCATCGTGCACCATGTGCTTGTAGCACTCCAGCTGATGATGCTGCCACTGTTGCAGGTCTGTGTACCAGTGCATGCACCTTTTGGCATCATGGGTGATGCCCGTATGGGCACACAGCTTCCTTGCCACTGTGGCCCACACCATATGCATGGGAGGTCACCCTCCCTGATCTCCCCAAAGAACCTCCTGTGCCTTTTCTGTACCAGCTCTATGAGGTTTGCTGTTTCAACCTCCCCCCAATGCCTGTCCCGGTGCTCCACTGCAGGCTTCCACCTACCCCCAGGCATCACCACTGTGTATCTGTGACTGCCACCAGTATGACACCAAAGATGCAGCTCTGTCTGCTCCCTCACTCAAAGTGCCATAGCACCACGCTAGTATGTGACGTAGCTCGGCGCTACCCGGAAGCGGTCCCAGAGTGCATGCGTGACCCCCACATGACCCTTGGCCATAACACCATGCATGCACGTTGTTCCACGCTGTGTGTGCTAGCACTGCACTATGCCACACTATGACTGCCCGCTAGCATGGACATGGGGCCTCATGGGCATGAGTGGTCACCGCGCTATGCCACATAGTATCGCGCAAGCAGGACATCTCGGCACTGGCCAACCCATTGCCTGGCACTGCCATTTGCATGGCGCTAAGCTGTTAGCCCAGCGCTAATCAGGCCCATATTCAACAGGACTATGCAAATTAAGCCACTTGGGCATGTACCGTGCAAACACTGTGATTTGCATCTCATTATCCGATGATTTGCATGAATAACAGGCTGGACTGCCCATCTGGGCTATAAATGGGCAATCAGTGCTCCACTGGTGTTGTGTTGTGGGAAAGCAGCATAGAGCAGTCATTGCAGTACACAGCACAACACTGATGAAGACATGCAACAGGAGGGAGAGCAGCAAGTGGAAGATCAATATCACTGCTGGACAGGTGTAGTAATGGTACTGGTAAGGGTTGGGGCATATGCAGTACTTACCTGCTGTACATAGCTGTTCCAGCTGGGGACAGGTCCACCCACCGCAGGACCTTAGGCATGCACAGTGCTGTGCAATGGTGCACAGGGACAGAATGATGGCAGTCCAGCACACCTGACCTAGTGCCGTGACTGTGCCCCTGCATCAGCCTGCACCCGGTGGGACCACTTGCAGTACTGTGGGTGACAGGCAGGTGTGGGGGGGCACCACCAGGGATTGCAGGTGTGCAGCACAACTGTGGATGACTGGCATGGTGTTCATAGCACCTCTTTTGTCGCCCTTGCTGTGGGATGTGCAGGTTCACAAACACCCAATCAGTGGTGCACAGCTATGGAACAGGGGTCAGAGGGTCCTGGCTGTGTGTTGCTGAGGTCTCTATATGGCCTGTGCCTGGTAGCCTCCCATTGCATGCCAGTTCCCGTGTCCTCACCCTATGTGCAGTGCCCACATCCACTTGGGGTGCACGGTACAGTGCAAGGTGGTGGCCATTGGGGTGGACCTGTCCTGGGGTGCACATGTCAACCACGGCCGATGGCTGTGTTCTTGTGGATCCAGTACATGCTGTCCGGACACTGACAGCTGTGCAGTGGCACAGTGCACCAAGGGGTTGACGCAGCACATGCCAGCCAGTGCCAGAGCCATGCAACCCATGACACAATAGGTGGTGGCAAGCACATGCCATTGCACATGCACGACTCAACACAGGCATGCACTAGCTGTTGACACATGTTCCTTTCTATCTCCCCCATAGGTGGTGCAGCACAGCCAGAGTGGATACATGCCCATCGATTCTCACAGGGGAACTGAGAATGATGGTGCATGGCATCAAGGAGAGGGAGCGGATTCTGGGGCAGCACAAGGCCATGGATGCAGTGGTGTGCCAGGCTTGGGAGGAGGTCACCGCTGGAGTAAGCACAGTTGGCGGTTGCGGCAGGACTACAGAGGCAGTGCGCAAGTGGTGGAGAGACATGCTGCACAGGGTGAAAGAGGAGGAGGCAAAGTGGCTCTGTGAGAGGATGAGGACCAGTGGTGGACCTCAACCACCACAGCAGTGGGAGGGGAACCCATTCATGGCTGTGATGGTATCAACACTGTGCCCAGTGGCTGTTGCTGGTGTCCTGGGTGGTGGGTGTGAGATGCCTCTCACACCTCTCAGGGCAGGTCTTTACCCGCATGTGTGTAACCTGCATGGTGTGGCGGCACAGGGTGTTAGTGTTGGGGCTGAGCCTGAGGTGCACTGTGGGGATGCATTGCTGTGCACACTATGCACAAGGGACTGGTATGCATGAGCACTATGGTGAGGTTGGGTGCATGTGGCCACATGATATTGCCATGCGGGTGGTGTGTGGGGTGTGCATGTCCACAGTGGGTGGCATGTGTCCTAGGATGTGCATGTTCGGGTGGCGGCGGTAGTGGTGGTGGTGGGGCGAACATTGCTTGTATGGGTGAATGACCGTGTCCTGTTTTCAGCCACAGTAGTGTGTGCAGGACCAGCAGTGCACCATGAACATACCAGGACGGCTGCCTCGGGACAGGAGGAGGAGGAGGAGGTGGTGGAGGACATCCAGCCATCGACATCTGGCCTGGGTGGTGGATGCGTACATCCAGGGCTGCCCCATATGTGGCACTCACATGGGGACTTATACAGCTGACAGGTAAGGGGGAGCCTTGCTGGAGGAGGAGACCTTGACTATGGAGCCAGAATGGAGGATGCCCAGGTTGAGGATCTGGGAGGTGGGCAGGTGATCCTACCGACTATTACTAGTGACATTGACATAGTTGTGTCAGAGGGCTCCTACATCATGCCCTTGGAGGGGCCTGTGGGGTGGGGTACAGGGCTGGGGCTCAGTGCAGGCAGAGGCACAGGCACCACGGGGGTGGTCAGTCATGCTGGCATAGGTGCTCACATGCAGCCAGTGGGTGGCCTTGTGGGAGATGTGTGTGCACCACTTGACATGCAGCATCCCTCACAGGTTGCCGGGCAGGTCCCTCTTGAACAACTGAACATTGCCAGTTTTGTACAGTGGCAGGACATCTCGCCCGTGCACCAGCGTCCTGACCCGGTTGTGTTGCAGGCCCCAATGCCGGCCGCCATTGGGGGGGATGCACCCCTGGAGCAGGATGCCCCGGAGTCCTGCCCACTGCTTCAAGCTACCCTGACATCACAGCAGGAGGCACGGATTGACCTGCATGGCCTGCAGTGGGAGCTGAGGCATGAGCTTTCACTGTGACGAGAATCCGTGTCCCTGGGCTTTGCCTGTGCAGAATAGCGTGCCAAGGACAGGGTGGGCCACGGGGTTGCTGCGATGGATCATGGCTTTGATGGACTCAAAGCTGCAGTGGTGGACCTCACCACTGTGCTGCATGGGGTGCAAGGTGGTCACCGGGATATGCGAGGGGGCAGGGTGACCGTGGTACAGGGGCCCACAGGCGTGGAACCCGTGGCCACAGGGCTGCCACTGGCTCCAGCCTGTATATGTCAGGCACATCCACTGGCACCCAGCGCTGCTGTGGATGTCCATCCACCCTGTCTGGTTCCGCCAGTCGATGGGGGGAACAGGCAGGTCACCCTGCCTGCCTCTCCGTGGTCCTCCCCCAGTGTGTCCTCCACACAGAGCACTCCTGGGTCTGTGACCCACTCCCGTGGTGTGTGTCATGTGCATGGTGGTAGCCGCTGGTGATCGTAACAGCCATCCTGCACCTGTGTACAGTCACCACCCCTGTGTGCACATTGGCACACTCACACCCTGGTACACACATGCACACACACACAGTCTTGCACACACCCACACTCCATCACATGCATCACCCCACTGGTACAGCCATGGAGGCCCTCATCACACTGCCGCCACACATCAGGCATCGACCTCTCTACCATGCCATGGCTGTGTGTCCACTCTCTGTGTGACCTGCACATCCCTCACATCGCACCGCTCACACTCACATGCATTATGATCCACTGTTTTGTGCACCTGCTCTGATGTGCGTTGTCACTGTTGTGGTTGTTTGTGCACATTAAAACATACACATTGTGCTGTTTCTTGTTGCTCTGCAGTCTGTACTCACCCTCTGGCCTGTGACAGTGTTCTGATGATGTTGGCCCTTTGTTCTAAGGCCCTGCTGGCCATGCGAGGATCCATCCTCTCAAGTTGCTCCACTATCCCCCTGACCACTGGCTCTGAGTCACTGTCGGCCTGTTCCTCAGTTACAGGTGTCTGTATCCCACGGTTCATCGCCATGTTGTGTAACATGCAACAGGCTAGGAAAATACGGCATACCTTCTTAGGCCTATACTGTAGGGCACCGCCTGATGTGTCTAGGCATCGGAAGTGCATCTTCAATATGCCAAACACCCTCTCTATGATGTTCCTGGTGCTGGCGTGTGCCTCATTGTACTGCTCTTCAGCTACTGTGACTGGCTGTGGTACCGGTATCAGCAGCCAGGGTCACAGGGGATAGGTGCTGTCCCCTGTTGAGAGATATGAACCTGTTACTGTTGTAATGCTGTCTGCCTGTTTACATCGTTCATCTCTGTGTTGCCCTCCCATGACCCTTCCCGGCATCCCATGCCTGTCCCCATCCATGCTGTGGTGTGTGTGTCTGGTGGGGTGCTACTCACTGACTAGGTGCCCACTGGCTATCCTACCCTCCTCAAATGACTGGCACAGCTGGGACTGGTGCCAGATGAAGGCGTCATGGGCACTGCCGGGGTACTGTGCATAGAAATTGCTGATGTGCCCAGTCGCATCACACACCACCTGGCAATTGATGGAGTGGCACCCCTTCTTGTTCATGTGTACATCACTGCCATTGCCAGGTGGTGCGTGGATGGGGATATGGATGCAGTCAACGGCACCCAGTACTGCTGGTAGGTGTGCAACTCGATGGAACTGCTGCATTGTTTCTCTGCGCTCTGCTGCAGTGCTGCGGAATACTATGAACTCCCTAGCATGTGGCAGCAGGGCCTCTAGGAACTGGGTCAGGAGGCATGAGGTTGCAGACTGCGATACCCCAGTGGTGTCCCCCGTTGGTCGTTGAAACATCCCTGTGGCTAGGAAGCACATCACTGCTCTCACCTTCTCCTCTACTGTCATGGCATGGCTGCATCTGGTGCTGGGGTGCAGCTGCTCATGCAGGAGTTCACATAGCTGCCTCAACATTCCTCTGTCCATCCTGTACCGGCCAGTGATGTGCTTATCTGTCAGGGTCTCAAAGGAGACCCTGGGCCGGTACCACCTCTTTGCAGCATACCATTTCCTTGGCCTGCGTTGTGGCCCATGTTGGGCCTGCTCCTTCTCCTCCTCCTCCTCCACTACAGCTACCATGTATGGCAGCATCACTGCTAGTGGTACAGCACTCATTCCCACTTTCTGTTGTGGCCCTTCCCCCTATCTGTTTTGCCCTGGGTTAAGACCAGCCTTTTATAGGCGGTAGCTAGCACCGTGCTGGGTGTCACGCCATGTGTCCTAGCGCAGTGCTATAGTTTTGAATATCCCATTGGATATATATGCAGGTCCCCCCTCTTTGCCCCTTGCATATATTATCTGTTTGCCCCTTGCTAAGGTGCTTTGCACACGCTAACAGGTCCTTTGAATATGGTCACTCTGTGCTATTCCTGTGCTACTGGTTTGCACACTGCACTATGCTTTGAATATCTGGCCCATAGAGATTGACAGAGTAAATAACAGTGGGCTAAAGCAGCAACATTGTAATATGACTACCTTGTCAGGCTAGAATCACACATCTTTTTTGTATGGAATACTACATTGGAGTACAATCAGAGGGCCAGATATTCAAAACTTTGCCCCGGGGCTAAATTAGCACTGCCCGGCAGGCAAACTTAGCCCAGAGCACAAAGCAAGCTATATTCAAAAGGAAATAAACCAGTGCTAATCCTGCTGAATATAGCAGTCCAAGGAAGCTGAGCAAACTGGTTTGGGAGCGCAGGGCAAAAATAGCCTGGGTATAAGACAGCACCGAATATAGCAACAGGGAAGTGCAAACTGCAACTGCAGCTCATTAGACTCTGTAACAAACCAGTGTTGCAGGTGGAGAACATTGTGTGTGATTGCACAGAGATGTCTCACAGCTACTGCAAACACACCTCTCAACCCCCTGCCTCATCAAACAGGGACAAGGCTTAAAAAATCAGGGACAAAGGTTTAAAATCAGGGATGCATCTTAATAATTGGTGCTATCCACTCAGGAAGATGGTAGGATAAGTGATATAGTGTAAAATGCATTTTCTAAGGAAGAACATGACTGTAACATTAATGTTTGACATTATTTTATGCGTACAACCCCCAATGTTTGGTCATGGAAACACAAGTTTTAGGAGGGACAGAGTAAAACACTGAGGTAAAATCAGGGACGTCTGAAAATCAGGGACAGCTGAGAGGTATGACTGCAAACAACAATGTAAGCCACACACTGCAGAACTGTGCTATGCTGAAGTGAGGTTTGCCCAGGGCTAACCTGATTGCACAGTGCTAACACATTAGCCTGGTGCAAACTGGTTAGCCCGGGCCAAACGGGAGCTATATTCAAAGCTCCCATGCAAATTAGCCTACTTAGGTAATCTGTGGGCAAACAGGTACATCTGCATCTCATTAAGTGCTGTTTAGCATGTATTACCATGAAGTTTGCCTGGTGCTACTGCATGGAGCACAAAGCTCCCCCTTTTGGTCGGAATGCAAGTACAGGCTGGATGCTGCAGGTCAAGTATGCCTGCAGTATCCCCTTTTGGTCGGAACAGAAGCACAGGCTGGAAGCAGCAGGAACTGTGTGCTGGCAAGTATAAGAAGTGCATACAACATAGCTATACAGCACTGCATGCAGTACAAAATGATCTACATATATTATGGTAGCCCCATAGTTAGGGTTGAGTAGCACTTTTAAGGTTAAAGGGTCAAATTTTGCACCTTAATAACTTTGCCACTGTTTAAAGGATTTTCCTGAAATTTGGTAGGTATGGGGCTTAACTATAGATCTTGGGATCTACCAACTTTTGTGCTGGTCTGATATACGGCTGCAGAGTTATTAAGTGACATCTGTCCGCATATTTACACTTTCTGGTGAATTCTTTGCTCACGTCTACAGGTCACATGGTTTGCCCAACCAGTCCGAAAACTTCAGGAAACGTGTGGCCAGGGTCCCTGATGTGCCTTTTGAAGATTTCATTAAAAAATATTAAACGATTCAAAAGTTATTCAAAAAACAAGTTCCCATTATAAGTCAATGGGAAAAGTTAACAAAAAGTGCAACACTTTCCCAAATGCACTTTTTAGTGTCGCAAATGGCCCTAGTAGTGTCACAGATCTGCCATTTTGTTTTCGGTTAGTGATCAGAAAAATGCTTGGCATTTAAAATTGGGACCCATTAGGAACACAGTTCTTTTTGTGTTCACCTAGTCGGACCCTGAGGATGTTAGCCATGTCTTTATTTCGGGGTTAAACACCCCAGAAATATGTTTTTCAAGTTTCTGGAAAAAGCAGTGTCGCAAAAGTAGTGTCGCACTCATGACATTTTCACAAAATTTGCAAAAGGTGTCGGAAATTGTGACACTACTTTTTCAGACTATGGCCAAAATTACAGCAGTTCTTTGCCACCTTGCTGCAAAAGAACGGTTTGGTCTTTTGAGCTGAAATTTGGAGGGAATGCAGACAACATCCCACTGATGTGTCTTTTGGTGGTTTATTGAAAAAATATTGCATGGCTGCAAAGTTATGGTACTCTGAAGTTGGCGTTTCTTCCCATAGACAAACATGGTGGCATACACTGCGCCTTTCAGAGCTTGTATCTCGAAAACGATGCAAGATACAAATTTTTTTTTTGTGAGTAATAACAAAATAAGTAATAACAAAAACCTAGCCAGGAAAAATCATGATTTTTGTGAAATTTTAATTTCTTTTCTACGTCGTGCGGTTCCTGAGATATTAGCAATTCAGTACTTCCAATGCTCGTTATCAGCTTTGATGCCCTTTACAATGCATACATTCTTTGTACACACTGTGTTTCTCTATGCACCTGTTTGGCATAAACAGGGTGTGCGCTTCCATTACTGTGACAGTTACTGTTTCCACTTGCATTTATGTCCCTGTTTGCGTTACTGCTCCCGTGTACACCACCATGTGCGTTACCCTTTGCGTTGTCATTTGCACTTGCGTTTTCATTACTGTTACTATTTGCATTTCCACTACTGTTTCTGTTTGTGTTTTTGTTTGCATCACCGTGCGCATTACCATTTGCGTTTCCGGCAGCCCTTTCATTTGCATTTCTGTTTCTCTTTCGTTTTGGGTCTTTCTTGCTGTTACTGTTACCATTTGCGTTTGCAATTGTGTTGCTGTGCCCCTTAGCATTACGGTTTGTGTTTCCATATGCACTTGCATTTCCTTTTGTGTTTCTGTTTCCTTTGTGGTTATTGTTGCTGTTATCATTACCATTTGCGTTTACAATTGTGGTACTGTGCCCTGCGCGTTTCGGTTTGCGTTTCCATATGTGCTTCTGTTCCCATTTCCATTTCTGTTTCCTTTGGCATTATTCTTCATCTTAACTTTACCATTTGCATTTACAGTTGTGGTACCATGCCTGTGCTCATTACAGTTTGCGTTTATGTGTGCACTTGCATTTGCGTTTCCGTTTCTGTTCCCTTTCACATTCTTTTTGCTGCGACACTTAACATTTCCATTTAAAATACCACTGCCATCACTGTTCTTATCAGTTGTGTTTTCGTATGCGCTTCAATGTCCGTTTGCAGCACTGTTCACTTCGCCACCACTTTGTGCTTGCATTTCTATTAACATTTCCTTTCCCATTTACGTTTGCATTACCATGTGCGCCACTGTTGGCACTTCTGTTTGCATTGCTGTTCCTGTTACTGTCTCATAAAACATCACGTGGTGGGCCCCGCGCTCCCACAGCTGCATTACATTCACTATTTCTCATCATCATTCTCAAAAAGAAGGGAATTAGAGGAAAAAAAATCCATTTAATGCATCAGTTCAGGTTGTTCCACAGTGACAAAAGTGAGAAAATTCACTGTTAGGGTTGAAAGCCCTCCTTGGACCACTCCAGCCCACCCCTCCAACCGGCATCGGGATGCGTGTCGGGTTGTTGGTCTAACTCCCCCATTCTCCTATTCCTCGCTTCTTAACATGTGATGGGGTGAGAGTTGGGGCTGATAAACAACATGCGATGCGGTTAAGTGAGCTGGAAAGAAAAGATCAGGCTTCAACCTAACATTCCTCACTTTAGCCGTAAGTTCTTAATGCATCAAACTCACTTTTCTATTATGGTAACACAATGGTGCTACCATAGTTAGGATGAGGAGCCATTTACATGTTAAACCTAAAATTTTGCACCTTAATAACTTTGCAACTGTTCAATGGATTTGCCTGGCATTTGGAATACACGATCAAGAACCATACATCTTGGGATCTGCCAACTTTCGTATTGTTCAGATATACGGCTGCAGAGTTATTAAGTGTGATCTGTGCGTGCATTTACACTTTTTTGAATTCTTTGCTCGCCCCTACAGGTCACACAATATGTGCAACTGGTCCAAAAACATCAGGGAACATGCAGCCGGAGTCCCCGATGTGCCTTTTGAAGATTTCATGAAAAAATATTAAATGGTTCAAAAGTTATTCAAAAAACAATTTCCCATTATAAGTCAAAGGGTAAAGTTAACAAAAAGTTCAACACTTTCGGAAATGCAGTTTTTACTTTCGCAAATCCACCATTTTGCTTTCAGTTGGTGATCAGAAAAATGCTTGGCATTTAAATTTGGGACCCTCTAGCAACACAATTCTTTTTGTGTTTACCTAGTCAGACTCTGAGGATGCTAGATATGTCTTTATTTTGAGGTTAAGCACCCTAGAAATATTTTTTTTCAAGTTTCTGGAAAAAGTACTTTCACAAAGTAGTATTGCATTCATGAAATTGTCACAAATTTTTGCAAAAGCTTTCGTAAATTGCGACACTACTTTTCCAGGCTATGGCAAAATGAATGGTTTGGTCTTTTGGGCTGAAATTTGGAGAGAACGCAGCCAACATCTCACAGATACGCCTTTCAGTGTTTTGGTGAAAAAATATTACAGGGGAGCAAAGTTACGGCACTCCAAATTTGACACTTCTTCCCATAGGATAACATTACAGTGCCCGTCGTGCCTTTTGGGACCCATATCTCGGAAATGTTGCGAGATTTGGACTTTTCGTCGCAAAAATGGGCTAAGCATAAAACTAGCCAGGAAAGTCATAATTCATATGAAATTTAATTTTTTATCTACGTCATACGGTTCCTGAGATATATGCAATTTAATATTCCAAGTACTCAGTTTCTGCTCTGAGGCCCATTGTTATGTATACATTCTTTGTTTTCACTGTGTTTTCCAATGCATTTTCTGGGGAAAAGAAGGGTGTGCCCTTTCGTTACTGTGCCAGTTAACATTTCCAGTTGCATTTCCATTACCATTTGTGGCACCATTACCATCTACGCCACCGTGTGCATTACGGTTTGTGTTTTCGATTGCGTTTGCATTTCTGTGTTGTTTGGTGTTATTTTTGCTGTTACCATTACCAGTTTCATTTGCAATTGTGGTACCATCCACATGCGTTACGGTTTGCATTTTCATACGCGCTTGCATTTCTGTTTTGTTTCTGTTTTCTTTGGTGTTATTTTTGCTGTTACTGTTACCATTCGCATTTACAATTGCAGTACCTTGACCATGCGTGTAACAGTTTGTGTATCTGTACTTGCTTGCATTTGCATTTCTCTTTCTTTTGGCATTATTGTTGCTGTTACCGTTACCATTTGCGTTAACAATTGTGGTTCCATGACCATGTACGTTACATATTGCATTTCCGTATGCACCTCCATTCCCATTTCCATTTCTGTTTCCTTTGGAAATATTCTTAATGTTAACTTTACCATTTGCATTTACTATTGCGGTACCATGGCTGTGCACGTTACAGTTTGTGTTTACGTGTGCGCTCGCATTCGTGTTTCTGTTTCTGTTCCCTTTCGGGTTCTTTTTGCTGTGACACTTAACATTTCCATGTAAAATACCGCTGCCATCACTGTTCATGTTACCAGTTGTGTTTTTGTATGCGCTTCAATGTCCGTTTGCATCACTGTTCGCTTTGACGTCACTTTGTGCTTGTGTTTTTATTAACATTTCCTTTACCATTTACATTTCTGTTACCATGTGTGCCACTGTTGGCACTTCTGTTTGTGCTGCTGTTCCTGTTACTATGTCACAAGACATCACATGGTGGGAGTGCGGGGCCCTCCCGCCGCTGCATTACTTTCACTATTTGTCATCATCATTCTCAAAAAGAAGGGAAATTAGAAGCAAAAAACTCCATTTAATGCATCAGTTAGGGTTGTTCCACAGCGACAAAAGTGAGGATATTTGGTGTTGGGTTGAAAATCCCTTGGACCCCAACCCTCCTCCCAACTGGCATCGGGGCATGTTGGGGTCGTCAGTCCTAACTCTCACCCCATTCTTCTATATCTCTGCTTCTTTACACATGTGATGGGGTGAGAGTTGGGCCGCTTACGCACCGAGCTGGTTGGGGGTGGGCTGGGGTTCAAGGGTTTCAACCGTAACACTGAATTTCCATACGTTTGTTGCTGTGGAACAACCCTAACTGATACATTAAATGGTATTTTTGCCTCTAATATATACATATATATATATATATATATATACACACACACACACACACACTACCAGTGGCCACATGTGCCCTGGATGATGCCACACCCCACACCAACATTGGCAGCCCACAGCAGGTGTGGGTGGAACACAAGTATGCATGGGGCAGGCATAAAGCAAACCTGCTGGGGTTGGGGGATGTCAGCTGTTGGGTCACTGGGCTGTGCAGTGCAGCCATCCAGTAAACAGGGACCTGGGCAGACAGGCTGGGCCAGGCAGCCCTTCTCAGCCATCATGGTCCCTGTTCCTACCTGTGTTGGTTCCACTCCCTGGTAGTTCAGTGGTCCCCCCCAGCATGTATCCCAATCCCCAGTTTAAATAATAAAAAATATGTTTCCCTGGCAGTCTAGTGGTCCCCCCACCTCCAGCATGGATACTGACTCCATGAAAAATTAAATAAACAGTTTCCGGACACAGATCACGTGATGCAGAGTGCTGAGTAGAAGCTCCTTCAAGAAGCTCCTGCCTCCCAATCATTAAATCATCTTTTTTGGAAGTTTAAATCTTTCCATTTCCTCTACTTCAGAGATGTAGTACTATCTGAATACTTTGGTAGTCTGGTTTGAGTGCTAGATCAGCAGATGGAGGCTTACATGAAGAAAGCCCCACAGAAGCACACTCCCCCTGCTACTCCAGAAAAGGCTTCCAAGAAATCCCGGGCCTTGGGTGGGCCAGAGAGGCCTGATCCTCTGAGCCAAGTCAGAGAGCAAGAACCTTTAATGCTCAATAGGTTCCTAGAAGAGTTTAAGCCCTTTCGTGAAGAAATGAAAGAAATGGTGATTGACCTGAGAACTCTCTCTAGAAAATTGGATGAAGTTGTGTTAACTGTCTCTGATAACACAGCTCGAATAGTCACGATGGAGAAAAAGCTAGAGAATCTCAATCCTGAATTGGTGTCTATGCGTCAGAAGTTATCTCATCTTGAGGCCAAGCTCAAAGATTTAGAGGGGCGTAGCCACAGAAACAATGTGCTGATACTTGGGCTACCAGAGGGAAAAGAGGGCCAGCATGTTGTGGCATTTACACAGAAGTTGGTGGAGCGGATCACTGGCCCCTCTCCCTTTGGCCCAGTATATATTATAGAGTGAGCTCACAGGTCTCTGCGACCTAAGCCTTCTCCGGAGGCCCCCCCGTCCTATCATCTGTCATTTTTTGAATTTCCTAGAGAAACAGCATTTTCTGCGGAAAGTGAGAGCTTTACAAGAGGTTCGCTGGGAGAACACGAAACTGAGAATCTCACAAGATTTGCCTGGTTCAGTTTGTCTGAAGTGGAAAGCGTTCCATCCCATTGTGTCTAAGATTATTGTGGCAGGCCTGAAATGTAGGATGGGATAACCGGCCAGGTTACAAGTTTTCATAAATGGATCCTGGTTTAATTATGATGATCCTGCAGTTGCCCTGACGAGCCTTAAATTTATGCTACCAGATCTGTTTCGAGAGCCCTGAGAAGCCTTGTTTGCGGGATGAAGAACTACTTGGATCTGTGGATCAGAACTTTTGTTTTCTCCTTCTTTGAGGGAAGATGTTCAGAGTGAGTTGGATTGGAAATTCCTGTTGTCTTGCTTGGACTGGGGGGATCAGCGCAGGGCATGCCTGTTAGCAGTCTCTTGGGCCCTAATCTCAGAGGGTCTATGCCGGTTAAGGGCAAAAGATACTTGGGGTCTCAGGGTTTGTTTACTTGGGGAACAGAGTTTCGTGTTTCAGTATCCTCAGTATTGTACATACAATAGATGGGGGAATTTGTCTCGCTGAGGCTAAGATTAATGTTTATTTTACTTGGATCGGAAATCAGAGCAGTCTTGGGCTTTCTCTGAAGCTCATTTTCACTATGTTAGGATCAGGGTCTGGCCACTAGAGGGTGCACTATGCATTTGTAATTCATAACGGTACAGCTCTTAATTCGAGAGGGATCTCACTTAATCTTTTTTTTAGACCCGAGTGCAGGGCAACAAATTTTCCCAACAAGATTTTTTGCAATCTGAGGTTGGTAACCTCTGGGAAGATTCGTTTTTTCAGTTTTCTTCCCCTGAGTCACGGTTGCAAGGTTTCTCCTGATCTTTGCTCTCAGTCTGTGGAAATGGTTATTCCCCTTCATTAGATTCCCGATCTGGTTCTAGTTCCTGCATAGCTGTCCCACGAGGCAAGGCTGATCTCAATTCTCATTCTCAGTTTCACTGTGGTTTCCAAGGTTACCTGGGATATGCATGGTTCTCGTGGTATACCTCATTTACCAGGTCACTATCATGCTAACACTTAGGTGTGGTGGTATTGAAAGCCCAAGGCCGTTCCCTCATTTTTTGGGGGTAATCAACATTGTTCGTTTTATCAGATAATTACAGTGGAATGCAGGATTTGTTGCCATTAGCAGAGGTGCATTATCAGGAGGCGGGAGATGGAGGAAAAGACCCAGTACTGTGCTGAACGTGGCTTATGGCAGTGTAGAGGGTTGGGTGGGGGTGCGGAATTTGGGGTATTGTTAGGGGGTAGGGGGCAGTTGGGGATGGGAAGGAGTTAAATGTGGTGGGGTTAGGGAGGAGGAAGGGTTTTACTGCAGTAACCATGGGAGTAGGGTTGCATGTATTATGTATCCCGAATGCTGGGCTGAGTACATTAAGTCTAACTACCATTATTAGATGGCCAAAGAAGTGACTTTTGTGACTTGGAATGTTAAGAGGATCAGGAAAAAACACAAACAATATCAGGCTCTTAAACATTTAAGTTTATTATGTTCTCAGATAACTTTCCTACAGGAAACTCATTTATTAGAAACTGAAGCTTCACAGTTAAGGAGACAACAGGTGGGCCTGGTGTATAATGCCCAGGGATCTACTAACAGTTGTGGGGTCATGCTTATGATTAAACAGGGGCACTTTCTTTGTTTCTACACAGGTCATTAAAGACCCTGAGAGAAAGTTTATCCTTGTTAAAGGCACTCTCTGGTCTGTTCCACTTTTACTCATTAGTATTTATGGCCCTATCATAGATGACCCAGGGTTCTTTATGAGACTTATATCTGTTATTCTTCCAATGCTTCCCATCAGGATTATTTTGGGGGGTGACTTTAATCAAGTAGTAGATTCTAATCTGGACTGGTCAGGTAGAGGTCTGGGAGTGGTCATGTCAGGGCAGAAGGCTTTTAAAGACCTATTGGACCAATGCGGGCTCTGAGATGTCTGGCATGTCTTGCTCCCTGATTCTATGGAGTTTACTTTCAGGTCAATGGGGCATGGCTCACAGTCCCGCATTGATTACATATTTATTTCTCAGGTTCTACTACCTGGGATTAAGACTTCCTTGATTCAACCCGGCCCTATCTCCGACCATTCACTGGTACTGTGCAAATTGGCATTCCTTAATTTGCTTAACAGGGAAACCAGATGGAAACTTAATGAACAACTTCTCAAAGATGTCAAATACTGCAAGCTTATAAGTGAGCAAATTGAATCCTTTTTTTCATCCAACCCTATAGATAGTGCAAAGCCAGATATTTTGTGGGGGGCCTTTAAGGCCTCCATGAGAGGGATTCTTATTAGTATGGCGGTGGGCAGGAAAAGGGCACAGGAGAAGGAATTAATATCTTTACTGTCTCAAATTAGGTCACTTGAAAATAATTTTTCGATTAATGCTCCTGACGAAGACAAGAGGAAACTTCTAGTGTTGAAAGATAGATATTTAGAGCTTCTTCAGGAAAAAGCAGAATTAGCTATTATTCGTACAAGAGCTAGTTACACTGACCAGGGAGAAAAGGCGGGGTGCCTACTGGCATTGCGTATTAAGCAACAAGAATCAATGAGATTTATCCCTCCAATTAGAGCAATGGCTGATGGGTTCCTAAAAGTATCTCCCACTGAAACAGTGCAAGAATTCACACTATGTTATGCAAGTTTGTACAGTGACATGGAGCATTCTCCTTGTCCTGGGAGTACGGAGAGCTATCTGAAGGATTCCCATTTGCCCTCCCTCTCAGATCGACAGAAGGGTTTTCTGTTTACTCCTATATCACAGGAAGAAATTTCTGAGGTTATTAGTGAATTGCCTGCAGACAAAGTCCCAGGCCCCCGATGGATTCTCCTCCCTATTTTACAAAGTTTTTTGGGATCTCTTATTACCAGTACTTCGTTGTTTATTTCAACATATTTTAACGTGGGCAGAGGCTGATCCTCACCTTTTTGAGGCCTTGATTGTTCTTCTCCCCAAACCAGATAAAGATCCTGAGCTTGTTCAGAGTTACAGACCTATTTCCCTTCTAAATTAGGATATTAAAATTCTCTCAGATATTAGCTAATAGGTTAACAGTAGTTCTCCCTGAGTTAATAGGTATAAACCAGGCAGGATTTATGAAAGGGCGTTCATCTTCTAACCACTTGCTTACCCTATCTCACGTCTTCTTGGCTACCAGAGACTCTGAGTTCCCTGCAGGACTGGTCTCCCTGGACGCCAAGAAGGCATTTGATCGAGTGAATTGGAATTTTTTGTTTCGAGTTCTAGAAGCTTTTCAATTTCCTCCTCTATTTATATCCTGGATTGCCACACTTTTTAAAACTACAGCAAGAATCTTTGGGAATGGGGCCTTCTCCAAGCCCTTTTCACTCCATTCAGGGACTAGACAGGGTTGCCCCTTATCTTCTCTGTTGTTTAATTTATATCTGGAACCTCTCATTCAAAATATTCTCAATAATGTTTCCATACAAGGCATTAGGGTTGGACGTCATGAAATCAAAGTCACTGCATATGCAGATGACTTGCTGATACATTTATCTCACCCGGTATCTTCTGTCCCGGCTTTGTTGAGTGAAATAACAAGATTTAGTGACCTGTCCAATTACAAATTGAATGCTAGCAAATCCTTATTTTTCCCATTAAACCATAAGGTATTCAAAAATTATATTAGTCCCTTAGGTTTATGCTGGACTCCCAGGTCATTTAAATATTTGGGCATTAAGCTATCTCGTAACCCCCTGATATGGTTTAGGTAAAATCTGGATTCCCTCTCGCAGCTGATAATTCATGATCTTGAGAGGTGGTCCAAACTTTCCATTTCATTATGATGCCGGATCAACATAATTAAGATGAATAAATTTCCTAGAATTTTTTACCCTTTATCTCTTCTCAATACTTTTATCCCTGTACTCTGGTTTAAAAAGATGCATGGCATATTCACTAGATTTATTTGGGCCGATAGATACCCTCGGTTGGCTTATTACAAGTTGGCAGCTCCAAAACTGGAGGGGGGTTTATGGATTCCCCATCTGGCTGTATATTATTGGGCCAGTCATCTAGCAAAATGTCTGAGATGGGTATCTCTCGGCCCAGAAAAAAAGCAACCGGCTTGGCTTAGAATTGAATTGGATGTAATCAAGTCTAAGAATCTGGACCCCCTTACTTTATTCTTTCTTAAAATCCCTCAGGTACGTATGACTGAGGAGTGCCCCACAATATTTACCTCCTTAAAGGTTTATTCACAACTGTGTTCATTTTTGCAATATACTCCTGGCTGGGACTTGGCCCAGTCTATCTGGAATTCCCCATCTTTCACTATTAATAAGAACCAGATTCCCCATCAATGGTTGTCATGGGAAACTTCTTTCTCTCATGAACGAAGATGGGCAATGGTTGTCAGTGGGAGATATTTTCAGGAAATTTCATATTCCGGCTTCCTCTCACTTCAAAGTTATACAATTAAGACACTTACTTGTAATCAATTTCGATAATATCTCCCCCTCCCAGACCGTCACAGCCCTGATACCTGAGGTTTCTTCACTCACCGGATCTCCAGGTATAATATCTAAATTATATCAGGTTTTGTTTCACAAGAAATACGGGGGTTCCTTTGGACCCACAAGATTCTGGAACAATATCCTCACTCAGCACCATTTGGATTAGCAATCCCTGTGGAGATCCTGTCATAAATATATTTCTCAAGACAGACTGCATCTCATGCAATATCATATTTTACATAACTTGTATTACACTCTGGTTAAATTACAGAAATGGGGTTATTTGAACTCCAATATATGTAATAAATGTATACAGGAAGAAGGAACACTTCTTCACATGTTCTGGTCTTGCCCTAAAGTCTCCCTCTTCTAGGACTCAATTAAGACTTCCCTGGACCCTCTGCTGGGCCTTCAGGAGTATTTTACTCCTGATATTTGCCTTTTAGGGGACCTGTCTTCTATTAGAGTTAAAGTAAGAAAGTTTCATATTTCCATGATTGCCTTATCGGCTAAGAAGCTTATTTTACGTCACTGGAAAGATAAGTCCTCCCCATCTGTCCAAGAATGGGTAAACGAAATTCTGTCCAATCTACACACAGAAAAAGCGATTGCCAGTCTTCATAATAGATTGGCAGCATATACCAAATCTGGGATCCCTTCACTCTCTAATTTCTCTGGCTCGGGTCTAAGTATGTCTTAGGTTACACGGCCACGTAGGATCTTTGGTAAAGAGCTTGGCATTTAAGGGACACTAGGTTTGGTTACTGCAGTAAGGGGAGGTAAGGGTGGGTTAGGCAGTTACCCCTTTACATTGAGTCTGTATTTCAATATCACTTTCATTGTAACTGCCTTTTATTGTGGAAAATGTATCAATAAACTTTGAAAAAAAAAAAACAGTTTCCCTGGTAGTCCAGTGGACCCCCCACCCCATCACGAATTCCGACTCTGAGAAAAATTAAATAAACAGTTCTCTGGTAGTCTAGTGGTCCCCCCCACCCCAGCACGAATCCGACTCCATGAAAAGTTAAATAAACAGTTTCCCTGGTGGTCCAGTGGTCCCCCACCCCAGCACAAATCCCAACTGTATGAAAAATTAAATGGACAGTTTTCCTGGTAGTCAGTGGTCCCCACCCCAGCATGAATCCTGACTCCATGAAAATTAAATAAACAGTTTCCCTGGTGGTCAATGGTCCCCACCCCACACACACATACATCTGGCAGTGAAGCTCTCGCTCATGCCACTGACATTTGGCAAGGTGAGCGGTGACCGACTCTGCCCTCTGTCACCACCATGGCCCAGCCACCGACTGTGGTATGCACAGGCTCTACGAGATGAATGAGCTCCAATTCATTTCTGTAGTGCTCATGCATACCACGATCGATGCGACGTGGTAGTGAGAAGAAAACGAGCCAGTCGCCGACTCACTTCGCCAACGTCAATGGCATGAGATTAAAACTTCACTGCTGGCTGTGTGTGTGTATAAACACCGCACTGACCAGAGGAAACTGTTTATTTAATTCGACAATCAAGATTCATGCTGTGGATGGGGACCACTAGACCAGGGAAACTTTTATTAATTTTTACAGAGTAGGGATTCATGCTGGAGAGGGGGCCACATGTACTACCAGGGAAAACTGTTTATTTAATTTTTCACAAAGTCGGGATTCATGTTAGGGGTATCACTAGACTACCAGGGATAAATGTTAATTGACATTTAACGGGGACAGGATTCATGCTGGGGGGGACCACTAGACTACCAGGGCTTTCTTCGTTATATCGCTACGGGGCCACCTATGGGGTGCACCACTACATTACTACCAGCTTTTTGTAGTATCTAGCACCATGATACAGGTCACGCTAATGCCTGTAGCACAGTGCTAGCCTTTTGAATATGCCATGCTGCTGGCTTTCATGGGCACTCTCCTTACCCCACACCTGCGTGCCATTATCTATTAGCATTGGCGCTACCACACAGCGCTGGCACTAACAGAGCTTCTGAATATTGCAGCCCCACACAAATCCAGCGCTATTCCAGTGCTATGGTTTTGTGCTAGGTGCAATGGTTTGAATATCTGGCCCAGAGTCTGTTAATGCTGTTGTGTGTCATACATGAAATTAGTTAAAAAGATTCTGACACCAGCTTACTGACATACTGAAGTTGTCTTTGGATTTATTTAACTGTTGTGACACAGTTGGTGAAGATATTACATTTGAAACATTGAGCACTTATAAAAATATATACTTACAACTATGATGGCATTCACCAAAGTCTGGTTTCCCTGCTTCCTCCCATATAGAGAATGTGATATCGTACAACTCCTGGGTACTCTTGCTCATCTCACCTGCACTGCCTTCACTCTATAGAACATCTGGCGGGTGAGCCTCCACTTTCTCCTACATTATTCGCTAGTTTTCTGTATCTCTTACCTCACCAAGGCATGGCAAATCTGTATAAAAAGATACAAAAGAAAAAAATATTAATGATTTACAAATTTTTTCAATGCACACAATTTATACATTAGTGTGTTACAGGTGCCAACTATATGTCTACTGTTTTGCTATATTAGATATATTTTAGGGTTAGTAAGTGAGGTGGTGGAGCTCCATCCCCCCTTCATTTCTTGCACCCTGCTTGCAAATAATTTACTTTCTTTTCCTGAAAAACACAGAAATATTCAGTTTTAAGTATTAGTGCTAAGACATCAAGTACTGTAATAAGTGCTACTCTGAGAGAAAAAACTTTTTTTCCTAAACTTGCAGTACTACATTGTGTGTGAAGCTATACAGTGAGAGGATCTGGATTGTGGATTGTCTAATTCTCAAAACCTACAGCTTATTATACAGCATTGTTAGAGTATAGAAAGATCTGTGTTTACCAATGGTGTTAATAACCTGAGAACAGTATCTGAGGCATGATCCTTGTGCAGCATACTGCTACAAGTTGTACTGGTAATGTTGTGCTGCTGTGATCTATTATTATTATTGTACAGAGATGGAGGGGAGTAATTATGACCATGAACACCTAAATCTTCAAGCACAGAGATTTGACAACTAATTGTTAACAGACCTAATTTTAGTAAAGTAATGTTTTATTATATTTCCCATTTTTGTCATGCAACAGCACCATCCAGGGTGGGCAATATGTGCAATACTGGAGCTTGCAGTGGCTATAATGCCCTGTGCTTGTAGTTCTGGACATGATTACACATCTGAGCAGTCTGGAATTCGCCAATACTGCAGACTTAGCATGGTATTGTTGCATGGACATTATCATGCTACTATCATTAATGGCTAAGAACAATATTTTTTTCATATTGTAAATTTAAAATGTGACTTACCTTACCCCAGGTTTGCTGAAGTGTGAGATTTGTTACCTCATCAAAAACCTGGGGTTGGCCTACCATTTTACAGCCTGAACTAGGGCTAGCACTTCCCTGTCACTCCATGTTTTAGGCATGTTTGAAGTCTGTGAAAGGAAAATTGTTTTCTTTTTGCCATGGAAGATAAGATTTATAGTACTTTGGCTGTTGATCTTTAGCAGAGTATGTAAAATGTGCATTAATTTACTGTTTTGTGTACATTATACTGGATATGTATATTTATTGCACCACATGACTCTCGTTCAGATATGTGGTCTGTGAGAGTAACAGAGAGATGTACATCTGCGTTTTGTGACATAGTCAGACTCATATAATTTCAGTGACAGTTACACTAGCAGTTTACGTCCTGAATAGCACACTTTTAATGTTTCTCACATTATTATTGCATTTTGCATCACTGCATTGTAAACTGGAGAAAATGAAAAAACAAATGAATATTTGATTACTTACTTTTTGTTGTTTTAGAATGACAGGTATCTGGGAAGGGATTGGGGTGTATAACCAGAAGAATTGCTAAGGAAGTTGCTGTGCATTGGACAGAAGGGGTCAAAAGTACAATATGCTTAAAAAACAAAAAAAATATTTTTTCTGTGGTAGAAGAGAGTGAGTGTGTATAGTTGCCCATTCAGGTATCTGTTTGTAGTGAGTATTTTGTTCTCTTTTTGACCACTTTGAGTGGCTCTTAAAAGAGCCATTTTTTCACAGTTTATAGTATGTACTTCAGAGATACTGTTATAGAGGTACACAATCACAGAAGTGCAAGGATGCCATTTTGAAGGTCTCCAATAAAAATATTGTTACCTGTGCTTGAGAGTTGCACACCATCTTTTAGATAGAGCCAATGTTGATGATATGTAATCTGGGGGTGACATATGGTGTACATTCCCATAGCATGGAGGAGTTCAGATATTAGTATGTTGATCTTTCTACATGACCTTCCAAGTGCAGGACAGTAGTCCTCACCTTTCCAGATCATTCGCTGTGTAATATCTGAATACAGAATTTTACAAGCAGGTAACATACTGATAAGATGCTGCAAGTCAGACTGTGCAGCTTCTATTAAATCAATTGCCCTTTTGTTCCCCAAATCATTACCTCCAAGATGGATAAGGAGTATGTCTGGTTCTGGGTGTGTCTCCAGCAAGTGGTACAAGGTTGGCATGAGCTGCTCCCATCTCACACCGCCCTTCTCAAGCCAAGACACTGAGCAGTGAGGTAGGTGCAAGTCATTGCCAAAATGGCTAGCTCTACTGAAAACTGCTGCCCTTCTGACCAGACTTGACCTCACAATCCATACACTAACTCTGGATCTTTCTGCCATGCTGAGTGTAAAGCACTAATAACGCAGATGAAGAAATATCAGAAATGTGCCTCTCTCTCTGAACAGTGCCAAGGCTAGTCAGCAGTGTGACTAGTGCTAAGTAGCATGTGTAAAATAAATGCAGTGAGAGACAATCACAGCTAAGATTCTGATTTAAGATTGGTTAACTCAGGGAAAAATTAATTGTTTTGTCTGTAAAGGCTGTTTCTATGGTGTTTTGTTTATTAAACATTCTTTTGGTTTTGGTGGGAGAATACTGGCTGTCCATTGGTCATACCAACTTACTTGACAAGAATAACCATTTCTATTGGATGTAGGGTAGGAGTCATTCTGGTCAGTGAAACTGAATCCCTCTCCTTCTGACCTAGCAGCTTGAGTGAGGAGAGCAAGTACAGCTATCTGCCTTACAAATGAAGTTTTAAATAATTCAAGGGTTCTATATTTTTTTTCTGTTGCAGTAGGACTCTTTCTGTAGTAATTATTTACTATTTAGTATCTCTATTCTGACAATTCAACATTTGTTGTGGTTTTAAAAGTACTGAGTTTTTCACAAGCTGTAATTACAGCTACAGATTAAACATTTCATACTTGACTGTCAAATTTTTTGTTAACAGTTTTACATTGTAAAGAGAAAATGTAAGTGGTAGTTCATAGTGCTATGTAGAATGAAGTAAACAGGTGAAATAAAGTTAAGTTCTGTGCTTTAATACTTTTATATCACTACTAAATTTATGTAACAGTAGATAGCAGCCAGATCTTACAGGACATCGGGGGTGGGATATTCAAAAATGTTGCACATGATGAAATAGGGTTGCACCATGTGCAACCCACCATTGCACCCCAGTGCGATATTCAAAGAGCAAGTTGCACTGTGCAACTCCTGATGCAGCGGGGTGCATCTGTAATGTATGTGGCACAAGTGCGGGGGGCGTGCCCATGTATATGCGGCACATCCCAATATTCAGCCCAGGATGTGCGGCGCAGATGCTGGCACAACTCTGCCTTGCACCACTCAGGGGGATGCAAAGATCTGCCTGGTGAATCCAAGAATAAATCCTGGCCACCCACAGGTGAGTTGCTATATTGCAAGGCACAACATGGCAGCCGCCTGCTGTGGGTGGCCACCCAACCTCCCTGAACATAGTCTGGGCATCGTGCTCCCCCTTGCCTGATCTTGGGCATAGTAAAGATAACTCCCTGGTGGTCCAGTGGACCCAATCCCCTGCCCAATCGTGGGCATGTGACAGAAGTAACCCTGGTGATCCAGCCATACCCTCAACTGTCCACTAAGCCCCTCCACCCTACAACCCCCCAGTCAGCGGCGGGAGGCAGCTCCCCTCCCACATGCCACCCTGCCGCCCGTCGACTGACAGTGTACAGTACGGCTGTATGCCTATTGGTCCACTGCATGGGCCAATGTGCATGCAGACCATACTGTACTACACAGACCCAATATGTGAATGATTCATTCACATTTCGGGACTGTGTAGTACAGAATATTCTGCATGCCCATTGGCCCACGAAGTGCACCAATAGGCATACAGCTGTACTGTATGCTGTCAGTCAGTGGGCAGCAGGGTAGCTTGAGGGCAGGGAGCTGCTGTCTGCTGCTGACCGGGGGGTTTTGAAGGGTGGCAGTGCTCAGTGGGTGGGTGGGGAGGAGTGTACTGCTGGACTACCAGGGTTAATTCTGTCATATGCCCACAACCGGGCAGAGGATCTGGTCCTCTGGACCACCAGGGATATATTTGTACAATGCTCGTAATCGGGCAAGGGATCGGGTCCACTGGACCACCAGGGATATATTTGTGCAATGCCCATGATTGGGCATGGGATAGGGTCCACTAGACCACCAGGGATATTTTAAACATATGCCCATGATTGGGTGATGGGGCACATTGCCCACTGAGTGGCAGAGGTCATCAGTCCCAGATGGCTGCAGCCTGGCAGTGCACCAGGGGCAAGCCATCAGGGTTCGGTGCACTGCATGCAAATGGGGCCATAATGAGATGCAAATGGACCCATTTGTGACTTGCATATGTAATGGATTCATTTGCATGCTCACGGCTGAATATCATTCTTGTTGAGCCTAGCACAACCACACTTGTGCTGGCGCAGCCCCCTGCTCCCCTGCTACCACTTGTGCTGGTGCAGTGTATGCACCCTCAGTGCCATATTCAATGGTGCTGAGCCATGGCACAGCACCATTGAATATCACCCGGACCATGCCCTGACGCACCCAGTTGTGCTGCGCCCAGGCTTGCGCCCCTGCCTGGTGCAGTCTGAATATCCCACCCCTGGTGTTTGTGCAAAATAAAATGTAGACAGATCTGTTTTATGCATAGGAAATACAGACACAAAAATACAGTTAGTGGAGTGTTAGCTGTTGGCAATGATAAGTATTTTCTAATAAATGTTTCTCCTGAGCAGTGTGGCTATATAAGAAACAGAAAGTAGCACACATATTCTCTAGTACAGTTTAAATAAATCTAGTTTTTCTGGGAGATAGCCACATACTGTAAATATACTGAGTAGATCATTTAAAAGTCTATAGAATCTGATATTGATATATGGTAACTGTTTTTAGCATGGTATTTAGTTAATTAGGTAATTTTTATATTGTAAATTGATGTTTACTTACTGTTCTGTGCTGGAATGACTGCTGTTCATTTTGTGCATTAAAAATGGCCACACAAATGTTATTGTACATTTCTATTGGTTGAGAGAAATCACATGGTGAACTTTGCTGTTTCTTCTTTTGCAAGGATGCAAAATCTTTGATCACAACTTGCATTGATCACGAGGATCATTTGCCAGCTTGCAAATTCTTTGATCTCGAGAATAACATGAGATTTTGAATGGAGAATATATTTACTTAAAAAAAAAATACATCTTTCTGTATAGTTTTTTTAATTGTTTAACCAGGAGTGGCACACTAAGCTGAAAGTGTGTTTACAGGTGTGACCTGGGAGCACAGAGCAGTTAAATGACTTGCTCAGGGTCACACATAATGTAAGTGGGGCTCTGGGATTCAAACCGAGGTCTCCAGATTTGTAGCTCAGAGCCTTAAACCACATTGCTATACTGCCTCCTGGCTGGTTTTAAATGGAGCATGTAGTTAAATGTGTTTTTATTGGTTAACAGAAGTGTATTTTACAGTAATAATGATTTTTTTTATTTTCTTTCATTGTATTTTTTAATCTCTGATCACAAATGTGCAAATTTATTGATCGTGACTCACTTTGATTGCGAACATTATTCATGAGGTTACCAAATCTTTGATCATGAGAATAACATAGAAACATAGAATTTGACAGCAGATAAGGACTGCTTGGCCCACCTAGTCTGTCCATTTTCCTACCTAACAGATAAGCTACAGATCCTAGTTAACCAACAGCTTACTTCTTCCTACCCTCCATTAGGACTGCCTTATGTCTGTCCCATGCATTCTTGAATTCCCCCACTGTTCTTGACTCCACGACCTCCTCAGGGAGGCTGTTTCATGCATCCACAACCCTCTCTGTGAAAAAATACTTCCTCACATTACCTCTGAGCCATCCCCCCTCTATCTTCAAATTGTGCCCCCTTGTTCTTGCACATCTCTTTTTCTGAAAGATGCTACCCTCTTGGACTTTGTTGATTCCCTTGAGGTACTTGAAAGTTTCTATCATGTCGCCTCTCTCCCTTTTCCTCAAGGGTATACATATTAAGCTCCATTAGTCTTTCTTCATATGTCTTCTGGTGCAGACCCTGCACCATTTTGGTTGCCCTCCTCTGGACAACCTCCATTCTGTCTATGTCTTTGCGGAGATGGGGTCTCCAGAACTGCACACAGCACTCCAGATGGGGTCTCACCAACTGTCTGTACAGAGGGATAACAACTTCCTGTTTTCTACTATTGATGCCTCTTCCTATGCATCCCAGTATCCCCCCAGCCTTCATTACTGCCTTCTCACATTGCTTGCCCACCTTTAGGTCATCTGATATAATTACCCCAAGGTCCCTTTCCATTTTTACTGTTGTCAGTATCTCACCCACCACTGTGTACACTTCTCCTGGGTTTTTGTTTCCCATGTGCATTACCTTGCCCTTCTTTGCATTGAATCTGAGCTGCCATACATTTGACCATTCATCCAACCTTGCCAAGTCCCTTCTCATCCTTTCCACTCCATCTTGTGTATTAATCCTGTTGCAGATCTTTGTGTCATCTGCAAAGAGACATACTTTTCTTTCCAGTTCCTTTGCAATGTCACTTATAAAGACATTAAAAAGGACCGGTCCCATTACTGAACTCTGCGGTACCCCGCTAGTAACCCTCCTTTCTTCACTGTGTACTCTATTTACTACTACCCTTTGCATTCTGTTGTCTAGCCAATTTTTTATCCAGGCTACCACCTTGGGACCCACTCCAAGGCTGGCTAACTTGTGTATTAATCTTTTGTGTGGTACTGTATCAAATGCCTTGCTAAAATCTAGGTAGGCCATGTCCACAGCTCCTCCCTGGTCTACTACTTTGGTCACCCAGTCAAAGAAATCTATTAGATTCATCTGATATGACCTTCCCATCATGAATCCATGCTGCCTTGGGTCCTGTGCCCCACTGGCCTCTAGGTACTCAACAATTCTTTCCTTCAGAATGCAGAAGTTGTTTACTTTCAAAAAATGTCTTTTTTTGGGTGTTTTTCATGCAGTTTGTGGTTGAATGTGCTTTTATTGCCTATCACAAGTGGATTGTGCAAAAATATTGCTGTTTTAAAATGTTGTTTCATTTTTTTCTTGTATTTTTGATTTTTGATTGCGAGCCTGCAGTTTATTTTGATTGCAACTCACATTGATCACAAGGATCGTTTGCAAGGTTGCAAAATCTTTGATCGTGAGAATGACACAAGATTTTTAATGCAGAAGTTGTTTAGTTACAAAAAAATGCATTTTTTTGGAGATTTTCATGCAGTTTGTGGTTAAATTTACTTTTATTGCCTATGACAAGTGGATTGTGTACAAATGAAGATTTTTTTTATTTTTTTTTATATTTTCTTGTTTTTTTGATCTTTGATTGCGACTCTGCAAGTTTTTTGATCGTAATTCACATTGATCACGAGGATCATTTGTGAGGTTGCAAATTATTTGATCGCAACAATACAGTGAGACTTTCAGTCTACAGCTTGCTTAGTTTAAAAAAAGAGATGTTTTGAACAGTCTTGCATACAGTGTATAATTTGCATCTGATGGGCTCATTCATTGCAGTAGTCCTTATTTGTACCTCAGTTGATGGCAGACCATGGTGGTGAGAGGAGGGCTGAGCCAGTCACCAGTTGTGATTGTGAATGTTATCGGGATGAGCGAGGGTGTCACTGCAGGGCAGGGGGACCACTGGACCACCACAGAAAATGATGTTCTCAACATGGCACAGGGGTTGGGATTCCTGCTGGGGGTTTGGGGAACTACTAAACTAACAGGGAAAATTATGTTTTATAATGTAGAATGGTGGTCAGGATTTGTACTGGGAGGGTGGGGGTAGTACTAGACTCACTGGGAAAATTCTGTTTAATTATGTAGAATGCGGGTTGGGATTTGTGCTGGGGCTGGGGGTACTACTAGACTACCATGAAAAAATTAGGTTTAATATGTGGAATGTGGGTCAGGATTTGTTGGGGGGCTTCAAGACATGATTTGTATGGTTCTTGTTACATTTATTATGGAGTTGTGTTGTATATTACAGTAGTATGTACAAATGACAGTATAGTAATCAGTATAGTTCTAAGTGCTTTTAAGGTGTTTGTGACATTGCTTAATTTCAGTATTATAACATTATGTTGTATTGCATGCTGTTAATTATTCACAGAGTATAGATTTGTTATGGACTTATACTAGAGTACTTTTGCAATGTTAACATGGTTAATTAGCATGAATAGTTTTTTTTTCTTTTTTATTTCTTAGGAGACTGCTACAGAGAAGAACATTGAACATGTGATTGAATGTTTTCTTCATCACCATTTCCCATAAAGTCAAGGCACACACAAGAAGTAGTAGGTGTAGTGGTGATTTGCTGTCTTACCATGTAAAGAGTGAAGGTGTTAAATGGTAAACACAAGAAAAACATATTTTCTTAATTGTCCATGTGTACATGTGAAGAGACATGTGGATATGAAGAAACACATAAGCTCTTCTAGTCATTTAGAAATGAATAGACTTCATAAAGGTGTTGTGAACAAACAACGTCCAGCACTCTCAACAGTGAGTCATACCTGTTTGAGATGCAAAACAAATGTTGCAGGTGTGACTTGTGCTACTGTACAGCACAGTAAAGCACATTTTTAAAGACTTTTCCATTGTGCTAAAATTGATCATTTCATCTCAGGTATCATGAGATGCAAAGGTAAGAAACTGTGAAATAAGGTTGCGTTTATGAAGTTACAATTTTGAATAAGATGTTTTGTACATTCAGAAGCATTCTTCTGGGAAGAGACATATCATATGCACGATACCAATGTTACTTTTACAGTAGACCTATGTGATAAAGTGCAGAATATTTTAGTTGTCTCAGCTGAGAATGCTGAGTTTAATGATGAGACTGCAATGTCACAGGTTGAAAGTAGCCAAAATTTGTCTGCTAAGAAGTGGCCATATGACAGTATGTATGATGTCAGGGAAGAATCAGTGGTGGCTATTGAAACTTTCCTATTGTCTTTTACTAGCACAAAGAGGTGTAAATGACATAAGTTGATTGTTAATATTGACAAGTGTGAGATTCAACCTCATACTGGCCTCATGGGCCATTCTCTTGCATGCTTGGAGAGTAGCAACTGTGACAGTGTGTTTCATCATTTCTGCATGGTAGCAGTGCATCACTCTGGCATAAGCAGATTTTTACAAAGATTATATCAGGTCAGATCTGTTGTCTGAGACTTTATGCACTTTCAGTCATTGCTGGATGGTGCAGATGCAGACGCACTTATGGAGTTCATCAAAGAGTTGCAAACAAGCCATTAGTTGAGGTCAAATGTTGCTCTTGATGAACATGTAAATATGCTGCACACATCAGTAGTGAAAGAAGCTCAGTTGCTGAGAAAATCTGGCACTGAGTTTGCTAAATTTGAAATTAGCAAGGCACAAAAATGCTATGTTGTTTGTGTTTCATGTGAACACCTGTTCTATAAAGAATAGTGTGTCAACACAGACCTATGGAACATAACAGGTTGGAATGTTATGTGGGAGCGTCTTCTTGCATATCTGCTTTTAAAGATGGATTTTGCTAAAGTGTAAATTGTGTCACTGTGTACATACTGTTGTAAAAGGATAAAGAGTGACACTTTACCTGCTTGTTCTGTTCTGAATAAAATGAATGTTGAAGAGACTCCTGATGAGATTGCATTCTTGAACTTGTTCAAACTAATTCTAATTCAGATAATAAAGCCATTTCAAATAATTATCAGGCTTGTTACAAAATTGCGAGACATACCGAAGAAAGAACTGGTAAGTCTATGAAAGGATATGTTGTGTATTTGCCTTTGCAAGAAAATGTGAACACCATTTCTAGGGATAATAGTGGTGTGATTTTGGCAAATGGTGTCCCAACTGAGGCAAAAACTATATGGCAAGAAATAGTCACTGTTGAGAAGGTGAAGCATGCTTTTTGCGGTACCTAAAGGAGCATAATGTTTTTTATGCTGACATTGACACATTTGCTGGTCTTTCCACACAAACTGCTGTGGAAGACTCTGACAATGCAGTTCTGGAGAAGGCTGAAACTGCATCTAGAGGCAATGACTTTGAACAATTCACTATACACCCATTGCATGGAAAGGATCCAGTGGTGGATAATACTGAATTGTATCAGATGAAGCAAGTGGAGGGCAATCCTGTTAGCATAAGGGAGGCTACACTTGAGACATGTTGTTTTCTAGATCTGTTTCCACTTGGTACAGGTGGGTGACTAGACGAGCAAGAATTTCATGTTCCAGGGAGCACAGAATAGGACCTCAGGAGTTCTACATAAGGATGGCAAATTTCATAGGAACACTGCATGCCTGTTCCATCTTCTTTGGGAGAGTGAACTTAGTGTCTTGTCTGCTAGTATTGTTCATATATTGAGACTTGGCACAGATCTCAGTAATATGACAGCTGCACAGTTACTACACAAGTTGCAGGTAAAAGTTAAGACACTGCAAGTCACTCTTTCTTCTATTTTGTCGAGCATGCGTGGTACTAAAGAATATTGGTACAGATGACACTCTGAGGTAATGTGCATGCTGAGGGAGTTTGGACCAGCAACATCATTTGTGACACTACATTGTGCTGAATACTATTGGGATGATCTACTTGATCCTCTCAGATGGACAAACTCTGATATTGATAACATACAGAGTATGAGTCTCAGTGAGATGTGCTCACTTGATCCAGTGTCCATCTCACGATACTTGCACCATCTATTCCAGGCTGTTTGGAAGTTCATACTGTCTAAAACAAATTCTGCTCTTGTGGTTGTTGAACACCACTTCTGGAGGGTAGAATACCAAGCTTGGGGAGCTCCATACATATACATGTTGCTGTGGATTAAAGATGCCCCACGCATTGGTGACAGTGAGACAAGTGAAATTCTGGGCTTCATTTTGAAATATGTTATGTGCCAGATTCCAGACAAGTATGACAGTGCAACACTTTGGGAGTTGGTTCAGAAATTCCAATGTCACTTGTGTGGAAAGTACTGTCATAGAAAAGCGAAGAACAGATGATAGTGGTACACATGGTGCCATTTTGGTTTTCCAAAATGAGCTTGTATGGATGCTTGTTTGAACAATATCATTTTTGCTATGTGCCACCACTTAAAGGCAAAATCAACAAAGCTAGTGTATGAACTGCCTTGAAGAAAGTCTAAAGTCTACATCAATGACTAAAGTCCTTCTCTGTTGTTGATGTGGCAGGCCAACATTGATGTTCACTATGTTGCTGACAATTCAATGGCTTTGGTGAGCTATGTCACTTCACACATCACTAAGCATGAGCAGACATGCCTGCAAGAAATGTGGGAAGAGTTGTCAAACTGCAAAAGGTCAATCTCTTCTAGACTGTGGTCACTTGGGCATAGGACTCTTTCACTCTGTGAGTGTGGAGCTTATGAAGCAAGTGACCACCTTACAGGCATATGTCTGTATGTACAGTCTGATTCCATTCATTATTTGTATGTGAACTACAAGCAGAACAGGTGCTGTGTGCATAAGAGCCATGATGAGATTGAGGATCTGGCTGCTACAAGACCAACATCCACTAATATTCTGAACAGCAACTTACTTGACAACTACCATCCACAGCACCACAGTGCAATGGAAGATGTGTGTCTGTTTGAAGTTGCTCAATGGTATGATTATAAGTGGGGTGTTTCTTCTGACCCAGAGAAGAGCATACATAAAGTTACTGGTTTCAATGTTTCGCTTGTGAAGAAGTGAAAGCCATGGCTAACTGACCACTGCAAACTCAGCTTGAATACAACAGAAAGCAAGGAGCATTACTATTTTGCTCTACTGTTTCTCTTCAAGCCTTGGAGATCAGAAAGTGAATTGAAAGGATCATCTGACACATATGAACAAGAGTTCATGCTAACTTATGATTCCTTTAAGAGTAAGGTGTCTCAGACTTGCATTGAGAAACTTGAAATTGAGAAAAATCAGTTGGAGAGAGCAAGGGATGTTTTGGATTATGATACCCCAGTAATACCACACACTATGGTTGATGCTGAGGGTGAAGGGACACTTGGTGTTCCTCTTCCTCCTAATGACCCAGCTGTGCTGATGCGAGAGATAGAGGATGTCATGCAACAAAACATGCAGTTGTCAGAGGCTGCTACAAACATTGCTGATGAACTGAATGCACATCAGAAAGTTGTGTATCAGTCTATGATACATGATGTTGGCCATGCTATTCAGCACGGTAGGAGAGACTGTAATTGTGACAAACAGAACCCAGTAAGGATGTTTGTCAGTGGTGCTGCTGGGACTGGGAAAAGTGTTTTAATTTAGGCTATTAGCAGGGGTGTGTGTGATCTTACTAATTCTGCAACTTCTGTTATTGTGGCTGCTCCTACAGGCCTGGCAGCTTACAACATAGTTGGTGTCACGTTTCATAGGCTGTTTATGTTGCCAGTTGAACATGACAAAATTGGAGATTACAGAAAATTGTCTTTTGAGGTTGCCTATGACCTGAGGTCAATGTTTGACAAGATGTAGTTGCTGATAACAGATGAGATCAGCATGGTTTAAAATGTTCTCTTTACATATATTCACTTCTGCTGCCTACAGGAGATACTTGGCACTGATGATGACATACCATTTGGTGGCAAGAATATCCGACTTTTTGGGGACCTTCTACAGCTGGGTTCCTGTGCATGGCAAGCATGTTTTCTGTACTGTTTCTGTTGAAGGGGCTAAGAAAACAATTGGATGCATAGAAGCTGTAAATCTGTGGGAGTTCTTCTCATATGTCGAACTTTTACAGAATATGAGGCAGCAAGGTGACATGTCTTATAAAGCATTGCTTGATGAGGCTCGCATTGGTGTATTGTCACTCATTCACCTTGAAACGCTAAGGCAGCACATAATCTCTAGAAATAACACTCCTATTCAGGATGCTTGTGATTTCTTTACAAACGTGCAGAAATCTGGGGGACATGTTGTATGTCTATTTCCAAGACTAAAGCAGTGTGCAGAGTTCAATGAGATCATGATGCAGAGAGAACAGGAACCTATTATGACTCTTACATCCATAGATACCATAGATGGTGTCAGTCTAACATGCACAATGGTATCAAAAATGGTCGAGAATCTCAGGGACCTCACAAGTGATGTGTCACGTACCGCTGGTTTGGAAGCTATGCTACCAGTGTGTAGGAATGCACAAGTCAAGCTTTCCAGAAACATTCGATGTTGAGCATGGTCTTGTGAATGGAGCCATGGGTTACATTCATGATTTCCAGTATAATGTGCAGAAGACAGCTGTAGAGTTTGTGGTTGTGAAATTTGACAACTGTGATACTGCTCTACCAATAGACAGAGTCGCTGTGAAGTTTGAGATTGTCAAAGGCATATATGTGACATGGAAACAATTTCCATTGTGTGCTGCTTATGCAGTGTCTATACACAGGTCACAAGGACTTAACCTTAATAGTACCATTATAGATATAGGCAGTGGTATATTCAAGGACGGCATGTCTTATGTTGCTTTGTCTCACGTGAGATGGTTATCTGGACTGCACATAGTGAATCTTGCAGAGAGTAAGATATGTGCTGATAGTAAATGCATTATTGAGTACAACAGATTACGTATGTTGTACCAACCAAATGCTCTGGATGGGACCACTTGGGAGGCCATTCCATCCTTTATATATCTCAGGGTCTGGCTGGACCAGCATCTCGACTTCTTCTGTGCATGTTGATGCCATCTACAAAAAACTCCAGTCTAAACTGAGTGCTACCTATTGCAATTGTGGATGCATCCTGCTGTCAACCCACTGTGCACTTGTACAGAAAATGATTCTACCTATCTTCAACTATGGGGATATAGTCTACAGTACTGCTACTAAGTCCACTGTAGCCAGATTGGACCCCATTTTCCACTCTTTCTGCCACTTTACCCTTGATGGCCGGCCCTCCTCCCACCACTGCATACTCTATCAGACTCTAAATCTTTCCTCACTCCATGACCACCAACAGTCATACTGCACCAAGCTCACACCAAAGTACTTGTCCCAGTCCCTACCTCAGCACTTCAAAGCTGTGATAGATGGCCATTCTCATCTTGTCTACTCCCTCAGGAATACTGATGCCCACCTTCTGGCAGTACTGCACATGTCCTCTTCAATTGGCCAAGTTGCTTTCAGATATTGCATGCCCAAATTATGGCACTTCCTCCTTGTAAGAATTTAGCTAATGCCCCCTTCACAGCTCCTAGGCTGCCTCATCAGTGTGCACTTCTTCATGACATGTACATGTGGATAGATGTGCCTGCAAATGAACAATTGTTTCAGCCTCTTATCTGCAACTGGTACTTGACCCTGATCATGATGCTCATTGTTGCCTCAATACTGCTCCTCAGATGTTGTTATGTAATTATGTATTTGCATGCTGTTAATTCATACCTCCGTACTGTTCAATGTAGTATTTATTTTCACTCTATGTATTGTAAGGATTGTTTTTCCCCTGTACCCCTCCTGCAAGATGCACCTCGAATCGAGCAGTACTCTGCTCAGTATGCCCTCCTGGTAAAACTTTCAAATAAATAAATAAATGGGAAGTAAAGTGGTACTAAGCTTGGTAGTGATGTTTGTAAATCTAGGACAATGAATGCAAAACTCTGCACACATCTTGAATGACCATTTAACTCAATCAACACCATATAATGTTCTATAGATGCACTTCCAAACCAGCGCAGACTGTAACTGTAGTCTAGTATATATATCTAGATGCAGGTCAGTGGTAAAAATATATCTCTATATCTCTGAAAAGGCTTCATCTGTATTCACACTAACTAAGGAATAATGCATTCCAAGATTTATGTCTTCCAATGAAAATATGTTAAAGAGCTACTGGCACCTGAAAGAAAACTTTAAAAAAACATAATTGGGTACAATTCTACTTGCATTCCATTTATATTTTGTATATTTCTCCTTCCCATACTTTATTACTAAATAAATGTGTACAAATATACGATTGGTGCCCCTTACAGTTCATTTTGAGTTCATCTGCCTCTGTAGTTTACTCCCTATTCCAAGTCATAATCCTCTGTTGTGACATCACAATCTGTTGCCATGGGAGTAACTGTGATGTCAGTAGCAGTGCTCTATGACTTCAGGTAGGGAGAACATAGCAGGAATAGATAAACTCTTCAGGAGCAAAGATCTTGTTTTCATGCAAATGACCTCACTTCTAAATAATAGGGAGTAGCAATATAGAACTTATGGGAAATACAAGCTGGACAGTGCCTAAATATGTTTTGTTAAAGTTGTCCTGAATGTGTCACCAGCTCTTTAATCAACCTCACCATATGTTATTTTTTGAGATGTACCTTGTCTGCACATCTATCGGATTATCCTTGGTCTGAAAAAGACATCCTTTCATTAAGTGTACTAATATACTGTATTGTCAGTGTGTCAGTATGTGGTGTGTGTGGGTGTGTGTGTGCGTGCGTATGCATATAGATACACATATATATCTATATATATATATATATATATATATATATATATATATATGTATGTTTATATATAAAATACAAATATATAGTATGTGTGTATTCAGTGATTCCAGACCTTGTGTCAGCCATCTCTCCAATGCCAGCAACAACTAAAGCTTCCTCTGTCAACTGTGCCAATGATTTTTTTCAGGATTGTGTTTTTTCCTTTCTCTCCCATGGCCAGCTGATGTGGGGTGGGAGGTTCTCTGAGTAAGCACAGGTGGAACATGCAAGTGACTTACATTTTAACTATTTTTTTATCTCTTGCAGCTACTCCACCAGTACACCACTGGTCAGGTCTGCAATAAAGTGCAAATGCTTTTCTAAACATTTTTATTTCTTTTTTTTTTACAGCTACTCCACTGGGACAACACTGGTGATGCCTACAGTAAGGTGCAGTTTATTGTGCAATATTGTACATCTTTCAGTTGCTACGCCGGTCAAGTTTACAGCACCATACATTTAGCTACCAAAGAGCAAAGTGCAATGTGGTATGTCGACTTGAGTTTCAAGGTCCATATACTTAAAATAAAAAAAAAGAGTTAGTAAATAAGTAAGTAAGTAAAACTTCATATCTTATGCACCTAATCCCAGAGGCTCTGGGCATTGTACAAAAATAATGATGGAGAAATGAATAAGAAACAACAATAAAACAAATGTTAATGACAAATGACCAGCAGGATAATTATAAAGAAAAATCTCAGTAAAATAAAAATTCAACAATCAACTGATATATCTAGAAGTACCAAGTAACTGGTTTTCAAATGCTTCTATAAAGAGATGTGCCTTCAGACCCTGCTTAAATGCCTCCACTGACAGGGCCTCTGTTAAGGACCTTGGAAGCGAGTTCCACAGGACTGGGCCAGCCATCTCAAATGAACAATCTCCAGAGGTCTTCAGCCAGGACTTTGGAACCACTAGGAGGATTCAGTGGTGGAGCAGAGCAAGCGCCCAGGGTTGAATGGAGTCAAGAGGTCACTCAGGTAGCTAGGGTTCAATCTGTATAGGGCCTTATAGGTGAGCAAGTCCACCTTGAAGGTGATTCTCCATCTTACTGGCAGTCAGTACAGGTCCCACAGGACAGGGTTATATGGCATGACCTCAGAAGGTCAGTTAGCAACCTGGCCATTGCATTCTGCACAATCTGTAGGCAACAGAGAATCCCTCCACTGACTCCAAGGTACAGAGAGTTACAGTAATTGAGCCTAGACATTACAAAGTCATGAACCAGTAAGGGCAGTTTGCCAGGTGTAATTAAGGCTTTCATCCAGGCAACATTCCTTAAGTGGTAAAAACCACTCTGAATGATGGACAACAGCTGAGCCTCAAGTGTCAATCCATCATCCAGGAAATGATGCCCAGATTCTTCAGCTTAGTAGAAGCTGTCAATGGGGTAGGGATCAGAAATAGCCCTGTTCCCACCCCAGCAGCACACACACCATGCTGACAACAAGGCTCAATCACTAGTATTTCTGCCTTGTCAGGGTTGATTCTCAGTCAGCTAGAGGACATCCAGTCTTGGATCTTGGCCAGACATTTATTAAGCACCTCCATAGCATCACTCGTCACAGGAGCAAAAGACATAGACAGCTGGGTATTGTCTGCATAACAGTGAAAAGCCAACTAGTACTGTTTAATGACATCACCCAGGGGATGCATGTACACTGTGAACAACATAGGTGACAGGATCGAATCCTGGAGAACTAAACAAGGCAGGAGCTTTGTGCAGAAGAAATAATTTCCCATCACTACCTTCTAGATCCTGCCTGTGAGAAAGTACTGAAACCAGTTGATGACAGTACAGATGAGTCCACAGAGCTCCCTTAGGTGATCCAGCAGCACTATGCTGTCCACAGTGTCAAAGGCTGAGGAAAGATCGAAGAGAATGAGTATTGACCAGTTCCCCCATCTCTTGCCCTGAGGAAATCATTCTGCATCTGGACTAATGCCATTTTAGTACTATGCCTAGACCTAAATCCAGACTGGAACGGCTCACAGATGTCATGGGTGACAAAGTGTGCCTCAAGTGCAGCACCACCACTTTCTCAACAACCTTACCCAGAAATAGGAGGTTGGAGACTTGTCTATAATTCACCAAGAAAAGAGGGTCAAGAGATGGTTTCTTTAGGAGGGGCTTCACCAGCACCTCTTTCAAGGAACTGGGAAAAGTCCCTCTAAAAGTCAACACCAGATGATCTCAGTGAATACTGGACCAACAGACTCAGCACATCTCATTAAGAGACAAGTCGGGCCCAGGTCCAGTTCACAATATGTGTGTCACAGTTTTGAGACTACCTCAATGACCTCTGCCACCCCAATTGACCTAAACTCACCCCAGACACTAGGAGTGCCTCTAAAGATGCATGGCTCACCACTGCAGTACTGCATCTGCCCCATTGGCAATATCCCAGTCCTAATGGAGGATACACTGTCAGAGAAGAACAGAGCAAACTCCTCACACTGAGTGACTGAAACTGCTCTTTTCAGCTGCAGACAGGCAGGATGAAGTAGACTATCTGCAGTCTAAAAAAGCAAAGCCAATATGTTCCTCCCTGCAGAAATCTCCTGGGAATGAAACACTGCCATTTTCTGGTTAATTGCCCTTTGTTATTCACCGTAGTGAATTCTCAAAGCCAGTTTGTATTCCTCAGACTGAGTCCTTTTCAACAATGCTCCAGCTTCTAACTCCTGATCTTCACCTCTTTGACAGCACCATCAAAACTATGGGGGTCTTAAGCAAGAAGACCTTGGTCATATACAGATCAGTGCAATCGAGTTGAGTACTTTGGAGACAGCAGTATTACAGGCCCACAGCATCACACAAGCAACACTCACACCAGAAAAGTCCATTCCCACCATCAGTCCCTCTGGAGACATCCTCTTCAAAACAATCTAGTGGACCATCTTGACAGGGTAGAGATTAAAAGGGGCTCCCAAATGGACCAAACAACTGGACTAGTCTTGAGGTCAGGCCCCAGTGCGAACATTAATTCCAATGCAGCATTTAAATCTTCCATTCATGGCATGTAAGGGAGACAGTTTGTTTATTTATTTGTTTATTTTTGTAGTTTGAAGCATGTGCACCATAGTAAACATAAGGTGTCTAAGCATGGAAAAACAAGTTGGCATAGTAGCTAGAAGACGTACAATATTGTACCCCACACTGCACTTTACTGCAGGCATTACTGACTTTGTACTGACAAAGTAGCTGTAAAAAAGAAAACAAATACTGCTTACAAAAGTATTTTACTTTATTGCAGACTTGGTTAGTGATGTTCAGGCAAAGTAGCTGCAAGAGATAAACAAACTGGGCCCAAAATCACCTGGCATAAGTATCAACAAGAAAGAACATTGTGCTCCCCAGTAGCCTAGCAAATATGGTCTTGTGGCCACCAACACGTCAGGTTTGCTGTGCTGATGCGACAGCGGGATCAAGTGCACATAACTTCATAGAGCACAAATAACTATGTACTCTTGTGAGGAAATAACCTAGTCAGTAGCAGGTCAGATCCACCTTTTACCATGGTCTTCTACTTCTAGTTCAGGAATGTCACACAAGGGAGACCAATGGTGAACATTCCACACTTACATTTACCCACACAGCACTCCAATGTATGCTACTGCAGCTGGTGATTTTATCTCACTGTACAGCCCTCATAATCACATACCATTCCAACCAATATAACACAGTCCTTAATACCCCTTTAAATTCATCACCCTACTCCATACTGACTAATGTTGGTGAGATGCTTGTCGTCTGTGAAAAGAGGCAGCTATGCTCATCAGACTTACAAGGATAAAAAATAAAATGAAATGAATGTCTGAGAGGTGACAAGCATGGCATAGGCAAATGGTGGCACCAGCAAGCTGTACATGCCAATGAATGGGTTCAATCCTGACAGGGTGCCATGCACTAAGGCTGAAGACAGAACTGCATACTTATTATACACATTCAGCAGCAGAGAATAACATTCATGGATTTCTCTAACTAGGAGAGTCCACACACACCTTTGAAAGGAACTTTTTCAGGACAGAATTCAACTTCAACTTGCATGAAAATCCCTTAGAAAAATAATTGTATGAAATGTTTTCATGCTGCACACATAAAACTACCCAAGTGATACGTGTACTGTAAGTATGATTTAAATGTTAAATTGGAACTGACTGCATGCATATGGCATGCGTGCAGCTAGCAAGAGAGGATACCATGATTTTTTGTCAAGTTAGGAAAGACTGCATGCTTGTGGCATGCAAACAAGCAAGTGGTTACTGATAACAATACACGTATAAGTTAAGTGACTTGCTCAGGAGCACACCATACACATGTGGGAGTTAATGAGATTCAAACCCAAGTCTTCATGCTTCTAAGTCCTCTGGCTTGTAGTTCAGTGTTTTTAACCGCTACACCATACTGTCTACATGTATATGGGTTGCTTGTACTTCAATACAAATTGTATCTGAATACATCTGCATGCATGCGGCATGCTTTTAGCCAGTGTATGCTTTTTGGTTTTCTTCTCTCCCTCATCTCATTTTTGCAATTGAACTGTAGCACACATACCAATGGAAACACATGTTTTTCTCACCCCCGATACACAAAACCACTTAATTACTTCTGTTTGGCCTGTACTCCTACTATTTTTACACAATAGTTTTGAATGCTTACATGCAAGCAGACTTTAAGATGTAAATAAAAACGTAGCAGTAACTTGCCACGCACACACACACACACACACACACACACATTGCCATTCCCCCCTATGCACACACACCGCAGCAGGTACAGCCATGCTGCTACAGACAACCCCCCAAGTATAGATATAAATAAAAAGTCTCTTACTTGAGAACTAGGGAGCCAGAGGCAAGAGTCTTTAAGAGATGATGTCCATGAGTCAGAGTGCTGAGGTGTACCCCCTTGAAATGAATGGAATTATTTTCTATTAATATTTTAAATGTTATGAAAGTGAGTTTGAGAATAATGAAGGCCACTGTTCTACTAGCAAGGCCCTTGTTAGTGGAGCAGTGTCCTTCATTAATCTTCAACTCTCCATCAATAGTGTATAAAATGGTAATAAAAAATACCTTCATTCATTTCAAAGGTGCACGCCCCTGCAGTCTCCTTTGCCCTTTGTCATATTTGCCTGAGTGTGGGGATGTGGAGGTCAGCTTCACGGGGGGTGGGGGCATAAGCTTAACTATAGTGGAGCTCCAATAGTCTGTGAATACCATACTGCTTAACTGTCTGTGAATGCAAGGGACAGCTCTAGAATGTCTGTAACATCTCTAAAAGGTACAGCTTATTTGTTTTGACTGAAATGTGATATGCAAATCAGGAAAAATTCAAATATATAAGATTCATCTGTATATACCCCAGAGCAGTGCATCAGACTTGGGCTTAAACCCACCCAGTTGCTAACCAATTTTCAGCATGGCTGAAGTTCGCCCCCCCACCCCAAGAAAAATAACTTTGTCCCGATTTTTCTCCCTGACTCCATTCCATTCAATATCCATCCCCTATGGGCCATAAACCCACCCAAAGGTGAAGAAATGTGAAAAACACATCAATATTTCAGTCCTTCCTCCTTTCCCAATCCTCCTGTAAAAAAAAAAATACCTTACTTTTTTTTTACCCAATCATATGGCCAGAACCTGCAGCCTGGCACAGTGTGCCACCAGCCCAGTTTTTAGACCGCTCCACCTCTCTCGTTCACCAGAAGCTGGATGCTAGAACTGACCATCACAGGTCCCCAACATGTCCGTGACCAAGTCATCTTGCCATACGAATCTACCCAACCTGGATTTCTTCCTTCTTGATTGGTTGCTGCTGTGGCTGTTGCCACACTGCACTGATCAAGGCCTATGAAAGCCACCAACACCGCTGTCACCACTGCTGCTAAGCATTGCTTGCTGCCATGGGAGTCATTGCTGGTTTTCTTTTGTAAGACAAGCCTAGTGGAGTAAGTAGGCAGCAGTCTTAAGTTAGCTTCTAGCTCACCCTCTGCCCCTTTAGCCACCATGGGAGTTGGAGACTCACTAAGAGTAGAACAACAAAAATATGAGCAGGCCCGCTGGCGCAGAGGCATGGTGGCCATCTGCGGCGTCGAAGACCTGGGTTCAGGAATGGATCCGGGTGTCAGAGGGCAGGCTGGGGGAGCAGGATTGACCATGTGAAAGACTGCTTTCCTGCTCCAGGAGGAAGGGGGTCGAGTGCTCGGCGCAATGTGGACCACCAGTGGAGGCTGGAGGTACCACAAGCTCTCCGTCATCTGCTGGAATGGGGGTGGGTCAGATGCTGGCTGTCACTGCACATCCCCGCCCTGTGGGAAAAACAACAAGAAAATCTCTCAGCTCCTCACTAATGAGCTGGCTACAGTACACTAACCACTCTGGCCACCTAACTTCACCATGGCAGCCCTATTTGGGAGGGGTCAGTCCTGAGCATGTGGGGTTGGCAGCTGGGGCTGGGCGAACCTTGCTAGTAGGGTTAGGGGAAGCAGGGGGCCCAAAATAGAAAAATAAATAAAGAGAAAAAGAAGAACAACAAAAATATGCTGCCACAACACTGCTACTGAGAGTTCAGTGCTTGCTGACTCCTCCAAACTGTAGTGTTCATCCTGTCTACTCTGTGGTTGGAAAGACAGTGCCTCACTTGCAATGCTCATGTGCCTTTTCTTGGCTACAGCTCATCCACATCACATCAGATTGTGCCATTGCTAATAGGTGGAGAGAGCGGACAACACAGTACAGACACAGTCAAGTCTGGAGAGTACCTACAGCATGAGCACACACAGGCCAGGTGGGCACTTATTGTGCAAAAGATTACATCCAAATTTAAAGCCACTACTGCCACACCATAAGAACAACATAGGCACAAATATGGGGAGGGGGCAACTACGCCTCTCTGCCCTACCGAAATGGCACCCCTGCTTAATGGTAGAAATTGATTCTCAGGTGCTAATGTAATAGTTTCCAGTGTTCTGAGGTACCGTATCTCCATGTTTCATGATGTGTTCTGATCATCATGTGGGTTAGTATCCCTCATTATTCTTCATTTTGAGTGTCCATGTCCCTCATTTCAGTGACAAAATGTGAGGTATGGTGCATGCTTCCAAGACCCTACTCTGCTCAAAGCATGCTGAGCATGGCCATAGTGTATATGCAAGTACAGAATGACAAAGGGAAAGTAAGTGAGATAAAACACTCATAGAGAAACACATTTGTAGCACTAAATATACATAAGGGATTTGCATGGTCCAACACAAAAAGGATAGCTTCACAACACAGAGGCCCCTCTTCGTACCTCTGGAATGAGGGATGTTGACTGGCTATGTCCTAGGCATTTAAAGGGGAAGTCTCCCATAGTTTCATACCAATATTTTCCCAACTCCTTATGTGTAACTGTTGTGTGCCTCCTCCAGTTGCCAGCAGTCCTGTTGCTGTCCAAATCTAGATTATAAATAAAAATATACAGCCCCAGAAGTTATCAATGTGTTTGTCCTCCATTTTACCATCAATGTTGCTGGAAGATGATGTCATCAGAGCAACAAATAATGATGCTGCACTAAATGCAGTTCCACCAGTAAACCAAACCCACAATGTCTGGTTCCCTACTTGAGTAATGGAGGAACCCTTTAAGTGTTGTGCACATCCTGAAGTGCAGGTCTAATAGGGACTAAGACCATGCGAGTGTGATGCAGCCTCGATTTGAGGTATATACAGTATTCATATAAGGAAGTGCCCATATGTGTTGTGTTTCTATTTCTGTTAGCAAAAACAGTTTAGCTAATAAATGACTCTGGGTACAACAAGAGTTTTTAGTGGTATTATACAGCTGTTGTATTGTTATGTGTGTATTAGCATTCTCTGTTTTGATTGACACCAGCAGTGAGAAACAATCTTGCAAATATGCCCCTTTCCCTTTGTAACTAGGCAGTTAGTGATTGGATGACTGCTGTAAGGCAATAAAGTGTTCAACTATAGCTAGGATTAGGTTACCAGGAAAGCATCAGCTGCAGCATATGGAAGAAGGGTAATCTAGAGGTTAAAGCACAGACACAAGAACTAGGAGACTCTGGTTCAAATCCTATTAGAGCTCCTTACTCTCCAACCCTTAACAAGTTCCACTAACCTCCTTGGGAACTGTGATGGCCCTTCAGGTCCATGACTTTAAAAGCACCCCCATTCCCATTATAAATCATTAGCAGTGATGTGAGAGCTATAGCACTTCACTTTGATGGGACTGAGGACAAGCTGTATCAGCCCCCCACTTTGTAATGCCAGCATTTGAAGTAGGATGTCCCTCACAAATCAGATGCTACACTTCAGCTGTTGTTGGTAAATAAACTAATTAGTCTCAGTGTATGTAGTGCTCTGTTTTTGCTTAGCTCATTCCTCCCATGTCATATGCATTCTGTGTCTTGGTATTTCCAGTCAGAAACACAGATTTAAGGAGGATTTGAAATGTAAAGCAATACACTTTATAAAGTGAGTGATCTAGCTCTCCACTTTCAGGCAGCTGAAAGGAGTGTGTATCATTTGTGCAAAGGAGGAATTCAGTAATGTGTGATCCTTTGGGGAAACTGCCCAGGCCCACCTTGTAAATGAATCTTCTCAAGGGTGTTCACCTGGTTCAATACAGATTGACTGTAGATTGTCTGATTGATTGACTGAGTCAGTACTGCTCTCCACAACATTTTATAACTGTCTCAGAGAGAGAAATGAGCAGTACAAAGGAACAAATGTTGTTTCCTGTGAATGAAATACTATTAGATGTATTATTTGCTCTACATATAAGTATTAAGGCTACAAGTACTACTCCCTGTCTGAGCTGCATGACAGAACTATCTTAAGCCATTGCAAACTTAAACATTAAACCAGGATAGACATCATTGATACCCTTATGTTTTCTTCTGTACTGTTGCTGCAGTGACACCAAGGAACGAGAGGGGCTGTATTACAAGTGACTCATTTCTATGTAAATGGAGGCTTGCTTGACACTTGCTTTACTACCTTGTGTCAGAGCCTCAGACTCTGTGTTGCAACCGAAGAAATGACTGAGCTCGTATTAACATATGTACAGTAATTGATGTAATATATAATAAATACATCAGACACATCATATCATAAATATACAGACATCTTCCCCTTTAATGGAATAAGCAAACAATACTTTACAGACTAATGGCGATTTAATGACAAAAATCAAAAGCCATTAAACAACTTGCAAAAGGATCAGAATTAATGAATTTACCTAATTTTCATGGGAATTCAAACAAAAATGTATTTTAATGACTAATTGCTAGCAGTAGTATAAGAAATAGAAATAAATGTGTTTTTTTAGATGAGATTTGTACTAGCTTAGCTGCTGCACACATGGCAAACATTTGGCATGCGAACCTGATGTGATGTTTAAATTATAGTCACACTAGCTTAACTGCTGCACTCTTGTCAAGCAAACAACACGCAAACCTGATGTAGTTTTTAGAAGATGTTCACACCAGCTTATCTGCTGCACACATGTCAAGCTTGCAGCATGTGAACCTGGTTTGCCTTTTAGACCTGGTTCACATATGTTCACTTAGAGTATGCGAACTGCATGCAAACATTGCACAACTAAGCATGTGGCATGCATTCTGCATGTACACAGCACACCTATATTTCTGTAAGGGATTCAGCAAACATCACAGAACACAAATCAAATCTAAAGATTGGTCTCTTTTGCACTTAGTTGCATTTGCTAGTACATAAATACAATAATCATTTGTCCTGAACAACATATCCCTGTACTTAAAAAAAAACAAACTTGGAGCATGTATTGGTTTATCTTTCCATGCAGTGAGTGTATCTTCTGAAGTTAAAGTTATCTGGTTGATCCTGAGTTTTCTAGCAATGAGTAGCGAGCAAGAACAGTGGGCACTGGGAAAGGCAAGAGGCTGTGATTTGAATGGTAACACTCAAGCCATAGCCTCTTGCCTGTCCTGCCACCAACTTTCCTCACTCACTCAATGCTGGAAAATGCAGAATCAACCAGATAACTTTAACTTCTGAAGACAGCAACTACTGCGATCTTTTGGTGCTTCATCGCCACTGTGTCTCCAATGTTGCTCCATCTCTTCAGGAAATGACTAGGGCCAGTGATACCATTGACCACTACAAGAAAATAGTGCAGTGGCAGAGGAGAGGAGGGAGACACAAAGGAACAGCACTATGGTGAATGGAGAACACCACATGCACTTTAATGCCACTGTGGAAGGACACAGTCTATCTGGTCACATGCTGCCAGAGCCCCCTTCTCTCTCTGTGTAATAGCAAGTTGTCCACAAAGCTCCACTATGCAGCCATAAAAATGGTTCAGCTGTAAATATAGATTCTCAATTAACATCACTTTTTCTTTGCTGTAACTGTGCTGATTCAACATTGAACATGTCACTTTTATTTAATGGAAAGTAAAAGCTTGTTGCTGTACTGTGCACTGAAACAATAGCCTGCCTTTCATGGTATTTACCTTTTCCCTACAAGCATCCAATCTTACAAAAGTGTTGTAACACCTACTGTATGAAAGTCTATTCACAGTGATATCCTGAGGTATTGGCAGGGCATCTTCAGGGAAGACCACAGGCCACACTGCTCAAAGCATAACAGGTAAGGCAGGGAAAGAAGGGGGGGGTAGATGGGAGTTCGATAGAAACTACAGTAACTATCTATCTGTAGTCTGTCTCTACATAGTAGGGAGCACTGATGTCACTGTAGGGTGCAGACTGCCACAATCAATTCTCTATGGGCTTCAATACCCCTAAAAGCTTTCCTTAAAGATGCACTTGGCAGATGCAATTTACTCACTCAGGTGGCTTGCAGAAATTACTTTCCTCCTTCCATGATTTCTTGATTCATCAGCACTCTCACTGCTGAGGCAGGATCAGCTCTCTCACAGCTGGCTTTTCATCAGGTTGCTGTCCCATATTTTCCCCAATGTGAAAAGGCTTTGGCTAGCCCTGGAGGACATACTCTGGCAACCCCAGGCTAGCAAATGCTGTTTCTGGCAGCCACTTATTTCACTTGGAAGAAGAAGGGGACCCTCCCGTGTGTGTGTGGGGGGCTTGCATTGGATTATGAGGCCTGTTTCTTTAGCTAAGAGTCTGATCCCCAACCCCTGTGGGGGGTTTCCACTTGAACACATTCATTTTCAACCTGAAGCATTGTCTTTTATATCACTCCTCTGAGGCTCCCGATTGGCTGAAGCTATTTACTGCTCCCATCTTGACAGGCTGATCCTGCCTGTCAGTCCAAGAAATGAACATTCATTAACTTCACTCAATGCTCTATAGGTTCCCTGTTGTGGCATCTAAAATTGGTCCCTACAGGTTCCCCATAAGCACTTCGCAATGTTCCATGACTCACTGACATTGTCCCACGAGTCCTGGCTTGAAATCCTTGTTTTCCATTGGCTGTTGCTGCTCTAAAATGGCTGCTGAACACACAGTCCCAAAGCAGATTTAACACAGTACCAAACAAAACTCCTGGAACAACCAGATTACTTATTTTATTTGCTTTTTTGCCCCACAGTTCAAAAGCTGCTTTTGTGCCCTCAAGGTCGCTGCCTAGTTTAAACATTTTGCTTCATTCCTCAGCCTGTTGCTGCTACTGTAATCAAGTGCCCCCATGCAGCAAGATGGCATTTTATCTGAGTCCTATAGTTTAACAATTTGGTGCGGCCAGCAATTGTTTTATTTTAAAAATGTTCCCCTTTTCTTCAGTAGCCCCTTTAGTGTCCCTTTAGATTTTGCCCTCTCTAAACTTTTATTTTGGCTCTACAGCCATCACCACTGTTAAAATTTACAGTCCCCCTGTAGCTTACAGGAACCTTAGTTAATATTCATAACTGATCAGGCTCCCCTCATTAATATTCATGAGCACTGATCTCTAGTGCCACACCACAATCCTTGTATAAAGAAGAGGGACCTCCTGGTCTTTACAGAGGTCATCAGTCCTCACAATGCCCAAAGCAGGGATCAGGACTACCGAACTACCTCCCAATAGACCGCAAAGTTGATGATCATGAGATCAAAGCACATTCTGCACATGTCTGATCACTGCTCAGCATCTCAATACTTTAGAAGCAGAGGTGGATCACAACCAAGATTGAGCCAACAATGGGCTAAACTAAACACTGGGGCTGCAGGGGAGAAACCTGGGCACTCTTTTTGGGACTTGAACTGTGGCAGTGAGCAGGGGGAAAAATGGGGAAGACCCAGAAGGCACATGGGGCGCTTCATAGTAGGAGCAGAAATAAGAGTATTGGACAGCAAGGTAAGCCCCATTTTTTTTTGGGGGGGGGGGCTACGCATAAACCCTGAGAGTGAAGCTTGAGGGATTTATGATATTATAATACACTGAAGGTGTGTGAAAAATCATCATAACACAAACCTTGCACAGGTATTATTTTTAACAATTGCTGGTGCAAGGGAGTGATTGCCATAGGTACTGGTAGAGCAGTTCTCACACTCACATGCACGCACACACGCACACACACACACACACACACACACACACACACACACACACACACACACACACTCTGATGCTCTCTTTGTCTGTCTTGCAGGGGCATATTTTTTCATTACTTTAGTGTTTTGTTTTTGTTTTTTTAACATTGCACTGAACTGTAATGTTAGTCAGCAGTGGTTCGTTCTGGTGCTGCTGCTGTCTCGCATCACTTGATGGCTACAAATAGCAGGATCAACCAGTTAGATTTTTTTACTTATCAAGGCAGGATCAACCAGATAAATAATACAAAACATTAAAAATGTACATACATGACCCAGAGGCATAAAGGATCAGTGAGGTTCATTGATTAGAGTGAAACAGAGCTGCCATGTTTCTTTAGCTGCATAGCCCACCCACACACACAGAGTAACAGCCAATAATGTAATGTGCTATACATGAGTGACACCAAATGCCAAAGAAAGTTTTGTGAACACCATAATAACTTTTTTGGGGGTTATTAAAGTGTTTGAAAGGGGCATAGTAACAGTTTGATAAAGGGGGTTTGCAGTAATTGTATGTAAATAACCACACTGTATCAACTCTGTATAAATGCTACCCCGTGAGGAAGACTCACCTTGGAGTCAAAGCACTTGGGTAGTTTGCTGTGAGAATTTGTATGCTGATGTATACCATGTCTGAATTTACTCTGCATTTTGCTCAATAAATAATTTGGCATGGGAGTCTGAGTGCCATTTTTTTTCTTTTGAACTAAATGCCATCGCTTCCTACCTAATTTAAACTGCTGCTAGCATGTATTTTCAATTGTAAATAGATTTGTCTTTGAAACGCTGCCTATCTAGGCACATTTCCTTTGGCTATTCTTGTATCATTTTTGTATATGTTTAATCCTGTATCCTTGTGAGTATAAGACACATGAAAACTAAATGTACCATATGTATCGTCCTATTTTTTAAAGTCCTGTACCCTTGTCACACCTAGAAATGAGCTTTAGCTCAGCGTGCCTTTCTCAGTTGCCAAATGTTTAAATAAAAAAACTAAAAATAAATAAATCTGGTAGGGGAAGATTCAAGAGAGAGAGATGAGGAGGCACACTTTCACTGAAAGAATGGTGGCCAAGTGGAACAAGTTGCCAAAAGGAGGTGGTCTCCCTGAAAACAGTGAACAGCTTCAAGAGAGGGTGGGACAGAATGAAGTGGAAATTGCTGGGGGAAGGGGGTACTGAGGGGTTGGGAGGATTTTGAATGAGGGCAGTTCCCACTATAGGTACAGGAGAGACCTGCACAATTGAGCAGACAAGATAGACCGTAAGACCTTTATCTGTTGGTATGTTCATATGTTTGTATGTTCATAAAATCAGCTTATGCAGGAAAAATGACATACAGGTTCAATGCTATTAACCCTTAGAGAATTCTGCTGGTGTTCCATCTCTATCTGTATATACACTGTAACAATTCTCTGTTGAGCTGGATAAAAGTTGTGAATTCTGCTTTAGCAGAACTTTCGTGAAAGTTTGCCACCTTTCATGGAATTTTCTGAATTTCCACCTTTGGCAAAGTCAGAAATCTTCCAAATGTGTTTGGTGAGTTTTTGCCATTTTCAATGAAATGTTCTCACTAAACTGTGGAATGCACATAAACAATATGAACAATGACAATACGCATGAACTGCAGAACTAATGCATTAATCTACAATTTATGTGATTATTCCACAGCTCCGTTCTGTGCTGTCCTGGTAAATAGAAAAAAAAATACTTGCCCTGGTGTCCAGTGGCACCCCTACCCTATGATTGCCAGGTCCATAGAAATGTAATGTTCCCCTGGTGTCTAGTGGCACCACTCAACCCTCTGATCACCAGCACTGTATTTGTTGCTGTCCCTCTCATCTCAAATTCTTAACTGAAGTATCTGACAACTCCATGCTCACTTCTGTACTATTTCTTAGTCTTTACATTGTGAAGTAGTCATGGAGACAGTTTCCATGACTACCGCATGATGTAAAACTAAAAAATAGGATGGCAGTGAACATGGAGTTATCAGACACTTGAGATGAGAACCTGAGATGAGAAGCACATCAGCAAATATGGGGCCAGTGACTGGAGGGTGGGGGCACCACTAGACCCCAGGAAAACTATAAATTATTAGAGGGCCAGAAATCGGAGGGTGGGGTGCCTCTAGACAACAGAGGAAAATTACATTTTAATGGGTCTGGCGATCGGAGGTTGGGACACCTCCAGATACCAGGGATTGGAAATCAATTTACATTAGGGAGCCGGTGATATGCATTGACAATTCATACATTCATTCTGTGGTTCAGTGACTCACTGAAAGGCAGAATGAATGTATGAAATGCAGATTAATGTATTAAACAACCAAAAGAAATTGCAAAGAACTGACCCCTGACAGTGATCAGTTCTGTGGAATGTTGTTTCAGTTAGATGCATGAATCTGCAGTTCATACATTTATTCCACCATTCTCAGTTGGAATTTCCACAAAAATTGCCAAAATTATTTCTGAACATTTGCAGACATGACAGTCCAACATTTCACACAAATTCTGCCGATGGAAGTTTTTTTCCACACAACTTTAGTTCTCTGGCATCAAACTGCACTATTGCCAAATTACCAAATAACCCTGTGTGACCCTGAACAAGTCATATAACTTCCTTGGGCTCCCAGGTTGCACCTGTAAACAAACTATTAGCTTAGTGTGTCTCTCCTGGTAAAACAAAAGTAAAAAAATCATCAGACACAGTATAAATTAGCAGATATATTTTTTGGTATTTATTGAGAGCTTTCGTTTATTGTAATATAGTGCACAAACACATTTGCTGCACAGTTTTAGTATGCCTCAGTCCCCCTCATTACCTCAGGCCCCCTGCCCCCCCCCCACACACACATACTTACTTAAACACAGAACATGTCTGTTGTATCCATTGTACAGTATTGCTTTTATCATACAAACACTGGTACAGTTACAATGTTCTCTTATGCCTCAGTTCCTCTCATTACCAACTAACTCCATAAGCACTCATTTATTTTTACAATAAAATATACCTACACATTTCTTTGTTTTATTTATTGGATATCTCTTTTATTGTTATAGTCATATGAACTCTGACACTGGTGTAAGATTTTTGTATGCTCTCAGCCCATTTTCAGATTACCTCATGCCCCCACCATGTCCCCTTCCCCAATGACTTGTAGGGGGGAGGTGGTGTTGTTCATGGAGCATACTATGAGTCCATGATCACTGGTGGTTTGCCCTATGTCCCCCCAGCCTCAGCCCCCCTTGCATTAACTTTGAGTACCCATGACAAACCACACCGCTTCATACTTATCTAAGTAGTATCTCTCCTTGCATCACCCTTGCCATTCATAGCCCAGTTTGTGTGGTGCACATCACTGCCATGAGGCGGTGTCAGGGGTTATGGGCATGGGACTTGAGGGCATGATGCCCTCTCAGCCCCCTGCTCCCCCAGGCAGGAGAGTGAGGGGACATGCTGCACACTACCTGTCTCCATCCCCAAGTGGTATTGTATTTATCATGTCTCCCCAATCCTCTGCCCATCCAGGAATGGGACTGGTGGGGGCATGATGTAAATGACTGGTCTCCATCCCCCAGTGCTATGTGTTGTGTTCCTCAGTCTCTTGACCCCCTCCACCAGACAAGGGCCTGGTGGGGTCACTTCAACTAAACAGAGTTGCACCTCTCCATATTGGTGCCTAGATGCCACCTCAGGGTCTGGCTAATCCCTTTTACCCTTGTAACATTCAAAAATGCAGTGCACCATGAAGGAGACATTAAGAACTGAGGGCTGCTTGCTCACATAAATTTAATTGAGTGATTTACTCAGGCAGGTTCCAGCACATACAGAATACAAATACAAGGTTCCCCAGCACTTCTCTCATTAGAGCTCCATCTGGGGTTGGGGGAACAAGCTGAAAAAGCTCCATTTAAAGTCATCGGGCATGAATTCATAATTGTGCACCAAAATTACATTTACAGTTGTCATGATGACCCCATGGCTTGACCCTTTGCACCTTGAAAAGAATATTTTTAAAATATATATAAAACACTTAACTAAGTGCTTACAATTCCCAAAATTCATATAAGTGCACAGAATACTCACCATTTTAGTTCACTGAGATAAGGAGTATTTAAAGCAGCAATGCAACAAAATTAGGCAAACAATTTGACCCTACCATTTTTTCACTTTAAAAGTTTCCAGACATTGTCCAGTTTTATTTAATGGTAAATTTTCTAATTCCACCAAAATTTGAGGATTTTATGAATGTTGTAATTATAGTTTTTTTCTCAAGAAAAAATGTTTGCCATCGCATTTTGCATTTTGCATAGACAGAGAATTGGATGCCTGGCAAGGTTTAGGACTGAAAATATAAAAAAAATACTCACAATAGACAGCCTAGGAGGGACCTAGCTATGTACATTTGACAGGTATGCAAACATTTTGTTTAACTGTAGCTGAAATATTGTGCATTTGAATTTGTTCATTAAGTACAAAGTCTGTCAGTTAACAGATTTCTCAAAGGACCAACTGCATTAGGGACCAACTGCCCCAATGAATCTGCATTACCTTTTATGGCCTTGTATTCCTAGCACAGATAGGAACAGTGTGAGAGGAGGACTCCTCAAGTGTTGTGATCACCGCAGTTGCATTTGCAAGACTGCATTATGTCGGGATCAGCTTGCACTGCTCTGTACCACACCGACCATCACACTGGAGAGAAGGAAATGAAAGAGAAAACAAAATGTTATTAATCATTTCATATGCCATTAAATATTTACAGTCATGTATCACTCCCCCACATTATTTATAGATTCACCCTAATTTCATATTCAGTTCAGAACTAGCTTATTCACTGAGGGCCTTAAGTAACATGTCAAGCACCAAAGCCGATTACAAGCAAGGTTTTAAATCCTAGTCCTGCATAAGATCATGGGGTTTGAGGCCATTTAGTTTAAAAATCCAGAAGGTTTCCCCGGAGGGGGTGGAGGAAATGTGGACCAAAATAAAAGGCTTAGTGAAGGCAACAAACACCTGCATCAAACAGGTAAGCAAAAGTAAAAGAAAGAGGAGACCGCTATAGTTCTCAGACGAGGTAACAGAAAAGGAAACAGGCTAAAAAGGTAGCATTCAGAAGATATAAGGAGACCCAGAGAAAGGAGGATAGGGAAGTGTATGCACAAGCAAAGTAGTAAGGAGTACAAAGGCACAAACTGAGGAAAGAATAGCTCAGGGAGTATCAAAAGGAGACAAGCCATTTCTCAGGTATGTTTGTGAGAACAGGACAACTAATGGAGGGATTGTACAGTTGTAGAAGGAGTGGTCACTACACAGAGGGGGACCAAGAAAAGGCAAACATCTTGAACAAATATTTCTGCTCAGTTTTCACAGTAGAAGGGGGAACCTCAAAAAGGTGCAAGGAACATTGAAGAGAGGGCAGTGAACACCAGTCTATTTTCTGAGGAAAATGTCTGTAAAGCACTAGCAAACCTGAAGGTGGACAAAGCTATGGGAGCAGGCGGGCTACATCCAAGGGTTCTGAAAGAGCTCAGGGAGGAACTGGCTACAGCTCTGACAGATCTGTTTAACAGATCACTGGAGACTGGTGTGGTCCCAGGGGACTGGTGAAGGGCAGAGGTAGTCCAACTTCACAAAAGTGGTAGCAGAGAGGAGGTGGGAAACTATAGGCTGTCAGCCTGGCATCGGTGATCGGTGGTGGGTAAGTTAATGGAAACACTGCTAAAGGCAAGGACTATGAATTGATTACAGCATCCAAGGCAGTATAGCTTTATAGGGGGAAGGTCATGCCAAACAGATCTGATAGATTTCTTTGACTGGGTGACCAAAGAGTTGAATCATGGAGAAGCAGTGGACATGGATTATAGTACCTGGACATCAGCAAGACTTTCAACACCATTCCTCAAAGGAGACTGGCAAACAAGTTAGGGAATTTGGGAGTGGGTATTAAGGTAGTAATTTGGGTAAAAAACTGGTTAGGAGACAGGACACAGAGGGTAGTGGTAAATGGAGTACGTGCTGAGGAAGGGAGGGTGACCAGCAGGGTGCCTCAGGGATTCAGTGCCGGGACCAGTCCTTTTCAATGCCTTTATAAGTGACAGAGGAACTGGAAGGAAAGTTCTACCTCTTTGTTGATGACACCAAGTTCTGCAACATGGTGGACACTCTGGGTGGGTGGATGGATGGTGCAAATGATGGGTACTGGGTTAATACAGCACGGATAAAACTGTGCATGGAACAATGCGCATGGAATAGTGCAAACGGCTCTATAGCAACAGGTTTTCTTTCATCATGTGGTAAGAACTGCTATCCCTATCACTGTAGGCTGCCTTGCAGGAACAAGAAATACACTGCCGGGGTGGTGCCTGGCAGAGTTGCTCCCATGGTGGCATGGCCAGAGCACCTACCTCCGGTGGTGGTGGGGACCTGGGGCTGCAGTTTCATCCTCTCCAGGTCCCACTGTAATTCACTGTTTTTTTTTTACTTTTGCCCCAGTCCAAGTTTGCTGTCTTTCCCAAAGTCCACGACCCACTGGAATTGATTATAATAAGTCCTGGGGGTGTGGGAGCAAAGGCCCCTATGTCCAGGGGTGCAGAGGGAGTAGCCCCCCATGCCCAGGGGTGCAGGGGGAGAAGCCCTCCACAAAAAACAAAGATATTGCTCCTATGTGCGCCATTGTTGTTTTGTTGGCGTGTTGTGCTGACATAATTTTTCCGCACGCTGATTTGCATGTAGAATTTATGACATGTGCAGTTTTCACTGTAACATTATATCCCCATGCTCAAAGGATGGGTAGGGATCTGAAAAGACTGGAAGAGTGATCAAGGGTAGTGCAGCTTGGTTTTAATGCAAAAAAGTGCAAAATAATGAAACTGTACAAAATGGGTGAGGTGATAGTGACAAAGACCAAGCATAAAAGAGACCTTGGATGAATAACTTCAGATGACTTAAAGGTGACCAGGCAGTCTGACAAGGCAGTCAGTAAGGCTAGTGGGATGCTGGGGTGCATAGAAAGGGGCATCACCAGCAGGAAGAGGGACAGAGGTGGTGCTGCCACTTTACAGATCACTGATAAAATCTCGCCCTGAGTACTATTTCCAGTTCTGGAGACCACATCTCAGGAAGGACATAGACAGACTGGAGGCAGTCCAGATGAGGGCTACCAAAATGGTGCAGTGTCTGCATCAAAAGCCCTACAAGGAGAGGATAAAGGAGCTAAATATGTACACCCTGGAGGAGAGGAAGAACAGTGGATACAATAGAGACCTTTAAATACCTTACAGAGGTTAATAACGTACAGGTCGGAGCTATTTTTCAGAGAAGAAGCTGCTCTAAAACAAGGATGCATGAGGTAAAACTGGAAGGGAGTAAATTTAAGAGGAATTTGAGGAAGTACTTCTTCACAAAAATGGTGGTGGATGCATGGAACAGCCTTCAAGCAAAGGAAGTGGGGAAAAAATGATGGGGTTACAAAATACCTGGGATAGGTGCAAGCGAATCATAGGGGAAAGGAAAGGATTGAGGAGTATCTTGAATCCTATTTATTACAAGATCTGAGGCAGCATGGATTTATGGGTTGGGGGGCTCAAGTAAAATAAATCTGACAGATTTCTTTGACTGGATGGCAAAGGAATTAGATCTGGGTGTAACTGCAGATGTGGTCTACCAAGATTTTAGAAACGTTTGATACCGTTCCACATAGACTAGTAAGCAAGCTGGGTAGCTTGTGAGTGGGTTCAAAGGTGGTAAACTGTAAGAAATTGGCTAGGGGTTAGATGACAGAGGGCAATGGTAAACTGAGTTCACCCCAATGAGGGGAGGGTGACCAGCATGGTGCCTCACCTTTCAGTGCTGGATCTGGTCCTGTTTAATATCTTCATTATTTGCATTGCAGAGGAGCTGGAAGGAAAGGTCTGCCTTTTTGTGGATGACACCAAAATCTGCAATAGGTTGGACACTGCAGGGGGGGTGGGGGTGGAAAGGATAAGCAAAAGCCTGAGATAACTTAAGTCATGATCAATGGTATGGCAGTTGCATTTTACTGTGAAAAAGACAAAATAATGCACTTAGGGCACAGTAACCTAGGGATGCAGTACAAATGGGTGTAGTAGTATTGATGACTACCAAGCAGGAAAGAGTGCTGGGGGAATCATATCTGATGACCTAAAGTTGGCCAGGCAGTATGACAAGGCACTCAGAAGGGTTGGTGGGATGCCGGCATAGAGAGGGTTATCATCAGTAGAATGAGAGAGGTGGTGTTGCCTCTGTATAGAAGACTGGTAAGACACAGCTTAGAGTACCATACCCAATTCTGGAGACCATGGGCAGGATTTTTGAAGGGTGGCACAGGATTTGCATCCAGCCCTGTGGCACAGCATTTAGGTTGTGACCATGCGCTGAACCCTTCATCACAATTGCACCTGATTTTCCAATCCAGAGTATGGATGTGATGGTTTCTATGAGTTACGGCAGCTTGTGCCAAATATCTGACACAAGCTCCGTAATGAGGGCCCCCAGAATTGCCACAAGGAAGAACAGAAACAATTGATCTACCTTGTGGCAATTACTGCATGGGATAGAAAATCTTGTTCAATTGCTGCACGCCCCATGCACAGTATTGTTGGTGCACCATTTGTGGCAATCTAATATGTTTGAATATTCTGCCCCATATCTCCAGAAGGATATACTGTAGATAGAGTGGTAATCTGTACACAATCCTACATAGACTTTGACAGCAGATAAGGACCGCTAGGCCCATCTAGTCTGCCCATTTCCCTACCTACAGGATAGGCCGCAGATCCTAGTTAACCAACAGCCTATATCTTCCTGCCCCCCACAAGAATTGCCTTGTGTCTGTCCCATGCATTCTTGAATTCTCCCACAGTTTTAGACCCCACAACTTCCTCAGGAAGGCTGTTCCATGCATCCACTACCCTCTCTGTGAAATAATACTTCCTCACATTGCCCCTGAACTGCCCTCCTTCTGTCTTTAAATTGTGTCCCCTTGTTCTTGCAAGTCTCTTTTTCTGAAAGATTCTACCCTTTTGGACTTTGTTGATTTCCTTGAGGTACTTGAAAGTTTCTGTCATGTCCCCCCTCTCCTTTCTTTCCTCAAGGGTATACATATTAAGCTCCTTTAGTCTCTCCTCATACGGCTTCTCTTGCAGACCCTGCACCATTTTAGTTGCCCTCCTCTGGACTGCCTCTATCCTGTCTATGTCCTTGCGGAGATGGGGTCTCCAGAACTGGACACAGTATTCCAGATGGGGTCTCACCAACTGTCTGTACAGAGGGATAACAACTTCCTGTTTTCTGCTGCTGATGCCTCTCCCTATACATCCCAGTATACCCCTGGCCCTCCCTACTGCCTTCTCACATTGCTTGCTAACCTTGAGGTCATCTGATATGATTACCCCCAGGTCCCTTTCCTGTTTTGTTGTTGTTACTACCTCCCCACCCATTGTGTATTCTTCCCCTGGGTTCTTGTTTCCCAGGTGCATTATTTTGCACTTTTTTGCATTGAATCCTAGCTGCCATACGTCTGACCATTCCTCCAACCTTGCCAAGTCCCTTTTCATCCTTTCCATGCCTCCTTGTGTATCAACCCTGTTGCAGAGCTTTGTGTCATCTGCAAAAGGCATACTTTTCCTTCCAGTCCCTCTGCAATGTCACTGATGAAGACATTAAAAGGACTGGACCAATATCGAACCCTATGGCAATTCTAATTAGTAACCTGCTTCTTTCTTCAGAGTGGACTCCATTTTACAATTACCTTCTGTGTCCTGTTGTCCAGCCAATGTTTTATCCAGGCTACCACCCTGGGACCCACTCCCAGGCTGGTTAATTGACTAATAATCTTTTGTGTGGGACTGTGTCAAATGCCTTGCTAAAGTCTAGGTGAGGCCATGTCCACAGCCCTCCCTGGTCTACTACTTTGGTCACCCAGTCAAAGAAATCTATTAGATTCGTCTGACATGACCTTCCACTGTGAACCCATGCTGCCTTGGATCCTGTGCTCCACTGACCTCTAGGTACTCAACTATTCTTTCCTTCAGAAGTGACTCCATCACTTTCCCTACCACAGAGGTCAGACTGACAGGTCTGTAGTTTTCTGCCTCTGTCTTGGTCCCACCTTTTGTGAAGGGAATCACAACCTGCCTCCAGTCCTCGGTACCACACCATCCTCCCATGATTTATAAAAAGAGTAGCCAGTGGTTTCACTAGTTCCTTCCTTAATTCTTTTAGAATTCTGGGTGAATTCCATCAGGACCTATTGCTTTGTCCACCTTCAGTTTTAGGAGTTCTTGCAGAACCCTTTCTTCTATGAAAGGACTGGGATCGACTCCCTATCAAGAGTGCTTCTGTTAATTGGATTAGGCACTTCCCCTCCTCTTTTGTGAGTACTGAGCAGAAATATTCATTCAGTATTACTGATTTTCACTGTCCCCTCTGCCCACCACACGTTCATTCTATTCAACCTCACTATCCCTCCCTTTGTCTTTTCGCTCGCTGATGTACCTATAAAGGTTTATCCCCCTTCTTAACTGAGTTGGCTATCTTTTCCCTCAGTTTGGGCCTTTTGCTATTCTGACTTCCCTCCCTGCTTCTTTCTGCCTTAACTGGTACAGCTGTCTGTCCTGCTCCTTCTGTGTTTCCTTATACTTCCGGAATGCTATCTTTTCTTCCTGACTTTCACAGCCACCTCTCTTGAGAACCATAGTGGCTTTTCTTTCGTTTTGATTTGTTTATTTGCTTCACACTAAGGCTTGTTGCCTCTGTGATGGCAGTTTGATAATTCCCCATTGTTGCTCACACCTCCTTCTAGCCTGTTTGCTAGTATTTTATGAGGCACTCTCCCATCTTGCCAAAGTCAGCCCTCCTAAAGTCCAGTACCCTCACTTTTGTATGGCTTGACTCTGTAGCTGAGTTTAACGTGAACCACACTGTTTGATGGTCACTTGTCCCCAGATGGCAACCTACTTCTAGATATGAGATTCTCTCACTGCCCCCGTTTGAGAGTACGAGGTCTAAGATTGCTCCCTCACGAGTGGGTTCCGAAACTAGCTGTCTAATGCCTGCCACCTGTAGGGCGTCAAGAATGGCCCTGCTCTTGGATGTGGCTGCAGCAAATGTGCTCCAGTTACATCTGGCATATTCAGGTCTCCCATCAACAGTATCTCCCCTTTCTCTGCCATTCTAAGAATGCCTTCCATCATATCCTTGTCCATTTCTTCCCCTTGATATGGGGGTCTGTACACAACCCCTGTGCAGATTATGGTGCCCTTTCCAGTCTCCAAGGTGACCCACAGTGCCTCCTCTCCTCCCTGTTTACTCTTTTGTTCAGTTGCTTTTATCCCTTCCTTTACATAGAGAGCTACTCCTCCCCCTCTTCTCCCCTGCCTGTCTCTCCTGTAGGTTATGTACCCTGGTATGTTAACATCCCAGTCATGGTTCTCTGTGTACCATGTTTCTGTGACTGCTACGATATCCAGGCATCCCTCTTCCATTAAGGCCACCAGCTCAGGGAGCTTGTTGCCCAGACTACGGACATTGGTACTCATTACCCTCCATTTCCTGAAGGCCTTACCCACTTTTGCCCCATCCCTGTCCTTCTTGCCTTTGTCACTTTCTCCATTTACCCTGCCCTTCGCCTATCGACACCACCATGTTGGTGTTTCCCACCTACTACCATGATTGTTTGGGGGCTGGATTTTCCTGCTCCTTTCCAGTGCCTCCCCCTTGGCTAGTTTAAAAGCTTGCCAATGAAGCATTAAACCTATCACCTAGGATCCTGGTTTCCCTCCCGGACAGATGCAGCCCATCATGCCAGTATAGGCTTGCATCACTCCAGTGGACCCCCAGTCCCCAATGAAGCCAAATCCCTGGGCTCCACACCAGTTTTTCAACCACTGATTGAATCCCATGGTACGGAACACCCTAGCCTCTCCTATGCCATAGATGGGTAGCACCTCCGAGAAGGTTCCGTGCGTGCTACTTGACTAAGGCCCCTCCCCAATTCCACAAACTCTTCCTGCACTTCTCTAATCCCTTTCTTAGCCAGGTCATTTGTCCCTAGGTGGACAATGACATCCAACTCCTCTCCTGTGTAGCTGCTCTGGCAGTCCTGAGGATTCGCTCCTGTCCCCCAAGCCATGGCGCCAGACAGGCACCTTACCTCCCTCTCCCCTTCCTTGCCCAGTTCTACCTTCCTAACAATGGAGTCCCCCACCAGGAGTTGTTTCCTTCCCCTGCAGGGTCCCCTGCCACCCTCCTGTGGGTCTTCTTTGTGGAGGTTCCCAGCATCCTCCTTGGTCTCCACTGTAGGTGCCTCCATAGAGGAACCACACTTTGCCAGAATGGCATAGGAATAGTGCCCAAAATCCAAATGATCGAAATCCTGACACCAAAATCCTGATGGGCACAATCCCGACAGCATGGCAGACTTCCTGACAGCCACATTCCCCACAGTATGGTGACTCTGAAGTGTTTATATATATTTTACGGGGGGGGAGGCAAAGCCCCAACGGAACAGTATTGAGAATTGTACTGTTGACATTTTCTTATCATCAGGATTGTGGCCATCGAGATTTTGCTGTCAGGATTTCAATCCTTGGAATTTTGGATGTCAGGATCTTGTACTAGATCCCTGCAGTGGAGGTGGTCCAGAGGAGGGAACTAAAAATGGTGTAGGTTCTGCATCAAAAGCCCTACCAGGAGAGACTAAAGGACCTCAAGATGTACACACTGAAAGAGAAAGGGGAGAGGGAGGATATGATTGATGGAGACCTTTAAATACATCACAGGGGTAAATAAGGTGCAGGAGGGAAGTATTTTTCAGTAAAAAAAAGGTGCTCATGAACACAGAGACATGCTATAAAGCTGGAGGTGGGTAGATTTAGAGGAAATGTGAGGAACTACTTCACAGAAAGAGTGGTGGATTCCTGGAATGGCCTTCCAGCTGACGTAGTGGGGCAGAAACAGTGGTAAGGTTCGAAAATGCCTGCGATAGACATAAGAAAATCATAGGGGCAAGGAAAGGGGGAGACTGCACTGTAGATCAAGTGGATCTGTAGCAAAAATGAAAGTAGAAAAAAGGGGCAGACTGGGTTGGCCAAATGGCCACTATCTGCCATCAGATTCTACAGTTTTTCTATGAAAGATTGGGAAGAGATAGCAATGTAAAAGGCCTTCAGCAAAAAATGAAGGTTAAAAGACATGGGCAGACAGGGTGGGCCTGGTGGCCTTATCTGCCATCACATTCTATGTTTCTGTGTTTCTGTCCAAGTAATCAGGCTTCTCCAATGACAAACAGGCCTTCAAAGATGCTATTTGATCCTTAGTGGCTTCAAATATTTCTTTGGGAGGGCTTGCCCGAGGTTCAACATAGGGAATAGCTCTTCCCACAACCTCTACTTAAGCCATCCTCAAACACACCTTGCTTGCTTAGGGAGTGTTTTTTCATTAGGCTCCTGCGTGTCTTATGCAGCTGTGCCTTTGTGCTTCTGCTGCCTGGTTTGTCCTGTTTCCCTTCTGCTCCTTCCCTCCTCTCATCCCATGCCTTCTGTGTCCAGTGTTCTGTTGTCTTTCCCCACCCTTGTGTTGCTGCCTGGACTCTCAGCTCCTGCCTGGTCCTGAGGTTTCTTTTTCTCTTCTTCATTTCTTTTTGGGAGCTCTTTTTCTCCCATTAGCACTCCCAATTTACTCTCTCCCTGGCTCCTCTGCTACTCCTTTCACAAGCCTTCCTTCCACTCCCATTACATCCTGCTTAGCCGCACTAGCCGTCTCCATTTCTCCGCACACCTTCTAGCTGTGGCTATGTATGCTTGCAGGTGTTTTACACCCTGCCTCGCCGCTTCTCCTGGATAATGACTACTTCCATGCTTCCTCCCCCAGCCTTGGTCTACTTTTTTTTCCTCACCAACTTCTGTCTTACTTCAGAACGCCGACTGCTGCCATTTCCCGTCCTCCTCAGACACAAGCTGTTCAACTTGTGCAACTCCTTCCCTTTCACCACCCACAGTCACTACCTAACACAGTTCACATACATCATGTATGTCAGATGTTTCACAGCATAGTATTGCTACCTGCTATTGTCTCCATGCTGTGGCTTCAGCAGAGGCGTGCACTTTTGTGATAACCAGCATTAGCCATGCTCATTAAATATTACAGTTTCATTCACACAGGTTCCCATCATCAGATTCACCCTCCCAATTTACAACTTTGCCGTCAAGCTGTTTTATGTCTCCGTCCTTGACAATTCTTTTTCAGATGCAGCCAATTAATTCCCAGTGGCCTATCAGGGGCGGGAGGGGGGAGAGGGGCCATTCTCACTAAGAATTCTCATGTGTTAAAGTGAGACTAATTTTTTCCTTAGGCAGTACCATATGATTCCCGTAGACAGCCATGCATTAAGCATACCACATCAGCTTAGTCCATGGTGCTTCATAGCAACATGGTAGTATTTCAGGACAGCAGGCTCTGTCAACCTACTGACACTAACCAAGACCTCTATATCAGTGCACCTGGATTCCACATTTCCATCACCTCCTCCAGTAGCCTTCCTATAGGACTTTGTCTCATGCTATTTCTGCTTTCAGCTATGCTCATGAATGTTCACCTTGTCTACCATTGTTTTATGTGTCATTGTTTTATGTGAAAGAAACACAAATTGCACATAATCCAGTAATGGAAAGCATCATGGGAAGCATGTGCAAATGCCCGTAAAATAATTTGGACTGGCTCAAATTTAGGCAGAATTGTATGGTGTCAGAAGGCCTCACAACATTGTTTTATGTGTCTCTTTCCTGTTCTATTTTCATACCACAATTTCCAGATTCCTCCTGCAGTTACTCACTAGTTGTTTGCACACTACATTCTTCATCCTTGCAGCAGTTTTGTGCATTGGTCTGCCCATATCAGCAGTAATCTGGACTCCATCCCTAACTCTTACTTTCTGAGGTACAGAGTGGAGGTAGACTTCCCCTGTCTACCGGGGATGGGATTCCATTTCAACTACTACCACCAAGGATGGGAGCCATGTTTACATTCTACTGAGTCATGCAATACCTTCACTGCCTCATACCAGTTGCTGCTTCCCTTTGGGAATGGAACTACCTTCTGCTTACCATCTCGATATCTCTGTCCCTAACTCTTCTGGACAGCATCAAGTGAAGGATAGCTCACCCTGACTACCGGGGATGGGAGCCATGTCTACAATCTATTATGTCATACCATACCTTTTGTACCTAATACCAGTTACCATTTCCCTTCGGGAATGGAACTATTTCCTACTTGTCAACTCGACATCCTCCATCCCTAACTCTGCTTGGCAGCATCGAGTGCAGGTTGGCTCACCACAACTATCAGGGATGGGAGCTACGTCTCCATTCTTCGGATTTCTACCATACCTTCTCTTCCTCATGCCAGTTGCCACTTCCCTTCAGGAACAGAACTCTCACATTCGGCATATCCTCATCATTCTACTTATGCTACTTCAGGTTACTGCCATCCACCTCTACCGTCCATGATGATTGTCTGAATCTACAATCTGCTGCTTCATTTTATATGTTCTCAGGCTGCTTTCCATCTGCTGCTTCCTTCAGGAACAGGACTTTGCCAGACTTGCTTCTCCATCTTACCTTGTCTGCAGCCTAGACTCATCATCCTATCTGCTGATTTCCCCAGCTGACAGCCTGACTCTGACATACACTGACTCTACTATTACATCTCCACCGATGTGGATTGATATTCAGAAATGGATTTTCAGCCTCGTTCTCATCGTCCTGCATTTCCTAACCACATCTAGTCCAGATTATCATGCCTCACTCATCCCTTCTGGATGCATGTCCCTCCATTCTGCTTCGTCCCATGTATTTTTCTACACCTGCTACCCAATGCCACAACCCTTCTGGACTTGGACCTCATGTTGCTGAGCAGTCTCCAATTTTCCTCACCACAGCTGTTCTTCCAGCTTCACCATTCAAGCAGTACAGAGACTACCTTGCCTGGTCCATAGCCCTAGCTCACATCGCTGTATCCACTGTTTGCCTCTCTACCTAATGCAGGTTGCCACTTCTCTTTGGGACCGGGCCTTTTCACTCCTTCAGTCTTCCACCTCTCCGCTCAGCCTGTGACTCTGACTGCAGAACCAGGACCTCATTGACTGCTTTGCTTCTATCCTGCCAGTTTGCCACTTCCCTTCCATCACAGGACCCTTCTGCTTTGAATGATTCCACTCACCATCCCGTTCTTCCATGGACCTTCGCTCTTTAACCCCTTTGGTCTCCTTTCTCTCCTCATATGGATCCTGCTAGCTTGTTCAGTCTCTCTCTCACTCCAGGTTGACTGCCTTATGGACTTCCTTGCTGCAGGTCCCCCATCCATCTGCTGTACAAACTTGTTTTCTTTTGCAGATTTGGGGCCTTGTCCTTCATCGCTCCAGTGCCTTCCATCATTTATTGGTCATTCCAGCCTTCATCTAATGTGGGACTCCTGTTGCTCATGGTACATGGCTTGGCTCCTTGGCCTCTTGTGGATCATCATCTGATACTTTGCTTCTGCTTTCCTGCAATTCACTGCTGTTCACAGTTGAACTGATCTGGTCCCTTATCTTCCTGTTCTGGATGTCATCTGGCTTTGCCTAGTCCATAGCTTTCTCTGCTTACGCCTTCTGTTCCTCAGGATCCATTCCGGACTTCCTTCCCATTTTGAGTGGCTGCTTTTTCATCTTGGCCTTGCTGGCACGGGGCTTCATACTGTTTGCTGTGGCTCTTTTAGGCCTTGTATCCTACCTCCAATTAATACTCCTACCCAGTCATCTGCTCTTCCATATGATCCATCCCCTACTTCTACTCCAACCATCCGAACAGTACCCTTCCACTACTCACTGGATCATTAATGCATTACTCTGAGTAATACTACAGCCAGCAAACATTCCTTGGCTCACATGCCCCATAGACTCTTACGTTATCATAGAGTTTTTATTGCCTATTCAGTTCTTCACAATCATTCATGGAATCTTATTCACCTGGACAATAGAAAGTTTTCCTCCATCTCTATCAGATATACCCTCCGATCCCTGTCCTTCCAATCACCATGACTTCCCTGTATACCTCATCTCATTGGCTATCCTCATACATGGAAAGGACTTAAATCCTTCTGTTCTATGCTGACTTTTAATCAGCATCACTTCTACAGATACCGGGACTCACAAAATAACCCATTCAACTATGGACGTAATTCATTTTACCTTCTGCCACTTTTATTTCAACATTGACTCAGATGACCAAGTTACTCGATTTCTACTTCCCAACAGTCATTGCTTGTTTTAGGAATTGCACAGATATCTTCCAGAACATACATTGTGGGATCTCCACAGCTAGCTGATTACTGACTCCATGCAATCCAAACCTCGATTTCACTCCCAGACATTGCTATTCCTTATACTACTATCCGTGCCTTTTTACCTAGTACCTTCAGCCAGGTTAACTGCTCTCCAGAGGACCCTTCAGCCTCTTCTTCTCAAAGTACCTTCATCATTCTCAATAATAAATACCATCACTGAGAACTAGCTCTCCTGAATTCTAACTAGCAATCCGTAACACAAAGACAAATTCACCAACTCAGCCTTGTGTCCTAATCGGCATTAATCAACTGTAGCATAAAAATCCTATGGCATCCTGCACTAATGGATCCTGCTATCAATCCAGCCTATGGACCCTTCCTTTCATCTTCTCCAAGCTTCTCTCATGTACTTCAGCATCAGAATTACCTGCAAACCTAAACACCTATGCCCCCACAGTGCATCTCCTAAATGATCACACCACAGGAATACTCACAATTACTTTCAGCAGCGTACCAGCGGAGAATCTCAGTATAAAGTCACAGACATCATGACTAAAGAAGCCATCAGTTCCTTATATAGAAATTTTTTTATTCATTACAAATTGGGTTTACAACCTTTGAGTCTGAGACTCATTTACAAAGGCACCTCGTCGTTGGGGAGGCAGACATCAAGACAGTTATTACAGTGCAGATTAAAACAGAGGATAACATTACAGGTGCAGTAAAAGGAACATTTAACGTAGATACACTTAGGTTACATAATGTAGTAGTTTGTATATTACTTAGGTTGCATAGTGTTACAAAATTGTGAGTTGCACTCATGGATATAGTAGGTCCTCAGAGAAGAAAACAGGTTACATCCCTGTTTGGACCTAGTAGGGAATGAGTGGGTCTGGGGAGGAAAGGCTGTCCAGTGGACGTTCCAGTCATTCCTCATATATATCGGGCTACTATCTGAACAGCTTCTCAAGTCTTCCTCTAGTGGTTACTAATTACTGATGGCATTACTCTCATCAGGCACTCAAAATCTCCTCTACTCATTTTACTCTGGGATGCTTACCTAGTAACTTATCACTCACTAATTGATTGTTTACTTGCAGATTTCCTCGAATATCAAACCTTATATGAACTGGATCAGTCACTCATAGCTTTACAAATCATCACAACTTCCACAGTGTACTGTCTGGTCTCATATCGATCAAATCCTGCTCTCCTGATGCCCTTTCAATCCCTTTGGATTGCATTCTTTGTCACCTCAGAAACATGGACTACATTAGCCCTTGTTTAACTGGATCTCGTACCCTTCATCCTCAGGATCATCATTTAGTCTATATCATCTTTGGATCAGGAATGAACCTCATTTTCAGGGCACTCCGAGTCTCTTCTACAATTTCTACTCCATGATGCTTCCTTAGTGACTCTTTGTTCAATACAGACTTCCTAGCCTCCAGGCCATACCCATACATTCAAACCTTCTACAAGCTGGATCATTCACCAATGACTTCCCCTACCACTGCTTTTCCACTATTCCCAGTTTAGTACCTTACTGATCCGGTCATGGTCCCTTTGTCCATTACAACCCTGCAATTCCATTGGACAAACATCATGCATCATCTTGGAAACTTGGACTTCCTTCATCCTACTTTTTCTGGATTTATTTCATACTTAGGATCCCATTGCTCATTCAGAACAGGCCTACTCTTCAACCTCGAGACCATCATGCGATCAGCAACATCCATGGATTGAGGATGGATTATCATATCTCCATGTAACTCACCGATTTCATATTAGCTATGGTTACTAGAACCTAGGTCCTTCTCCATTTAGTATGCCCAGTGGATGGGCAGACCACCAGCCATGGGTTCTCAGAGGTTGCCCCATCTGGGTTTTTTTTTCTCTCCTGAGTTCCAGTGGGTCATATTCTCCATGAGTTGGAGGAGATTTCTATTTGGGCCTTCTATTCCCTACAAATTACTACCTATATACCTACTACTCAAGTGTGTAAACAGAGTAAAGCCACAAAAAGTACCACAAGTTACAGAAACACTATATACCCCATCTCTCCTTATTGCTATTCCACAAACAATGAATGAGAGGGCTTGCCAGAGGTTCAATGTGGGTAATAGCTCCTCCCACAACAGCTACTTAAGCCCTCCTCTAACACACCTCCCTTACTTAGGGAGTATTTTTTTACCCATCAACATCCTCTCCTCCTCCTTTTCTGGTGTTCCTCTCACCTTGTTCATAGGCCTTCTATTTCCTGCAAATTACTACCTACATAACTAGTACTCAAGGGTGGGAACAGAGTAAAGCAATAAAAAGTACTACAAGTTACACAAGCACCATATACCCATCTCTCCTTATTGCTATTCTACAAACAATGAATTAATAAAAAGTTATTTTGGAGCATCATACATTTATTCCCTTGATGTCTTTGCTAGTTACTCCACAACGAGGCACATAGCATTCTGGGCCCAGCACCTTATTTTTTTTACTTTGTGCTTCCTTTATTTTCCCTCCCTTCATACTTCTCAGCTTTTCTTCACCCAATTGTGTGACAAGATGTATGACGACAAGAAAAAATGTGTGACACATCATCAGCCATAACAAAGCAAGCTCAAAACACTGTATACATAAGTGTACTAATGTCTATAATGCTTGCTGATAATGTAGCATCTTATACAGTTATAAATGTATGCTTAAAAGTCTCAGTGGTCAATGGCTGATGTCACCTCAGTGTGGGACAGAGAGTTTCTGAGAGATAAAATGAGTGACACGCCTCCTAATGTATGACAGTTGAAAGGTATGCCTCCCTTATTTGACTCTGATTTCTTTATTTCTGGACCCATATTGAAATCAATCAAGCAGTTATCCCTGATTATGGACCACAGAGTTAGCAAATCCAGCCTATCCTGAGATGGATCCATCTTATATTTATTTTAAGATGTGATGTAATAAAATTATCAAAACCACCCAAATCTTGAGAAGATTGCCCTGGGGAACTTGGTCTATCAAGATTGGTTGTTACATCCAGCATAATGCTCTACTGACTCAAGAGGTCACCACTATTTCCCCCATTGGTATTTCCTGTTTTCTATGTACTTTTTTATTGTTAGCCTGGGGATCTATATCAGGAGGGGGGAGGATACATCTTTCACCTCCCTTGTATTTCCTATTACTGGTAAAGCAGATCATAAGTTAAGAAGAGGGGGTGGGTTAGATATAGCAACCTTGGGTTGTCGGTATTAAAGTTGTTTTGTTTGTTTTGTTACTAAATCTATTAAATACAATAATTATCCTTTTCTTTATTAAATAATATGTCATGTTTTGATGCTGAGAATGTCATAGTTAGATTCTGGGAGTCAGGGCACAAGTCACAATTTGTTGCACCCCAATTTTTCTTTTTTTTTTTTTTGTAGTTTCTATCTTCATTGATTTTTTTCAAATTGAGCTGCATACAACAACAGGAGGAACAGAAGTCATAGTGCATATGTACACACATTGCACAGTAGGTAATAAACAAGATTCTGAGTGTAGAACTCAACATATTGCAACAGGATAGAATACAACCAATAGTACAATGTAAAACATCACATTGCAGTTTTGCTGTACCCTTCGATAGTCTATGTTGGAGTTCACTAAACAACAGGATAAATCAAAAGGAAAGAAACAGAGAAAACAGAAAAGGGAGAAAGGAGGTTAAAACCAAACAAAGGATGAAGATAACAGAGATATGATAGGAAGGGGACCAGATGCTGTGGTACTTGGGGAGTTTCCAGAAAGCAAGGCAACTTAATCTCTCATGGTGGGCCAGTACATCTACTGTCTGCTTCCACATGGATATTGATGGGACTGCTGAATTCCTCCATCTCTACAGCAGGAGAGGTTTGGCATCTATAGTTCAAGTTTTTTTCACGTTTTCAAGTTTATTGCAGGAAAACTCCATTGAGCGAGCTCATTCACAAGGAGGTCCTGTGACATAAACACAACGTACAAACACAGATAGGTAATAACAGTATATACATGAAATGCACGTTACATGATACAGGCTGGATATACATACAAGGGTACCACATTGGGTGACTGCAGGTGGTAAACATTGATATGAGACAGGGAAGCGACTTACAGGTAGCATACTGATAAATGAAACACGATGACTGGTGTGTGCAATACATATACAGTATTTTGGCAGCTAGAACAAACAACAGTCTACAACTGATATGGGGGGGGAGTGATTTGATAGAGTAGCAGTGGAGCGTAAGCAAAGGATAAAACCAGGAGTAGAAGGGAAGGAAAGCAGTTAATATGACAAATCAATTATACCTTACCAGTGGATAAATATGGCACACATGGGAAGAAGAGACTTAATGGCCGGTTATAGGTGTCTTTTATTTGGCTGAACTTAGCGATTTGTAGAAGTTTATTGAAACTGTGCTAGTTAGTTTCAGTACGGTTTGTAATTGGTTCCAAATGGAGGAAGGGCATATGCAATAACACGTTTACAAAGGAAGTCCAGCGTCCTTGGTATGTCAAGCATAATAAAGTCAGATTTTCTTAACAGTATTCACTATGTGAGATACTGATAAGGGAAGAGAGATAGCTTGGCAATTTCTGCAGGAGCAGTTTAAGAGTCCATAGCCCAGCATGGAGCAGGCGTCTAGTAGTAAGGGATGTCCAACCAACAGCTGCATATAAGTCACAGTGGTGCGAACGGTAAGGGGAGTTGGTAATGAACTGTAATGCATGGTGATAAAGGATGTCCAGTTTACTTAGATTTGCAAGAGTGGTGGAGGAATAGATTACATCGCCATAGTCGAGTAGGGGGAGAAAAGTGGCCTGTACAAGCTTGTTTCGAGTTTCAAGGGGGAAAAGGGGCCTATTTCTGCAGAAGAAACTTAACCTTGCTTTTAACCTTCTAGAGACATCTTCGATGTGGTCACTGAAAGATAATTTATTGTCGATCCAGATACCTAGATATTTAAATTTGGTTACAACTTCCAGAGGCTCGTTTAGCATGGTGACAATGAAGTCTTGGGCAAGGGTATTGGGGGCCTGAGACAACACTGCGGGAGAATATCATCGCTTTAGTCTTCTTAGCATTGAGCAGAAGCTTTGCCTTTGTTAAATTATGCTCAAGTTGTGCGAAGTCCGCTTGAAGCACTCCCTTGACTTCAGATAACGATGAGCCAGAAGTATACAACACAGTATCATCTGCAAAAAAGTGCAGATTGGACGTAGATATGTTAGCATCTAAGTCATTAATGTACAGAGAAAACAAGATAGGGCCTAAGATGGATCCTTGGGGACTCCTCTTGCAACTGGCAAGCAGCAGAAAAAAAAGCCTTCGCCTTTACTTTTTGGAATCTTCCAGTTAGGTAGTTAGAGAACCACTGGGTGGTATGGTATGTGGCACCCAACTTTGCAAGGCAATTGACTAATAGTTTGTGATCAATGGTATCAAAAGCTTTGCTGAGGTCCAAAAAGACTGCACCAGTTACCTTCTTAGCATCTATAGCAGAGATCCAATCATTGGTTACTTTTGCTAGTGCAGTGATTGTGCTATGATTAGCCCGGAAGCCAGATTGAGCTGGGTTAATGAGAGAGAAGGTTTCCAAGTGAGATTTTAACTGAATATGGATAAGTTTTTCGAGAACTTTAGAAAGGATAGGCAATATGGAGATAGGTCTATAGTTGTTTACATCGCATGGGTCACCAGATTTAAATAGAGGGAGAATATGTGCTGATTTCCAGCAGGACGGTGCAGTAGCAGATGTAATGGAAAGATTGAAGATGTGGAGAATTGGGGCAGTGAGATGGGCGTAGCCTGACCTTAGGAAAAAGGGTTCCAAGCCATCGTCCCCTGCGCTTTTTTTGGTGTCTAAGTTAAGAAGAGAATCTTTTACTTCTTTATAAGTTATCTCGCGCAGTTGGAAGGGGCTGGGTGCAGGACTAGATGTGGCGGGAGGGGTATGCTGGCTCACGCAGCACCAGCATAAGGTGATTCAAAGCTAATCCAGCTGTGGCAAAGTGGGAGTTAAGTTCCTTCAGGATTAGGGACTTGTTTTCCACAATCTTGCCACTTGCAACTATCTCTGTTGGGACAGAGGGGCCATGGGCCATCCTTCTATAGCTTTGATAGTCTTCCATATTTTATGAGGGTTACCTTTAGCTTGTTAGAGTAGAAATATAATAGTTAGCTTTAGCAGAGTGAAGTTTTTTCACACAGTTATTCCTGGCTGTTCTAAAGGCCTGCCAATCCAAAGATTCTTTGGAATGTCTAGCTTTAGCCCAGAGCTTATCTCAAGCTATAAGGGCTGCCTTGAGATCCGAGGTGAACCAGGGGTTGGAATTGTTCCGTACCTTTACTTTGATGAAAGGGGCATGCTTATTTATTATTGTAGTGAGTTTGTCATTAAGGATGCAAGCTGCCTTGTTGACATCATTGGTTAGGTAAAGATCTTGCCATCTGATCATGCTCAGGTCAGATAGGAAGTTTACTGCACTGAATTTGCGAAAGGATCTTTTGTTATAAAGATGGGTTGCGGACGGGCCTTAATTTGAGATCTTTTGCAAGCAACAATTCCATGATCGCTCATGTCGTTGTGAAACACTGCCAAATGAGATATTGTGCGTGGATGGGTGGTTAGTACCACATCTAGAATGGAACTGCTGGCAGTATTTAGAGTGTTGTTCCTAGCAGGTTCACTGACTAATTGCCCAAGACCTAGCTCGTCACAAAGGGATTTGAGGCCATGTGATTTAGGTGACAGCCAGTCCATATTTAGATCTCCTAGAAATATTGTTTCAGTTTTTGTATCTACGAACATGGATTTCAAAAGATTAAGGACTTCATCACCACCAGATGGGGGTCTTTAGCCACCTAGGATAGTGATACATTCCGAGGAGGGGAGAAGAAGGCTCAGCGAAACTAACTCAAATTCCTTGGCTAGAGATTTGCAACTAATATTGGTGACCAAGTACTTAGATTTGGAATAGATAACCACACACCCACCTCTAGACTCTCTATCTGCTCTAAATAAATTGTAGCCCTGCAGTGATATTTGTTGATCAGTGTTCGTCTTTTTTAACCACCACTCAGTAATTATAATTAGGTCTGGATTAACGTGTGCAGCCCAGGCTTGCAGCTGTACAAGTTTTTTAGGCAGGCTTAAAATGTTGACCATCATCATTTTGAGACCTGTGGCCTCAACAAAATCGATAGTGAGGTAAGTTGTAGGGGGGCAGGGTTGAGCTCCACATTTCCTGAGCAGAGAAGAAGCAGAAGTATAACTTTCTTTAAGGAGCTTATAAGAATGGAGACTGCTTTTTATTTCTTTGTAACCCATACTAATGGCGCAAGAAGCGGCACCACTGTAATGACAGCTGATCATGATCAATGTAAGTGCTTGGGTGGACATAGGTGAGGACAGTAGCAAGGGGTGTAGGCTAACCGGTGAAAAGGCTAAAAGGAGAGGAGAATGACATAGTGTCTGCACGGTGAGACTGTTATAACATTAGGTATTGATAAGGTACATTGGAGAACTGAATTGCATTGAGGTACTTGGTGCACTGTATTGCTGAAAACTCTGCACCTTAGAGCAATAAAACACAATAAGGAGAGCCATGGTCCCAGATTGAGTGATCTCGTGATTTGCATTAGTGCAATATTTTCTAGGCAAGAAATTTGCCCACCTAGGTACTCACTAAAAACCTAGATGAGAAAATACAGCAGAAAGGGGAACAAGGAGAGCAGGAGCAGCTTAGTTAGTGGCCATCCACCCTTCAGACACAAGTCCCCTTGTAGCAGAACCGGAAAGAAGTAGAATGATAATGCAGGCTATATTGCCCATGAATGAATACAGTGATTTATGTAGAAGACGAAGAATCCCTCTAGTGGCAGGTCTGTATAACCTGCTAATGGAAAACCAGCCACTAAAAAAAAAAAAAAAAAAAAAAGGTAGTTAGACTATCGCACCAAGGCAGAGTGCTTGGATGGGGGGGCTCTGCAGGAAGAGCAGTCAGACAGAAGAGGTGTAAGCACTTTAAAACAGTAGTAGAAATTACAATCCAGCTAATACAGTTGAAAAACTCCTAATAACACAGTTGAAATGTGCTTAGTTCTATCGAAAATCTAACAAAGTGCCAGGTGTCTATAGCAGGGGAAAACTCCTGCCAATCAGAGAGGGTTTGCTGGAAGCACCCATGTTCCGATTGGCTGCACTGTTCCACACCTTCCAAGGAGCTGTAGGTGGGTGTCCTGCTCTTGGTTGGTGGCTGGCTGGGTGCCGGCCGACTGTGGGTGAGCTGGAGCAGCCCTGTTCAAGGACAAGCAGCTAGAGAGAAGAAGACAGAGCAGGTCTTAAATAGCATAGAGGAAAAGGGGATTAGATTTGAGCAGTTTAGTAAGACAAAAGGTAGTTAGACTTATCGGCACCAAGGCAGAGTGCTTGGATGGGGGGCGCTGCAGGAAGAGCAGTCAGACAGAAGAGGTGTAAGCACTTTAAAACAGTAGTAGAAATTACAATCCAGCTAATACAGTTGAAAAACTCCTAATAACACAGTTGAAATGTGCTTAGTTCTATCGAAAATCTAACAAATTGCCAGGTGTCTATAGCAGGGGAAAACTCCTGCAACAGAGTGGGTTTGCTGGAAGCACCCGTGTTCCAATTGGCTGCGCTGTCCCACACCTTCCAAGGAGCTGCAGGTGGGTGTCCTGGTCTTGGTCGGTGGCTGGCTGGGTGCCGGCCGACCGTGGGTGAGCTGGAGCAGCCCTGTTCAGGGACAAGCAGCTAGAGAGAAGAAGACAGAGCAGGTCTTAAATAGCATAGAGGTAAAGGGGGTTAGATTTGAGCAGTTTAGTAAGATAAAAGGTAGTTAGACTTATGGCACCAAGGCAGAGTGCTTGGATGGGGCGCTGCAGGAAGAGCAGTCAGACAGAAGAGGTGTAAGCACTTTAAAACAGTAGTAGAAATTACAATCCAGCTAACACAGTTGAAAAACTCCTAATAACACAGTTGAAATGTGCTTAGTTCTATCAAAAATCTAACAAAGTTCCAGGTGTCTATAGCAGGGGAAAACTCCTGCCAATCAGAGTGGGTTTGCTGGAAGCACCCGTGTTCCGATTGGCTGCGCTGTCCTGCACCTTCCAAGGAGCTGCAGGCGGGTGTCCTGGTCATGGTCAGTGGCTGGCTGGGTGCAGGCCGACTGTGGGTGAGCTGGAGCAGCCCTATTCAGGGACAAACAGCTTCCAAGGAGCTGCAGGCGGGTGTCCTGGTCTTGGCCAGTGGCTGGCTGGGTGCCGGCCGACCATGGGTGAGCTGGAGCAGCCCTGTTCAGGGACAAGCAGCTTCCAAGGAGCTGCAGGCGGGTGTCCTGGTCTTGGTCGGTGGCTGGCTGGGTGCCGGCTGACTGTGGGTGAGCTGGAGCAGCCCTGTTCAGGGACAAGCAGCTTCCAAGGAGCTGCAGGCGGGTGTCCTGGTCCTGGTCTATAGACATAGCAGTAAGCCAGCAGGCTTGCTCTTTCCTCAGTTGGGGAGCTCTCATGGTGGAAACAAGGATCAGAAGTTGTGGGGAGTGTGGAATAGGGCTTCTTAATATCTTTAACAAGTGAGGCAGACCCCTTGCCAGAGGTCTGCCACCATAGGGCAGGTCCACCGAATGTAGAGAAGGGAAGTCCCTGGGGCTTGACATCATCAGCAGTAGTTGTTGTTGTTGTTTGGTAGGACTCCAAGGGAGTGGAGAACCATAGGGTTGTGATACCAGAAGTGTATAATTTTGTTTTGTATGAGGCAGCTCCTGGAGTCCCTCACAGCTGAATGGATTGATCACCATCATTCGTCCCACTCCTCTTGGGAGCTATTGCCACCTACATTTGCTTCCCAATGGTATTTGGCTGCTGTCAGTGGGTCTCGTTGAGCATCCATAATTATCCTGTAGATGTGACCAGCCTTACCCAAGATCCTTCGAAACCAGGCAGAGATGGGAGGTCAGGTGTTATTCCTAGCTGCCTCAGGAGGTGCTTCAGCAGGGGGTGAGCCATGCTCCAGATCTGAAGAAGTCTCCAGTGATTGCAGGAGGGGAAGTCCTTGGATGTGCAGAGCTGTTCTAAGGACTGGAGATGGTTGGTCTGGTGGAGTAGTAAATCCTTCAGGCAGTGGATGCTCTGGTTGTACCATGACTGCCAGAACAGCGTTTTGTTATCCACAGTATTCCATGGGTTTCACCACAGGGGGATATATTCTATGGAAGACAGATCTTGATGCATTAGCTTACTTAGGGTCTTCCAGCCTGCTACTGATGTGCCCATGGAGATTATCAGTTTACCAGTCCTTGGGGTGGTGTTGCATAGAGTCACACTGGTGGAGGACCCTGACATCACAAACATTTCCATCTGCATCCAGAGAGGGGGTGCTCTGCATCATCTTTAAACCATTTCAACATTACAATTGCAAGGAATGCTAGGTGGTAGCCCCTGTACCAGGAGACGCCCATGCCTCTTATTTGGCAGTACGCCCTCAACTTAGCCACACTGTATGTAGTAGGTTTCCCTTCCCAGAGAAATCAGTCAGTCAGTCTTCTAGAACCTGGTGATGGGAATGGATATGGGAGGGGTTTCATAGTGAACACAGGATTTTTGGAAACTGGACCTTTCGTACATAGAAACATAGAAACATAGACTTTGATGGCAGATAAGGACCGCTAGGCCCATCTAGTCTGCCCATTTCCCTACCTACAGGATAGGCTGCAGATCCTAGTTAACCAACAGCCTATTTCTTCCTACCCCCCACAAGAATTGCCTTATGTCTGTCCCATGCATTTTTGAATTCTTCACAGTTTTAGACCCACAACCTCCTCAGGAAGGCTGTTCCATGCATCACTACCTCTCTGTGAAATAATACTTCCTCACATTGCCCCTGAACCACCCTCCTTCTATTTTTAAATTGTGTCCCTTGTTCTTGCAAGTCTCTTTTCTGAAAATGCTACCCTCTTGGACTTTGTTGAGTCCACTGAGGTACTTAAAAGTTTCTATCATGTCCCTCCTCTCCCTTCTTTCCTCAAGGGTATACATATTAAGCTCCTTTAGTCTCTCCTCATACGGCTTCTCTTGCAGACCCTGCACCATTTTAGTTGCCCTCTTCTGGACTGCCTCTATCCTGTCTATGTCCTTGCAGAGATGGGGTCTCCAGAACTGGACACAGTACTCCAGATGGGGTCTCACCAACTGTCTGTACAGAGGGATAACAACTTCCTGTTTTCTGCTGCTGATGCCTCTCCCTATAGATCCTAGTATACCCCCACCCTCCCTACTGCCTTCTCACATTGCTTGCTAATCTTAAGGTCATCTGATATGATTACCCCCAGGTCCCTTTCCTTTTTTGTTGTTGTTACTACCTCCCCACCCATTGTGTATTCTTCCCCTGGGTTCTTGTTTCCCAGGTGCATTATTTTGCACTTATTTGCATTGAATCCTAGCTGCCGTACTTCTGACCATTCCTCCAACCTTGCCAAGTCCCTTTTCATCCTTTCCACGCCTCCTTGAGTATGAACCCTGTTGCAGATTTTTGTGTCATCTGCAAAAAGGCATACTTTTCCTTCCATTCCCTCTGCAATGTCACTGATGAAGACATTAAAAAGGACTGGACCCAATACTGAACCCTGCGGTACCCCACTAGTAACCCCCCTTTCTTCAGAATGGACTCCATTTACAATTACCTTCTGTGTCCTGTTGTCCAGCCAATGTTTTACCCAGGCTACCACCCTGGGTCCCACTCCCAGGCTGGTTAATTTGACTATTAATCTTTTGTGTGGGACTGTCAAATGCCTTGCTAAAGTCTAGGTAGGCTATGTCCACAGCCCCTCCTGGTCTACTACTTTGGTCACCCAGTCAAAGAAATCTATTAGATTCATCTGACATGACCTTCCCACTGTGAACCCATGCTGCCTTGGGTCCTGTGCTCCACTGGCCTCTAGGTACTTGACTATTCTTTCCTTCAGAAGTGACTCCATCACTTTCCTTACCACAGAGGTCAGACTGACAGGTCTGTAGTTTCCTGCCTCTGTCTTGGAACCACTTTTGTGCAGGGGAATCACATCCGCCTTCCTCCAGTCCTCGGGTACCACACCATCCTCCCATGATTTATTGAAAAGAGTAGCCAGTGGTTTCACTAGTTCCTCCCTTAATTCTTTTAGAATTCTGGGGTGAATTCCATCAGGACCCGTTACTTTGTCCACCTTCAGTATTAGGAGTTCTTGCAGAACCCTTTCTTCTGTGAAAGGACTGGGATCGACCCCCCTATCAAGAGTGCTTCTGTTAATTGGATTAGGCACTTCCCCCTCCTCTTTTGTGAATACTGAGCAGAAATATTCGTTCAGTATTCCTGCTTTTTCACTGTCCCCCTCTGCCCACCCACCGTTCATTCTATTCAGCCTCACTATCCCTCCCTTTGTCTTTCTACGCTCATGATGTACCTATAAAGGTTTTATCCCCTTCTTAACTGAGTTGGCTATCTTTTCCTCAGTTTGGGCCTTTGCTATTCTGACTTCCCTCTGCTTCCTTCTGCCTTAACTGGTACAGCTCTCTGTCCTGTTCCTTCTGTGTTTCCTTATACTTCCGGAATGCTATCTTTTTCTTCCTGACTTTCACAGTCACCTCTTTTGAGAACCATAGTGGCTTTTCTTTCATTTTGATTTGTTCATTTGCTTCACACAAAGGCTTGTTGCCTCTGTGATGGCAGTTTTGATAATTCCCATTGTTGCTCCACACCTCCTTCTAGCCTGTTTGCTGAGTGCTTTTCTGAGGCACTCTCCCATCTTGCCAAACTCAGCCCTCCTAAAGTCCAGTACCCTCACTTTTGGCATTGACTCTGTAGCTGAGTTTAATGTGAACCACACTGTTTGATGGTCACTTGTCCCCAGATGGCAACCCACTTCTAGATCTGAGATCCTCTCACTGCCCTCATTTGAGAGTATGAGGTCTAAGATTGCTCCCTCACGAGTGGGTTCTGAAACTAACTGTCTAATGCCTGCCAACTGTAGGGCATCAAGAATGGCCCTGCTCTTGGATGTGGCTGCAGCAAATGTGCTCCAGTTAACATCTGGCATATTCAGGTCTCCCATCAACAGTATCTCCCCTTTCTCTGCCATTCTAAGAATGCCTTCTATCATATCCTTGTCCATTCCTTCCCCCCTGACATGGGGGTCTGTACACAACCCCTATACAGATTGTGGTGCCTTTTCCAGTCTCCAAGGTGACCCACAGTGCCTCCTCTCCTCCGTTTACTCTTTTGTTCAGTTGCTTTTTCCTTTACATAGAGAGCTACTCTCCCCCTCTTCTCCCCTGCCTGTCTCTCCTGTAGGTTATGTACCCTGGTATGTTAACATCCCAGTCATGGTTCTCTGTGTACCATGTTTCTGTGACTGCTACGATATCCAGGCATCCCTCTTCCATTAAGGCCATCAGCTCAGGGAGCTTGTTGCCCAGACTATGGGCATTGGTACTCATTACCCTTCATTTTCTGATGGCCTTACTCCCTTTTACCCCATCCCTGTCCTTCTTGCCTTTGTCACTTTATTCATTTACCCCTGCCTTTCCCCCTATCGACACCTCTATGTTGGTGTTTGCTGCACTTACTACCGTGATTATTTGGGGGGGCTAGGATTTTCCTGCTCCTTTCCAGTGCCTCCCCTGGCTAGTTTAAAAGCTTGCCAATGAAGCATTTAAACCTATCACCTAGGATCCTGGTTCCCCTCCCGACAGATGCAGTCCATCATGCCAGTATAGGCTTGCATCACTCCAGGTGGACCCCAGTTCCCAATGAAGCCAAATCCCTGAGTTCCACACCAGTTTTCAACCATGATTGAGATCCCATAGTGCGGAACACCTAGCCTCTCCTATGCCATAGATAGGTAGCACTCTGAGAAGGTTACCGTGCATGCTACTGGACTAAGGCCCCATCCCAATTCCACAAACTCTTCCTGCACTTCTCAATCCCTTCTTAGCCAGGTCATTTGTCCCTAGGTGGACAATGACATCCAGCTCCCCCCTGTGCAGCTGCTCGGCAATCCTCAGGATTCTCCCGTCCCTGCAAGCCATGGCACCAGGCAGGCACCTCACTCCCTCTCCCTTCCTCCCCAGTTCTACCTTCCTAACAATGGAGTCCCCACAGGAGTTGTTTCTTCCCTGCAGGGTCCCCTGCCACCCTCCTGTGGGTCTCCTTTGTGGAGGTTCCCAGCATTCTCCTTGGTCTCCACTGTGGGTGCCTCCATAGAGGAACCACATTTTGCCAGAATGGCATAGGAACTGTGGAGAGGTACAATGGGAGGGATGCGCCTCTGCTCCACCACCCTTACCTTCCCTGAGCCCACTGTGGTCCAACCGCTCCTCTTTCTGGCAACCTCTGAGGCAACGGCAGTGGATGGAAGAGGAGGTCCCACAAATCCTGGCCAACTCAGCCTGGAGATGAGCAACCTCCTCCCTCAGCCCAGAGAGGTGCCTGCAGATGAGACAACACCGCATCCTCCAGAACATCTCCCAGAAGACTGCTGCTCCACAGCCACTGCACTGCACTACTCCAATCATGTCTTATTTCTGGCCCCTTAACTGTTTGCAATCCTTACTCTTCCTCTGTTTTCTTTTCTCTCTCTCCTTACTTTCTGCCTGTGTGCCCTTTAAGCTCCCTGATTGTCCTGTTCTGAGACAAAATATCCTATATTTATGCAGCAGACCACTTACTTGCTCAGAGGCAGACCTCCAGCAGCTAGAGGGGGCCAGAGAGCTACTCTTGCCCTTCTAGGATGGTGGGTCCTTGGTGGTTCTGTGATCACTCACTTCCTGCCCCTAAACAGGAAGCTCCTGTTGTCAGTCAAATTCTGTGCCTATAAAAATAGAACTAGCTTTGGGTGGGGAGGGAAGGAGGGCAATATAGTCCCAGCAGAGAAGTCCAGTCACACAGCAGTCCTTTCTTCTGGTGTCTTCTGCCAAGCTATTAGCAGAAACTTTCTAAGGCAGTCTTTAAATATAGCTTCCTTCAAGCTAAGCCACTCCCCCTACTTACCAGATCTTTCTACAAGTAATTTAAACCTCACAGCAGTGAAGTCCTTTCAGTCACCTGAGATTTACACCTAGACAACTCTTCAGGTACCCATTCAGTTCAGTTAACCCAAACACACACTTTTTTTTTGTATGTTAGTTTTTTTACCCTAAATTAAAAGTCAAATACAAAAGTTCTTCTACTTTAGTCCCAGCAGAGAAGTCCAGTCACACAGCAGTCCTTTCTCCTGGTGTCTTCTGCCAAGCTATTTCAAGCCTCTAGTTTGCTGATTAGTGACAGATATAAACTCTTCCAGCAGTCACACTCTGTCCACATGGATTGTAGGCTGGGTTGAAGTTTGCACAAAGTATAGCTTGTATGTCAGGTTTAATTGTGATTCCCAGGTATGGAACCCCCTGTGGGGCCCAACTGAGACCAGCTTATGTGAAGTGGGCAGCAGGGTAAAAGGTTGTGATTGGAAGGACCTGCATCTTCCCTGTGTTGATCTGTAGACTAGACAAGGCTGAGAATTGTTATAGGGTTTGCATCAGGGCCAGAAGAGAGGTGTCTGGGGAGGTGAGTAGGACCAGGAGGTCGTCGGTGTATAGTAGAGTGGAGTACTTCTCTGGGTCCATGGAAATATCCTGTATGTGTGGGTGTGACCTAATAACCACTGTCAGTGGTTCTATGACAAGAAGAAAAAAGAAAGGTGATGGGGCAGCCCTGCCATGTGCCCTTCTGTAGGGGAAAAAAGAGGGGCAGGTAGCTATTGGTGGTGACCCATGCTAGTGTGCTGGATGCTACACCTGACGCTAAGCCGATGACCCGGGTTCAGCAGGGGAGAGAGAGGACTGAGTGTCTGGAGAACTGCTCTCTCTCTCGGGGAAGGGGGTTGCTGTCCAGCTGGTCAATCACCCTTTAGCGATGGCTAGAGGGAGATGCGAGTTGGGAGGCATGTTGCCGATGCAAGATGTCGGAGGGGAGGGGAAAAATGAAGGAAAACAGAGCTGGCAGGTTCTGTGATGGCCCCATCAGCACCCGTTCTGGCTTCCTGACTTCTGAATATTTGTCTGGGGTGGGAGAAAGCCAGCGTCCCTTCGCCTCGGCCCTGTCTTGGGCGGGAAACCCATGGGGCAATCAGAGGGGAGGTCAGATGGGAAATGATAGGGCTGGAGACCGAGTCCCCTCTGAGGGATGGACTGGAGCCACCTGGCAGGCTCCCAGGAGGATAAAAATATAATAGAAAAAAAAACCTTGGGGCCACATCCAATATTTGATAACACCTCATGGAGAAAGGACCAGAGGACTGAATCAAACACCTTCTCAAAGTTGATCAAGACTGTGGCTGTAGGGGAGCCTGCAGAGATCAGGTTAAGGAGGGAGAGCATATGATCTGAGCAAAGCCTGCCCTTTACAAACCTGCTTATGATGGGTGTACAAGCTTCAGTAGGAGCCTCTCCAGTTGAGAGGCCAAGATCTTTGCCAGCACTTTGCAGTCAGTGTTGATAAGAGAGATGGGGCTGTAGTTGATGCAGAGGAAAGGATCTTTGTTTTTCATAGGAAGGACTGTAATCACTGAGCCTCTAAGTATCAGGGGAATTTCCCCAGTCGAGTGCCTGATCATATACAGCCTTCAGGTGGGTCATATTGGGTATCAGCTGGAATAGGTCAGGTGGGATGTTGTCATCGCCTGGTGCCTTGGAGGACACCAGTGACTTAATGGATAGAGACACCTCTTGCTGTGTAGGTGGCTTGCCCAGGAATGTTTGGTCTTCTTCAGAGAGTTGAAGTAGACTGACACCTTCCAGGAAACTGTGAATATTCCCTGCAATAGGGGTTGCCCACTTTGTATAGGTTAACTTAAAAATTGCTGCAAAATGGCATTGGTTTTGAAGGGGTTTGGGCTGGATGTAGCCCATGATGTCTCACAGAGAGCCAATGTGACTGTTCACTTTTTGTGCCCTCAGATGGTGGTCAAGCAGTTTTCCTGCCAACTCCCCCTCCCCACAGCAGTACCTGGTCCATATTATGGCTAGCTTGGCCTTGTGGGAGAAAAGAGTAAGTCAGTACTTCAAGGACATGAGGACATGTGGGTTTTGTGGTAATGTGTCCAGCTCTCATTTGTAGGCATTATCCTTGTCCCATACCTCTTTAAATAACTCGGTCTCTTCTTTCATTTGCCTCCTTTTCATGTGAGCTACAAAGGCAATTATGCACCCATTAGATAGGCCTTGTAGGCCTCCCAGAGTGTGGCTGGGTGGATCTCAGGGTTTGTATTTGTATCAAAGTACTGCCTAGTTTTGTTGCACAGCAGGTCCCTGAATGTGGGGTCCTGCAATAGTAGGGGGTACAGCTTCCATTGCTTTGGCTTAGGGTGGGAAGGGGTTACTTGCAGTGAAATGGAGATGGGGCACGGCTGTAAATCATGATTACATCTATATCTGCCATTGCAGGGATTAAGTTAAAGTGTGGGATTGCAGCCAGACATCTATGACTGTAAGTTTTGTGAGCTGGGGAGATGAATGAGTAATGATGAATGAGTAATCACAGGCTGTGGGGTGGAGCAATCTCCACCTGTTTGTGAGGCTAAACTCGCTCATCAGATATTCTAGTGCCCTGACAACTGGATGGGTGATTGAGATGTGGCTGAGCTTCTATCTAGGACCCCATCCAATGGGAGGTTAAAATCACTGCCCAAGAGAAGTGTTAGGCTGTCCTAATTGAAATTGGCTATGACCTGGGCTAGGCTGGTGAAGAATTCTGCATCCTGATTGTTGGCTCGATAGATACCCCCAGTATGAACTGTGTGTCGGGGGTCTTGATGCTGGCTAGCACCCATCATCTATCTCCATCTGATCTGGACTGCACAATATGCCAGGGCAACCATTTACTGAGTAGAAAACACAGTCACAAACAGAGGTTGCACATGGGGGGAGGGGGGTGCAGAAAAAAACAGAATTCAAACTTTGAAATTCCACACTCACCCCTGCTGAAGTATAAATGCATTGATTGAGTAATATGGAGACCCCTCTCTTTCTTCTGTTGAAGGTGGCATGCATTTCGGAACCCAGCCATTCCCTTTTTAATTTTGGTGCTTCCACATCCATTAGGTGGGTCTCTTGTAGTCTATCCGTCAGCTCTCAGTTTTTTCTGGTGGTTGAGGACTGCCTTCCTTTTGATCGGGTGGTTTAGACCTTTTACTTTCAGGTAGTAAATCTGATCAATGACTAAGCCATGGTAAGGGGCCAAAAGGGGTGAAGATTGTAATCTTCAGGGTAGTCAGAATGCACTTTTCCCCTACAGTCCTATATTACCAAGCCAGGGAGTGCCAGATACTATACTTAGTCTGCATAGTTTGGGGCAGCCCAGAACACCAGTATCAGCAATAGCCCTTAACATCAAGAACAAGTATAAACAGCATATACTTACATGCACATACCCCTCCAATCCCATAGTAAACACTGATGGGAAAACAAATGCAGTAGTATCCAAAATATCTCCCCCCCAATAAGTATTAGCATTCATTCCTGTGGTCATGGAGGGCTCACTGCCTCTCCAATTGACCGAAAGGAACACCAGAGGCTAGGTAGCTGAAACACCACTCACAGTTTACCCTATCCAGTAGGGGAACATTCCTTCCTCAGCCCATCCCTCTTAACAATGCAGTGTCAGTGGCTCAGCAAGTAACACACTCACTTCTGAGGCTGAGAGATCAGTAGGCTGTGGGTTCTATCCCCACACCAGGCATTTGGGTTAATATTCCAATACAGACACTGTAGTGCAGCATGAGGGGGGTGCTGCACTCCTGAAGTGCCGTCTTTCGGATGAGACATTAAACCAAGGTCCCATCTGCCTGTTCTGGTGGTAGTTCAGGTGGATGTTAAAGATCCCATGGCACTTCTCAAAAAGAGCAGGGGAATTTCCCTGGTGCAATGGCCAAATTTACTCCATTCATGAAAAATACCACCAACAGCTTTATCATGTTCAAGGTCAGTTGGCATTCATCTGTAACCCCTTCCCCCGGGTCATGCCTGAAAATAGGTAGGATTTGTCTAGTGCACTTACATGGTCAACAAAAACTAAAAAGGAAAAAACAGTGCATGGGCATGTCACCATTCCAGCATTGTCAGATTGTGACACCTGAAGGACCTGGTTAGTGGCCCTGGTGGGCGGTGGGCGGGTGGTCACAGTAGTTTGTTGAGACTATTGGGCCCAGTGGACAACCAAAGCAGGGGTCCATAAAGGCATTCACTAGAAGGAGAGAGAGAGAGAGAGAGAGAGAGAGAGAAACAGCAAGTCACATACCTTTGGCAGCCCAGTGGTTCAGTGTGTACATGGGCTGCAAGGAGGCTGCTTCTTTCTACCGGGTCATGGCCACTCAAATTGAAAAGAGATGTTCCGGAGAAGGGAAGAAGGGAGATAAAGAAGTGGTTAGTATAATAACTTCATGGAAGTTTGGTTAATGAAGAAAACTGTACAGTTGGCATGGGCAGCCCACTCTGGTGTCATGTATACTGGGGGGTTAGAGGTCCCCAGTGAGCAATTGGCTAAATGGGGAGTAAAGTATGGTCAGTGGGTGCTAAGAGAGCTTGACCTCTGTCAGACTGAAGCTTGGCACTCATTGTCAGAGGTTTTACCTGGCCAACACTGCAAGGGGAAGGGGGTGCCACTGGTTTGTGGTATATTTCCAGGTGGTGGAGGTGGCCAAGGCAGATGCAGTTGATGCAGCAGCTGCTAGTACTCATAGAGGGTTGGGGGGGCTACTGGTGTACCAGCCCCCTGACTCACCCGGACTGTTCCAGGGCCCTCAGGTCCACACTGCACATTTCTCTGAGGAGGGCAGCCTGGGTCCACAAATGGACAATATTATACAGTAGTTGAATAGTAAGGTTTCTCCACCTGGTTTAATGACATTGGATACATGTGAGAATAATTCCAGTTTACCACCCCACAGAAAAATGTAGTAACTGCTCACACAATAAAAGCATACACTTCCCAATAACCAGCAATACTGAATTGTACCATAAACCAGCATTCTGTTTTATTACAGGGAAGGGGTGACAGGGGAGAAAATAGCCCAACAATAATAAATGGAAACAACAACTATACTCCACACTGCCTGTCACACCTCCCACCTGCAGGTGCACCTGGCTGCCCCAAATGGCCATTGGAAACAGTCAGTCAGTTGTGATGGGTATCTCACTGGAGTTGCTCCAAAAGGCAGGGATGAGGTGGGGATAAACAGTCTTATAAATGGGAAAATAATTTTTGGGGAGGCCCAATAACTTTTAAATAGATGCAAAGTTTAACTTTTTTCAGCATGGGCTTAACTTAGCACTAACAGAGTCCTGCCCATGTCTTAACCTCCTTTTTCTGACTATCTAGCAGGCTAAATAAAAACTCCCTTGAGCCAAATCTCAGAGGTACTTACAGTTTGTAGATACAGGATGAAAAAATATGTTTATTGTTACATTTACCTGGGGGGTGAAAAGGTGCACAGACTTGTTGTTTTCACTGATGTACTCCCCATGCAGTAGCACCCCTTACTTAGAATCCCATTTATAATTTCTGAATGAGCAAAGATGAACAGCAAACATTGAATAAGGTCTGTAAAGGAAGCAGTATGGCTCTCTCATTTAGCTAGCTCCACACCAGTTACCTGCACATTGGCTGGGGACCACAACTTAATTAAGACAATTTTAGGCTGATGCACCCTATATAAAGGAAGCCATTTGAGGCAGATGCAGCTTAGAGTAGGGACCCAGCTGATGGGTGGTCTACCTCAATGATGGTAGGTGGGTGACTTCACAGCAGGGCCCTGAAGTGAATAACAAGAGGTCCTCACTTTTTTTGAAATGAAATTAATAAGTTGCCAATAGAGGCTGAAAAAATATGTTTATTGTTTCGTTTACCCTTGGGAGCAGGGGTGATGGTGCACACTGACTTGTCTTTACTGATGTAAGCCATATCCAGTAGTACCCCTGACTTAGAATCCCATTTATAGTTTGTGAGTGAGCAAAGGTGAGCAGCTGATATTGGATAAGGTTTGTAAAGGGAGAAGTATGGCTGTCTCATTTAGCTTGCTCCCCACCAGTTACGTGCACATTGACTGGGGACCACAACTTAATTAAGCCAATTTTAGACTAATGCAACCTATATAAAGGAAGTCATTTGAGCCGGATGCAGTTCAGAGTAGGGACTCAGGTGATGGGTGGTCTACCTAGAAGATGATAGCTGGGTGACTTCACAGTAGGGCCCTGAAGTGAATACCAACAGACTCACACCCTTTTTGAAATTAAATTAGTAAGCTGCCAACACAGGCTGAAAAACAGGTTTATTGTTACATTTACCCCTGGGGAGGTGAGAAGGTGCATTGACTTGTTTTTACTGATGTGTGCCATATGCAGTAGCACCCATGACTTAGAATCCCAATTACAGTTTGTGAGAGAGCAAGGGTGAGCAGCTAACATTGGATAAGGTTTATAAAGGGAGAAGTATGGCTCTCACATTTAGCTAGCTTCACACCAGTTACCTGCATATTGGCTGGGGACCACACCTTAATTAAGCCAATTTTTACCTTCAAAGTAGGTGTTTTGACCTACAAAGCCCTACACAGACAGGGTCCAGACTACTTGAAAGAGCTTTTGATTCTCTACCACCCCAGGCAATCTCTCCACTCAGCAGACAAGGGGTTGCTAAAGATTCCAAGGGTTTCTCTAAAGTCATCAGGTGCTCATGCTTTTATATTCATTGCTCTGACCCTCTGGAATTCTCTACCCTGTCTGCTTCGTCAGTGAGCGACTGTGGAGGAGTTTAAAAAAGCCCTCAAGACCTATTTATGGTCTAAGATTAATTTTAATGAATTGATTGTGAATTGGAGCTGAGATTTAGTGTTGTACATATTTAGTGTTTTTTAAATTATTTATGGATTTTTATTCATTTATTGTTTATTGTTTTAAATATTGTAAGGCGCCTTGATTTGAGAAAGGCTCCATATAAATAAAGTTTCATTTCATTTTAGGCTGATGCAACCTATATAAGGGAAGCCATTTAGAAACATAGAAACATAGAAGTTGACAGCAGATAAGGACCTCAAGGCTCATCTAGTCTGCCCATTTCTTTTTCTACCTTATGAATGTGCCATTGGCCTTTGCTCTGTCAATGGGCTATCTATTCATATTCATCTGTATTGCTCCCATATGACTATCCCATTACTGTTTGAAGCCCTGCACTGTATTCATATCTACCACATCCTAAGGTAGGCCGTTCCATGCATCCACCACACTTTCTGTGAAAAAGAACTTTCTCACATTACCCCTTAATCAGCCTCCCTCTAATCTCAAGCTGTGTCCTCTTGTCCTGCTATTTTTCTTATATTGAAACATGTTAGACTCTTTCACCTTGTTAATGCCCTTAAGGTATTTGAATGTTTTGATCATGTCACCTCTCCCCTCCTTTGCTCTAGGGTATACATATTGAGCCCCGTTAATCTGTCCTCATTCATTTTCTGATGCAGTCCCTGCACCATTTTGGTTGCCCTTCTCTCGACCTCCTCAATTTTGTTAATGTCCTTGTGAAGGCGTGGCCTCCAGTACTGCATGTAGTACTCCAGATGGGGCCTAACCATTGTCTTGTAAAGAGGGATTATTACCTCCCTCTTACGACTTGTGATACCCCTACTAATACACCCCAAATTCCCCCTAGCCTTATCTACTGCTTTAGTGGTCTGCTTAGATGATTTCAGGTCAGCTGTGATGATGATGCCCAAGTCTCTTTCTTCCCTTGTGACTGTAAGCAACTCCCCTTCCAACCTATAGGTGGCTTCAGGATTTCTCTTCCCTATGTGCATCATCTTGCACTTCTTTACGTTAAACCCCAGTTGCATATTGAGCTCCATTAATCTGTTCTCATAAGTCTTCTGATGCAGTCCCTCCACCATTTTGGTTGCCCTTCTCTGGACTGCCTCAATTTGGTTAATGTCTTTGTGAAGGTGTGGCCTTCAGTACTGCACGCAGCACTCCAGATGGGGCCTAACCAGTGTCTTGTAAAGAGGGATTATTACCTCCCTCTTACGACTTGCGATACCCCTACTAATACACCCTAACATCCCCCTAGCCTCATCTACTGCTTTAGAGGTCTGCTGGGAAGATTTCAGGTAATTGGTGATGATGATGCCCAACTCTCTTTCTTCCTTTGCGACTGCCAGCAACTCTCCTCCCAGCCTATAGGTGGCTTCAGGGTTTCTCTTTCCTATGTGCATGATCTTGCACTTCTTTGCATTAAATCTCAGTTGCCACTCTCCCGACCATTTTGCCAGTTTATCCAGATCTCTTCTCATTCTGCCCACCCCATCTGGATCATCTACTCTGTTGCAGATCTTGTGCCATCTGCAAACAGACAAACCTTACCCTCCAGTCCATCTGCAATGTCACTGATGAAGATATTAAAGAGGACTGGCCCCAGGACTGATCCCTGAGGTACCTCACTTGTGACTTGCATCTCTTCTTTCTGTATACTATTTATCACCACTCTTTGTTTTCTGCCTGTCAACCAGTTTGCAACCCAGTTGACAAACGTCTGACCCACCCCGAGCCTACCCAGCTTATTAATCAATCTCCTATGTGGAACAGTATTGAAAGCTTTGTTGAAGTCAAGGTAGGTGACAACAACTACTCCCCCTTGGTCCACCACTCTGGTTACCCAGTCAAAGAAATCTATGAGATTAGTTTGACAGGACCTTCCTGTTGTAAACCCATGCTGTCCTGGATCCTGTGCTCCTATGGATTCCAGGCGTTGCACTAACCTTTCCTTAAGAAGCACCTCCATAATCTTGCCCACTACTGAGGTAAGACTGACTGGTCTGTAGTTCCCTGCCTCCTTTTTGCTTCTACTCTTGTGGAGCGGGATCACATGAGCCCTTCTCCAGTCTTCTGGGACCTCTTCTGTACTCAGAGACTCACTAAACAGTTCTGATAGTGGCTTTGCTAGTTCCACCCTTAGTTACTTTAGTACCGTGGGATGTATGCCATCAGATCCCATTGCCTTGTCCACCCTGAGCTTATTGAGCTCTTGTAGGACTCTTTCTTTTGTGATGGGACTAGTGCACACCTCTCTTCCCCCTGTGTCCATGGTGCTGAGCTGTGGGCCCTGCCCTACCTTCTCCTCAGCAATATTGAGCAGCAGTATCTATTTAGGATAGATACTTTTAGATGGTCCTCCTCCTCACATGCCTCCTTATCCCCTTCAATCTTAGCAATACCCCTTCTGAACTTTCTTTTTTCACTAATGTATCTATAGAAAGTCGTGTCACCTTCTTTTACTGTTTGTGCTTGTGTTTCCTCGGTTTAGGCCTTTGTCTGCCTTACTGCCTTTCCTGCTCCCCTTAGGGAAGTTTGATATGTCTCCCTATCATCATCCCACTGCATTCCCTTATATTTCCTGAAGGCTAACCTTTTGGCTCTGACCATTTCTGCATTTGAAGAGGATGCAGTTTACAGTTGGGACCCAGGTGATGGGTGGTCTACACTGATGATGGTAGTTGGGCGACTTCACATCAGTGACATGAAGTGAATACCAAGAGACTCCTACTCTTTTTGAAATGTAATTAGTAAGTTGCCAATACAGGCTGAAAAAATATGTTTATTGTCTCCTTTACACCCTGGGTGGTGAGGGTGTGCACTGTCTTGTTGTTTTTACTGATGTATGCCATATGCAGTATCACCCCGACTTAGAATCCCATTTATAGTTTGTGAGTGAGCAAGGGTGAGCAACTAACATTGGATAAGGTTTGTAAATGGAGATGTATGGCTTTCTCATTTAGCTAGCTCCACACCAGTTACCTGCACATTGGCTAGGGACCACACCTTAATTAAGCCAATTTTAGGCTGATACACCCTATATTTTTTAATTTTTTTATTTATTTAGATCTCGGATTACAAATACCTTTGAGCTTAGAGCTCTTTTACAAAGGTTCCATGTCAGTAGCATAATACAACAGGTTAACAGAACAAAAAGTATGACAAAACAGTGTACATAGAGAAAGGAGATCAACAGGTTCACAGACTAAACAGTGTATGGTAAAATAATTGTAAGTAAAAAAAGAAAGCAATAGTTGACATTCACAGTGAATTAAAGAATAGAAACAAGTAACTCTAAGCAGTTTCATACACAGGAATGCATACAGTAACTTGAAAATCAGCCAAAACAAGCTTTGTCAATTACTGGTAAAATCATAAGGTAAGTTGAAATCAACCAACAGACCTTGACACTACAGATGGGGGTGGCATTAGGTAGAGTGGAGGAACGGTGAAGGGTGTAGGGTAGCAGGGGGGAGGGGATGTCAGAGATAGTGCTAAGGAGATTTAACAGTAATCAAGTGCTAGGATTTTAGATTGCCAAAGAGGGTTTAGCCAAAACAGTCAAAGGAACGAGTGGCAGAGAGTAGTCACTGTAGCTTGGATTTGAAAGGGCCCAATTTGGATTCAGAGGAGATATCACAGTTGAGGGCATTCATCCAAAGAGGGGCTCTGTAGGTGAACGATCTTTGTCCCTGGGAAGTACAGCAGCTAGGGACCAGAAAGAGCTGGGATTCAGAGTCATGGATATGGTGGGTATTAAGAAAGGGACTGAGAAGACCTTCAATTCCAGGTGGTAGGAGGCCTAGGGTTATTTTCTTGGCCATCAGGCATGTTTGATATTTGATGTGATCTTTGAGTTGGAGTCAACCAGTTTGTGCATAGAGATCACAAGAGTGGGTGAGACAGTGGGCTCCTGAGATGAGGCGACACACCTTATTTAGAGCAATGGAAATGTGCCAGAGGGCAGTTTCAATGGCAGATCCACAGATTATCAATCCATAGTCAATAATGGAGGTAACACAGCTCTGTACGGCCAGTCTTAAGGCTTCTAGTGTAAGGGAGTTCCTGTGTCTGTAAAGGAGGCTGATGCGAGTGTTAACTGCTTTGACAATGTTGTCAATATGCACCCCATAGGATAAGTTCCTGTTGATGGTGATACCAAGACACTCAAAATAATGCACCTGCTCAAGAGCAATCCCAAGACGGTTAGGGATAGTCAGGGGATGAAGCTTGTGTTTATTGTGAGAGCTGCTGAAGAGCATGAGCTTAGTTTCTTTATAGTTTAGCACCAGTTTGTGATCATGGAACCATTTGTCTACTGATGCAAATTTCAGTTGCAGCTGGCTTTCAAGAGGCATGTGGTCTGTGTGACTTGTGTAGATAACAGCCTCATCCTCATATAGTAAGATTTGTTTGGGGCAGGATCTTGGAAGATTGTTTAAGGATGGACCCTTGTGGGACACCTGAGTGAACTGGTTTAGAGTCCAAGATGACATCAGCAATTTTGACTTGTTGAATGCGGTTCTCCAGATAGCTTTTAAATCAGGTGTTAGAGTCGGCGGAAATGCCAGCATTGTTTAGCTGTTCCAGTAGTAGGGGATGATGGATCATGTCAAATGCTTTTGTCAGGTCTATAAATGAGGTCTCAACTATCTGTCCATGGTCCAAAGATTTGTGTATGAAATCAGTGAATTCTAGGAGAGCTGAGGAGGTGCTGTGTCATTTTCTGAATCCATGTTGTTGGGTACATTGGATCTTATGTTTATCAAGATAATCTGTAAGCTAGTGCGTTCAAGTGCCTCGGAGAGGGGCAGAAGTATGGAGATGGGCCGGTAGGTCACGTGGAGAGACCTGTCACCACTTTTGTGTTACCATTGCTGATTTCCACCTCTTGGGGAACTGGGCAAGGCTAAGTGAGAGATTAAAAATCCAGGTAAGATGCACTCTCTAGTGTGAAGGACAACAGTTTAAGATCGAGGGAATCCCCGCTGTGTCTAGATTTACCAGTTGCCTCGAGCATGTATTTACGGGGGTTTCTGTGGTGAGATAACTTTAAAGCAGAATGGAGGTGGCTAGTAGGTGTGGGAGTGCTATCAGAGGTGGGCAAGGTGACATCTGCATCAAAAAAGACCAGTGGGAGAACACTGCTGAGGTCCATGAATGCATTATTGAAAGTATTGGCAATAGTTACAGGGTCAAAGGTAATGATTTCATCTAAGTCAAGTATGGTAGGTGGCGATTTTGAGGTTTTACCTGTGATTTCTTTAATATTACCCCAGAAAGCTTTTCCTTTGCCCCAGGTATCAGTTAGCACTTCCTGATAGTGTTTCATTTTTGCTAGACGGCTGGACCTGGTGCAGTCATTTTGCACTGTTTTGTAGTTCTGAATGTCAGATTGTGTGCCAGTGGCTTGGGCGTGGTGCCAGAGGTGGTCCCTTATTTTCATGCGAGCTTGGAGTTCTACAGAGAGCCAGGAGTTGAAAGGGCCTTTGATTTTGCATATTTTTAGGGGTGCATGAGAGTTGCAGGCAGAATTATAGGTGTTGATGAAGTGTTCGAGTGCTGTGTCAACATTCTTCGCTCTGTAGATTGGAGACCAGTCTTGCACTCTAAGGAGGGATTTAAGAGGTTCCAGGTGACCCCAGGCAAGGACTATGCTGGTAGTTGTCTGTGGTGGTGGTTTGCAAAATGTGTTTGTACACATGCAGATTACAGGGAAATGATCACTGAGCATATCCAGGAGGACAGTGGTGTTAGTAATGAGGTCTGGGGGGCGCCAGACAGCAGACTTCCAGGCAGGATGTGTCTTCATTAGCTCCATGCATCTTGCTCCCATTTTTGCCCATGAAAAGTCAAATTCATTTGAATTTTACATTACAATGAGTTTCAACCTACTCAGCAGACTTCAAGCTATCGAACGATCCTAAATTCGTCATGGGGCAAACAAAGCAAAACCAGCCCCACTCGTCTACAACTTCACGGCCTCCCTCGACGTCACTGCCTCAGCCACTCAGTCTGCAGCTAGACCATGTGGTAGGACCTGCTAGTTCAAAGGATCCTCCATGGCAAGCCCTGGTGGAATCGATTAGGGCTATAGGTTCTAAATTGGAAAAAAGTCATCCAAAATGGAAACTCATAATGTGGCAATTGCATCCCTGACTTCCATGATAGCAGATGCTGAAAAGCTATCTCTTTTGGCTCAAACCACCACAACAACCATAGTTAAGGAGAACCAGCAGCTTCAATACAGGTTGGAGAGTGTGGAGAATGCTCTACTGGCTGGAAATGTTAGAATTACCGGAATACGGGATCACGTGATGCAGTGGATGGCGTAACAGACTTTTCATCCAGCTCCTGTCACCCAGCATTATTTAATTATACCTAAAGTATTTCAGAGACTTTTGATTCTCTTACTTGGTGACCGATTGCTTCATCAACCTTCTGGGAGCAGTCTGAAGAAAAGAATGGATGCCAAAATGCATCTGGAGATGCCGAGACACACGCCTCCTGTCTCCCCCAAGAAAATCAGCAAGCTTTCCGGGGCTCAACAGAGAAGTGGCAGTAAATCATCTACCACTACAGCCTCCAATACTCAGGCCCCCGACTCATCTCCCCTCATGTTGGAACAATTCCTAAAAGAATTCATTCCATTCGCAATAATTTAAAATCTTTGGCTACGGAAGTCAAGCAGATGGCGAATATGCTTGACGATCTCTCAACTCGGATGGCAGATTCCCGAATCTCGCCTAATTTCCATTGAGAAATGAGTGGACAAGACGGACGGCGAAATGACTGAAATTAGACACAGAATAAAGAAATCATAAAGTATGATAGAAGATTCAGAGGGGAGGAGTCACAGAAACAATGTAGTAATCCATGGGATACCGGAGAAAGCGAAGGGTAGCAATATGATTAATTTTATTCAGAAGCTGATCTAGAAGATGGCAGGTCCTTCCCCTTTTGGTGCCTCCTATACAACTGAGCGGGCCCATAGAGCCCTAAGGCCAATGCCAGCACAGGGTTCCTCTCCCCGACCTCTGATCTTCAAATTCTTAAACTATCAAGAGAAGCAATTGTTCTTGGGGAAGATCGAAGAGCTGCAGGATGTACTTTAGGAGGGGGAACAAACTTTGCATTACTCAGGCTCTACCAGCCTGGGTGAGACAACGATGAGCTCTATTCCACCCCATTGTTACAAGGCTTATTGCTGCTGGAATCAGATTTAATATGGGATACACTGCTCACTTGCAAGTAATGTTAGCTGGGTCTTGGGTTCGATTCGAGGAGCTTGAGCCAGCACAAAGCACCCTGCAGAAAACTTTGCCTGATCTGTTTCCAGCTCGTTGAGGGAGTCTGTATTCTTGTGTTTCCGGTGAATCACTGAGTGTCTAAAAGTAGAAGTACTACTGTGAGATGTTGAAAAGGGCATCCTGGAAGTTTATGATTCATGGTAATCGGGCTACCTCAGGCATGAAGGGTATTTTCAGATTACTCAGTTCTGGTTTATGGGACTTAAGGAACCGGCCTACAAAGATCCGAAAGTAACTGTTGTTTATGTTGAACTTTGTTTCTTTCTTTAGTTTTCATACTCAGTCCCTATTCTGGGGGGGGGGGTTATGTTGTTTTATAAGATGCAGACTCCTTGTCAAGTTTATTTAGTAATTTTCCTGAATTTATGGTAAAGATGCATAGCTGCCACAAGAGGGAGCTCGGCTCATAAGACTGAAGAATAACAGCTGTTTCTACCAAAATGACTGGGACATTTTATGTTTATGGGAATGAGATTATTGGTCCTGATTAATATTTCCCAGCTATTTAAGTTTGTTTTATGTAGCCCATGTCTCATATATATTGGGTGTTATGTTAAAATCAGTAAATGGGTTTTATATAATCACTCATGTATCATTGTTGATACAGGGAGTGGGTACATTTTGGACTGAATGCTGTCATATTAGTTGATCTGTAATGCCCTGCTCACTAAGGGGTTAAAGGGCTGTGCAGAAAAAAGGAATTCTAACAGATATTGTTTCAAGTATCACTTCTCTCTAAGGTTAGAGCTAGTATTTTGAACTCACTATTATTTTGTTAAGTCTCTTGACTGGGTGATGGAGAAGTGGCGTAGAGAAAGCATGTAGGACAGGCTGTGCAGCGTGGTGGTTACAGTAATGGGGGATATTTAGGGGAATAGAATCACGCTTGATGTTAGATTTGGACAGTAGAAAAATATACAGGGACACTGGTTTACTGGGACTGAGAAAGGGCATATTCCATTTTGCACATTAAAAAAGAACGGTATTGTCACCGTTGTCTGCTAAGCCAAAATCCGGTTTTACCGGTGTTTGGTTTTGTGTACTTTATTTAACAATTTTTAACCTGCTAACATGCATTTTAGCAATTTTGATCCACTATACACATCCTTCCATCCTTGTACCAATTTAAAGTTATTTTAGGTACAAGATGTGATGGCAACAACAACACTACAGCCCCCATCCCTAGGTGTGATGGAAGCAGCGCCATGTCCCCATCCCTCTGGTGTGACAGAAGCAGCAGCACTATGGCCCCCATCCCTTAGGTGTGATGGCAGCAGTACTAATGGGTCATCATTCCTCATGTGAGATGGCAGTATCAGCACTATGGCCCCCATCCCTCAGGTGGAACAGCAGCAGGCCTACATTCCTATCCACCAGTGGTGATGGCAGAAGCACTACAGCCCCCACCCTTCTGTGTGATGGCAGTAGCAACAATGCAGTACACATCCCTCTGGGGTGATGGCAGTAGTGACAGCACTATGATCCGCTTTCAACACTCACACTCCACATGCACAAGTTACAAATGACTTGGCCTCTTGCTTGTTAGAACTCAGATGTGAATTAATCTGAACCATCACTGCTAAGGTGGACTACCTTTGTTTTTCCTATCTATAATTTAACTGCCTGAATTGTATATCTGCCTGTGACACTGCTGACCAGGGTTGGGAACAGACTTGGGTGTTGGAGGGCCAGCTGGTGGGTGAAGGCTTGAGTGTCCACGACCACTCCCCTTCTCCTGAGAGGAGGGTGGGTTCATGGCTCAGGATTTGCTGGTCCATGGTGGAGGCCAGAAGCACAACAACACGTCAGTCCTCACTGCAGGAGGAGTGTGACGGATGTAGGCTTGTGCATGGACATCATGTAGCCAGTCACGCCCCAAGAAAATGGGAAAACACCCACTGGCCAACGAAGGATGGCTGCTGGTCCTACCACCAGAAGCCCCAGACATGTGTCTGTTCTGACCCTGACATGCCCAGGATACACAGAATGCTCTTTGGGGCAACTCTTCTCCCTGGTAGCCTCCCACAGGGGTAGGGACCCTCTCAATGAAGGGTTACTTTGGGTTACCTGGTAGCACAGCAGTTAGGGTCAGTGGATAGTGGTCGTGACTCAGCAGTGGTGGTAGGGGGCCTTGGAAGGCCTGAAGGAGTGGCTGGCCAGGGGGTAGGAGAAGCAAAAAAACTGCTTGAATTTGCTTCTTTGAAATAAAGTGTTTGCCTAAAAATCCACAAGTGATTAGAGGAGGACCTTCAAATGGATTCATGCATCTCTCAGGCATGTGGATGCTTTTTCTACTTGGTGTCCATGAAAAGGGTGTCTCCCAGTTTTCATGTCTTTGTTCAGATGTGAATTAAGCACTACTCTGCCCACCAGCATCATACAGCCCCTGGGGTCTTACCTTGTTAAGTACTCTTAAATACTTAACATTTGCTTTTTGTTGAAGCAGTCTATCAGAAAAAATTTTGTTGTCACAGAGACAGAACCACAAGGTAGGAGAAAAGGTGCAAATGACCCAATTCACCTAAATGGGGTGCTAACTGTGAAGTCTTTTCATAAGTAGAAGCAGTTTCTTCTTAAAGAACATACTTTCATTCAGACTAGTTTTCATTCAAACAACTGAGGATTTTGGATGGCCCTACTGATTATAAGCTTGAATAAGTTAATTGGTAACAGTGATCCTGCATTTATCAATCTACAGCTTAGATGCTTATATGCAAAGAATACAATACAAACCTGACTAAAGTCTAAAAACAAGCTTATAAAACATATCTGAATATTTACCTTTACCTATACAAAATCATTGCAGCCCAAGTAAAACTCAAGTATTACATGGTACTCTGACTACTATTCTATGATGTAGTAAACATATATTGGTATTTATTTTACATTCTTTGTAAAGCAGGTAAGGCCCACTAGGCAGAGCTGTCTGTTTTAAGGAGTGACCTAGAAGCACTTGGGAGGTTAAGTGACTTGCTTGGATGCAAGTGGAGGTTATGGGACTCAAACCCAGTCTGCGAGGTAACCAGTTCAATCACCGTTTGTTACTCTAACCACTAGAGCATGGGTGGTTAAACTGAATAGCTGATTACAACAAAGCAGTTCGGGATTTTATTACTGTTTCTATATGCAGCAAAGCAGAAGAATGCAAAAACAGCAGCATTCATTTTAAGATGCCGAAATCTAGGTCGGCCCGCTAGCACTGCAGTGGCACTATTGCTTGCAATGCCAGTGACCCAGGGTTAGAAGCAAACTCTGGTTGCTGGAGGTCTGGCTGGGGAGTAGGATCGAGCACCTGGGGGACTGCTCTCCTCCTCCCGGGAGGGTGGGCTGCAGGTCCTGCTTCTTTACCACCACTGGTGTGACCATGGGTGGTGGTGCAATGGTGCTGCAGAGTGATCTGGAGGGGAGGACACTAGCCAGGATCTGGAGCCGTGACATGTCTCTATGTGACCTACCTCCTTGGATCTTTAGTGCCGGTGCCCTCAGGGACAGAGACCAGAGAACCAGGAACAATCACCCCATATCGGCCACTAGCAAAAGGGACACAGGTGCCCCAGACCTCATAATCAGGCTCCATGTGGGACCCACTGAGCTGCCTGATACACACTAAGGGAATGTGGAGGGGTGACCTATGGTCCCCTCCCTTCCCACCTGGGGGGTACAACCCAGGCAGGATAGGGGCAGGTCCACAGGAGTTCCTGAGCATTATCTGGGGGTGAAGCTAGGGGATACCGATGCTGTGAGAAGGGAACACAGAAAGAGAAAATAAAAAAAATGTAAAAAGATACTGAAATCTTAGAGATTCTGTGCAGTGACATGCAATTTCCGTGAAGCACCGGTACAAGAATGCAAAATCCGCAAACCAAGCAGGATTCCATGATTGTTACCGGTGTTACCGGTAAAATTGGAAAACCAGGGTCCCTGAAAATATACAATGGGATAGGGGGTTGGGAAGGGGGTGGGTAATTATATGGAGAAACACAACTAGACACGACAACTATAATGTAGGAATGTTCTGGTTAGCTTTTTTCCAGTGGGGCTACGTTTTAAGTACCCTTTTTAGTATATACAATGGCTAATCCCATACATATAGCCACCTGGAATGTAAAAGGGGTGAGGAAAAGACAAAAGCAGTATCAGATATTAAAACACCTCAAGATCTTAAATATAGATATAATGTTCATTCAAGAAACACATTTATTAGATGTGGAAGCATCCCAACTTAGGAGACAACAATTTGGCCAGTTTTTCGCAGCAGAGGGTACAACCAATAGCAGTGGGGTGATGATTCTTATCCATAGAAGGCTCCCGTTCACCATGACCAATGTATATACAATGGCTAATCCCATACATATAGCCACCTGGAATGTAAAAGGGGTGAGGAAAAGACAAAAGCAGTATCAGATATTAAAACACCTCAAGATCTTAAATATAGATATAATGTTCATTCAAGAAACACATTTATTAGATGTGGAAGCATCCCAACTTAGGAGACAACAATTTGGCCAGTTTTTTGCAGCAGATGGTACAACCAATAGCAGTGGGGTGATGATTCTTATCCATAGAAGGCTCCCGTTCACCATGACCAATGTGGTCAAGGACCCAAGGGGTAGATTTATATTGGTATAAGGAGTGCTTTACAATAATGAGTTGTTGTTGGGTAGCATTTATGGTCCTAAGCAGCACACACCAGGATTTTTTATACAACTCTCACAAATGGTTCTCCCCTTTTATCTCCTACCCATTAATCCTGGAGGGGGGGGTATTTAACCTGGTTAATGACCCAAACATTGACAGATTGGGTTGTAGAAACATAGGTCTGTCACCTGCTCAATGTGCGTTAAGGGAATTAATAAACCAGTTAGGTATCTGTTATATATGGAGAGTGTTCCTCCCCCTGGAAAGGGAATATACATATACTTCCCTGTTCACTTAACATCCTGTAGAATAGATTATATTCTCCAGTCTCACTCTCTTATTGCAGGCACCTTAGATACTTCAATTTTACCTGGCCCACCATCCAACCATTCACTGGTCTTAACTCAAGTTTTTTTTTCCCATCACTTCATAAACGGGGATCTAGATGGAAACTAAATTACCAGTTGTTGAAAAATCCTGGTTCAGTTAAGGGTATCCAAGAACACATCGAGTTGTTTAAGAAGTTTAATACGGACCTGTCTGAGAGACCAGACATTACTTGGTGTGCTTTCAAGGTGTATCTCAGGGGTATCCTTACTAGCTTAGCTACAAGGGAAAAGAAAGATTCCACCCGTCAGAATATCCCAGTTACTTTCCGAGATTAGGACTATGGAAAAAAACTTGTCCCCACATTCCCCAGAAACTAAGAGACAGGAATTAACTAAGGTAAAAGCTACATATTTAGAGCTATTAAGAGAAAAAGCTGATTATTTAAAGACATGTGCCTCTTACACTGACCAGGGAAAAAAGGCTGGCCGCCTTTTGGCCTTTAGGATTAAACAAATGGAATCTTTTCGGTATACAACCTCATTATGCTATCTTGCAGATGGTTCCTTATATACCAAACCAGAAGATATTTTACACGAATTCACTGAATGCTATAAGGAACTACAGTATATGGTCCCAAGAAATCTCACCCTATGGAATAATGTGTGAAAACTTATCTGGCCGAGGCAAATCTTCCTCAACTAAAAGATGAGCAATGTGCCAGACTCTCAGTACCTGTAACTGCTACAGAAATCTCTGATGTTATTCAAAGCCTACCGGCGAATAAAACCCCAGGAATAGATGGCTATTCGGCCAGTTTCTATAAAAAATGTAAGGATTACTTAATTCCGATGCTCCTTCCCTTATACCAGCAAATCATATCAGGTAGAGAAGTAGATCCCACGCTGTTCGAGGTACTGATTATCCTTATACTCAAACCCAATAAGGCACCTGATTTGGTTACAAATTATAGACCCATCTCAATGATGAACCAGGATGTTAAAATACTAGCTAAGTTATTAGCTAATCGTCTTGGCCTGGTTTTGTCTACTCTGATTGGACCTGAGCAGATCAGATTCATGAAAGGGAGATCTTCTTCTGATCATCTCTGCACCCTGTCTCATGTATTCTCATCATCCAGGGATGCACCTTTTCCAGCAGCCTTGGTCTCCCTGGACACCGAGAATGCATTTGACAGGGTTAATTAGAAGTACCTGTTCTTAATCTTAGAGGCTTTTGGTTTCTACTTGGATTTCATAAAAGAGATCAGATCTCTATACAAGTCCCCCACAGCCTGGATTTTGGGTAATGGGGTCATATTGGTCATATCGGAGGCTACAACGCTTCACTCTGGAACCAGACAAGGGTGCCCATTATCACCTCTGCTTTTTAACATCTACTTAGAGCCTTTAATTTGTAAATTGCAAAATTGCCAGAAATTCCAAGGTATTCCTATTCACCCATTTGAGATTAAAGTATCAGCCTACGCGGATGACCTGCTTCTCCAGCTCTCGAATGCTATCATGTCTAAACCTCCTATGTTAGAGATTATTGAGATATTTAATAGATTCTCGAATTATAAATTGAATATCAATAAAACAATCATTTTTCCACTTAATAATAAACTGTTTAAGGCAGATATTTTAGTGTTAGGGCTTGCTTGGAAATAAGACTCCCTAAAATATATGGGTATTGAACTAGCAAGGCAATCAGGACAAATTATAAAGCTAAATCTTGATAATTTAGTTAGTACAATAACCCAGGATCCAAACAGATGGGCATTATTACCAGTTTCATTATGGGGCAGAATAAACATACTCAAATTGAACGTTTTTCCATGGACTTTTTATCCACTATCCATACTTACTAGTTGGCTTCCTGCAGGATGGTTCAAAAAATTACATTCCCTGTTTTCTAAGTTTATATAGTACAGTAAATCCCCTAGGATAGCATATAATAAACTGACTGCTCCCAAATTAAAAGGAAGATTACGTTTCCCTCACTTTAGACTTTATTTTTGGGCCACTCATATTAATAAATACTTACAATGGATTTCTGATGAGGGACAACAACAAATCCTGGCTTGGCTCAGAATTGAATTGGCCCTAATACGACCAGTTGGGCTAGCTCCTGAGTGTTTACTATATATTAGAGAAGGCCTTCTTCCTCTTAAGCTCAGAAACTCTGCAATAGGAATATCCCTGAAGATACATGCTCTTATTTGCAGTTTCCTCAAATATGATCAAGGTAAAAATCCTAATCAGCCTATAGTGGGTCATTTACAATTTAAAATTGATGGAAGGCCTACTGTGCCTAACTGTATACCAGGACTACAACATATGCATATCTTGGATCTTAACGACAATGAGCTGTGGCTTCCAATCGTGGAATTTAAAGAAAAGCTTGTGCCCAGTCACAAATTGTCCTTCAGAATAATTCAGCTGTGGCACTTACTGATACAAATATTTTGTAAGATCCCTTCCTTTTCAAAAGGTTTCCCCTTTAGTAAGGAGTTGTCCTCATTATGTAGTGGTGCATTTACAGTGTTTTACATTCGGTAGTAGCCACAGACATTGCCAGCTATTTCCCGAAATTTCTGTGATATTTCCAGAAATGTCTCATGCTTTCTCATTTCCACAGTAGAGGCAGCAGAGAGAAACTCTTTAGAAATGTCATGAAATATCTGGAAATAGCTGGCAATGTCTATGGCTACTACTTTACTTGGAAATTTACTGACTATTTTGGGCCCACTCAATATTGGGAGACGCTATTCCCAAGTTACGTAGTAGATTGGCAAGTATCATGGCATAATTGCCATGCATTTGTAACACAAGATAGATTACAGCTCATGCAGATGTACATTCTGCATAATGTTACTACACACTCCAAAAAATGGCAAAAATGGGCTTAAAAGCATCGGCACAGTGTATTAGATGCCTTCAGGGAGTAGGAACACTATACCACTATACCATATATTCTGGTCTTGCTCTAAAGTGGTCCCTCTCTGGACTAAGATTAAGCAATTATCTGAACCCCTTTTAGGGCTTGAAGACCTGTTTACCCCAGAGGTTTGCCTACTGGGTGATTTCTCAGGGATCAGGATCCTCAACCGAAAATGCCACATGTCGATTATATCCTTGTCGGTTAAAAAACTAATTTTGAGACACTGGATTGACCAGGAAGCGATATCCTATAATGAATGGTTGTCGGAACTGCTAGCAAATTTGCAAACTGAAAAAACTATTGCTAATCTGAATAATAGAATGGAAAAATTTGAAAAGATATGGGACCCCCTATACACCTTCTATTCTTTATAAAGCATACATGGACTGTATGGAATTTATGGACTAGTTAGTACTACATTAACACGAACATGTGTAGAGGTAATACTCTTGTATAAGTTGTGGTTTCTTGGGGAGGGACGGGTGGTAGGGTGCAGAGGGTTTGAAACGGGTAAGGGGGTAGGGGAATGGGGGGGCAGAATCATGCTGTTAAATTTCCTCTTGTATTAAGTAAATTGTTTTTGTAGTTCTGTCCTATGTGTGGGAGGAAAGAAAAAACTTGAATAAACTTTAAATTAAAAAAAAAAAAAAATTACCGGTATAGATGGAGGTGAAGAGGGAGTAAACTCACTGGTCTTTTTGTGGCAATGGCTAGCTGAAGTGCTCACAATTCCCGAAGGTTTTGAATGGACTGACCTGAGGCAGGTCTACCGAGTTATCCCGAGGGTGCAGCCTGCAGATTCGAATCAGCCTTAAGACTGCAGGATCAGAGACCCAGGACATCCTTATTGGTGTTGCTGGAGCATCATACCCTTTGGAGATCCACCATCAGGATATAAAATTGTATCCCGCTCTTTCGTTCCAGACCTGGGCAAGGAGGAAGCAGTTCAACACTGTTTGACAGCAGCTCAGGTCTCTGGAGATTGCCCACTCATTTCTGTTGCCAGCCCACTTGAGAATTACTTACAGGTGTCGATATTGGCAGTTCAAGGATCCCAAGGATGTGGATCAATGGGCCAAGAAAGCCACAGCAGAATTCAACACTAAGCCGGGGATGGACAGCGATGCACTTGGTTCCGAATCAGAAGAAGAGTACCAGCTCCTTTTCTACTGATTAAACTATTAATGCTGATTGCTTTTCAGTCAGAGACTGGGACACTCGGAACTGAAAATTAGTTTTGAGGGAGAGAAATATTGTTTAGTTTGTCCTCTCACTGCTTTAAATCAAGGAGGGTGAGTTACATTATATGACTAATACTAAAGTTAGGGTTCTTTGTCCTTATCTCAAATGTTAACTGTTTTATTGGAAATGAAGTCAATATGACTGGGTTGTGAACATCGTTTTATGTTTCTCAGAATGTTTTGATGGGTATGAGGGAGTAGGAGACAGTGGGGCATTGGGGACTAAGCTTTCCCTTTATGATGCTTTTTCTCTATAAGGTCACAGTACTACTGGTTGATGCAGTTCACTTTTTTTGGACATTCTACCCAGTTAATGGACAGATACCTTAGCCACCGGCATTTGGGACATTTATAAACTCTAGGACACTTGGCAGATCAATGCCATTTATCTTCGTTGTACCGCTACTCCTACTGTATATGCATGTAAGAGCTAACTAATGTGATACCCCATGTTGTTGATATGGAATTTGTTTATATCCTCTTGCATGATGACTATGTTTGTCATGTTTTTATTACTAAAGCAATAAAAAGAAAGTAAAAAAAAAAAGTAATGCAGTCTGGATGCCATTTGAGGCGGATGACCTTTAGAGTAAGGACCCAGCTGATGGGTGGTCAACCTTGATGATGGTATCAGGGCGACTTTCCAGCAGGGCCCTGAAGTGAATATCAAGAGACATCCATTCCTTTTGAAATTAAATTAGTAAGTTGCCAATACAGGCTGAAAAAATATGTTTATTGTTACATTTACCCGGGGGGGGGGTGAGGGTGAGCACTGACTTGTTTTTACAGTTTGTAGATTCAAAAGGGGGTTTTGCAGAAATCTGTTTCAACAGTGTCTTGCTGCTATCAGGAGTTGTTTGTGGTGCACCACAGCAGCATTTTGCAGAAAAACAGCGTCTGGCTGGATAAATGAAGAATGCTTGTCTTCACCTGTTAGGCTTTTCAAATCTTTGCCTCTGAGGCCTTTGTATGTGGTGTTCACCTGATAGGCCTCTTGACATTTTCCTCTTGCTGGTCTTCTTCCCCATTGGTCTGGGGGATGGGGCAGGATGGTTTGTTCCCCAGACTTGTCACTTGGCCCACACTTTTCTCTACTACAGTAATGTAGCGGGGCTTTGGTTCAGTCTCTAGCCCCGGCACACACAGTTAATCTAGCTTGTAGCAATAGTAGTCTCCTAAAAACTAACCCCACCAAGAGGAAACACAGTTTTCTAACCACTTTATTCTCAGCTGTAGACACTGATTGTTTTAAGGCTGCAACCTTACAGTTGCTGTTTTTCAGCTGCAAGCTCCAGTTTCTCTTCCCAGGCTGCAGGACATTCAAATTATCTCTGTCTCTCTCTCTCTCTCTCTCTCTCTCTCTCTGGCAGCAAATCTCAAATGTTTCTCTCTCTCTCTCTCTCTCTCTCTCTCTCTTTGGGTTGCAAAGTCTCAGACTGCAGAGTCTCAAATGCTTACTCCCAGCTGCAGGTTCAGATCTTAGCAGCAGGTTCATATCTTGCAACCAAGAAATCAGTTAGCAGCTCCCATTCTTCCCCGATCCACCTCCAAGTGTTCTAGTTCTCCCTTGAGCTGTGGGGCACAAAGGGCCATAGGCTCAAACATGGGCCTTGGGAGTGAAAAGCTGACAGTCTTTCCTACTTTCTGTCTTCTCAGGATCCTCTGGAATCTCTCTTTTCGGCGGGCAAGCACAGCCTTTTATAACTTTTGAAGTCACCTCCTAATTGGCTGCATGATTACCGGGTGCTTTCAGTGTCCCTTGACATTTATCCAGTGGCCCCCATTCTGCCAGCATGCTATGAAGTCCATCATTATTATTTAACTTTATGCCCCACAGCAGTTTTGTTTTAGTTTTTGTTTGGTTGCGGAGACTTGGGTGTTGAGTGCATTTAGTTCTTTGTTATTCTCCTCACACACATTCGCGACCTCCACCAACTCTGCAAAGAGGTAAGCAAACATATTTTCTACTTTTTCCATCTCTGGTGGAGTTGTTGGGGCCAACAGCATTGATAGCAGGGTCAGAGCACAGGTTGGTGAGCTGTGTTTCTTGCAGCAGAGTAACTTTGGAACTGCGCCAGCTTGGTTATTACAACCATCAAAATCGGGTGCAGGAGAACATGCGGGGTGAACGGATGCTAAGATTGCTGACTTTTAGGGGCTGCTGAGGAGAAATATCTGGTAGGATGATGCCGAAGTGACCGAGAGTGTAAATGTTAGGTAGCCATTTTCTTCGGTGTTCAACCCACGCCCCCTCCCTTTTCATTTAAATACTCTGTGGTTTTCTTCTGCTTGTGATCAGGTTTAGTTAGTGTTTTTCTTATTTTCTCCTTTCTGAGTTTCATTCCACCCAACCTTTCCACAATAGAAATATATGAAAAACAGTTCAGTTAGTAAATTAGGCAGTAATTTTCTCAGTTCACTATTACCACCGCAGTAAGTCTTTAGTTTTAACAGTCACTTAAGCACAGAAGGATCACACCAACTAAGAGCTTCACATACCAGAAAGTCCTCTCTCCAGAGATATTCCACTAGCAAACTGTTCTGTTTTCAAGGTGAGGGTTGCTGGTTACTTTGGCATTTCACCTTGAGAAGAAGAGATGAACCTCAGCTGGATTTGTTTCACCATCACAGTAAGACTCTTTGTGGCAATGTATTATTGCATACAAACTTATAAAAAATATGGTCAGAAAAAGTAACTCGTACATAATAAGTGACCCAGTTTCGAGAAAAATGTACCCACTAATCTTTACACTTTTATACTAGGCAGCTTTAAGATAGTAAAAAGTTCAGAAAAAGTATCACCATCAAAAGTATCAAAAATATCAATATATACAGCTACTAAAAAGAAAGTATGTAAAACCAAGGAGATAGTGGAGGAAGTAAAAGTCAAAAAGATCAGATTCAGGCAATAAAAAACGACACAGCAGAAGGGGGTAGGGAGAAGTACCAGGAGATGGAAAGGGAGGCAGGGAGGTCAGTAAGGGAAGCCAAATGTGATGGCCGCTGAACTGGTAGTCCATGCTGTACTTATGGACTTGGGGTTTCTTTGCTCTGAGTGGCAAAGGGAACTGTTTTACAACCAGCAGCACCAGCAGCACCAGCAACACCCTCAGCAGGTGGGATGGCAAGGGACCACTTAAGGTTCACTTCAAATGGGGGTGAGTTGATGGAATCACCCGACAATGAGAGGCAGGAGTCGTACACAGAGGTTCAACGAAGAGAAGGCGATTATTAGACAGGAGGGGAAGGAGGACATGGTTGTGCAAGAAAATACCAAAAACAAAAACAACAGGTAGTATGGACAGCATTATGGTTGTCTAGGCAGTAACCAATAACATATAACTATATAATGCAAACTCTAAAATGTCTAATGCTCTGCAAATAACTACATGCTATATAACTTATATATGGGCTGTATAAACACTTTATCCCAACCCTGAGGTGCTAAGTGGAAAACCACCACTAAAAGTCTATTGCTGTAATGGAAGTCTAGCTTTTCTGGTAGTCTTCATGCACAGCTGAAGAATGGGAAGCGAAGGGGAAAGGGGAACTCCCTCTTAGCACCAAGCTACATCGGTGCAAACCTAGGAGAGGTTGGGAAGGCAAGAGGAGATGTTTTTAAACAGACTATAGTTCTTCAGCCAACCCACTCTCCAGAGTTGCCAGAATACTTGTGACACAAAAGGACCAAACTTGGCTGAGCTCTTCCCTGGCACAAACCCTCAACCAGGGCTGCCAAGGATGAAGAACACAAGACTTGGCAAAGAATCCAAAAGAAAGAATTGCCAAGAGTGAAGATTCTGCTGCTGTTTCCCTGGCACAAACTCTCAACCAGGGCTGCCAAGGATGAAGAACATGAACAGCTGATGTTTCTTGGAACCAACCCTCGACCAGGGCTACCAAAGACGAAGAACACAAACTGTTGGAGTTTCTCTGGTGAAGGGTTCACCTGAAGGACCACCAAAGTCAAGCTGGATCCCAGGAGACCACACGGTGCATGCAGGATGGAACAAGTAGAAAGAAAAGACTGTGAGATAAAGATCTGTATTCCACAAATTCAAGACCAGAAAACAATAAATTGGCGGATGCGAATACACCTTGGCCACGACGGAATCAACTTTTGGTGAACAACTGGGGAGTGCCGGTCGAGGTTTCTTTCAAGGTGTTCCATTTCCAAGCTGACTGAACCACCAGGTGAACCAGGAACCGGTGGCTGTGACTCACACCACGGGATGTCAATTTCAGCTTACAGCAGACAACAGAGAAGGGAGATGCTGTGAAGTTCTTCACTGGCTGAAGCCTGCTTCAGTGAAGAATTAGATGCGACTGAAAACTGAGTCCACACACTTGCACTGAACACTGGTACTTCTACTTTGTACTGAGCACTGGAATTCAATAGTTGCAGGGGCAATTCATCTGGAGCAGGGGTAAATTGCAACAATCTTGAACAATTGTACTTTGTAGGGGCAATTTGCCTGTAGCAGGGGAAAATTGCAACAAACCAGGGAAGTTGTACTTTGCAGGGACAATTTGCCTGAAGTGGGGCAAATTGCAACAATCCAGGGCAATAAGTTGGTTGAACTGGTAAAATTGGTTGACTCACCAACCAGGAAAAATTATAGAACTGGCACCAGCACACTCTAGGACTGGATCCTTACCAGTCACCCATCGTGGATATCTAACACTAATGTCCTCCCTGACCCTCTCAGCGACCACTCCCCTGTTAGCTGCACTTGTTCAAATAAATTCACCAAACAACCACCAAAAACTATCACCAGCAGGGTTCTACCCAGTGGTCACCTTCATCAACTCATATCCCACCTCCTCCATCAAGACTGGTCCTCTATCTTCAATGCAACCAACGTAAACACTGCCCTTGATCACTTCATAAACATCTTCACTGTGGCCTGTGACACGTATGCTCCTATTAATAAACGCAAAGTCAAACCACTCAATAACCCTTGGCTCACAGGTGACCTCCTCAGGATGCTAAAAACAAGATACCACCTATGGGAGCTGGCCAGAAACTCTGGAAGGGAAAACAATATCCAAAACTACAAACTTGCCCGCAATGACTTCATCAAAACCATCCGGCAAATGAAGTCCACCTACCATAAGCATGCCCTCACAGACTCCTGGGGCAATGGTTGGGAATTCTGGAAGACATAAAGGAGCTCACTGGGAATCCACCCAAAACTCCCCCCATCAATACTCAACATCAATGGAACCACAACCCTGAACCCAAAAACCATTGCGGATACCTTTAACAAAGCCTTTACTGACCTCAGCGCTGTCCTACCCCAGGACTACTTCAAAGATGGTGAAGCCCCTCTGTCCACAATGAACACTACTCCCACCAGCTCCCCCCACTTCTACTTCAAAGCAGTCAAGGCTCACCAAGTGTGCAAATATGTAACCAAAGTCCTTGGTAAATCAAGATTCAGTAATGACTCCCTCGATCTCAAAATGCTGTCTCTCACACTTGATGAAGTGCTTAGTCCTCTGACCAGAATTTTCAACCTCTCCCTCAGCCTTTGCCAGTTCCCGGACAGATGGAAATCTGCCACTGTCACTCCAATCCATAAAAGTGGTGACAAAACTGCCCACGATAACAACAGACCTATCTCCCTACTACCCCACTCTCCAAGGCACTAGAACGCATCGTCTTGAACCAGCTCACAGAATACCTGGAAACGTTCAACATCCTGTCCAAGCAACAACACAGGTTCTGCAAAGGTCACAGCACTTCCACAGCCCTATTTGAATTCACCAGCGCAATCCACAATGCACTTGACTCCGGTGAACTACTAGGCTCAATCTATATTGACTTAACTAAAGCCTTCAACACCATCAATCACCGCCTCCTGCTTGTCCAGCTTCAGAACACTGGACTGTCAACCGACTCCATTGGCTGGTTCAAGAGCTACCTTGAAGAATGGTCCAAAACAGTAAGAATCACTGATACACTCTCAGACCCTAGACTGGTCCACTCGGGAGTCCCCCAGGGCTCCATTCTGGGACCCCTCCTCTTCAGACTATTCTTAAACTCACTACCGGACAGCTGCCCAGAACAAATAATTATCTATGCCGACGATGCTGTGATCCTCACCTCGGACCCTGATCCAATCAAATTACAAAATAAACTTCAGCAGGCCTTCTCCTCCATTGAATCCTGGTTTCTAAATCATAAACTGCTTCTTAATCAGGAAAAAAAAAACAAGTCTATGGTCTTTTGCAGCCCACACAACAAAAACAAACAACTCTACTTCTCTATTGCAACCAAAGAAGGAGCCATCCTAGAGCAAGCACAATTGTTCAAGTACTTCTGCATCACCCTTGATCCCCACCTCTAATACGCTGTCCATATCAGCAATGTTGCAAAGTCTGCCGATGCGAGGCTGGGCATATTATTCCAGCACAGGAAACACCTAACCCCAGAAGCACTGGCAGTAGCCATCTAAAGCTCCATCGTCAGCATCATAGACTATGGTCTTATCATATAGAGGTCTGCAACTACCTCTGCTCTCAAACATATCACAACCTCCCTTAATAAGGCCTGTTGTCTCATCACTGGCTCACATCTCCGTACCCACACATGTGACCTTTATTCCCAATCTGGATGGCTTCAACTGGACAAATGCATAAAATACCAAACCTACATCATGGCCAAGAAAATTATAATGGGTCTGGCCCCACCTGGTGTCTGTGCCCTCCTTAAGTCTAGACATAGGAACATCACTACAAGGAGATCCAATTCCCATCTACTACATATCCCATGATGTCACACGATCCAAGGACAAAGATCATTCGCCTATCGGGCATCCAACTGGCTCAAATCTCTTGGCAGCAACATAGCAACCGCTCCAACACTCGGCCTTTTCAAGTCTAACCTGCGCCTCTCACTGCTTGTATCATGTGATAGCCCATCTTAACATTTCTACCATTCCAGCTGCAAATGCCCCAGTACCCAGCACTTACAGTCAGTCTTTGCACCCCAAGAACCTTACCTGTCATATTCCCTCGACAAGGCCCCCCTGGCTGCACTGTCTTCCACACTCACCCACCTCCCCCCCGTATATCTACTCCTGCCCCCACCCCAACCACCTCCCATACTCCCCCTTACCCCTTGCACCTCCTTCCCTCCTCGATCTCCTAACCCCCCCCTTCCCTTGTCTTGCTCATAGCTCAAGTCTTTGTACTGGTTATTACATGTCTGTAAGTCAATGACTATATGTTTGTAACTAAAAATGATGACTGTTGCACACGCTGACGTGGAACCTTTGTAAAAGAACCTCAGCTCAAAGGAATTGTAATCCTAGATTGAAATAAATAAATAATCAAAGTCCATGGCAACTATCCGTAGCAGGGGCAAATAATCAAAGTCCAGGGCAGTTTTTCACAGTAGGGTTAAATGACCACAATCCTAGTATAACACAGTCCAGTCTTGGTTCTTTTGCAATCAACACAACATTTCAAATGCTTGTGTAATATACAGTTCACATAGACAGTTCATTCGTTAGCAGTTGAATGTTAAGTACCCCTTGTTCTGACCTTCCACACTTATGGGTCCCTCTTTAACTAGGATCTGGCTACCCCTGGCAACCCCGAGCTTGATGCCCTCTTTTCCTAGCCTTCCTTGTCCTCTTTATCACTGTGCCCCTCTATGCTCTATGGGCCTTTCTGTTGGACCCCTTTAACTATGGCCTTTCTTTACTGGGCCCCCTTTAACTGCGGGCCTTTCTTTACTGGGCCCCCTTAACTGTGGGCTTTCCTTCTGGCCCCCTTTAACTGTGGGACTTTGCTGCCCCTTTAAATAACTTGGGCCTAACATGCCCATTTAGTTCTACTGGGCCTTTGCTACCCTTTTAAATTCCTCTACCTGGTAAATGCTGGACCCCTTTAAATGAATATCTGGACCTTCCTGTTCATAGTCCCCCTTTTGCTCCACCTTCAATCCACCCTCTTATGAATATTCATTAACTTCCCCACTGGGACTCTGAGTCCTGGCCCTTCCCCTGGGTGTCACTAGCCTCAATATTTTACTTTCAGGCCAGCCCTCCCCCTCCGGGTTGTCTCCTCAGGTGCCCTTACAGCATGATTGATAAATAAAATAACACTTGAAGTTCAATTCATGTGGACAGCACTCTTCTTCTGTGCTGCCACCAACTCACTGCCCCAGCCTGGGGTGAAGAAGCTGCTGTGGGAAGCAGGAGGTCTCTGGTAGAGTGAGGGACCACAACAGGCAATGCAGTGGGTGACTCAGGTGGCAGGGGCCTTGTGAGTCTTCAGGACACCTGATGACTCTCTAAAGATGTGGCTCTACTGCACTCCACCTACAGGGAAGCAAAACTTAACTTTTAAATATTTAAAATAATAAAACCGGGGCACCAAGTCCTTTGGGTGCACAGCAAGACTTTACTTTTACTTTTCTGGTGCCCGATGGCACTAGTGACCATGCAGCAGCTTTGGGCAGTCTTCAGGAGCTGGAGGCAGAGCAGGCACGCAGACTAACCTAAGGGGATGGTTTCAAATCACCAGGTAAGCCCTTTTCCTTCTCCCCTTACACTTGCTGCATCCTCTGTCTTCAACAGCTATCAGGGATCTCCTCTAACTGAACAACCTCCTTTCAAAAGCTAACACTCTGGTTTTAGATTCTTTGGAGTAGACTGCTGTGCATGAGCAGCTCAGCACAGCATTCCATCCTAGGCGATTGTTTACTTTTGCTGGCACAGCAACCTGGTTTCATTATTTATTCTGTGATCTGGGCACCTTTTCTATTTTTCTATTGTGCCCCCAACTATGGGGCACCACACAAAGCTCAGACAGAAGAGCATGGGGTTATCATCTCTGATGACCCCAAGGTAGGGAACAAGGTAATAGGTAAAGCAAATAGGATGCTGGGATGCATAGGCAGGGGCATCACCAGCAGGAAAAGGGAGGTCATAATTCCATTATACAAGATACTAGTGAGGCCCCACTGGAGTACTCTGTCCAGGTCTTGAGAGCTTACCCACATAAGGATAAAGACAGGGTGGAGAATGTTCAGAGGAAGGCAACAAAGATGGTAAAGGGACTGCATCACAAGTCCTATGAGGACAGGCTGAAGGACTTGAATATGTACTTCCTGTAAGAGGAAAAGGTTGAGGAAAACATTATTTTCCAGTGAAAAAGATGTTCCAGACTAGTGGACATGGGATGAAGTTGGAGGGAGGATAATTTAGAAGAAATGTGAAGAAGAATTTCTTCACAGAAAGGGTGGTGGACAAGTGGAACACCCTACCTGAGGGACTGGTGGAGGCTGAAACAATTAGAAAATAGTCAGTGAAGACGTCTTGCTCGTGCTGCTGCTAGCTCTACACTGAGCTCCAAAGGGGATGCTTTAACTAATCCTTTTACATAGATACACAGATACATAGACACTGTCAGCAGATAAGGGTCTATGGCCCACCCAGTCTGCCCATTTGAGCTTGTAAGTTCCCTTTATGTTTTTCTAGAAGTCTGTAGCCCCTTACCCCAACCTCCAGAATTCCCTTATGTTTATCCCATGCATTCTTAAATCCCAGAATTGTTTCAGCCCCCACCACTTCCTCTGTCAGGGTGTTCCACTTTTCTCAACCCTTACTGTGAAGAAATTCTTCCTCATGTTTCCTCTGAATCACCCTCTCTCAAACTTCATCCCATGAACTCTAGTCTTGGAACATCTTTTTCACTGGAAAATGATGTATTCCTGCACCCTGTTCCTCCCTGTAAGGTACTTGTATGCCTCTATCATATCCCCTCTCTCCCATCTCTCCTGCAGGGAGTATATATTCAAGTCCTTCAGCCTGTCCTCATAGGATTTGTGATGAGATCCATGTACCATCTTTGTTGCCTCCTCCGAACCTTCTCTACCCTGTCTTTGTCCTTACATAGATAAGGTCCCCAGAACTGTACACTGTACTCCAGGTGGGGCCTCACTAGTGTCTTGTACAGTGGAATTATGACCTCCCTTTTCCTGCTGGTGATGACCCTACCTATGGATCCCAGCATCCTACTTGCTTTACCTGCTGCCTTGTCACACTGTTTCCCTACCTTGGGGTCATCAGAGGTGATAACTCCAAGGTCCCTTTCCTGCTTGGTGCATGCTATATCCTCACCCCCCCAACTGATATGTTGTTCCTGGGTTTTTGCACCCCATATATATTACCGTGCACTTCTTTGCATTGAATTTCATCTGCCAAACCCTTGACTATTCTTCAAGCTTCTACAGGTCCCTACTCATTCTGTCTACACCGTCTGGTGTGTCTAGTCTGTTACAGAGCTTCATGTCATCAGCGAACAGGGAAATTCTGCCTTCTAGGTCCTGCGCAATGTCACTGTTGAAGACGTTGAATAGGACCGGTCACAGCACTGATCCCTGTGGTACCCCACTGGTCACTCTTCCCTCTGCAGAGTGACAGCCATTTACCACTACCCTGTGTTTCCTGCAACCCAGCCAATTACCTAGCCACAGCATTACTGTCCTGCCCACTCCCATTTCTGGCATCTGATGTCATCAGCCAAAAGGAAAAAAGGGTTCCAAATTTGAAAATACTAAATATAATTTAAAATATATTAAAAATACCAACAATTGTTTCAAACCCAGTGTAAAATTCTAAGAGCAAAGATCTCACTATTATTTGTGCAGGTGCTGTTTATCAGGGTCATGTAAACATTCAGCAGGGTAGTGAGTTACATTTTTAACAATTGGAATATAAATTCAAAATGTCAATCCCCAGAGTTATCAGAAACACCAAGGCAGTGTTCTACATCCCAATAATCCTCCTATGGCAAAACAATGTTCATCAAGAATTTCAATTCATCTATCCTGTAGCCAAGTGCTGCTCCTCAGTGACTTAGCAGCTGCACACCTGACAAAACAGTTGTGCAATGACTACACTGCCAAACCCAGTCCACAGTTCTACTTTTAATCCAGAGGTTCAGTGTTTTTGCCTTTCCTCCAATGGCCCATCTCACCCCATGCCACAAGCCATCACATTGTTCTTTTCTTCCTGCGGTGCTTCAAGCTCACTCTCCATGTCTTCACCACGGAGCAGGTCTCCCATATTCCCTGGGTTTCAAGTTCTCCTACAGATCTCAATGTGGACTTCCATAGACCACCAGAATGCTACAGCCAATTAAAAAAAAAAGTACAGCTCAGAAATTTTTAGACAGCACACAAGTGAACTTTCTTTCCAAGGCACCTGCTAAAAATGACACACTAGGCTAATAACCCAATTCGAACTTGCCTTTCAACATTTATAAGATGTAATCAGTTTGCCATTTTGGAAAAGTGCTATATTGATTCTTCTCACAAAAATATGCAGACATGTCCATGTCAGAACACCAAGCTTAGTGGCTAACTGGTAGCATGCAAAACAGTGCTATTTTAAGGTGCATAAACTAAGAAATGATGCAATCCATTTCAAAGCTGGCTGCCAGTCTTACCTGCCCTATCACTTCACACCAATAGAGCTTCATTAGGGGATATGGCTATACAGTTAGTTACCAACTCTTAAATACTGAAATTCTGTGACACGCAGATAACAACATAATGACATAAGAGTAAAAATTCCTAATCGGAAAGACAAGGCACTGTGAAAATTTGTGCTGCACTCACAGTTTAATGAAAAAAGAAGACTGATTCAGGGTAGCAAGGCCCAAGTAATTAAAAGAATAGCACTCCACCTCACTATGCAACAGATTGCAAACCTGTCTAAAATATAAAAGCAGGTTACAATTGTAGTGTTGGGAGCTCCTCCACAGCACACTAGCACTTATTTGCCATATTCTTGGGTTGAATGAGACTGAAAAGTGTAGGATTCTAACCTGTCATCCACAGTCCCTTCCTCAAAGCCACTGTAAAGTGTAATACAATCATGGGTTTTCTATTTGCATTGACAAATAAATCTCCGTCCTTTCTTGGTCTACCTGCTCAATATTTAACAAAATCCAGATAACAGTCCAACAGTTCATCCAGGCTAAGTGGTGGTGCAGGAATGGGTGGCTAGCCTCAACAACAAATTGCAGCAACAAAATCCAGCCCTCAAGAAAAAACTACAACCCAGCAAGTTCAAGTGAACTACTGCTGAGTTTATTTAGAACTCCTCAGCTCAAAGGACTACAATGCTCCAGTGCTTCGACCACTGCTGGCCTTCATCATGGGGCATCACATAGTCCTCTGAGCTGATGAGTTCTAAATAAACTCTGCAATAGTTCACTTAAACTTGTATCCAGACTGTAATGTTTTCCTGAGTGCTGCATTCTGTTGCTGCTAAATATTAACAAAGCAGATGCCATTGACAGATGGACTTACAATGGAACTGAAATAATGTCACCCTGGCAGAATAGCCACATTGGTCTTATTTCTGCAATGACAGGTGAACTTTATCTGGGAGTACTACTGCATCTTTCAGCTGAAGGTTGTCAGACCCCTGTACCCTACTGGAATATGGAATCAGTTCAGAAACAAAGAAAACCCCAAAAGGCACTGGCATATGAAGCATAAAAAATCCTTAACTCAGACGCCATTGCAAACATGAAGTTCAACAGCCCAAGCAGGCATACTAGAAAGCTACCATCAACCTAGTTATCATACTGTCTACTTGAACCTTCCAGCATCTTCCTAATAAGAAACAAGCTAGTAAAACATGGGGTAGCTTCCCACCTTAAGGAGAAATGACATCCCTGCCCATACCTCTCAAGTGTCATACATTAGCTGTGACATCATTTATTTTACATCTTCAAAACGTTATGTTTCTGCCAGCCCAGCAGCACAGAGGACTGAGGTGCTGGCACCTTACCTTGCTCTACACTGGTGACCCGGGTTTGGGAATGACCTCAGGTCGCTGGGATGCAGGCTTGGGGGAGGAGGGCTGGAGCAGGATCAAGCCAAGGTTCTCCTCTCCAAGGAGTGAATGACCACCCATCTGTAATCCCTGTCCCACTGGGTGGAGGTCCGGTGGGCACATAGGTGGTTACAGGCAGCAACAGAAGTCAGGGAGGGCAGATGGGGCCCCCAGATCCTGGCATGTGCTTGCGCCTCCATGTACGTACATGCATGTGTATGCCATGATCCCAGGATGAGTAGGGAGTAAAACCAGTAATACAAAAATTGTGTATGGAAAAAAAAAGGAAACTCCATGTTTCTTAAGGAGAAGGAGTCTTCCCACATCTCATGCTGGGACTTCAAAGAAGTCATTCATATGATTTTTGATATTTCATTAGCAGGAAACTTATTGAGTGGATAAACATAGTTGTTCACAATTTTCAGAGTTTATTTAAGGGATTATATTAGATGCCACATTTTTAATCTTTTTGTGAAACATTTTGAGGAGCTCTGTCACACTTTGACGTGACTATGGGTTGAGTGGTATATTTCCCCAAATGCATTTAAATTGCAGAAGTGAATCTGTTTTGGACAACTAGCTCATGCACAAATCCTTCACTACATTGCTGCAGCTCCTTCTAGTCTTACCAGATAAACTACAACCCAGCATAGTTCCTAAATGTCACATAACTATTTAAGCGCTTCTCCATGTACTGGGAGATACTGAGTGTTGGATTAGATTGATTGCTCTTGATTATGTTCCAGATGAAATTCAGGATCAGGGTAAAGAGTATGTTCACATCCTGCGCCAAGTTCCAAGATTTCTCAGACTGTAATTAAGTTAAGGTATTTGCAAAGCCATTGTTCAATCATAGCAAATGCAAAATCCTAAACATAATATTTAATCATAAATCCTCTTACCCCTTGCCTTTATTCCTAGAACATGTGGATGCCTGGCCCCTTAAAACACCTGGATGCCTATCAAATTCACCCCGTTCAAAATGTACTAAATCCCCTTACTTAAGGTGTCATGAAGTTACCAACAACCAATTCTGGAACACCTGGACTGGGTGTCCATGAAACTATCTAATGTGTATGCTGCTAATGTTATATAAAACTTTATGCCTACCTAATTGAACAGCGAGGGAATTCACTTCACCCCAAAACTGAACTGTATTTGCATTACTGCTACTTCCTATCCTTGTACCTCATGCAGAGTGTTTACTGTAACTTTACTAACTTACTGAATGTGCAGTGTTATTCCCTTTATGTACTCTTAGTAGGTACCTTGTATGAAACTGAATTAGGTACCACTGTATGTAATTAATGTATGTAGTTAACTCTGGGTCACTCCTGAAAAAGGGACCTCTGGTCTCAGTAGGCTTATCTGTTTATCAAAATTTAAATAAATAAGTAATGGAGTATGATTGCCCTTAACAAAAATATCACCTCACTAGAACTTGAGGTCTGTTAGTTGATGACGTGCAATGTTGACCTTTTATCGGCATGAAAGTCAGTTTGGTGCGGCTAGTACCATAGAACTTAAATACTGAGCCTTTCACTCATGAAGGGGGACCAAGTGTTATAACTACACAGACAGGGTGCATTTGTCAATGAACTGAGCAGCCTCAATGACAGTGATGGCAGAAAATGACCAACGGTCCATCCAGTCCACTCATAGTTATGGCTTTGGCACCATAACCTTGGCTGGCAGACTGTTCTACGGTGCCACCACCCTTTCTGTAAATGATCTTCTCATATCCACAAGGGTGGATCAAGGGAGGTGGCAGGGAACTACAGGCCTATCAGCCTGACATCGGTGATGGGCAAGGTGATGGAGGGTATTGTCAAGGAGGGGCTATGGGAGGACTGGAAAAGTTGGGGTGCCTGGATGATAAACAGCATGGCTTCGTCTTGGGGAAATCTTTTTCAGGCAAACCTTAGTGGGGTACCTCAGGGATCGGTCCTTGGGCCCCTCTTGTTCAATGCCTATGTCTATGACATAAGGAAGGGTATCAGGAGTGAGATGAGTCTCTTTACAGATGACTCAAAGCTGAGGGCAGTGGTGGACAGGAAGGAGGGGAGAGTGGCCCTACAGGGGGACCTGGAGGCTCTGGAAAGGTGGTTGAAAAAGTGGAAATTGAGGTTCAATGCAGAGAAATGCAGGGTACTGCACCTGGGAGTAAGAAACCCAGGCCAAGTGTACACTTGGGGGGATGCTACAAGTCTCGATGGCTGAGAGGGACCTGGGGGTGGTGGTGGATGTCAAGATGAACAACTCAGAGACTTGTAGGAGGGCAGCAGGGGCCAAGGCCAACAGGATGCTGGGATGCATCGCTAGGGGGATCACCTCCAGAAGGACTGAAGTGATGCTACCTCTATAACTGCTTGGTGAGGCCGCACCTTGAGTACTGCGTGCAGTTTTGGAGGCCACACTTAAAGAGGGACATTGAACTCCTGGAGAGGGTCCAGAGAAGGGCAACTAAACTGATCTGGGGCTTGGGGGAAAGGACCTATGGGGAGAGGCTCACAGAGCTAAATATGTACACATTGGAAGAGAGAAGGGACGGGGGGACATGATACAGGTCTTCAAGTATATGAAGGGGGTAAATAAAGGAGGTGCAGTCAGGGTGCTCCGAAGGAAGGAGGGGGGCAACTGGAGGGCATGGGTGGAAGCTGATGGGGGAGACTCAGGGAGAAAGAGGAGTTGCTACTTCACTGAGGTGTGGTAGAACCATGGAATGTGCTGCCTGGGGGGCTGGTGGAAGCAGAGACTGTGGAGGGGTTCAAGTGGGGGTGGGACAGGTGCAGGGGAAGGGTTGTGAAAGCAAAGTCCAGTGCAGCGGGGATACCCTGGACTGGGAAGGGAGAAGCCAGAGAGGGCGGGGGGTGGGCAACAAGATCAGCTCCCAGGGTGGGGGCTGACTAAACGAGCAGACACGAAAGACTGCTAGGCCTATTCTGCTGGCATTTTAATATGTTAGTATGTTGGTATCCTTCTTGAAACTCCCTCACATCAGTTTCCATTCATGCCCCGTGTACTTGAACTGTTACTCATGCTAAACAGTTTTTTTGCAGTTCATCTTGTTTATCCCATTCAGGAACTTGAAGATCTCTAGCATATTATCTATCTTTCATCTGGGCACCAGATAGAACAAGTTCCAGTGCCTTGAGACAATCCTCATAAGATCTGCCCTGCTGGCCCTTCATCATCCTGGTCACCCTTCATTGCACTGTCTCTAGTCTGCCTTTATCATTCCTGAGGTGAGGACTCCAAAACTGGGCACAGTACTCCAAGTGTGGCCTCAATAACAGTGTATAAAGTGATAATAACACATCTCTTTTTCTATTGTCAGTACCCCTTCCTATTCATTCCAGCATCCTATTTGCCTTACTATAGACCTTGTTGCACTGGCTTCATTGTTTAAATAGTTACTGATGACTTTGGGAAAAATTTAGAAAACACAATTCAGCTTGTATTTCATATATATTCAATATATTTCTCCTCTCCATCATATTTTACTGAAGAAATTCTCATAAAACAATGGGCCTGATTTTTAAACAGTCTGGAATGGCTTACTATGGTTGTACTGGCAAGGAATGGCATAAGGGGCATCTTGCGCTGCACTGTGTGCCATTCTCAATTTGAGGATGCTACCTATGCCCAATGAAGGTCCGCCTGTGCTAGCCAGGCTTCTGCCACTTCTGTGGCATATGCATGGCTGCACCCTGGTGGATGGGGACTTGCACTGTGGTGGTGCTGGCATATCCCCTTTTATGGGATTCCACAAGAGATGCAATTGGTGCAGGGTTCACTAGGGCTTAGTCCAGGCATTGAGCTGGTCTAATGGCCCATGCGCAATTCCTGGAGTTGTGGATTGGTGGGAGGTTGTTCGTGCCCCTCTGTTGTGACTGACCCCAGTGGAATCCTGTGGCCACTCCACACCTTGATATCTGTTCCAGCATCACTGGAGCTGCAGTTGGTGCCCTCCAGTCCCCCCCCCAAGGTACCAGGCAGACAACCACCTCCCCTCATGGCCCAGTCCCTGGCTCTGAGGCAGCCATGCTCAGTCCCCGTCTGGGGTCTGTCACCACCCCTCACTCCCAGCCCACCCTGTCCTGCCCTCCACAGGCCCTGCCAGCCTTCTAGATGCACAGCCAGTTGGTCTGTACCACAGCTACCACTGCCGCATGCATGTCCCACAGTTTGCAGCATTCCCATCCCATGCATCGTTTGTTCAGCACACAGGACAACTTGCAGTGAACTCAGAGATTTTGGCACTGGAACCCTGATTCTTCAAAAATTCAGTGCAGGGTCCCTGGCACACCTGAGTTTGCCACAGCTAGGGGTTCAACACACAGTGTACCAATCTAACTGAGGATCTGAAAATCAGTCTCAATATCTTTATGCCTTAGAGTTCACCTGTCTCAGTAGCTTACCACTTACTTGAAATCATTATGATCTATTGTGACATCACAGTCTATTGACACATGTATAACTACGATGTCACAAAGCAGAGTATTATGACATCAGGTTGGGAAGAAGCAATGGAGTTGATGAACCCTCAAGGAAAAATATCCTGTTTTCATGCATATGACCTCAGCAATAAATAAGGGGGATAAGAAATACAGATCTAATAACACATATAAGGTTGTTTGAATCCAAATATTATGTTTTTCAAAGTTCTCCTGGAGTCACTGGTGGCTCTTTGAAGGAGTCATCAATAATGACACCTATGTCCCTTTCCTCAGTTGTCGTGCTCAGCTTTACCCATCCCTTCCAGTACACTGTCCTGGGGTTCTTGTTCCCTAGGTGCATCACCTCATACTTTTTGGTACTGAATTTCAACTGTCAAATCTTAGACCACCTCTCTATTCTTTGCAGGTCATTTTGCAGCTCTCTAATTCACTTGTCACTATCTACCCTACCACAGAGCTTAGTGCCTTCTGCAAAGAGACACAGCCTTCCCCAGATGCCTCCTCCAATGTCTCTGATAAACATATTGAAGAGGACAACACCCATGACTGATCCCAGTTGCATCCCACCCATTACCTCAATCTCTTTGGTTTTGACACCAATAATAACAAGACTGCTGTTCTCTGTGTTTCTTGCTGCACCCAGATCCACCGTCTTCTTCAGCTGTCTTCTCTGAGGCAGTGAGTCGAAAGCCTTGCTGAAGTCAAAGCAGAGTAAATCCACAACTGGCCCCTATTGGTACACAAGTGCATATTCCACCCAATAAAAAACAAAATTTGGCCAAGCTGCAATTAGCTTCTTACTACACAAACTATGAAATTCTCTGCCTTTGAACATCACTTTCTCCACTGCCATCTTTGCCACCAAACTAAAATGGGTCATACCTGAAAATAGGCATTCCTTGTCTAGTGTACTTACCCAGTAAACAAAAGCTAATAAATAAATAAAGCAGCAGTTTATGTCAACATGTGAATGCCCTTCCAAACCGATTTGACATCTGTAATGGCTACATCTAATGCATCAGATGCTATGATTCATGGATTCCGTTTACTATAATTCTGATAATGTAATATATGCTATTTTGTTATTTTATATTCTTTCTCTGTTTTAGCCCTATACTAGGGATGGGCAAAAGTTGTGAATTCCACCTTTTCTGAACTTTCATGCAATTTTGGAAATTCTGCAAAAGTTTTAGCACTTTCTCCCATGGTATGATCTGAAACTTCCACCTATTTTCTGTGTGGATTTTCACTCTTTTCTGTGAAATTTTTAGGCCCAACTGTGTAATAACACATTAAACTGCAGAATATATTCCATCCACAATTTAATGTATTATTTAGTGGTACAGCCCCACCCCCCTACCAATCACTGGCCCCTGGTTTCTTGTGCCCCCCCCTGCTGATTGACAGCCCATATTAAAAAAAAATTATTGGTGTCCAGTCCTCTCACCCACCCACCAATCACCCCTCCATATAAAAAATAACAATATCCTCATTCCCTGGTGTCTAGTGGTCCCCACACCCACTGATCGCCAGCACCATATAAAAAAAACTGTTAGTGTCCAGTCCCTCCACCCATCCACTAATCACCCATCCATATAAAAAATAAAATACTCTCATTCCCTGGTGTTTAGTGGCCCCCCCTCCCATCCACCGATCGCCCCTCCATATAAAAAATAAAATATATCCTTTCCTCATTCCCTGGTGTCTAGTGGACCCCCACCCTGGCAGGTAGTCCATCACCATCCTGCTTTCCCCATCCCAACCCCAAGTAGGTGACCAGCACAGCCCTCCTGTCTCCTCTGTGGCTGGCCACCCACTGAGCTGAATGAATGAGTGATTGAGGTCATTCATTGCAGCTCCCAGTCATATTACAGCACAGTTTTCAGGGCAATGAGAAGAGGATGGGACTGTTCCGGTAGCTGATTGGTGGGTGGGATGAGGGGAAATGGTGGGTCCATAATGCCATTCCCCCATCCCACCACCCCTGTGGGTGACTGGAACAGTCCCATCCTCTTCTCTATCCCCTGAAAACTGTACTGTAGCTGCATGGTGAGCGGGATGGGTGGAACAGCATTGTGAATCCCAGAGGGGTCTACCACACCATTCCCCCCATCCCACCACCCCTAAGGGTGACCATAACAGCCCAATCATCTTCTCAATGCCCTGAAAACTGTGCTGTAATATGACCAGGAGCTGCAATGAATGAGCACATGTGCTCATTCATTTAGCTCAGTAGGCAGCCAGCCATTGAAATGAGAGGAGGATGGTGCTGATCGCCCATTCGGGTTGGGATGTGGTGGAGCAGCGTGATAATGGTCTTCCTGCTACGGTGGGGGCTCACTTGACACCAAATAATGAGGAAAGGATATTATTTTTTAGGGGCAATTAGTGGGTTAGAACTGGACCACTACATTTTTTCTATGGGATGACAACTGGCTGGTGGGGGGCACTAGACACCAGGGAATGAGGATATTATTACTTATTTTATGGAGGGGCAATCTGCGGGTGGTTGGAGGAACTGGACAAAACTGGCGGTGCAATGAATTAAACAGAGGGGGAAAAAGCCACCGTGCTGAATACTGATAGTGATTAGTTCTGCAGAATTTTCCCCCCACAGTTTAACCCACAGTTCTTACACTTATTCTGCAGTTTCTAGGTGGAATTTCCACAAAAGTTGACAAAATAATTTCCAAAGTTTTGCAGAAGCAAAAGTCCAACTTTTGCCGAAATTCTGCCTGCAGAATTTGTTTTTCACACATGCCTGGGCCTGTACTCCCCCCCCCCTTGTGTTCCCTCCTTCCTCTTCCCTTCCTTTCTCGTCCCTTCCCTTCTCTTTGCTTCCCTTTCATTTCCTTTCCTTCCCATCCTATCCTTTTCCTCCCTTAACACTGTTCACTATATGGTTCACATGGTAAAACATTTTCAAATAAAAAAATGAATGAATGAATGATAAAATATGTGCTGTAACATCATTGCTCATAAAACCATTTAAAATTACAGTAGCTCTTTATAATGGCTTTTATTCTTTGAACTAAAAATGAGAGGGAATAAATGGCTATAATGAAAACTGATTAGAAAAAGCTACTAAAAATCTAAAGTGGAAACATAGAGCAGGAGTTCATGCTAAAATAGAGGATAATGTATGGGCAGCCATACACAAGCCTATATCTATATCAAGAAGTTTCTAAGGCAACCAGGAACCTTGAGCATTAAGCTTGAGAGGTTTCCAGGTTGCCATAGACAACTCAAGATGAAGAGACAGTCTTGTCTTAGTATGGATGCCCATACATTATCTTTTATAGCGTATGGGCATCCTGCCCACTTCATACACTCCACTTCCTTTCAGTGAATTGGTGGTTGGGGTGCGAGGCTTTTGAGGTTTGGTGGTGGGCTCACATTACTGATTCAATGTGCAGCTAGTGATTGCAGCTGTTTCTGTAATTTCAAGTTAAAAAAGAACAGCTTCAAGGTTGATTTGCCGGAGGATAGCAGCTGTGCGGAGGCATTTTAAGCTGTTGTACTGCAGTAGTAACATCACTGCTGCAGCACAACATGTTGATGTCACTACTGCAACACAACAACCCTGTTCTAGGCATGGATTTCCATGCAGAACAAACATTCCACCATGCACTATAAAACATTTTATGTACAGTACTACCGCCTTTTGTACTCCTGTTGATATCCCCCATCTTGATCCTTACTGCTCATTTTTATTTCTAGATTTATTGATGTGGTACCACTTTTTAGTTTGAGTTTGTTTTGCTGGAGCTTCAGAGCTTTGGAAAACTGATGAGTCCTAACATGTCCTGTGTAAGAACAAGCCAGCCTAGGTTCTTTCATGTTGAATCTCCAATACTAAAAATCAGGGCCCACATATTTAAAGGAGATGTGTGGCCCAAAATGAAGATGCATGGTGCATTCCAGAAAATGCACAGAAGCACGATACTCAAAAGGAAGAGATGCGTTGCACATTTCTGAATGTATAGTCAAGCAGAAATAATGTATGCAGTGCAAAAGAAGAGGGCAGACACCTAAATATATGCAACACAAGCATATATTCAGTCAGAATGTGTGGCGCATGTGTTGGGCATCACAAAACTGTGGCATGCAAAGTTAGGTATGTAAGGGGATGGCTTAAATTGGCCAGCCACCCACAAACTGGCTGCAGAACTGCAGACTGGTGACCCTTAGACAGCCCTTGGAGGTGCACCAGGATGTACTTCAGGCACCCACACACAGCAGGCATGCCAGGATGGTAGTACCTGAAGCAACAGCTGAACTGTACCACCTTTTCAGGCACCTGCTGGATGTCACTAGGTGCTACACTGGCACCACCCAGTCAACCACCACCCTCACCACACCCAGATAGGGGACATACAGCTGCTACATGCTAATCAGGTGTCCCCCAGCACACCAGCAGAACAGACAGCTAGACTGTGGCACTTATCCCATGTACCATAGCCTGTACCCATGTGGCTGTCAGAGTGTCACCGAGTGAAGGTGTGCACCCATAGTGGTGTCTGGGACAATGGTGCGCAGGATGTATGGTGGTAATGGTGGCAGCATGGTATGAGTCAGGGACAGCCCAGTGGCACACACCCATGGTGCACACAGCACACCCATGCCAGATCCATGCCACCAAGAACCACATACATGTCAATGATGACATCCCTCCAGCATTCCAAAGCCACTGGGGCCCTGGATTCAGATCAATGTGGTATACTGGTGGTGGACAGTGCACAACTCTTAGCAGTGGGGTATAGAAGTGGCACCACCTGCAGCCTGGAGTTGTCAGCGGCATGCCCAAAGAACACCAGACCCTTCTAGTCGTGTGCATGCAGCCACCTGGGGCACAAACATAGGCATTGGTAGTAGTACTGCAATCCTCTCAACTGTCACAAAGAACAGAGTATGACACATATGTTATCTTTCAGACACTCTCTGATCCGCAATGGGTGGGTGGCATTACACACTGACCACTAGGACTGTTATGCTGAATTTATACTAATATGAGATACTAGGTATCATCACACAGTAATAACACTGGTGCACTTATTTCCACAGTCTTCTGAGCTTGGACTTGCTGCTCTGTCACATATTCTGACCAGTTGTCACACACCTTGGCACACATTTGGGTGTTAAGGGGTTGGGCAATAGGTAGCACTGTACTCAGGCCAGTACAGTCCACCCTCAGACAACCATGCATCCTCACCTGCCTGCTAGGCTGTAGTACCTCCTGATCACCTTTGTGGAGGGGTGGTGCTGCCCTGTAATGCTGAAACTGCACTTGCCAATGGTATGCAGATGGCCTAAATACATTTCAGTAATGAGATGCAAATGTGTTGTTTAGGTGCTGACTGTGCAATGAGGCCATTTGAATATCCTGGATAAATATTGCAAAGCTGTGTGTCACACAAGTGGCTTTGCATCACGCAGTTCTATATGCTCTGCGCTAGGCTATGTACACCTGCTGCACCATGCATCTCCAACTGTGTGATCGTGCATGTTCAGGCTATTCAGCCCCACTTGCACGATCACATATTATAGCATACCTTCTGCTCTGTATGTACCATTATTTTGAGTGGGCACAGTTGAGTTGTGTGGCACAGGCACTTGAGCGATGCAGCCTGCCGCTTTTGAATATGGGGCCCCAGGTTGTTTCAGAAGCTATTGCAAAAATGAGAACAATCTTTTTTTTTTCTTTTGAATGGTAATGAACCAGCAATCTGTAAGATACAGCATTTTAGAACAGAGAGCGCTTTTTCAAAAAGTTATAGTTTTTTATTTTATTTGTAACATTTGCCCAGGAAAGGTGCACTGAGAAATGATAGACCATTCTCAGGAGTGCCCTGGAAGTGGGTTGCAGGACCTGTTTTATTAACAGGCAATGTTGGTCAGGACACTAACAAAAAGACCCACCTCTTAGAAAAAGTGCCATGGAATCTTTAAAATTCACCTGGACAGCCATGAGAGCTGGGCACAATGGATCTTGATTTAGTATCTTATCCAAAGGCTAGCACCACCAGAGTGTAGTATCCCCGAATGATGCACTGCAGTGTTAGTATTGGGCATTGCCCAAGTTCCTGTTCTCAGACTTGAATCCTGAATGCCATTTAAATTGTGCACTCCTACATACATTGACTGCTAATATGTTAGTCTGTTGTTGTCATGTATAACCAAAGCTAGCAAGTATTTCTGTCTGGCTTGCTACCATGGAATATAACGTATGCTCTTTTTAAAGTGTTAACTGTTTTAAGTTGTTTCAAATATTAGAATGTGTTACAATTCTGTGTTGTTTCACACACACAGAGACACACACACATGCTGCTGAAAGAGTGTAACATGTCCCAGTGTTGTACTGCAGTGTTAGTTTTGGATATTGCAAAAGTTCCCAGAGTTGGACTACAACTCTTACTGCTGTTTAAATTGTGCTCTTGTAAATGTGTTTGACTACTAGTATTATAGTCTGTTGTTTTCATGTATAACCTAAACTTATTAGTATTTCTGCCTGAATTAATATCATTAAATGTAAAGTGTGTCCTTTATAAGTGTTAACAATTTAAAGTAGTTTCAAATATTTGATGTGTTAAAGTTCTGTTTTCTGTTTTCAGCAAATGCAATAAATAATATGCTGAACAAAATGTGACTTCATTATTTGGCAACAGATCACTTTGAGCTTTCAACTAGCATATCCCCACCCCTCACCCCCAACACACACACCAAAAATGATGTAGACAAATATACAAGTACAGGTGGTGCAGATCCCATAGAAAATCAATACAGAAGTTCAAGTGGTGCAAAGGATAGTAAGAGTGCAAACAGTTCATGAGAAAATATAGATACAGGCTTAGGCTTGATGGGAGTGCACAATAAGAACTTGGAAATTTAAAGAACTAGGCAGAACAAACCTTAAACAAGCCTGTTAACTAGCACAGAAGCTTGGAAGTAGTGTACTACACTGCTCAGCAGGCAATCCAAGCCTAACACTGGCTTCTGCTCTCTAACTAATTAGGTCTACTACGGACAGTCATGTCACAGCTATAATTAACTCAGACTGTGGAGACAGTGGTAATATGCTTAACTGCACTATGGGGGTTAAAAACAGACAACCACTGTGCAACCATCATGGTTAAATGACAGCCAAATCCTGGTGGTCACAGGCCAAAACACTACTCATGATGGACAATAACAAATGGGCTGCAGTTGTTCTGGAATGTAATTTATACCGGGGCTCTGTGGCCTCTCTGAAACCACTCGATCTTCATGCTTGTGATTTATGAATTAAAAGATACTCCTGATAAGATTTTCGAGTAATTAACCACATTCCATCTATCATTCTATGTTAATATATTGATGTAGGTTTAACACTGGATGCAATCTGACCAGAAAAGACATTTTCTGTTTCAGAAAAGAGGTCTAAGTGACTGAATGTCATACTTGGGTGCCTTAGTATTATTATACTGGATCCCATTGCGTTTCCCTGATTCTGCTAAAGATATGCTACGGGTGTGTCAGAAGTCACCAGTGCAACAGATAAAATTCACAGAGAGGCAAACTTTCTGGTTTATTCTGGTAGGATTCAAATGTAAAATTTAAGTTCTAGGATTTGGGATCTGTTAAACAACTCAAACTGTTTATTAAAAGTAAAACAGATCTAAGTCCAATTTTAAAATTAGGCAGACTTTGTAAATGTAAGCTGAGGTCTTGCTGGTACAAAGATTAGGGTAGACTACTACACTGTATGTCTAGGTATACCTAATTCAGTTTGCAACATTTATTTTTAAAATAGGTAAAATGCTGCAACCTGATAGGTCAGCTGTCATGCATTGTGATGACACTACCAAGTGTTGCTATAAAAGTCCTATCAATCAACATGCAGAACCTGAAACTAATTCTTGGACCACCAGTTACAATGTCATCTTCAAACTGATAAGCAGAAGCACCTTATGTTATTGTCCACCCTAGAAGTAACTAGGGACTGTGTTTATTTCACTTTAATTTTACATGGATTTCTTTTCCTGTATTGTTCTCTTTTTTTCAAAATGATCTATTTACAAAGTTTACAAGCACAATGAGACACCAGAGGTTGTTGGCAGTTGTGCCACAATTGTACTTTCAGGGGCTCATGGCACTCAACCTGCTGCATGTGCTTTATTGCACCCTTGGGCATGCATTTGTGGCAGGGCTACTATCACAGCGTATTGCCTTGTTGCTTACCTAGTTCCTTAATTATTAAGAATATTTAGTTAAGTTATCTCATTGGGCATACAAGTAACGCATTTCCAGGTACCCACCGTTGGAATGGAATACAATATAAAAAGTTCCCTTACAGCCCTGAAGAGGTACAGTATAAAGAGCCTCAGAGGAAACAATGCAATATTACACTTTATATTTCATATGTTTTCTGTATTTAGCTTCCCCTGTTTCATAATAATAATGCAGGCAACTATGAAAACAGCATCACTGTGCCTTATCTCTGAACCTAAACTTACTGAGCTCTGTCCACTTCTTGACACCTGACATCACAAACTTCTCCTTGCGACATCAGTATCATATCAACAGCAACAGCCTGTTATGTTACTATCAGAGGGTCACAGTGAAGTCAGGTGTAGACAATCAGCCAGAGCAGATGAAATCCAGGGGACAATGATTCTGTTTTCCCTTTAATGTATGTACTGTAGTTATAAAGAAAATAGGGAAATGGGGATTCTAAATGAAGAGGAAGTGACACCCCCAAGTTATGGTGGTGCCAAACCCATTGTAAACGTCAGGTAAGAAAGCAGTTGTGACCACCTGCTTGAAAGTAAACACTAACAGAATTTCTTCTTGAAAGTGTAGGACATCACTTTATTTATGGGCAAAGTCCAACTCAGTAAAAACACATGCCTGAGCACATGCTAAATAGAGTCAGATTTTTTACCTCAATAAAGCTGTATCCTGCACTTTCAAGAAGAATGTATTGCGCTCTTTACTGCCCAATGAGTGGTAACTGACTGCTTTCCTTCTTAATTCTAGACACCTAGGGAAAGCTGCAGTGAAAAGTATTTGAACTCTTTTTTTTTTCCCAGTGTCCTCTGAGATATCAGGGTCTGTATAGGTTCCTGCAAAAAGGGAACTTGGAAAGGAGAAAAAAAATCAAGATCCAAAATCAGTCTCTTGTTATGAGGCCGTAATAGCAGAGTCCAGCCAGGGGCAGAGTTAAAGCTCAAGTTTTAAGGGTCTGCTGTTTTAGCTTTTACCACTAGTACAGCAAAGAACTGATAATGTAGTGATGCAAAGGGCTCTTTCTAAAAGTCAAGTGACAGCTCAATTTAGGACACAACAAATCCATGCATGTCCTTGGTGATGATGAACATCTGATTCCAAAGGGTGACTGCTGTGATGCTTGGTCAGCTGGTTATGATTATTATATGATATTTGTAATATAAAAATATAGTATATGATTGTCTCACATAAGACAGCTTGTGCTTCCATGGGTGACACCCCCATGTTTCAGTGAAGCTATGGGATATGTAATCTGACCAAGAACCATTTAATTAACTGACTTCCTTCGAAATGTAATGTTATTACCTTTTAATGACATGCCTAGGCTTTTTGTAGTGACTTCAGAAACAGGACGTCATTAGGCTGATTACTGTTAGCTTTTTAACACATTGGTGCCAGTGTGGGATTGCTAAGTTCAAAGGAAACATGTGTAATTAAGGAGTTATATATAGGAAATGTATTTTTTCTTCTGATGGCACCTTATTTAAAATACCTCCTGATAGGAAATTATTTTTTGTAATTTTATATCCTAAAAGGAGAAGCTAGATGACTCACATAAGGGGTGTGGAGACACAGAGTTTAAACTGATACTTGTGTCTGAAATGTTAATCTACCATCTTGGGACTCTAGAGAGACACGGCTCTCTGATCTAACTTTAAAACACACTTCCAGGGGTAATACCTTAGATAGCAAAAATCTAACTATTGTGGTAGGAGTTTTGCTTTGTAATTTTCCCTTGTTCTTTTATGTGATTGTGAGCTCTTTGATATATTGTTCTGTGTTTACATTTTTCATATTTTTATCATCTTTTAGTAAAGTACCGTTTCTTTGAAAGACTGGCTGGGTGTCTCAGTTCTTTTTGCATGTGACGTATAGGTGGTTAAGTCTGATGAAACTGTTCAACAGCTTGATGGTGTTACTGAGCTTGAGTAAAAATGTAAGAATATACCTAAGGCCTCTTATAGAGTTTTGAGAGTTCATTTTGGATACCTGGTTAGGTGCCCTTAGGTGAAAGATATATTGCATCCCCATGAAGAGAATATTATCTGAGCCTGTACATTAGGGTATGCTAGCATAAGGTTCACAGTTTGACCCCCCCTAGAACTTGAGACTAAAGGTGATTTGGACCCAAAAGCAGTAAGGAGGGTTACCCTGTCTGTTATCTGTTTACACTATTGTGCTCGGCAGTTGGCACTGTGGGAGCAGAGGGCCTGACCTGCTGAGTGCATTTGTGACAGATTTGGTTGGCAGCAGTACAATAAATTTGGTAACATAAGCTTTAACTGTTCAGTGTGTCAGCTTAATACTGTACAGCTCACTTGCAAAATAAGGCAGTGATTTATTTTTAAAAAGGAAACAGAACTATATAATTTTGCTTACAGTCAAGTTCCTACCTGTTTTATTTTATTTTTTCTAAAGTGCAAGTTAGAGTAGCTGTAGTTAGGGAAGAAGATGGCTTCCAACTACAGTGGGTACACTGCAGACTACTTGAGGCAGTTGTGCCAGGATAGAGGAGTCCTGCATGAGGGGAGAGCCACCAAGTAGAACCTCATGAATGCCCTAGTGGCAGCAGATGCCCAGAGCATTGAGTCACAGACTGTGACTGCAAAGGACCAAACCTTAGGTGTGGAGGGGGCCAGCGGCCAGTGCAGTGTCCAGATCCAGTGAGGAGGACAGCAGGGCCAGTGCAAGCCAAGGGCCACAGCAGCAGGGGAAAATCACCAGCATTCTGGTGCCAGAAGCAATCAGGCTGCAAACTGAGTTACGTAGAATGGAGCTGGAGTTCCAGAGGGTGGCTGAACAAAAATGTCGAGAGGCAGAGTGAGAATGGCGTGAAGCAGAGTGAGAGAAATGAGCCACAGAGGAGAAGAGGTAATGTGAACAGTGAGAAGCAGACTGAGAGGAGTATGAGACCCAGAGGCAACATGAACTGGAGAAGCTACGACCCCAACCACCAGCACCAGACCAGGTAAGTGGCTTGGGTTTAACTGGAACTACAGGACTGGGTTACAAATTAAATTCCAAATTGAAAGCTGAATTTAAAGAGGGGGAGGATATTGATTCCTTTTTAAATTCCATTGAAATATTTTGTATTCAGGCAAAGATTCCTAATGGGTCCTGGAGCTTCCAGCTATCCTCGCTACTTACCAGTAAGGCTCAGGATGCATTGCGTCAAATGGACAATGAGGATAGTAATGATTACAGCAAACTTAAAGCTGCACTTTAAAAAAAATTTGGTTTACCTGCAGAAGCATACAGAGCTAAATTCTGTAAGCTCAGGATGAGCTACAAGGAGCTAGCCATGAAACAACGTCAATGTTTAAAACGTTGGTGGGAGAGAATTGAAGCAAACTCTGTAGATAAAATTGAAAATGCTATATTGTTAGAACAGTTTTTTGGGGCATGCCCAGCAAAGCTTAAAACCTGGCTGGAGGACCAAGATCCACAAACAGTGCAAGCGGCTGCTGAACTATCGGACTGCTTTGCCAAGAGCAGACCAGCTCTGAGAGCAAATGGGGTGAGTGTGGCAGTGCAGAAAGGGGAAAGCGTGCCTTCAGGGCAACTAAAACCCTCACTGCCTCCATTGAAACCAGTTAGCCCCAGGTTTGAAAGAAAATATTTTTCTGAGAAAAGAAACGAATATCAGGTTTGCAAAGAAACTGGGCATATGGCCAGACAGTGTCCCAAAAGGATGAGCAATATGCAAAATGGGGCTATGAAAGAAGTGGGTTGTCTGTGTGTCCCTGGAAGCATGCCAGTGAGCATGAGGGAACACATGCACCCAGTCACGGGAAATGGTGTACAGACACAAGGGTTAAGGGACACAGGAGCATCTCTGATGCCAGTAAAAGGGGATCTGGTACAGCCTGGTCAGCTTATACCCAATAAATTTGTAACTGTACAAGGGTTCACTGGTGAGGAGAAATCATTGCCACTCGCAAGTGTTCTCCTAGACTGGGGTGAAACAGGGGGAACTGTGCAACAGGGGCTATAGCCAAAACATTAGCAGTTGACGGCATGCTTGGCAACAATCTCAAATGGGATGGTGTGTGCAGTTACCCATAGCCAAGTGGCAAGAGAAAATTGTAGTTCCCTGGACCCCATAGAAGCCATTGTGGAAACCACTGAGAGGCTGGTTCCCCAGCCTGTGTCTTCTGATATGGAGACTAATGAAAAGGAGGTAGAAATTTCTCCAGTAGCAGTTAACCACACAGCTATGGAGGGCTACTCCAAAGAAGGAGGGGTGACCCATTGTCAGAGAGTTAGGGATGACAGTGATCCTGAGTGCCCTGATGCTAGTGCTAGGGACGCCCAAGTTCAGAGATTGAAGGGGACCTGTCCAATGTCCTGGGAATGTGTAAGGAGCTTGCAGCTGCTCAGAAAAGTGACCCTAGTCCAAAGAAGCTGACAGCTTGGGCAGACTCTGATGGAGCACAGGGAGGTGACAGAAAACATAAGGTTTATTGGGAAAATGGACTGATGTATACTCAGGATGCTAAGACAGAGGGAGGGGTGATAGACAGGCAGCTTGTCATTCCCCAGGGGTACCGTAAGCAGTTGCTCAAGATTTCAAATGATATTCCTGTGTCTGGTCATCTGGGAATCATGTGCACTATGCAGTGGTTGATTCATAATTTCTATTAGCCCAACTTCACCCAGCAGATAAAGGAGTATTGCAGGTCTTGCCATTGGTGCCAAGAAATGGGGAAGGTGGGTAAAAAACCCAAACTGCCCTAATTCTATTGCTCATAGTGAAGGAGCCATTCCAGAGGGTGGGAATGGATATTGTGAGGCCTTTAAATACCCTCAGCTCCTCCAGGAAGAGGTTCATCCTGACTGTGATGGATTATGCCACCTTATTAGGCAGTCACCCTATTCTCACTGAGGACAGACAAAGTGGCTTATGCCTTACTTGGGATTTTCTCCCATGTTGGGTTTCTGCAGGAGGTTATCACTGATTGAGTGGGTTCCTTCATGTCAGACCTGATGAAATGTTTGTGGGAGAATTGTGGGGTGGTGCAGAGGTGCACAACACCTTATCACCCACAAGTTGATGGGCTTGTGGAAAGATTTAATGGTACCCTGAAGTCAATGCTCCAAGCGTTTGTGAACAACATGTGAGGGACTGGGAGAAATGCCTACTCCACCTGTTGTTTGCATACAGGGAGGTGCCCCTTGGAGCTCTTATATGGATGTTGGGTATGTGGCCCCCTAGACTTGATCTGGGAGGACTGGGAAGGCAAGCATACCACCCAGGGCACTCCCATAGTGTATTACATCCTTAGGTTTAGGGAAAGGCTGAAGGAGCTTATGGGGACAGCACAGAGCCACCTGGCAGCTGCCCAACAGAAACAGAAAGTGTGGTATGACCGTAGAGCCGGAGCTCGCTCATACATAGTGGGTCAGGAAGTCATGGTCTTTATCCCAGTCCAGAAAGACAAGCTGCAGGCTAAGTGGGCAGGACCGCACAAAGTAGTTACAAAGGTAAATGACGTGAACTGTATCATAGAGTTACCTGACAGAAGACATACAGAAAGAATGTACCATGTCAACATTATGAAACCATATGCTAATAGGGCTGACATGGTGTTTGCAGTGTGTAGTCCTGGGGAGGGGACGGATGACGTAGACCCCCTTCTGGACTTGCTGGAAGAAAGCAAGCGGGAGTCCTCTGTGGAGGCAGTTAAGTTGTCACCCCAGCTGGCCTAGGACAAGATCCAGGAAGTAAGGGAGGTTTTAGCAGACTTTGCTCCACTGTTTAGCACCAAGCCTCTTAGCAACGCACAATGTGGAGACAGGGAGACCGACGCCCACATGGCAGACATCATGTCTTGTGTCAGAGGCTGTCCAAAAGGATATTAGGAAGGAGGCGGAGGAAATGCTGGATTTAGGGGTAATCCAGAGATCCCACAGGCCCTGGGCCCCCCTGTAGTCCTTGTACCCAAGCCAGATGGCAGTACTCATTTCTGTGTGGACTATTGTGGACTGAATGCAGTCACAAAGTCAGAAGCCCACCCGATGCCCTGGATGGATGAACATCTGGACATGTTGGGAGGGGTAAACTACCTTACGGCTATTGACCTGAAAAAGGGATATTGGCAGGTAGTGTTAACTGACAGAGCTAGAGAGAGGTTGATCTTTATCACTTTTCATAGGCTTATTTGAATTTAAAGTAATGCCTTTCAGGATGACGAGCACCTCAGCCACTTTCCAAAGGTTGGTGAACCAGGCGTTAAATGGTGCTAAGAAGTACACCATGGTTTACCTGGATAACATTGCCATCTTTAGTGCCAGCTGGGAGGAACACTTGTCCCACCTTAGGGAAGTGCTGGGCAGGATACAGGGGGCAGGGCTCACTGTCAAAGCTGAGAAGAGCCAGGTGGCCATGGCTGTAGTGGCATATCTCGATAATGTTGTAGGCCAGAGACAGCTCTGTCCTAACCAAGTCAAAATAGAAGTGTTCAAGGCATGGCCCAGACCAGAAATGCAGAAGCCAGTCAGGTCTTTTCTAGGGACAGCAGGGAACTATAGGAAATGTGTACCCAATTACAGTGCCCTGGCTGCTCCCCATCTGAACTGGTAAAGAAAAAAGATGCCTAAGAAAATTACCTGGGAACCAGCCTGTGAAAAGCCTTTACCAGACTGAAGGAGGCACTGTGCAGTGCTCCTGTATTGACAAGTACTGACTATACCAGACACTTTATAGTCCAGAATGATGCCTGAGATGTGGTTATTGGGGCAGTACTGTGTCAAACATCCAACCAAGGGAAAGATCACCCTGTAGTGTACCGGAGTAAAAAGTTACTTCCCAGGAAGCAGGGTTACTCTACTGTGGAAAGAGAGTGTTTTGCCATAGTGTGGGCCCTAAAGAAGTTAGAGCCATACTTACATGGGCAGCATTTTGAGGTACAAACTAACCACAACCCCTTGGTTTGGCTGACCCAAATGGGAAAAACTAATGGTAGACTACTAAGATCAGTGGCTCAGTAGGTAGCACACTCACCTCTGAGGCCGGGAGATCAGAGTGCTGTGGGTTCAGTTCCCACATCTGGCACTTGGGTTAATATGCCAGTACTGACACTGTAGTGCAGCATGAGAGGGGTGCTGCACTTCTGAGGTGCTGTGTTTCGGATGAGATGTTAAACCGAGGTCTCATCTGCCTGGATTGTGGTAGTTCAGGTGGATGTTAAAGATCCCATGGCACTTATCAAAAAGAGCAGGGGAATTTTTTATTAATATTACATAAAAGAAAACATTTACAATACAGCACAGATACACATACTACACCTGGGGGGAAAAAATAAAACATTCTTGAAAGACAGCAAACAAAACCAACTCATTACAATTTTCCTAAAATTAATCATTCTACACATCCATATAAGCCTAAGACATCCCGTATTCCCTTTCCTTTGTTATAAAGCTATCCAAAATGCTATATACAACCCTTAACTATTTGTATTTTATAAATCTCGTGAACCCTCTCCACCAATCTATCACCTTCCTAGTGGTTGCAAACCCTAAATCATGAAGACACACCCTTTCCAGGGCTCCCTGAATCAATAACCCTACAGTATCATAGGGCATCAGTTTTTGATACAAAACCCATTGGCACCTAGCCTGCCATAAATAATATATTCAAGCACAACAAAAAATCTGCAGAGTCTTTAAATTATACCTCTTTCCCCAACTGAGGAGAATGATCCAACACCAATATATCATATTCTAAGTACAATAACCACCTCATCTTCCATTTAAAGGCAAGGAATTTCCAAAGAGACCTGGCATAGGTGCAAAAAAAAGAAAAAAAAATGCTCCACTGTTTCCTCCTGAGCCACACACTCTAAAAAAGGGCAAGTTCTTTCATTTAAGGCTTTATGCTTAGCATTTCCCCGAACCCCAATCCTTCCATACACTGTGAGCCATAAAATTTCCCACATATAGTCCGGCAGTCTAGGATTATTTAACCTCTGAAGCACTATCTCCGTGCGATCTGAAGGACAGATTTTAAAGGCTGGTTCACTCGGATATAACAACTGCATAACTTTAGTGCACAACTGTGGCCCTGTACTATCCCTTACCACTTGGGCCAACAACCCCCATTTAAATAGCTTCTTTGCAATTGGCAAAAAATAATAAGGTATAGACAGTTTAGAAAGAGGCTTAGGAGGGCTTGTGAGCCAAACAGTGTAATAATGAACCAACACCTGTCTTATTAATATCCCATAACTTGATGATGATGTCCTCACCCAGCCCTAATATTCAGTGTTATAATGCAGAAAAAAAATAACTTGATCCACCATCCCTAATCCCCCTTTTTCTTTCGCCAAATATGTGTAGTGTCGCTTAATTGGGTTGAGTCTGTTACCCCATACCACCTGAAAGAATAAGCTGTATATCTTTGTTTCGAATTTTATTGGTAACAGAAATACTATCGCCGTGTATAATAAACCTGGAATTAAAAGTTGTTTGATTACTTTTACCCATTTTCATTTAGACTATTTCCAGTGTTTCAAAATTAGAATTTTCACCTCTATAGAAGTTAATGCCTTTTCCCAATTTAACTCGGGCTAATTTTGGGCCCCATGTAATAATCCCAGAATTTTTATAGGCTCAGATGAAATACACAGTCCCTGTATAAGGAGAGTGGCTGGATTGCCTACCCCAATAAACAATCCTTGGCTCTTTTGTTTATTAAGTTTGGAATTGGAAATCAAAGAATAAGAATCCATAAACTCCTAAAACCATGCCAGTTGTTTATAGCTAGAAAAAAAAACACACAACTCATAAGCATATGCCTGTACATGTAATTTCTCCAATAGGGGAGGGCCACAGACCCCTTTCCATAGTGGATACTGTGACAGAGGTTGAATCAGTGTATCTATTGTGATGGCATATAATAAAGGGCTTAGGGGACATCCCTGACGCACCACTATGGGAACATGAAACCCATCCCCGATTTCTGTCTGAATGATGGGATGAGTAATAGCATTATTATAGATAGATTTTATCCAATTTAAAAAAAACTTCAGGCACTCCATATTGTGTTAAAGCCAAAAATAGAAACGGGTGGTAAACCCGATTGAAAGCCTTCATTTGTTCAACAGAAATAATGCAACCAGAAAGTTTATTCAGATTGGAATATTCAATCCAATTTCGAACAATCATGTGAGCATGGTGAATTTTTTTTCTGGGAAGCCCACAAAATTGATAGGGGGAAAGGACAGTGACAACAAACTGTTTGAGCCTCGTATTCATAATACCTGCCAACAGCTTATAGTCTGAATTCAGAAGCGTAACTGGTCTCCAATTCACTAGAAGTTTTTTATCCCCCGATTTATGCAAAAAAATTAACAACCCCTCAGAGAACCAAACTGGAAATTCTACTGAGGCTAGAAAAAAGTTAAATACCTTCTCCAAACATTCAGAAAATTCAGCCGGGAAGGCTTGATATAATTCCGCCGTCAGTCCATCAATCCCCCGTGATGTACCTGATTTTTGAGCTTTAATAGCCATTACTATTTCTGCCCGGGTAATGGGAGAAATTAGCAATGATTTATTAAATTGTGTGCCTGGTAATTTTATCTTTTCCAAAAACTGCCTCATAGTATTCACACTAGGAGGTACCTCCAGCACATGAGAAGGAAAAAAGTTTTTATTACCACTTGAAGGCTGTTTGAATCCCTCATTAGTTGTCCATCCTGAGTCATAAGGGTGTCCAAATGTGTATTATGTTTATATTTTTTAAAAGCCTCATAAGGATCTCCAGAAGGCTGTTTTTTTACCCCATATTGAAAAAGTACCTTAAGTGTTCTAGCCCTACTATATTGAACCTCCTGAAGTTGTTTTTTCAGAGTTAAAATTTGAGATGAGACATCACTCTTTGAGATATTTGCCACAGAAATTAAATAATACAACTGCTGCCTCAATTTGAGATAATGAAGAAATTTATCATTTTCCCTTGACCGCCCTTGATTTTTTCATAATTTACAAAAATCATCTTTAGAATCTTTTCACCACTACCCCAAATCTTCATATAGAAAAGAAACTGAAAGTCTTGCTAAAAGTAATGCTTTAATCTTCCCTACTACCTCAGGGCATTTTAACAAAAGTGCATTCAGTTTCCTTTGCTCCCGCTGTCTAGGTGGTACAGGATAAGGGGAAAAAGTACACTGAAGGAGCATGTGGTCTGAAAAGGAAATCGGGAAGGTATAAAATTTAAAGGGACGTTTCTCAGAAAGAAAGATATAGCCTATAGTAGACGTATAGAGGTATCTCTTATGAATAAATTTTAAACCTCCTTGTTCATGGCTACTGCCATTGACCAATCCAGATGATTTTATCAGTTGCCATAATGCATTGGAATCACAGTAAATCTTTTTCCCCACCCCCGGGGCTTGGCTTCCCACAGCCTTCAACTCACAATTGAAGTTCCCACACAGAAAATTTCGTAATAAGTCAATAAAAGAGATTTTATCATATGAAAAAGTGCCACCTGTTCTGCTTTTACCTGTGAACCATACACATTGATAAATCAACATGTCATGGATCTCCAAGCCCTGTTCAAGATCATGAACTGCCCTGGAATTAAGTCCATTAGCCTAATGAATGAAAAATCATAGGAATTAAAAAGAAATCCTATGCCATCTGCTGTTTGTTGTCCAAAGGACCAATAGGATGGCCCCCAACACCAATCTCTTTGGAAAAACCTGGCCTGGTCTAGGGAGTACATCCAAGTTTCCTGTAGGAGGCAGATATCTAAAGCATTACTATGAACAAATCCATAGATCACCTGCCTTCTTTTAAAATTTAATAAACTGTGTACATTCAATGAACCAAGTTTAAACCCAGACAGTTATGGGAAGTGAGTGTCAACCATCTTTTTTCCGTCTCTTTTTCTTTTTACCTTTATAACCTTCCTGAACCTGAAAGGAGGAAGGTGGACTATCCTGTATGGGCTCAGAGTCAGGTTTCTGGCAATCCATTTCTGAATCACCCCACTGAGCCACCAATACTGCAAAGGGATTACTAGTTTCCATGTCTGCTGGGGTGGGGGCCAGAGGTGGTTTAAAGTTCCAGGAGGACCTTCTTACTGGAATAACTGCTGGAGCACTAGAGGAATCATGAGACCCTCCTTCTTTTTGTGCTGAATAACAGACGGGAGAAAGGATGGGGGACCTCTGACCTGCAGCCTCAGAGGAGATACCCTCTATTGTGGTCGTGGTAGGATGCGAGACAGGATCTTTTCCTTCCTCTCCAGAACCAGGGACTGTCTGGGCAACACCAGTAACCAGGTCCTGGGCTTTCTGAATTAACAGATCTGGACTACCACTAGATGCCTTGTTTTTGGCTGCCCACACACACTCTGAAAAAACATGACCAGTTTCCTCACAGAGGTCACATTTGGTGAAATTAGTACATTGAAAAGCTATATGACTGATTTCCTCACAGTTGTCACAGTGAAGCTTATCACAAGAACTGGATAAATGTGTTCTGGAACCACGTTTGTAACAAGCACAGGGTTGCCCCGCATAAAAGCACACCCCTCTGTCCCGCCCTAACAAAAAAGAATTTGGAATACGGTCTATCCCAGTATCAGTTTGCCTGATCTTAACTTTGAAGCGCCATCCCCCTGTCCAAAACTGCTCATAATCTAATATAGCTTCAGGAGGACTCAAGATCTCACATTTCTGAGACAACCAGTATGAAATATCATCCACATGAACACCCTCATTCCTAAACATGATGGTAACATATTTAATTAATGGTTTTGTTAAGGGAATCACTAAAAAGGATGTCCATATGGGGGACAATTTCACCTGGTTGTATCTTTCCCAAAAAAGATCCAGGGCATAGGCAGAACGAAAGCTCACATCAAAGTTATCTTCTCCAAATATATTTATAAATGCAAATACCTCCTGGGAGAAAAATGTAAAGACTCTTTAAACAAACTTTTCCCAACATACAGCCTGTCAGGCCTAACTTCAAGACCTCCCTTATATCACAGTCGCACCGCATTTCTGCATGGTGCTGCTTATTTTTTAACTCTAGAAAATAATTCAGACATCAGGTGTTTGTCAGTGACAGGAATACCCTGTACTGTGTCCACCTGTTGCTCCACTCTCAAATTAGTAGTGGCTACTGAAGTAGTGGCCTGCAAGGCAACCTTAGAAGGCCTTACCCCCCAGTGCCCCCTCAGAAACCCCAGTAGGTACTGGTGAAACAGGTAACTGTGGTTGCCATGTTGGTTCATTCTGGGAGAAATTTAATTTAGGGTCCCACTCAGGTGTAGGCTGCCAAGACCCTTTATCCAGAGTCCATCCAGTGTCACTTAACACTCGCTGAGGGGACCATGTTTCATTAGTCAAGGGCTGTCCCGGAGGAACAGTAACTGAAGCCCTTAGACCAGTCTCTGCTTTAGTAGTAAAAACATCAGCATGCCCCTCTTCAGGTGCCCCTAAGTTCCTTTTAGCAAAAATCACTGCTGCTCTCTTCTTCTTACCCTCATCTCCTAATTTTTCCTGATGAATTGATGGCTGTTTCAGAAACGAAAAGTCCGATACTCCCTCCTGATTAAGAGAGTCTGTCTGAAACACACAGTTTACTTCTGCAGATGACAGGGTGGAAGAGGGGTTTGAAAATGGTCCTCAGAGAACAAACCCTGCTACTTTTGTTAGGGTGGCGGTATACCCAGAGGAGACAGAGCCTCCGTGCTGTGACATAGCCACATCCAGGACCTTCAGGAGTGCCCTAGCAGCCTGCGGTACGCTGTGAGACACCGCCGGTGCTCCCGTTTCTGCAAAAGGCTTTTGGCACTGAATCTGCTTAGATTCCCCACTGCCAGCCTTATCCGTAACCTCCACAGTTTGTTCAGGATGCTCCAAGGCAGAAACAGTTTGTAACTCACTCGACTGCTCCGTATCTGGAACAGAATACACTGACTAGCAATTCAAAGCACTGACAGCCTCCAGACAGGTAGTGACAGATACCTCCTTTGCATGAAGTGCAGATAGCTGCTTCTTAACCCGTTCTTGCTCCAGGTTTAATTCTGCAAGTTGCAGCTTTAGTTGTTCCTCAGCGCTAAATGTTGTTGACATCTTCCTCATCATTTCTGGTACAGTAAGACTTGATAAATCTTCCGTTGATACAAAAAGCTCACCCTCCTCCAAGTCCTTATCTGGAACCGACTGCCCTACGGGCTCAGTAGAGTCCTACAACATCAAGGGAGAGCCCACCAGCTCTCCATTCGCTGCGATGTCCATCCTCCACCAAGTCTGACCACCGAGCGATCTAACTCACAGCAGCAAGTCCCCCTACTGCCAGCAAGGCAGTAGGGGATTTTCCCCAGTGTTTTGGCCAAATTTCTCTCATTCTCTAAAAATACCACCAACAGCTTAATCTGGTTCAAGGTCAGTTGGCATTCATCTGTATCCCCCTCCCCAGGGTCGTGCCTGAAAAAAGGCAAGATTTGTCTAGTGCGCAACAAAAACAAAACAAATAAATAAATAAATAAGATGGAGTCTTGCCTTGCAAGAGTATGACATGACCATCATACATAGGGCTGGAGTGACCAATCAGAACAAAGATGGCTTGTCATGTCTATATGAGGAGTGAACTGACTTTGGGAGCTCATCCCATGCCGGGAATAGAGCTCCCAAATTCAGTCTAGGTGGGGAGGAGTGTGATGCTTGTCAGCTGGTTATGATTATTTATGATATTTGTAATAAATAAATACAGTATGTGATTGTCTCACATAAGATAGCCTGTGCTTCCATGGGTGCCCCTTCCTGACGGTTTCAGTGAAACTACATGATCTGTAAACTGACCAGGAACCATTTAATTAACTGACTTCCTTCGGAATGGCATTTTATTACCTTTTTATGACATGCCTAGGCTTTTTAAAGTGCAAACCAAATGTGACTTTATGACCTGAGAAACAGGACGTCATTAGGCTGATTCCTGTTAGATGTTTAACACATTGGTGCCAGTGTGGGATTGCTAAGTTCAAAGGAAACATGTGTAATTAAGGAGTTATATAGGACATTTCTTTTTTCTTCTGATGGCACCTTATTTAAAATACCTCCTGATAGGAAATCATTTTTTTTTTTGTAATTTTATATTCTAAAAGGAAGAGCTAGATGACTCACAGAAGGGGTGTGGAGACACAGAGTTTAAACTGATACTTGTGTCTGAAATGTTGATATGCCATCTTGGGACTCTAGAGAGACACATCTCTCTGATCTAACTTTAAAATTCACTTCCGGGGGGTGTGGCCAGCTGTTGAACTACATGGACGTCTAAATGTCTAGCTCAAAAAAAAACCCCTAAAATCCTGCTTTTACTGATTCGTTCCTGCATAACGGCACAAGATCAAATTAATAACCTACTGGTGGTCATCCTGGTAACTATTTCTTGACCGGCACATGGAAATTTATTTGATTGCAGCTGCATATCGGGTGTCCTGCTTCACCTTTCGGCCTACAAGTGCATCAGAATGTAGCCTGTTTCTACGCAGACAACACCGGAGAGCAATCTAATTGAAATACGGCAGATGTTTGCTGAAATTCTACATCGCATGGAGAGACTGGACGTAGCTACAAAGAAAAATACAGAAGATATTGTAGATTTATCACAATGGGCCTGTATTTCTGAACATAAACTAGCAGAGGCTGAGGATGGCTGGCGCAAGGCTGGGGATAAATTATGCAATCAGGAGTGGCTAATACATTTTCTTTGGACCTGTGTTGAGGACCTTGAAAATCGCAGCCACCGGAATAACCTCAGGTTTGTGGGGTTCCTGGAGGGCTGCGAGGAGAACGATGTTATACTGTTCCTACAAAAAGAACTTCTCCCCTTGCTGGATGGGCGATGTGAAGCCCCCTGGGAGATAGACAGAGCACACAGAACCCTTGTTCCATGCCCGGCTCCTGGTGGACGCCCTTGTAACATCCTAGCCCGATTTCTCCAGTTCCAGGACCATGAACTGATTACCCATTTGGCTCAGCAGAAAATAGAACTGTTTTGGAAGGGCCATAAAATTCAAATCTTTGCTGACTACTCGCAAGAAGTTTCTAACAGGTGAAGGTCCTTTATAGCGACTCGTAGAGTGTGTGCTGAGTTGGGACTCGAGTATTCTCTTCGATACCCTACGTCTCTTCAAATTGTGGTTAATGGAGCGCCATGGGTCTTCGACAACCTGGCAGCTGCTCAGGACTTTATATCAACCCAAGCTCCCAAATTAAATTGGGGCAAGTTTCGTGACAACCGCAGCTCAGAGGCCTTGCCTGCACACCCTGTCTCAATGAACACTGCCAAACCCAGGGCCTCTGACATGTTATTAGCTTCTACCCCTCAGTCAGTCAAACAACCTGTGACTCCCACTTGGGCATCTTCCTTAAAATTTCCTGACAGCAAGAAAAATAATAGGAGAAGGGTTAGGATCGAGGGTGGGCAGGTAGACAAAACTCCATGGCTCCATTCTAGAAGCAGAAGCCGAAGTTGTAGCCCCGAACTCAAGGGCTCTCAAGATACACTAATCCCAGATATGAGTAATAATCAGTATAAGGCACTGATGGATCTCCCTTCTGAAGATGTTCCCCATGATTTGCCTCTTCCTCCTAGATGCTCCCGTTCAGAGCGTTCAAAGTCTTCAGCTGCAAAGCATCTTCTTTGGGCTGAGGAACCAGCGGGCATTCCCACGGAAGACTATGTGACCTCGGCAGCTGTGCCCAGCCACGGAAACAACCTCAGGCGATATGGATATTTCTATTCCTGCTGTTGAATCAGCAGGCTGACTGTTGCTATTATATACTTTTTATTAACACCACATTTGTTCGAGGATAAGGCAGCCCTCTCCTCTGATTAGGGAAGATACCCATAGGCCCCAAAGTTAAGGAGGGGGTCTGTCCCCTTAGAGGATGGCTACGAACGGCCCCTGAGACTATACATGGTTATTTAATTGGGTCTTTACCTTTCTCTTTTTTTTCTTTTTCTTTAATATATCTCCTGCTGTTTCAATATGCTGAACAGGTACTTTATGTGTTAGCCCTTTAGCTGCGATGACTGTTGGTGCAGGGGGAAGTATATATATATTTTTTACTTAGGGCCCATTTATACTCATTCTTGACAACACTACTGGAGTATCTAGAGGGACTTGGGTGGGCCTTTATCATTTCCAACCATCAGCCTGATGGACGGCAGATTATAGGCCGTTGTTGCATGGAAGTTTACATTTTCTTTCATTTTTATTTTATAGGGGTTACAAGGAGAACCATTTCACTTTTTTGATACAGGTTTCGAGTGATACCTCCCAGTGACTTCTACTGGTGTCTGGGCCTTTTTTAGCTGACACTTACAGTGGATGCTGATCATGTGTGTGTCTGCGTGGTAGTGAACGGGGGATGCGGGATTGGGTACTGTTAATAAAAATGGTTTAAATTCCCTCCTGTCACTGGGGGTTGTAAATATTAGTTCTTTTTTGTTTCAGGTTAACATTTTTGTATTATGGTATCATGATAACTCTTTTTATGGCAATCTTATTCCTGGGGTGAGGATGTGCTCCTCGATACTAGAAGGGGAAATAAGGAGGGAAATGGTGCTAAACTCAGATCTTTTCCATATTGTTTCCGGTCACATATTCCTGTTGATTTTTTTTATTGTTGGTTTAAATAGAGACTAAGCTGATTTCATGGAATGTGAGGGGGCTTAATTCCCTTATTAAGCGGAAGAAAGTTTTACTTCACTTAAAAAAACTAGGCCCTATGGTGGCCTTCTTGCAAGAGACGAAACTCTCTTCCGGAGAAGCCATGAAGCTAAAACAGGGCTGGGTGATTAAAGAACTTCACAGTGTGGCACCCTCTCATAAGAGGGGGGTCTCTATACTTTTTCATAGAAATTTGGGATGGAAGGTGAAGGACTATATACGAGATCAGGAAGGGAGATGGATTATAGCAGAAGTTGAAACCCCTGAAGACCCCTTGGTCCTGGCTAACCTATATGCCCCAACCAGGATTGCCCGCAGTTCTTTCATACAGTCAATCAGGCCCTGCTGGATTTTAACAAAAATAGAACCCCAATACTTTTAGGAGGAGATTTTAATTTAACATTAGATCATTCAATAGATAGAAGCAATAAATCCCCTGAACCCAATAGACAGTCTAGGAGAGCAGTAGGGAAACTAATGTCCGAACTAAGGCTATTGGATGCATGGAGGGCATTACACCCAGGAATCCATGACTACTCATGCTTTTCCTCGACTTATGGAACTTCCAGCAGGATAGACCTCTGGCTAATATCTTCTGGGTTATATGAAAAGGTGGTCAGGGCCTTGATGCACCCAATTTATGTTTCTGACCATGCCCTTCTGGAATTAGTTATTAAAAGGGGGCAGGATTCCTACCAGTCTCCCACATGCCGTTTAGACCCTCTCCTGCTAGAGGACGCAACTTTTATGGATTGGATTGGTCCAGCAGTATCAGAATACTGGCTGGACAATGATAATGGGGAGATATCCAATTCGACTTTATGGGAGACCTTTAAAGCTACTATTCGGGGCAGGATAATTGCCTTTGCTGCTGCTAGGAGGCAGCGCCATGAAGTGGACCAGAGGGCATTGGAGAAGCAATTATATAATTTGGAATCCCAGTACAAAGCTCTCAAAAATCAAGAACCGTCTTCAAATCTATTAGCACAATTAGCCAGCACACGAATCTCCCTTAATACCCATTTATCTCGGCAGGCTGAGCTAAATCTCTGACGCATCCACCATGCTTTTTGGGAAGGGGGGGAAAGGCCAGCAAGCTTTTGGCCTACCGTCTTAAATGACAGCAAGTCTCCAAGGTGATACATGCACTGGTGGACACGAAAGGGGCTCCATGTCATACGAACTCTGGGATAAATTTAATTATGTCTCAATTCTATGAAAATTTGTATGCTTCTCCTAACCCCCCGATCCAGTTAAGATCCAAGCTTTCCTATCCTCACTAACCATTCCCAGAATTTCTGGTTGTGAGACCAAATTGTTAGAAGCTCCAATAACAGTGGAAGAAGTGACCCAGGCAATTCAATCTATGAACCCACGTAAAACCCCAGGGAAAGATGGATTGCCTATTGATTTGTATAGACTTCGGGGAGTTGATTTGGCCCCATATTTGGTTTGGGTATTCCAATACTCCTTACTTAATGGACATCTTCCCCCCCCCCGTGAGAGAAGCCACTATTGCAGTGCTTCCCAAAAAATGGAAAGATCCATTGTTTCCAGGTAGTTATCGCCCCATCTCCCTTATTAACACAGATGCCAAGATACTGGCCAAGGTTCTTTCCGGTCAGTTTGAACCTCTTCTGCACGGTCTGGTTAACCCTTCCCAAGCGGGCTTTGTTAAGGGCCATCTGGGGTCGTATCCCCATAGAACTCTAGGATCCCTAATTCATTCTGTCAAACTTTCATCAATCCCCTCAGTAGCTTTGGCCACCGATTTTGAAAAGGCCTTTGATTTGGTTGAATGGCCCTATCTATTCCATACTCTCTCCACTATGGGTTTCAGCCCAGAATATATTGCCTGGATAAGGCTTCTATATACTGCTCCCTTAGCCTCGGTACTGACCAATGGCATCCTGTCTTGGCCCTTCCAATTACAGAAGGACTTGAGACAGGGATGCCCACTTCCCCCCTCCTTTTCATTCTAGCTATAGAGCCCCTGGCCATTGCACTTAGGTCCTCCAATTCTGTCCCTGGAATTCAAGTGGGTGATGCCAATTATAAAACATTCTTATATGCAGATGATCTCCTTATTACTACTGAACATGCTTCATTAGGGATTCAGACAATCTTTAACATCCTGACTGATTTCACAAAGATATCAGGTTTAAAGTTAAATCAGTCTAAAACTGAAATCCTCCCATTGAACTCTTCAACCTCTGGAGAAGAGTTTATTGCCATGGGGCTTAAATGGTCCCCCCAAGGTATTAAATACCTTGACATTATCTTACATCCAGATTCATCTAAAATGCTTGCAGCTAATTTCAACCCCTTGATTGATACCCTGAGGTTAGAGTTCGAAAGATGGAAAGCATTGAAGCTCTCACTCACTGGTAAAATTGACTCTATCAAAATGATGGCCAGCCCTAAGATGCTTCATTTATTGGCTCACCTACCCTTGTCTATACCCCAGAAGTGGTTCCAGAAATTGGAGGCCCTGATGGGTAATTTCCTGTGGGAGGGCACCCCCCCCGATATAGTAAACTTAAGCTTCGACAATACTGGAAAAGTGGTGGTTGGGGACTCCCCTGGTTGCAACGGTATCGTATGGCTTTTGTTCTGTCTCAGACTCATAGATGGTTTTCTAAAATTGGACAGGCCTCTCCTAACTGGCTCCACTTAGAAGCCTTTCTAACTCACACTCCGTCCCCAGCGGTCACCTTATATGGCAAGAAGAATTTACCCACGGACCTCTCTCCCTCTATATTATTATCCATAAAATATTGGAAGCAAGCAATGGCTCTGCTGGGCCATGATGCGGCTTCTTGGAAATATATGCCTATATGGGACAATCCGGCCCTGAAAATAAAGAAATCCACTTTGAACTGGAAAGTCTGGATGGTACAGGGTATCTCTTTGATACAGGATCTCCTAATCCCTGAAACTACCGTTATAGACTCTTTTGAATCGCTGAAGGCAAGGTACCATCTCCCTGCATCTCACTTTTGGAGATACCTTCAGTTAAGAGATGCCATGTCTCATCTTCCAAATTTCCCCTACCATAATACACCAAGAAAAAGCCCACACCCCATTTTCTCATGGGATAAACTTACCAGGAATAGAGCTAGCTGCATATACTGTATAGTGTCTCAGAGAATCCACCAAAGACCCCTCCCAAAAAGCCAGATTGCAATGGGAAAAAGAATTACAGATTTCTATTTCAGAGCAACAATGGGAACAAGGATGGGTACAGATCCATTTAGCCTGCCAGAATGGACGTACACGACTTATTATGAATAAGACCCTCCATAGGTGGTATAGAGACCTGGCTAAACTAGTTAAGATGGGACTTATTTCAGCAGATACATGTTGGAGATGTGGTAGCCCACCTGTTCCATATTCTCTGGGACTGCCCCAATCTTCAGCACTTTTGGTCAGCAATTCAGGACATGTGTCAACAGGTGTTCCCCAATACTGTTCCGTACCCTCCTTTGCTCCTTCTGGGCTGCGGTAGCTCGACCATGCCCAAGTACAGTCCAGAGGCACAATGGATCACATTGGTCAGGGCACTGGCCAAGAGACTCATATTGATGAGATGGAGAACCCCGGAGATTCCGACTATGCATGAGGTCCTCCTGGCACTTGCCCAAGAGGCCACATTTGAGAGGATCTCCAGTTTTGCTCAAGGCTCTTTAGCCCGATATGATAAATGCTGGCAGCCTTATTTAAGGTCTAAGTATTGTCATAATACCTTCTCCAATTCCATTTCTTAGATTTCTTCCTCCTCACAAACAGGTCTGGGTTTTTGTCATCTGTAGTCCCCTTGTCCCTTTCTCCACTCTGGTTATATGTATGCCTCAGTAAAGATTGCCTTCTGTATATAGTTGATATTACAATCTGCAGGGCAGATGGACATACCTGAGGTAGAGAAGTTAGATTGTGAATCAGGCCTATTTGTCACATCTTTCTCTTCTCTGCAATGTATATATTTTCTTTTTCACCAGGCTCCCTTCTATTGGGGGGGAGCAATCCTACATCGTCGTTAATCCCTGGATCCAAGGACTGTAATATGGACACTATCTTAAATCATATATTTTTTTTTAAGTTTCCAGCCAATGGAGTGAATACTTGTTAATCTTATTCGCTGGCTGTACCAAATATTGCAGTATGAGTCAGATCTGTATGTGCAATACTCTGCCTCTATGTGTGTGTTCTGTACAAAAATAATAACAATAAAATGTTAAACAACAAAAAAAAATGCACTTCAAGCGGTAATACCTTAGATAGCAAAAATCTAACTGTATTGTGGTAGGAGTTTTGCTTTGTAATTTTCCCTTGTTCTTTTATGTGATTGTGATCTCTTTGATATATTGTTCTGTGTTTACATTTTTCATATTTTTATCATCTTTTAGTAAAGTACCGTTTCTTTGAAAGACTGCCTGGGTGTCTCTCAGTTCTTTTTGCATGTGACGTATAGGTGATTAAGTCTGACAAAACTGTTCAACAGCTTGATGGTGTTACTAAGCTTGAGTAAAAATGTAAAAATATACCTAAGGTCTCTTATAGAGTTTTAAGGGTTAATTTTGGATACCTGATTAGGTGCCTTTAGGTGAAAGATATATTGCATCCCCCAAAGACAAAATTATCTGAGCCTGTACATTTGGGTACACTAGCATAAGGTTCACAGTTTGAATCCCCCCAGAACTTGAGACTAAAGGTGATTCAGACCCAAAAGCAGACAGGAGGATTACCCTGTCTGTTACCTGTTCACACTATTACACTCTGAGGTTGGCACTGTGGGAGCAGAGGGCCTGACCTGCTGATTGCGTTTGTGACAACTACTACTACCTCTAACAGTATCTACAACAATGCTGCACAAGATACAGTTAATTTGGTGGAGAAGGGAAAACTAGCACTCTGACTTAAATTGTATATTATCATTGGAATATAACTCCACAATTACAGTGTGACAGGTCAGATAATAAAAGAATAGGGTTATCCCTGCCCAAAGAGTGCTAAGAGAGATGATGGAAGGGTTAAACCTTGTGGATGTTTGGAGACTTAATAATCTGGGAGTAAGGCAATATACCTTCTTCTCAATGCTGCACAAAACCTGTTCTAGAATTGATTACTGGTTAGTAAGTAGTAAATTACTTCCCTCGATTTTAGACGCAAGGATACATAGATACATACATAGATACATAGACAGTGTCGGCAGATAAGGGCCTATGGCCCACCCAGTCTGCCCATTTAAGTTTGTAAGTTCAGTTTATGTTTTCCAGGAAGTCTGCTGCCCCTTACCCCTGACCTCCAGAATTCCTTTATGTCTATCCCATGCATTCCATACATACCAGGGTCATTTCGGATCATTCCCCAGTATCTATTCAATACGAGCCTAACCCTGGATTTAAGAGGGACTTTATGTGGAGATTTAATAATCAGCTATTACAGGACTCTTATATCTATGTACACCTTAAGAGTTTCATAACTCGTTTCTTTGATCAAAATATAGGTTCAGTTTCAAGGATTGATATTGTTTGAATAACTCTGAAAGGTGCACTGAGAGGGGAATGCATCAGAATCACATCCACGAAAATTAAAAAAGATAAGTCACAGCTAGATGAGATCACTAATGCAATTAGGACAATGGAGCACACCAACACTAAACATTTGGCAGAGGCTGATTGGGTTAAGTTGCATCAGTTACACTCTCAATACTCTTCTATTATGTTACAGAAAGCAGAGCTAGCCCTTCAAAGAACTAAGATTAAGTGCCTTGAATCTGGTGATAGGGCAGGGAAACTCTTGGCGCTAAGGATTAAACAATTGGACTCAAGTAGATTTATTGCAGCTTTGCAAAGTAACAAGGGAGATACTATCATTAAAGACCCTAAAAAAATTGTGGCAGTGTTTAGAGAGCATTTCTGCAAAGTTTATTCTATTCCTACAAAAGACAGGGCAAAAGTAAAAGAGATTAATGATTTCTTAAACTCTATCGTTTTAACTAGGTTGGATTTCAAAGAGGAGGCTAAGTTGGAGTTACCCATTCAAGTATGGGAAGTGAAACAAGTGATTGCCCAACTCACCTCGGATAAGTCCCCTGGACCGGATGGCCTCACTACCAATATATATAAAGCCTTTACAGAAGAAATTTCCCCTATACTGACCTAGGTGTATAATTACTGGTTCCGTGAGGGATTTTCTGATGAGAGCTTTCTGGAGGCCATCATAACTCTTATTCCAAAGCCAGGACGGGATCCTGTCCTCCCGTGTAATTATCGGCCAATATCTTTGTTAAATGTGGATGTCAAAATACTTGCAAAAGTTTTAGCTAGCCGACTTAGTCCATTTATGTGTAGGATGGTTAGTGATGTGCAGGTTGGCTTTATGAGCAGTAGAGCGTCAAGTGACCACATACGCAAACTCCATCACTTAATTACACATGCACGAGATATACAGACCCCATCAGCCCTGTTAGCACTGGACGCAGAAAAGGCATTCGACAAGGTTTCCTGGGATTTTTTATTTGCTGTTTTTTCAAAGTTTGGACTACCAGATGGTTTCCTAAACTGGATCAGTCTATTATATAGATCTCCTAAAGCACGGGTATGGTGTAACAGAATACTGTCTGACCCCTTTCCTCTTTCATGTGGCACAAGACAGGGTTGCCCACTTTCCCCACTCCTGTTTAATTTATATTTGGAACCCTTGATTCATAGGCTACTTACAGCACAGGAGATCAAGGGAATACGAATAGGTAATAGGAGATACCTGGTATCTGCGTATGCAGATGATCTGCTCCTCCATATGGAGGACCCAGTCATGAGCATTCCAGTAATTTTGCATGCAATTGCACAGTTTTCAAAAGTCTTGAACTATAAGCTTAATATTTCCAAAACAAGTTCTTTCTGCTCAACTCTAGATGCCTTCCGAGCGTGGCTAAAGAGTCGGGGTTTAGCTTTGAACCAAAGGTGTTATTATATTTAGGAATCAAAACTACATGGGAGATAGCCACAATGATAAATGAAAATCTTAATAATCAAGTCAAAATAATTAAGCAAGATTTGGCCAGATGGAGTTTGCTGCCGCTGTCACTCTGGGCCAGAACTGAAATAGTTAAAATGAATATATTACCGAGGATTTTTAACCCCCTAAATATGTTGAGTCCTTATTTGCTGAAGGCTTGGTTTGGTCCGTTGCAAACAATCCTTAATGATTTTATATGGAAGGGGAAAGCAGTTAGATGATCATATGGGAAACTTACTGCTCCAAAGAAACTAGGGGGCCTAGCGCTCCCTTCCTTTTTCAAGTATCATATGGCATCACATATTAGTAAATTAGTTCATTGGATTCGGCTGACTTCTGAGGTAGACCTCAATCAGTATGTGCCTTCCTGGATTTACATTGAGAGAGACTTGGGCCCAGATATTCAAACTGCGCTCAAAACTGGCGCAACAGCAGGAGCAAGCGCAAACCAGTTGCGCAAATGCGCAACAGGTGCGATATTCAAACATGGAGCAGAGCAAATTGCGCAAGCAACCAACGTCTGAGTATCGCACATACTGCGCCGTCGTGCAACCAGGAAAGAGAAGCTGAGCCAAAATGTTGCGCTATGGCACAACCAGGGAAGCTCAGCTGAGCAGTCCAGAGCTGCCATAGCGCAAGCACAGCCCCCCCCAGAGCAATGGAACTGCACATCCAGGGAGGCAGGCTGGGGCCCACCGCCAGCCATGCCACACATGGGCACAGGAACACACTGCAGAACCCACACCACACTGGCACACCCCAAGCACAGCATCACTGGGGGTGGGACGGATGATCCACATGCCCATGGGGACAAGCCAACAAAGCATAGCAGAGCCCTGACACCCCAGCACAACCACTGGCAGGTGGAGAGTGCCACACACAGGGGGTTGACAACCACAGTGCACATCAGCCCCCGTATGCACACACAGCACACCCTGCACTGTGACCCCAAGACACCACCCATGTGCAGTGACTGGCACCTGCAGGAACCCATGCAGTCCCCCAGCACATGTCAGCCTCTGTGCAACACAGAAGCCTACAAGCCAGACACACCCTGTGCACCCAGCACTGGGTGGCAGCAGATGGAAAGACCAACCGAAAGTCACTGCCATGCTGGAGATATCTCCCCATGCACACACACACACACACACACACACACACTAGACCATACCAGCCCAGATGGCATGTACACACCTGCAACTGAGCACCCATAACCAGCTGCAAATCAGAGACTGACACAGTATTCATATATCAAAATAGAAATGTATATTAAACATATTTCAACAAGAACAATAAAAACTATTTACAAGGGGGGGACGGGTACAAGGAAGGGGTGTTCAAGAGGGAGGGATTAAAAACTTGGAGAGGGAAGGCAGGGTGGTAGGGATGGGAGAAGTGGGAAGGGTAATGTGGGCTACGGCCCAGCCTGCTCCTGGTCCTCCCCCTGCTGGCGCCTCGTTCCATCCCGGCCCTGATGGCGTCCATGCCTCCGGATGGCTTGCAGGATCCTGTGGTTTGCAATGCTGACCTCTGTGAGGCGACGGACATCCTGTTGCATCCTCCGTAGAACCTCGAGGCCTAGGAAAATGGGAACACAGTCAATGGCTGTGACTGACCACAACCCTGAACACCACCCAACCTGCAAGCCATATAGCCCAATGTCCCGCACCTGTGATGGCATACACCCACCCACAGTGAACATGCACATGGCCATCACAAACAGGCGGCACCAGCTATGTGCAAGACCACCGCACCACACACACTGCCCACGCCAATCACAGTACAAACTAGGCTGGAAAGTGATGTGGCAATGTGGTGCGATGCCAGTTACACAGCTATGTGCCCAGTGCATGCCTGGACCACCAGTGGCCGCATACAGACGTGCTGTGATACTGCACTGTGATGCATGTCACCTGTGTCGTGCCTACATACATGGATACATAGACAGTGTCGGCAGATAAGGCCTATGGCCACCCAGTCTGGCCATTTGACCTTGTAAGTTCACTCTGTTTTCCTATAAGTCTGTTGCACCTACCCTGACCTCCAGAATTCCTTTATGGCTATCCCATGCATTTCTAAACCCTGTGACCAAGTCAGCCCCACCACTTCTCTGGCAGGGTGTTCCACTTGTCCACCACCCGCTCTGTGAAGAAATTCTTTCTCATGTTTCCTCTGAATCATCCCCTCCAACTTCATCCCATGCCCTCTAGTCCTGGAACATCTTTACGCTTAAAAATAGTGTTTTCCTGCACTCTGTTCCCCCTGTAAGATACTTGTATGTCCCCATCATATCCCCTCTCCCTCCCTCCTCCAGGGAGTACATGTTCAGTTCCTTCAACCTGTCTTCATAGGACTTGTGATGCAATCCATGCACCATCCATGTTGCCTCCTCTGAACCTCTCTACCCAGTCCATGTCCATACGTAGGTATGTCTCCAGAACTGTACACTGTACTCCAGTGTGGGGCCTCACTAGTGTCTTGTATAGTGGAATTATGACCTCCCTTTGGTTGTGTTGTGCATGGCTGGTGGTCTTGCCCCCCCCAGCATGCAATAGCATCCATGAAGTAATGATACTCACACTCCTCCAGCAGCTGGCTCTACCACTGCTGCTGATGCTGCTGCTGCTGCTGCGGTTGGGGCACAACACCCCCCGGCACCAGGGCCCTGGCACGGCCCACCTCACCCTCGCCCCGCGTCCTCAAAATCCGGCCTGTGGGAGACATATGTTGAGACAAACATCAGTGTGCCTCAAAAGCAGAGTGCCCCTGCCCCAGTGAGAGTGCCTGCCCACACAGCCATAACCATCCATCGCACAGCTGCACACACTGACACAGCCAACCGTGTCAGAGCCGGCACCTATACACAGCCACCCAAGCACACACACACCCCTACAGAGAATATAGGTGCATAGATGGTACACTCACCTGGCCTAGGCACCACACCCCACCTGGCACGTGAACGCAGCCACGTCAAGAGTTCCGGCTGCCTCCAGCGGAGGTCACTGTACCGGTGCCGGCACTGCTCAGCAGACCGGCCCCGGCCAGTGACCTCCACTGGGTCAGTGGCCACTTGCTGCCACACATGGGTCCTAGACATGGTTAGGGGGGCCTCACCATACAGTGCCTCACAGTGGGGCTCCACCAGGGCCACCAGGTTGGCCACTTCAAGCTGGTTCCAGGACACCGCCCTCCTCCTAGCCATGGCACCAACTTTACAGCAGGCAATATGGTGCCCCGCTGCGCCGTAACTCCACGTGGAGTTATTGCACAATAGACCACCACAGGCTCCAATCGCGCTGTTTGAACAGCGCCGTCACTTTACATGGCGCTGTCACCAGACAGCGCAATAGGGACGTACACATGGCATGCGAACAGCGCCAGAGGGCAGAGGGCATACACAAGGTCACGGCAAAGATGCAAGGCTACGCACAGCGCCATAGGACGTATAGGCATCCATGCGCGATCGCCGAGTTGAGCACCAGTGCCACAGTGGACTATCGCGCAGTAGTGCCACAGTGCCATATAGTGCCCAGTGCTTGTAGCGCCACTGGCAATGGTGGCTATGGCCTGAATCGCCTATCGCGCCAGCAGGTCTGCAGCATGATAGGCGATGCATAAGCTGTCTGGGCATGTGCAATGCAGTGTAGCATGCAGCCACAAACCTGCGCCATTGGCTCAGCCGGACCTTCCATATTGCGCAAAGCGCAAATACGCGATATTCAGCCGACATATGCAAATCATTCGATCAGCCATTCAAAGGCGCAGTGGCACGATTAGCATGTCATTAAAGTAGCGCCACACCTCATTTGCATGTGTTGCACTATAAAAATGTGACAGTGGGTTGTGCTGGCCAGATTTGGTTACTGCAGGTGAGAGGTGAGTTACATGCTGTGTGATGCTCAGGACAATGCTCATGGGCAGGGGTGCCGGAGGATGATAAAGGCTGAGGGGGCTGAGCATGAAAAGGGCACTTAGAAAGGGACAAAGGGCACCCTTTCTATCAGTATCTGCCATGCGGAGAGGAACGTGGGGGCTTCGCCCCGGCCGGCAGCTATGCTCATGGGGAAATGCTGTCAACTGCACAGTGACAGGTGTCCACTTCCACCCATACAGATCACCATGACTGACCAGAGCCAAGCTGAGGGTGTGGACGGTGGGCGAGGGAGGAGGCCAACTTCACTGCGCAGAGACAGAGGCCCTCTTCCAGGCCTACCTGGAGGATGAGCCACTATTGAGTGGACGGAGGGGCACCCCTCAGGAGCGTGCAGCTGCATGGGAGGGGGTATCTCGGGCCGTCAACCTGCACGGAAGCCACCAGCGCTCCATGCAGGAATGCAGGAAGAAGATGGGGACTGACCGCAGGAGGCTGAAGGAGAAGGTGGCAGCCTTCAGGGTGGCACGTGCTGGCACTGGTGTGGGCCCACCAGTGGTGTTGCAGCTGACCTCTACAGAGGAGACACTGGTCGTGGCCATGCAGCCGAGTGCCATTGCGGGCGTACCAGTCGGAGGATTCCAGACAGGTGGAAGCCCATCACTGCACAGTATGACATGGTGGTGTTGTTGGGGGGGCGCTGTTGTTCACATGCACTCACATGTACTCTCTTTCTGTTACAGATCCTGTTCATCTGCAGGAGACGGTGGTGGTGGTGGTGGGTCCAGACAGTGAGGCAGACCTGCTGGACATGGAGGAGGGACCATCCACCTCCACCACCAGCCTGCAGGCACTGCAGCAGCATGCACGCTGGGCCTACAACTCCGGTGTCAGTGATACGAGTGCAGGGGGTGCACAGCCTGTGTCACAGCAGTCTGGCATGCAGGTATGCCAGCATGCTGTGCCTATGGCAGTGGCACGCGCACCTGCACCATTGATGATAGCAGGCCTGCAATGGGCAGTGATAGGTGTGTGTCCCATGACGGACACATGGCAGGCCAGCACATGCCCCTGGGCCTTCCTGGTTCACACCTGTGTACCAGCATTCTGGCACAGTCCCAGGCTGTGCCTGTCAGCACTAGTGGGGCAGCACCGGTGGCTGTGCAGGTGTCTGGCACTGTTGTCAGCACGGAGGTGGAACAGGTGGACCTGGGGGCTCAGCAGTTGGAGGGGCAGCAGCAGCAGTCACACACCAGGTCTGGGGGTACAGTGTCAATCAGTGGCACATGTCCACCGCTCATTGATCCACTCCATACCTGGTCTCTGGTGAACAGCGCCCACCCTCAAGGGGCGCTCGCACCAGGACCATCCACACCCTGGGGTCACGAGGCCATTGGGGCAGAGTACCCATTGGACGCACACACCCGCCTGCTGCAGGACTCAGTACAGCTGCAGGGGCGGGTTGCAAGGTCCGTGGAGGCACTGTCTGTGTCCGTGGAGTGGCATAGCAGGGAGTGTGCTCAGGACCGAGCCGAGCTGGTCCTTATGCGGACGGATGTGACCGCTGCCATTGACAGGCTGACCCAGGCAGTGGTCTCTGTGGCAGACACATTGGCCACACTGTCAGGTGCCCCTGTACCACACACCCCACACAGTGCGCTCTCCACTCCCCATTCCCGGCGTCGTGTGACACCAGGCCTGTCGATGCCAGGTTCTTCTGTGGGCAACCCAAGCACCCCTGGTGCAAGTTTGTTTGGCAGGATGCAGACCCCTGTGCGGGCAAAGTCGTGTTCGTGCAGTGGGACCCCTGGTGGTGCACCAGCGCCACCCGATGTGGCCCCTGCTCAGCCTGCCAGTGCTGCTGGGACACGGTGGGGCCACCCACACATCCGTGGTGGCCGTGAAACAGTGCTACCTGACTGAGCTGTCTCCCAGTGCAGGCCCTGTCTGGTGTTGCCCTGTGTGCAATGTGTGTCATGGTGGGCAGTGCACTGCTGGGTGCTCTGCTCACCACGCTGACACACGGACCACCTGCACACTCTCCCAACTGCTGTCTACAGGTGTGTGTGCATGATGATGCCTGCATTGCACTGTACACCAAGGTGCAAGTGTGCCCAGGTCCTGACACATGTACGTGGACAGTCCAGGTGGTGGAGGTGGTTGGTGGTGCTGTGTGTTGGCAATGTCATTTCCGCAGTGCTGTGCTGCTGCCCATGTATGCTGCCTGGTGTGTGTGTCCATATGAGTGCTCACCCTCTGATGGTGTGTTAGTATGCCTGGAACCGCAACTCCTGACCTTCATGCACAGTGTGTTCCCTGTGTGCCTGTGGTTTGCGATGGACAGTGTTGCCTGCACATGTCCCCTTGACTTACCGTGTTGGGCATAGTGCTCTTCTACAATGGTGTCCCAGTGCAGCTGGGCCTGCTGGGTCAGTCGGGGGTCCCTCCATCCTAGGGGGGGCTGCTCATCACCCACATCACCAGCGCCACTGGCGTCCCCATCGCTGTCCCCCTCTTGGACCTGTACGGCTATCCCATGGTCTTTGGCCATGTTGTGCAGGATGCAACAGGCCAGGAATATCCCACAGGCCTTTTGGGGCTATACTGTAGGGTCACCGGAGGTGTCCAGGCATCAGAAGCGTGCCTTGAGCATCCCAAACACCCGCCTATGATGTTACGTGTTAGCATGTGCCTTATTGAAACATAGCTGCGCTTAGGGCATGGGCGCCGTGCACGGTGTGAGCAGCCAGGGACAGAGTGGTATCCGCAGTCACCTGTGTGGAGATAGTGGAGATCAGTGTCATGTCATGTCCATATTGCCCATATCCTTGTGTGCCACTACCATGGCACCTGTGTCATTCCCACCCTTGCCCAGAGTTTGCATTCCATACATGTGTACTCACCCACTAGATGACCCGTGGAGATGTTCCCTCTTGAATCGATGGCACAGTGCAGACTGGTGCCATATGAAGAGCATCATGTGCTCCGCCAGGGTGTGTGGCACAGACATTGATAATGCGTGGTGGCATCACACCACCACGGCAGTTGACACTGGAAAAGCCCTTTCGGTTCGATAAGCCTGGCCATCGGGGCCAGGTGGCATGCGAATGGCCACATGGGTGCAGTCTATGGCCCTAGCATGCCAGGCATACGTGCTACCCTGTGGAACTCCTGCATGTTTGTTGTACGCTCTGCCGTGGTGCTGGGGAAATGGATGTACCCGCGAACATGAGGCAGCAGTGCGCGCTGAGGAATTGGGTGAGGATGGACGGGCCGACCGTGTAATGCCTGTGGTGTCCCCTGTCGGCCTCTGGAAGGTGCCCGTGGTGAGCAGGCACATGCAGGCTGTCACCTTGGTCTCCACGGACAGAGCATGACTCCGCCGTGAGGGTGTCTGCATCACATCACTGCACAGCTCGCAGAGCCATCTCAGTATTGCCCTGTTCAGGCAGTACTGGCCCACAATCTCGACGTCTGTGGACAGCTCGAAGCTGATGCAGGCACGATACTGCCTGTCGGGGGCATACGATCGACGGGCCCCTCCGCGGCCACGTCCCCCTGCAGCATGGTGTCTCACCCCCCTCATTACAGCTTCCATGTGGAAGCTGACACTGTCCATCTCCCTGGCTTCTGCCCCCCCGGCTGCTGTTCCTGTGTTACCCCCGCTGCCCCCACTGCTGCTTCCACTGCACCGGGCACCCCCACTGGCCTCTCTGTCCTCCTGGACCCACTGTCCCTCTCTGCCCTTCCAGCTCCTGTCTCTCTCTCTCTCTCTCTCTGTCTCTCTCCCCAGTTTAGGCCTGCTAGGGTTCTTGCACCGCTTCCTTGAGCCTTTATTTTGGCTCAAACCGGTACTCGCGCAACTTCTGGTTGAGCTCACTCTGCGCATTGGCGCAAGTGTTCGGATATCGACAGTACACTTTATGTACTGGACCCGCCTTTGGTTGCGCATGCCTTCATTTCCATTGCACTGTTGCTCAGCATGTTTCCGGTGGTGCAACTGGCCCCTTCTGAATATCGCAGAATGGCACATTTTTGGAGTTGCGCAACCCTGTTGCGCATAGCGCAACCCTTTGAATATCTGGGCCTTGGTCTCTAATTGCTCACTTACGTTAAACTCAATTCCTTATATTTCCCTCAGACTTCTACCTAAATCACTTAAAAACACACCCATTGGATGGTCAATAAAAGCTCTGCATCAGGTACAGAAGTTTCTAAAGGTGAATTGGCAGAATTTGCCGGACCAACCTCTGATGCATAATATGCATTTTCAAATCCAGTGTACCCCGATCCCCTTCACATTCTTGGAACCCTTAAGTAGGTTAAATTTGGGAGACCTAGGCCCCAGGGGAAGTTATTGTCGTATGAACAAGCTTGTGTTCGGATTCCAGATTTAAAAGGGAAAACTTTTAAATTCTGGCAGATTAGTGACTCAATAAAATCCCACCTGAGAAAATTGGGAATATGGGGTGAAGACAGGTATAAATTGACTTAAGACTGACTGAATACTTAAGATAACAGAGCAGCGGCATTCTGTTTCCAAATTATACCATGAATTCCAGATCTGGGACAAAGGGATTTCCTCCAAGGTTAGTACTTATTGGAGGCAGAGATTAAGGATAAAAGAAGAGGAAAGAGTATGGGAAAAATTTGGGAGAACAATAGTAAATATACTAGACAGGACAGATATAAATTACAGCAATTCAATGTCATACACAATTTGTATTATACCCTCGTCAAACTACACAAAATGGGAAAACTAACATCACCCAAGTGTGGCAGATGTGAGGTTGGAGAGGGGGATCTGTACCATATACTATGGGCTTGTCCCAAGATTCATCTCTTTTGGAATTCAATTTGTACTTCACTACAATCAGTAATAGGACTAGAGCCTTTTTTCACACCAGAAATGTGTTTACTAAACAACTTTCCCAGAGATATGGGTAAACAGAGGAAGTGTTTATGGCTATTATATCAGCTGCTGCAAAAGCGGTTATTCTTAGGCATTGGAAAGATGTTAATATGCCATCTGTGGTTGAATGGTATAAAGAGATTATGATGGCATTACAGTTGGAATTACATATAGCAAAAATGAATAATAAGGTACAATCTTATAATACTAAATGGGGGCTTCTAGATGTGGTTTTAGTTACCTGGAAACTCCAGTCTCCATTGACTGGTGAGGTGTTATCTTCAGAACTTGTAGCATTTCCCGAGCACTTGCCTTAGGAAATCCCAGTGGCTCTTTGAATAAGTAGATGCTGATGGGGAGGGGGGTTATGAGAATTGTGGGAGTGGGTTAATGGGTCAAGTTGTTTTAATTTTTAAAACGATTTTGCTGAGCTTGTTCATTTTATTGTTACTGTCAACCAGGCCAATGTTTATAACAATTTTTGATAATATGTATGTACCGGCCTGGTCAGGCCACACTTTCAATGTAAAGAATGCTGTGTCAAAGTAAACTGAATTAAAAAAAAATTGTATATTATCAACAATACGAGGAAGTAGGTGGAATTTTAACTTAGCCCACAGGTCATCATATGGAGATACTGAGTCACAGGTCAGAATTCATGCCAGGAAGTGGCTGGACTGTTGGGTGCTGCTCTAAGATCACCAGCATCTGGGATGGGTCACAGGCCAATATAAGTTCCACACCAGTCAAAACTGGCAGCCTATGAGATTGCTGGGAGGCATGCTGGATAGCACTGCATGGTGAAATCTATTAGGTTCTAATTAGTGCACTATGGGCACACTAAACCAAAAGAAAAAAATTATTATTATTATTATTAGAGAAACAAAAAGCAAAATTGAGTAAATGCAAAACTAAATATATACACTGAAGAAGCAATACAGACTACTAATGAATTAATGACCAGTTGTAACAGTATGAAGATTAGCCAGGGAAGTGGGTCATTGATCACCTTGATTGGATATGGTTCTTAGCAGTCTAACCTGTCAATAAACAACTACCCATTCAATAATACCCCCACAAGCATTGACTGCAACATATATTAGTGAGTCCCAGAAAGAGCTGTTTTCTACAAGGGCTACTGTAAAACAATGCAGAGTTAAAACCTACCCTGCAACTGTCCATTGGCTAATGTTCATGACTACTTTCATGTAACTCTACATTGCCATATATATGCAAGAATGATTATGACAGTACCAGATTCATATTGAAAGATATTAAGTACCAATGGTAACAAGGAGGAGGTACTACACTTGTCTGGGAGGACAATGTATAATGCTTGTGCAACACCATTGCAATTTTGCATCTTTCCCCCCCCCAAAGGGGCAATCATCTTTTCAGGGTGCCTTAAAATACACAGAAAAGTTCTTGAAAAGGATTTCATCCTGACAGGTATTGCACGGGTGATGTCCCATTGACCAAATGTGCCTAATGAAGAAGGCCAAAAAAGAAAACAAAAAGACAGACACCACTTAGTTCTCATAAGAGAGAGGCAAGACATAGTCTGGAAAAGGATACATCCTTAGAGAGAGAGTGAGAGAGAGAGAGAGAGACAGTCACCTAAAGAAAGGAGGGGAAAAGTACTGAAGGGCCATAATCGAATTTTGCCTGTTAGCAGGATTTATTTTATACATAAAATTATAACCTTTGGCACAGTGAAGAGGAAATATTCCCATGTGGGAATGGCATGGGTTTCTAGTATATATCTTGATTGTTGCTAAATTTGCAATAAAATTCATGGGAATGGATTGTATGGGAAGGCTTATGTCATATCCAACCGACAGAATAAGATGGTATGGTGTTGCAGAGTCAATCTGCACAGATGCAGGGGTATCCTGAACCAAAGAGGTATGACTCTCAAAGCATGGGAGTAAGGATAGAAGCAACATCGGTGTCCTTTTGAAGGTCTAACCTATAATTGATGACATGGGACTAAAGGAAGGGGATATGGAGCAATACCTTGGGGTCCACAAGCAGGTGTAGATTGTATTTTTTGATAGATGCCTCTGAGTCAATCTGCATGGCCAAACAAATATGCAGGACAGTAAGAACCCCACCCTAAAGAAGCAGATCAATAATACTACACTGTGAAATGCCACTGAATCAATCTATATGGCTATTGGGGCCCCGGGTAAGAGTTCTACCCTCCAGGTGGGAAGATGAGCATGGGGAGACTGAGAGGTGCCACCAAATCAATCTTCTAAGCTAAAAGGATGTCCACGTGATGAGGAAACCTCCCTTGAGATACAGGCATCACAGAAGCAGAGCTATCACATTGACCTTCTAGGCTGGATAGTCCAGTAAGACCCATAAATAGCCCTTGAGAGGCAAGCGTTAGAAGTAATATGGTAAGGAGGCATGGACATGTAATTAGGTGCAGAAATGCTGCACAGGCAATATACTGGATAAATAGGGGGGGATGGTAAAGAAGGCTGATGCCTGGTACAGTAGGTACAATGTACGGTAGTATGCTAGGTATAATAAGGGCAAATGTCTATGGATCGGATGAGGAGGAGGAGGGAGAAACCCTAATGATACAGACATGAGACATGCAACTTGTAGGTATGGATGGAGTAGGCAGTAAGAGAAGAGAAGTATGGTTAGGGATTCCAGGGTAGGTCTTGAAGCTACAGAAAGACTAGAAGCCAAAAGAGCAACAGATGACAGACAGAGCACCAACCTAGGGACAGGTTGTGGGTGTGGGGGGAGGGCTGACCAGGTAAAAGGCCAAGGGAGCAGTACTGGAAGGGAGCCAGCAGTCTGAGCAGCAGATAGAGGGCAACAGCAGAAGTCCAACGGAGAACTCCAGGAGGGGAAGGAAGAGGGTGGCAAGGAAAGAAAGAGTAAAACCATGCACAGCTGGCAACATGACAAGTACCATCCCAGGGCAGGGAAAAACAGGAAGCAGAGCAGCCACCTGCATGTATGCCTGAGCAGCAGCTACAGCAGGAGCAGGGCAGCAACAACAAGAAGACAAAACAAGCATTTGTCAATGCTGAATATTTGTTTGCTGGCATTGGCATTGGTAGTGTAGGAGTTAGAGAGCTGCATAATAGGAATGGCAGTGAAGTATTGAACTGAGGCCAACCCCGCCTCCACCCTGCAGAAACTGACAGGAATTGGGATGTGCCTTTGGGTCATCAGGCGTAATGGCCACACCATTTCACCACACCTTACCCTGCAGACACTGACAAGTGTCATGGTGTGCTTTGGGGTCTTTGGCCCTTATGCTCACTCCACTCCATCAGGAAATATGGTGCGATGGGTGCTGTATAGGAGAATGGGGTGAACTTTGGGCCCGAAGAGTCCAAGGCAAACCTCAATGCCTCTCACTGGCTGCAGGATATGGAATGGTATAAGCATTACAGGCAAGAATCCCAAGTCACACCTTTGATGCTTGTCAATCTCTACAGGGTGGGGCGTTATGGTCTGAAACCCTAACATCTCAGGCGCTCGTTGGCATTTTCACTCCAAATTTTCAACATGGGTTGTTTGTGACCCCCACCTTATGAACAGTGGCAATATCAGTTCATTAGCCAAAAGCTGATTTTGCACAGCAACTATGCCATTTGGCACCACAGGTGCGAAAACACATTTCAAACAGAATGTGAAAAATGAAAACTGTACTGTTCATGAGGAGGTGGAAAAAATGGCAATGTTGAAAATCTGCAGTGAAAATATTAACAAAACTGGTGAAGTCATGAGAGTGTGTAGAAACCACGCAACGGACACCCATAATGCAATTAGTCTGGGGATTTGTTACAGCAGATTGTCAACACAGGCATTTTGGAACCTCCACTCATGAACAGTGTCACTGTGATTTTCTTAACCTATCCCAAACAGTGATTTCCCACAGCGACCACGCATGTCTGCACTGGAAGTGTGAAAACACATTTTGGCCATGGTGTGAAAAATGACAGCTGTACTGTTCATAAGGAAGTGGGGAAAAATGCCAGTGGTGAAAATCTGGATTGAAAAGATTAGAAATTCATGAACTCATGAGGGTGAGTGGAAACTGCACAATGGTCACTCATAACACAGTCATTTTATGGACTTTTTTCACCAAATTTTTAACATAGCCATTGTAACACATCTGCTCATGAACAGTGTCACTGTGATTTTCTTAATCTGTCCCGAACATTGATTTTACACACTGACTGCGCCATTGTGTGCTACATGCATGGAAACACATTTTGGGTGAGATGTGGAAAATGACAGCTGTACTACTCATAAGGAGGTGTGGTAAGATGGCAATGTTGAAAATCTGGAGTGAAAATAGTGAAAATTCACTAACTTATGAGTGTGCATAGGAACAGTGCAATGCATGCTCGTAAAACAGTCATTTTGGGGAATTTTTTTCACCAAATTTTTAACATAGCCATTTTAACACTTCTGCTCATGAACAGTGTCACTGTGATTTTTTTACTCTGTCCCGAACATTGATTTCACACACCGACTGAGCCATAGCGCACTACATGCACAGAAACACATTTTAGGCAAATTGTGAAAATTGACAGCTATACTGCTCATAAGGAGGCGTGGTAAAATGGCAGTGTTGAAAATCTGGAGTGAACATATTGAAAGTTTTCAAACTTATGAGCATGCCCAGGAACAGCACAATGCATGCTCATAAAACAGTCATTTTGGGAAATTTTTTCTCCAAATTTTCAACATAGGGTTTTTGGGGGCCTACCTCATGAACTGTGACACTGTCATTTCATAAATCGGTCCCAAAAAGTGGTTCTGCACAGTGACCATGATATCACCTTTCGGGGCTGATTAACAAAATGATGGTGACAGAATTCATGAGGTGGGGTCCCAAAAACCCCATGTTGAAAATTTGGTGAATAAATTCCCCCAAATGTCTGAGATAAGCAGCAAAGTTGAAAAAAACTCTGTTTATTACATTATACAGCTTACTGGCATTTCCTCAGTTCGCGGTTGGCTTTGAAGAGTGCAGACATGTTCCTGGTCCACTGAAGATCAAAGTGCCCGACTCCAGAGGTGAGTATGGGGTGAGGGGGATGTGGGGAGGCAGGGTGCGCAGGGGGTGGGCCCAGCTGGGGGGAACGGGGGTCAGGACAGTCAGTGAGGGAAGGTTTTCTCTTTCAGGTTTCTTTTTTTTTTCTTGGACGACGCGGGACTTTTGCCATACTGGGGTGGGCTCCCAGCATGGCAGCTGGAAAGCTGTTTGGGGTGGGGGGCAGTGGAGCAGATGGGAGATTGGGCACCCCCATCAGCCATATGGACTGTTGCCACACTGGGGTGGGCTCCCAGCATGGCATCCGCTTCTCTGTTGAGGGGAACATTGGAGCCGATGGAGGATTGGGCACCCCTGTTGGCCATACAGTGTGTGTGTGGGTGGGGGAGCACATCCAGATGCAGCTCTTTTCTTTTAAGTTGGTGGCAATGTTCCAAACTAGTGTCACTGACTGTGTCCCCCATTATTGGTGGACATCACACATGCCCCAAAATGTCATGCCAGTATTGGCCATAACAGTGCCACACCTCCAGAACCTGCTTAGGCACCAAGCTGCCACAATATGTTGCTTGTGCTGTGCACAAGCAAACATAAAAATGAGGAAAGCAGTAGAGAGGTTAACAAGGTTAATCAGCATCCATGAGTCAGCAGCAATGAAACCAGGCATCCAAAGGACACTGGTATGCACAGTTTAAGTATCGTATGGAAGGGATAGGCAAGATTGCCCAGTACCCAACTAGGTCATGGGGCCACCTTTCTTTTCCTTTCATCCTATGCACTGACTATTTATTTTTTCTATACCAGGATAAAGAACAGTCACTCACCATAACAGTAGATCTTGAAGAGAATATCTTCTATTGGGCCACACCTTTGGAATTGTAAGTATTGGGGCCACTCAGAGACATTTGTTAGCTGGGGCCATCCATGATGACATGCAACATTGGTATTTATGAAAGTTGGGTAGCCCCCATGGTGTCTTAGTTTTCTACCAGAGATAAGCTTGGAGGAGCACATAACATGAGGAACCAAGAGATCAAGCCAGGACCAGGTACACAAGGAGAGGCATAGTGCTGGAAAGCACATAACACATGTATGGAAACTTGCCTCCAGCAAGGCAGTGGAACATTTTGCCAGCTTATACCTCAGCAAGGGGGAAGAAGGGTGGATGCAGTGTGGCCTAATGAAGGAGATTCTCTTCAGGTTTATTATTACGGTGAGTAACTGTTCTATCTTTTTCTAGGATGACTCCTCCATTTGGCCACACCTTTGGAATGATTTAAAAGCAGTACAGCTTACCAAGGGAGGATTGCAAAATCTGATAATAAATCAGGACTGATTATCTTGCAGAACAGAAAGACCAAAGCCTGCACATCTGTATGAGATGGTATTTAAATTGTAGTGCTTAGTGAAATGTATGAACAGTGGCAATAGCACAATTGTCAGCTGCAGAATAATTCTGAGAACAGGCAACAGAAGTTGCCTTCCATGTGCAGAGTGGCATTGCACAGCACCAGGAAGTTCCTTACTATAGTTTCAATAACAAAAATCAATGCAGTGAGCCCGCCATTTAGACATCCATTGTTTAGTGAAAGGGACACCCTCTCTTCCAGGAGTGAACAAGACCAAAAGCTGAGAGGACTGGTGTACTAACAATGGTATGGAGTTATATTATAGTAAATGTGCTGTTATACATCTTGTGAAAAACAACCCCCATAATGTTTATGCTATAGATTCTATACAAGTGTGTTTGGTTGATAAAGAGAGAGACCTGGGTATAATAACAATGACAGCGCATTTAAACACAAAATCCATGTAAGAGCCATGATACATAAGGCCAACAAAATCATTAACGTCATTAAAAAATCATTGATAACAAGAGACAGGCACACAATTATTAATCTGTATAGAAACTACGTATGACCATATCTAGATTATGCATCACCTTTTTGGTCTCCTTATCATAGACATGAAATTAATCTCATCGAAAGAGTGCAGAAACAGATGACTAAGACGATACCTAGCCTATCTGGGTTACCATACACTTACAGAATCCAGGAACTCAATCTAATGCCACTAGAGATTAGGAGAAAAAGAGGTGATCGTCTCCTCTTTTACAATATTATCAGTGATCCAACTCTACTAAATGAATGTGGTATTGTTCCTAATAAGAAGAACCAGTAGTTAAGATCACACAATATACAATTTGTACTGCCTAGCACCAATACTAAAACGCAAGATTAATTTTTTTACATAGAAACATAGAAGTTGACAGCAGATAAGGATCGCAAGGTCCATCCAGTCTGCCCATTTCTTTTTTCTACCTTATGAATGTGCCAGTGGCCTTTGATCTGTCAATGGCCTATTTATTCATACTCATCTGTATTGCTCCCTTATGACGATCCCATTCCTGTTTGAAGCTCTGTACTGTATTCATGTCCACCACTTCCTGAGGTAGGCTGTTCCATGCATCCACCACCCTTTCTGTGAAAAAAAACTTCCTCACATTACCCCTTAATCAGCCTCCCTCTAATCTCATGCTGTGTCCTCTTGTCCTGGTGTTTTTCTTATACTGAAACATGTTAGACTCTTTCACCTTGTTAATGCACTAAAGGTGTTTGAATGTTTCGATCATATCACCTCTCTCCCTCCTTTGCTCTAGGGTATACATACTGAGCTCTGTTACTCTATCCCTGTATGTTTTCTGATGCAGGTCCTGCATCATTTTGGTTGCCCTTCTCTGGACTGCCTCAATTTAGTTAATGTCCTTGTGAAGGTGTGGCCTTCAGTACTGCATGCAGTACTCCAGATGGGGCTTAACCAATGTCTTGTAAAGAGGGATTATTACCTCCTTCTTATGAATTGTGATACCCCTGCTAATACACCCCAACATCCCCCTAGCCTTACCTACTGCTTTAGTGGTCTGCTTAGATGATTTCCGGTCATCTGTGATGATGATGATGACCAAGTCTCTTTCTTCCCTTATGACTGCCAGCAACTCCCCTCCCAGCTTATAGGTGGTTTAGGGTTTTTCTTCCCTATGTGCATGATTTTATACTTCTTTGCATTAAACCCCAGTTGCCACTCTTCTGACCATTTTGCCAGTTTATCCAGATCTCTTCTTATTCTGCCCACCCCATCTGGATCATCTACTCTGTTGCAGATCTTGGTGTCATCTGCAAACAGACAAATCTTACTCTCCAGTCCATCTGCAGTGTCACTGATGAAGATATTGAAGAGGACTGGCCCCAGGATTGATCCCTGAAGTACCCCACTTGTGACTTGCATCTCTTCTGACTGTATACCATTTACCATCACTCTCTGTTTTCTGCCCGCCAACCAGTTTCCCACCCAGTTGACCAACTTCTGACCCACCTCAAGCCTACCCAGTTTATTAATCAATCTTCAATGTTGAACAGTATTGAAAGCTTTGCTGAAGTCAAGGTAGGTAACATCAACTTCTCCCCCTTGGTCCACCACTCTGGTTACCCAGTCAGAGAAATCTATGAGATTAGTTTGACAGGACCATCCTGTTGTAAACCCATGCTGTCTTGGTTCCTGTGTTCCTATGGATTCCAGGTGTTGCACTATCCTTTCCTTAAGGAGTGCCTCCATAATCTTGCCCACTACTGAAGTAAGACTGTTTGGTCTGCGGTTCCCTGCCTCCTCCTTGCTACCACTCTTGTGGAGTGGGATCACATGAGCCCTTCTCCAGTCTTCTGGGACCTCTTCTGTACTCAGAGACTCACTAAACAGTTCTGATAATGGCTCTGCTAGTTCCACCAATAGCTCCTTTAGTACCCTGGGATGTATGGCACCAGATCCCATTGCTTTATCCACCCTGAGCTTATCAAGCTCTAGTAGGACCCTTTCTTTTGTGAAGGGACTAGTGCACATCTCCATCCCCCCTGTGTCCATGGTGCTGAGCTATGGACCCTTCTCTACATTCTCTTCGGTAAATACTGAGCAGAAGTATCTGTTTAGATAGATGCTTTTACATGGTCCTCCTCCTCCTCACACACCACCTCATCCCCTTTGATCTTAGCAATACCCTCTCTGGACTTTCTCCTTTCACTAATGTGTCTATATAAAGTCCTGTCCCTTTCAATTTACTGTTTGTGCTACTGTGTTTCCTCGGTTTGGGCCTCTGCCTGCCTTATTGCATTCCCTGCTTCCCTTAGGGAATTTTGATATGCCTCCCTATCATCAGCCCGCTGTGTTCTCTTATATTTCCTGAAGGAAAGTCTTTTGGCTCTGACCTTTTCTGCTACTGTTTTTGAGAACCACAGTGGTTTCCTTCTTCTTTTGCACTTCCTTTTTCCTCTAACACAATGGGGTGTTGCTTCAAGTATTGCATCCTTAATGCTTGCCCATTTTGCCTGTACCCCCTCACCTCTATTTCTTTTTTGCCAGGGATAGCTTAACTCTGTTGGCCATCTTATCAAAGTCAACTCCTCTGAAGTCCCATATGTTTGCCTTGGAATGGGATGATTTAGTTCTAGTGGCCAAACTGAACCATACCATGTGATGGTCACTGCCCCCAGGTGACCTTCTACCTGAGGTCTGTGATCCTTTCCCTGTTTGTCAGTACTAGATCTAGGATAGCTCTGTCTCTTGTGGGTTGTTGTACCAGTTGTTTGAGACCCTCTCCCCACGGGAATCCACTATGTGTCTAGTTCTGGCAGATGTTCCTGCTGGTATTGACCAAACTGTATCTGGCATGTTGAAGTCTCCCATTGTCACAACCTCCCCTTTAGCTCTCATGTTTTGTATATCTTCTAACAGTAATGTGTCTATGATCTCCCCCTGGTCTGGAGGCCTGTAGACAACCACAGTTCATATGGCTGTCCCATTTCTTGCTTCCAGGGTGCACCTCAGTTCTTCTGGCTCCTTATGTTTATTCTGAACTTCTGTAGCTTTGATATTTTCATAGACATAAAGGGCCACTCCACCTCCCCCCCTTTGCACCTCGGTCTCTTCTGAAAGTACATAGCCGGGTACTGAAGTCTCCCAAGTGTGGTTACTGGTAAACCATGTCTCATCAATGGCTACTATGTCCAGTTTAGCCTCTGTCATTATTGCCTGCAGGTCTGGGATCTTGTTTCCCAGACAGCGAGCATTTGTGTGCATAATCTTCCACTGGCCAGATTTCAGTGTGTTAGTTGTTGGGCGAGGTCTGGAGTTTCCCCTGTGCATCTTATGGGGAGCCAGACCTTTTTCCTTACCTGGTGATGCAAATGAACTACAAACATGCTGAACTCCTGTTTGACCAGTAGCTGAGGGGAGAGGAGTGTTCTTCCCATTCAATATATCAGGTGCTGCGCCCTTCTCCCCGTTTGCTAGTTCAAATATTTTGCAAAGACGTCAAACGTCTGCCCCAATGCACTGACTCCCTCCCTAGTCAGATGCTGTCTATTGAATTTAAAGAACTTTAGCTCCCAAAACTGTTGCCAGTTACCTAGAAATGTGTGTCATTTTTCCTAGCACCAGCCCTTGAGCTATATGTTTAGCTCCTCTATCTCCCCTTCTCTGACCTTCGATCCATCTGCCCCCTCTCCCAGACTGGCAGGATCTCAGAGACGGAGATACTGGATGAAATGGATGATAGTTTGTCACCCAGCCTGATCAGGTGTTCCTTGGTCTCCACAACTGACCAGCTGGAGAGATAATTATTCCCTAGGTATACCAGGATGTCAATGTTTTCTCCTGCTTCCTGTACAATTTTAGCAATGTGATCAGCATCTCTCCATGCTGATGTACCTGGGAGGCATCTGACCATTACCCCTGGCAGAAGATAGGTATCAACCCCCTGAGTCATGGAGTCTCCTATGATCAGAAGTTTTTTTACTTTCCTTTTTGATTTTTTTGTTTTGTTTCCTGTTTTGGGTGAGTTTTGTTGTGCTATCTCCTGTGCTGCACTGTCCTGCTCTGCAGAGTCCTCTGCCCCTTTGTTTGATTTCGGAGATAGAGGCAGATACCTGTTTGTAGTTTTTACATGGTTTGTGCAGGTGATATGTTGGAAAGCACCGAGTGATGGGGCACCCAATCGCCCTCCTAACCACCTGCCAGCCTCCTGGACCAACTACACTCTGTGGTCACGGTGCTTCTGTTGGATGTTGGGGAAATGGCAGGCAGTTCTTATAGTATATTTCCTCCTGAATATGCGATTTGAGGTGCACAATCTCTACCCATGCTGCCTGGAGCTGAGCCCTTAGATCTCCAATGGCCCAGCATGTAAGACAGTGTCCTAAATCCTGTATAACTGCCCTTCTGAAAAGTGTCCCACAGTACCTGCATTTAATAATACCAATTTCAGATAAGCTGCTGCGTTTATAACCTGATCAGAGTAATTAGAAGGAGGAAAATGAAAGCAAAAGTTTGATTTTGTGTTTTGTTTGTTTTTGTATAACTTGTTATAACAAGTTAAATTACTTGTGCCCCAATAAATGAGGTCACTGTGTGGATGCCCCTCTGATCCGCCCCTTCCTGCTTTGCCACAGGAAATGTTATGAATGTGCTACCCTATAAAAGGAGTGTAGTGTGGGGCGATGGGAGTTGGTGACTAGGCCCTTCCCCTGCTGAAAAAGAAGACCCACGGATGAAAGAAACAAGGAAGTAAGAGCAGAAACAATCAGCCAGCAACAGATACAGTAGCCCTGAAAGCTTATTCTAACGATAGATAAAACTTTAAAACCTGTAAAGCACCACCTGTAATAATTTTACAGAAGATATACCTTTTAAGAAACACTTTGCTACATAGAAAAATAAAGCAGTAACAGAAGATATACTTTGCAAAAGACAATTTGAATCAGAAGATTACAGCAGTAATCTATAAGCACACACCTGTAGGCACACCCTGTAATAATGCAGCAGAAGGTATACCCAGCAACAACAATTTGAATCAGAGAAAAGTAGAGCAATTAAATGTTAGCAACAAACAGTAACAATCTCTGTGAGTACAAAAGAAAATAATAATACACAGTAAATCTGCCTAGCCAAAAGAAGCCTTAATTATTTTTCTTGCTCTGGTAAGGTTATTTGCTCTGTCCTTACAAGCAACCTAGAAGAAAAAAGCTCAGGTGAAGCTAGGTGCATTTGCCAGAAAACATAGTCTTCCACCTCCTTTTACACTATGGATAATAGCTTTCTGGAACAAACTACCAGACAATGTAGTTAGTATACAAGAATTTAATAAATTAAAAAACTGTCTTGACAATTATCTGGGTTACTAGGTTGTGCCTCACTGGTGTGGGTGGGATGAGCACGATTGGCTCTCATCTAATCTCACCCTAATTCTACTAAATACAAAGTACAAAAGGACTTTCTGCAGTCTGTAATGCAACCGAGGCTGAAATGTATTATTCTGTGTAAATCTAGCAAATGAAGCAATGACTCACTTTTGTTAACATGCTAAAGATAATACACTGGAAGGTTGATGGTATCATTTTAATATTCTGATTCAGTGTGGAGTCAGAGACCACTTTGGGTACAAAGTGTAGATGAGTACACAAGGATACTCTGTCTTTGTGAAAAATCAAGGTGGTTTATGCATGAACACTTGAGTTTCGGAAAACCTTTGTGCAGAAGTTATGACAGCTGCATGGAGTCAGAGTCAATTGCTCAAGAATGAAGTTAAGGCCCAAAGGTGGAACTGGTTTACAAATCAGGAGACGCAGATGCAAATACTCTTAAGGAAGGTATGGGGCACTTCAACTTGTGCCACTGTGCATCTGTCAATAGATTATGGAAAGCCAAAATGGCAGGCAAGTGCACCTTAATGGATGAGTACTGTAGACCAGACTGTGATACAGACAAGAGGTAGGCCAGTACAGTACTGACAAACTTTGTAATCAGTCCACTGAACAGGAAGTACACCATATGGAGAAATGCTTCCACTTCAGCAAATAGGTGTGTCTCATGGAATATTTTCTAGCTGCCAGCAAGACTTTAGCCAACCTGGGGAGAAACCCCAAAAGGTGCAGTGGCTATGTCCACAGGAGTCATCTGTGCAGATGTGGGGACCATAGGTCTGGAGGGACCAGGCCCCGCTTATCTTGTGACTACACCTTGACAGAGAGGTAGTTGAACAGGGGGTTCCAGTACTAGATGTTGTTGTAGGGGAAACCAAATCTGGTAAGGCCATAATGGAGCCACGAGTGTTAGGGAGGCCATTTCTGCTTAAAGATGGAGTAGAACCCTCTGAATGAGAAGGATCAGAAGGAATACATAAAGAAACCTCACTTTCAAGGAGAGGGACAAGGCAACTCTCACAAAAAAAACTAGGCACTGGATTGAGTGAGCAGAAATGGGGTAGGCTTTATTGTTTACGTAGCAAAAAGGTTCAACTATTGATAATGACACCATGCTTAGAAGTCATTTACTGTACTAAAGAAACATAGACTTTGATAGCAGATAAGGACCGCTTGGCCAATCCAGTCTACCCATTTCCCTACCTTTTGGATAAGCTGTGGATCCTAATTAACCAACAGCCAACTTCCTCCTACCCCCCACTAGAATTGCCTTATGTCTGTCCCATGCATTCCTGAATTCCTCCACTGTTTTTGACCCCACTACCTCCTCTGGGAGGCTATTCCATGCGTCTACCACCCTCTCTCTGTGAAAAACACACTTCCTCATGTTGCCCCTGAGCAGTGCCCCCTCTATCTTCAAATTGTGCCCCCTTGTTCTTGCACATCTCTTTTTCTGAAAGATGCTTCCCTCTTGGACTTTGTTGATTCCCATGAGGTACTTCAATGTTTCTATCATGTCTCCCCTCTCCCTTCTTTCCTCTAGGGTATACATATTAAGCTCCTTTGGTCTCTCTTCATATGGCTTCTGGTGCACACATACACAATGTCAGTTAACCTCCTCTGGACTGCCTCCATCCTGTCTATGTGCTTGCAGAGATGGGGTCTCCAGAACTGCACATAGTACTCCAGATGTGGTCTCACCAACTGTCTGTATAGAGGGGCAGCCTCCTGTTTTCTGCTAGTGATGCCTCTTCCTAAGCATCCCAGTATCCCACCAGCCCTTCTTACTGCTTTTTCACATTGCTTGCCTACCTTTAGGTCATCTGATATAACTACCCCCAGGTCACGTTCCATTTTTGTTGTTGTTAGTACCTCCGTCCCCCCCCCCACCACCACCAATTGTGCACTCCTCCCCTGGGTTTTTGTTTCCCAGAAAAATTACTTTGTACTTCTTTGCATTGAATCTAAGCTGCCATACTTTTGTCCATTCCTTCAACCTTGCCAAGTCCCTTCTCATCCTTTCCACACACACACTTATGTATCAACCCTGTTGCAGATCTTTGTGTCATCTGCAAAGAGGCATACTTTTCCTTCCAGTTCCTCTTCAATGTCACCTATAGACATTAAAGAGGACCTGTCCCAGTACTAAATCTTGCAGTACCCTACTGGTAAACCCCCTTTCCTCAGAGTGGACTGTGTTTACTATTATCCTCAGTGCCCTGTTATCCAGTCAATTATTTACCCAGGATATCACCCTGGGACCCACTCCCAGGCTGGCTAATTTGTTTATTAATCTTTTGTGTGGGACTGTGTCAAATGCCTTGCTAAAGTCTACGTAGGCCACATCCACAGCCCCTCCCTGGTCTACTACTTTGGTCACCCAGTCAAAGAAATCTATTACATTAATCAGATATGACCTTCCTGCTGTGAATCCATGCTGCCTTGGGTCCTGTGCCCCTCTGACTTCTAGGTACTCAACAATTCTTTCTTTCAGAAGTGAGTCCATAATTTTCAATGCCACCAAGGTCAAACTAAGAGGTCTGTAGATTCTTGTCTCTGCCTTGGTCACACTAAGGAAAGATAAAAATGACCTATGGAGGTCAGCAGTTCACACTCATGTACCCATGACTGGGACTGCCTTAACCTATCTGTCAGTACATTCTGAACTCCTGTGACAAACACAACTGTCAATAGAAGGCCACAAGATAATTCCCAGTGCTATACTCTCACTGTTTCCCTGCATGGGGGGTAAGACTGAGTGCCCCCTTGCTTGTTAATACAGTGCATCACACTGATGTTGTCAGGCAGTATAAACAGGGGGCCCTAGACTGAGGTGTTCTCCAAAGGCTTGGAGACCAAGAAGAACAGCCTTCACCTCTAGAGCACTGATATGGCAATCCAAATCTAGTTCAGTCTACAACCATGGGTATGAACCTAGCCCAGGTGGTAACCCCATCCTAATCCAGGGACATCTATTTTGAGGATCTGCACAAGTGTTGGTGAGAAAAATGGGATACCCTGCAACAACTGCATAGGTTCCAGCCACCACAGCAGTAGCCTTTGAAGATGAGATGCGAGGAGAACCATCTGTTCCAACCTGTTCATCAGTTAATCCCATTGTATCTTAGATATCCACTGTAGGATTCTCATATGGAGGTGAGCCACTGGGACTGTCACAATGGCAGGTGCCATAACTCAGAGGAGCTGGAGCATTGTCTGGGTAGACACATAATGACTTCTGTGAACCAGGTGGGTTTGGGCCACCCAGACAGTGGGCCTGCCTGAAGACAGACATGCTCTGCGCACTGCTTTGTCCAGAACTGCACCAATGTACTGGAGGTGCTGGCAGGGCAAGAGGATGGATTTTAGTACATTGAACATAACACTCAGGTCCTCAGTTTCTGTGTTCCAGATACTGTGCACTGAACTACTTCACAGGATGGACCCTGCAGGAGTCAGTCATCTAGATAAGGAAAGACAAAAAGCCTTTCTTCCAGAGGGCTGCTGCAACAACTGTGAAGCATTTGGTAAATATCTGCGGCACTGAAGATAAGCAAAAGGGTAAGACTCAGAAATAATAATGGCTGTCCTGTAGCATAAAGAGAAGGTACTGCATGCAGCAATGTCAGATTATGATAAAAGATTAAGTATCTTTTATGTCCAGAGTACAGGGCTAATTCTTTTTTTGTAGTAAGAGCATGACAGCAGGAAGAGTCACCATTTAAAACTTTCTGTATTCGAAAGTCTTTAAGGTCCATTACAACAACTCCCCTGATTTCTTTGTCAGGAGGTAGAGTGCTTATCATTCCAGGGGCCCTAGTGTAATTGTGGACAACCATGACTATCACAGAATCAGATTCAAGCTGTGCAGCATATAATGGCATGATAGATGGAGTAGGGTAATGCTTGTCAGCCTTTCTGGAGACTGCAGGCAAAGTGCTAGGCCTGTGCCAGGCAGCAAATGTAGTATCCTCCAAGGCAAGGTATACAGAATGCTCTACAATAGTAGGTGCAGCTATAACTTGTAAGAACTTAGTTAAATCCCATTTAATGGAATCTGCTTCTTTCACCCCCAAATCCCATAACAAATGCCCATAGAATTCTGTGGCCGCAGAGTTTTGTGCAAAACTTGCAACCTGCCACAGAATATCTACAGTGCCACAGAAAAAATCTACACTGCCACAGAATTCACTGTTCTTGGTGATTATTTATTAATATTTGCAGTTTTTCCATAGCACCTGTTTCCCTTCCCCAGCTTTTAAATCCTAAACCCCTCTATGATCAGCATGTGTTGTCATCAATGACATCACATCATACATTAGGTATAGAACATTGCTGGATTCTGCCACAGAAATGAATATACAGACTAATGCTTGTGCAGGTGTATTATGAGGATTTTTCACACACCTGAGATGTGTGATGATCCATATACCCTGAGAGCGAAGCTTAAGTGGTTCATGAGATTATCACACACTGAGAATGTGTGAAACATTGTCATAAAACAAGCTTTGCACCAGCATTATTTTATAATAACAAGTGCAAGGTTTCAGCAGAGAGAAAAGCTTTTTTTTGTGAGCGTATCTCTGAGCAGCCACTATACTTGCACAAATACAGTGTGCTCTCTTTCACACTTAAAGGAAGTGAGAGCACAAGGAGGAAAATGCTGTAATAATCTGCCATCAAGTTACCACAGAATTCAGCAAGTTATTATGGCATTTTATTAAATGAGCAAAAGAAATCCTGAATCTTGATTGGCTGAAAGCTGCATTCAGCCATGTTCTTATCAGGTCATAACCTGCCAACCGGCACTATTTGTACCAATCTGACCCCACAACACAGGCATATCACTGTCCTACCCTCTGACAAAATTGTACCAGGGAAACACCAGCAGCTTACAGTATATATGCTGGTGAACACTCCTGTTCCTACCCCGCCCCTGCCAATGCACACACACTATCCCTTCTAAATAATGAGAAAGATTTTCTCTTGTAAACTCTTACCTCTGATGTTTTAAAGATGCTGGTAATGAGCACAGCAAAGCACGAGTGAGATTTAAAATCCCACTACAGATACTTCTGCTGTGGCAAACCATCCTTCCTTCTCAATGCAGCAAATGAGACAGCCCCTGTCCCCGACTTCATGCTTTTTAAATAGGAACCTTAACCCAGAGCATTTTATATAAAATTGCACTGCATTAGTAACCGATGCCATCATCAAAAATTTTAATGGAGTTTTTGTTTTCTGTGTGAAATGTGAACCAGGAAACAGCAGTCTAAGGTGACTGTTGATGGACACGCTCGCTCCCGATCAGCCAACCATTTACCGGAAATCAAAACAAAAATGATTTAATAAGACAAAGTTGAAAAAAATAAAAATAAAAAGACACACAAAAAAAGTTATTTCTCTATGGGGGAGAAACATCAGAGTAAATACCCGATATAGGTCACACTCACTCCCACTGGCCTTAAGTCATGCTGGCTGCAAGTCAAACTGTTACGTCAAAAAAAGAAACAAAAATCATGATTTTCAGAGAGTGTGGGTGGGTAGTGCAGACACAGTCAGTGGGTGGGTAATGGAGATACAGACAGACACCAACCTTCTCTAGAGACTTATATTAAACAGCTCCCTTCCGGCACATGGACTACTTTTTCTTTTTTCTACTCAAGTAATCATGTTTTTTATTTTTTCATGCACCCTGTTTAGTGCATTTTTTTTTAATTAACTTCTTTATCAGGGTCCCATTTTAGAAGGCAATAAGACACTCTGAGGTGTGGGTTATGGCCTGATAAGAGAACTTCATGATGGCACTATCATCATGGTCTATGGTAGGGGGACAACGACTATTGCGACCTCGAGGGTAGGGTGGGCAACAGGAAGGGAGGGTGGGCAACAGGACATGGAGGGATGGGGAACAGGGTTGTAACCCTGTAGTGTGCCTGTTTCCACTGAGCCAACCATGTGATGTGGTGTGGTGGATAGGGTGGATGGTTCTGACAGAGCAG